>CM070732.1:14037924-14637924 GCA_036346275.1 Otatea glauca | reverse complement strand
AGTCCAAAAACAGAAGGTAAAATTTTTTAGGGATTTAATTTGGATAGCTATGATTAGTTACATTCAAGATCTAAAAACTAAATAATATATGATTAAAGCTCAAATAATCCAAGTCATGAAAATGCATATATACACATACATGTCCTATGAAATCCCTAACTCCTAAAATTGTGAAATAAATCTCTAAAAATTGCTGGAAACTCAAGCATTCCAAATCTGCAAAAAAATATTTGATATTTGACTTAGTTTGGACTGAGTTCTTAAATAATTTCACTTTCTTTACACATAAAGATTTGAATATAAACGACTTCCACAAATAAATGTTAAAACATGGTAAGACCTGCTTCGAAGAACCCCAGAGGTCAGGACCCTCTGATGCTATAATGTACAACAATTTCCAGAGGTCAAGACCGTTTGATGATATGAAGGTAAATTGTATTCAGACGTGTTTTGCACTTGATTCCTATTAAAAATTCACCTTCCTATAATAATGACTTTAAGAACTCATAATGTAAGCAACAAGTTTAAAATTTGAGAAATCAGCACTTAAAATCTTTTTATCACCAGAACCTTTATATCGATTTATTTGATTTCTTGTTGCCTCTTATTGTCAGTACATCTTATTGCTGTTATACGAAACGATAACCACGTGTAGATACCGACATACACAAAGATGCTACTGAAGACTTCGACCCCGAGTCGATTCCTGAATCAACAAAGCAAGGCAAGCACCCCCTTTGATCATATTGATTCCAGTGTTTTAATTTTGTTTTGTTTTGTCAAATATATTTATGCATGCGCGTATTTTCTATAAATTTGCTATAATGCGGTACTGGTAGCTATAACCCTATCTTATGGAATTTCCATAATAAATATTGAACTATGAACCTTGATAACTCTAGAATAGGGTTAGACAATACATACTGTCAACATGGATATATGCGATTACATATTAATCATGCTTAGTCATGGTTTAGTATTGGAAATTGAAATAATCAGATTAAACTGTTTCTTGATAATTTAAAAAGGTTGGTTATGACATTAAAGGTTGTTGATATTTTGGTAAAAATAAAAAAATAAAACTATGGTTTTGACGTGGGCGATTATTGGTAATAGCCGGATGTGCATAGGACTTCCACATAGTATAGGGGAGATTATCGTCCGGGTCGGATTAAGGACCGAACATAGTGTTGTATGATTCAAGATATACTTATACAATCACAAGTGTTGGTATGGAACAGCCTTAACCTCTTAAGTTACTTAGATTTAGCTTTGCACATTGAAAGACAGAAGTAGCACGGGCATGCCGGGTAGGTTTTTTTCGTAGGGGTTTCTACATACCAATGCAACAGTGTATGCCTTACTATAAGGAGAAGTGGGGCTCCACAGGAGTGAACTGTGTGAGAAGTACTGTGTGTACGAATATCTTCTTCCACCATAGTAGGGGTTTGTCATCACCGGGCTGGTACAAAATTAGATCTAGTAATGTAACAGTTATGTTATGATCTCTCTGCGCACACCAAAAGAAGTGTGCTAATTGCGCTGCACAAAGAGTTTATCATTTCTTGTGGGTAAAATTGTACACCTATGCAGAGTTTAAATCTTTTCGAAAAGTCGTGCCCGCAATCATGGGAGAATTGGTGAACTGACACTAGTTAGATGTTTTGGTATTTTAAAAAATGGATGATTTGGAAATATGTGTTGAAAAGCTTTTATTTAAGATCTTTTGCCAAGGAATGGCAATAAGATGACGCGGTACTCACAATCATGGAGCATTGTGAGTTGTTACTTTATGCTTTACATACTTATTATTTTCGTATCAGTCAAACTTGCTTTTAAAAATTTCGTTTGCCAATTACTATTTGATTTACATGTTCAACTTCGCTTTACGCAAAGTAACCGTAGAAACCTCCTTTAACATAGTCTGCATTTACTGCACTTTTGTAATACATCTTAAGTCTTGCTGAGTACGAAAGTACTCACCCTTACTTATTTGTTGGTTTAGTTGAAGAAGAGTCCCCCGAAGATATATGCTTCGCCGTAGGATACGGGAATTTCGATGATGCGATCTTTAGGCTTTATACCTTGTCAGTTGCCTGAGTGTTGGATGGGCACACTACAAGACTTTTGCTTCTTTTCGCTGCAATATATTCTACTTTGTAAGACCTTATTGTATAAATTACCATTATCATATGTAATATTGAGTATGGATGTGTTATCAATTGTTGTAAATGTGCGTACTAGCCATTGATCATGGGACTAGTACTGTATGCACATAGATCATTCTTCTTGGTATTCTGTACCAAAAAGGAGGGTCGTTACAAAGCGCTGAATGAGACAATGGCTGATATGTAGAGCTTGGAGGGTTAGTGTATATCCTATACAACCTGGTATTCTAGTTATTGTATTGACAAGTAATAATCCTAACTAGAATTTACCAGCCTAGTTGCCAATCTCAAAGATATAAGTGAATTTCAAGGCAACACACGCAAAGATAATGGCACTTGTGAAATCAAGGAATGAGCTATAAAAAAATATAAGTGAGGCACAAAAATCTCTATTGCACAAGTTGTAGAAAGACGCTAGCTTATTCCTTCAAGAATGTAAAAAGGGCATAAGATTGCTCACTAATTAATACAAGTGCACAATCCAAAAATTTCGAACACAAATTAGAGTTTTGCTCAATATAGTGCGACCAGCCACTATTCTCTTTTTCTTTTCTTTTTCTTTATTTCTTTCTTTCTTTCTTAGCCTTTTAGCTCTTTCTTTCTCTTTTCTTTCTTTTTGTGTAAATTTCGTCCAACACCGGTATACAAAAAGTTTAGAAATTCCTAACTTGATGTTTCAAGATAATATGATGATGTGATAATTCAAGATTATGCAATGTATCAATATGAATAGTCCTAAGCAATATCAAATAGCTAGTCTCAATTGGGATCAAAGTATTCGCAAAGGATGAATTTAGTTCCCAAAGGTATGTGTACTGATATTTTTTTGATTTTATAGCATGGACACTATTGGACTCAAGAACTCAACAAAATAAAGCTAAAAACTCAAAACAATCCAAGAAATCCTAATTCGGTTTTTCTAGGGCCAAGATTAAAGTTCGAAAACGACCGAATCTGATAGGTTCACTATGGAATGAAATAATCCGAGTTTGTATACAAAAGTTACAAGCAAAATACCATACTGGACAGAATTGAAACAAAAGCTACGCGAAGAAAAAACAATCAACAACTAATGCAAGTAATCTAATGGATCAAAACTTAGGAAAGCTCACCAAAAATTACAGATTAAACTAAGGGTTTACTTTTTGTGGGGCAATTTTTGAAATAGGATAGAAAATTAAAACTAATATAGGGATAGAAATTTGTGATCACTCCACCATGCTCTGATACCAAGATGATAGGGGGTGGCCCGTTCTTGTGATGACGAATATGATAGTTTAGACCCATGAACCCTAACCAACATTAGCACCAATCACCGTCTCGATACGACAATCTGCGACATGTGAATTCACCCTAGAATACGCTTCGATCCTCGTCTACTTAACCACGCGAAAGTAGACGTACGCTTCATTGTAATCACCCCGAAGAAGTTGCAAGAACAACGATAATAAATTTCAAATTGTAAGTCCCTATTCTAATAGGGGCATTTGATCATAAGCCATAGAATCAAGAGTATTTCTTTGATATGAAAACGTGGTTGTTTTTCCAATGGAGGGAGTACATATATATAGGAGAGGGTGTGTGTGAACAGTACTCGGTCATGAACAATGCCTTGTGGGAAGTTTCTATGTGAAGTACTCATTTTTCCAAGTTATGGTGATATCTTCCTTGTTTGAAGGTGGCTGAATTTTCTCTTTCCTTTCTTGTTCCTTGCTTCTTTCCTTTCTTCATTGATGGTATATATGGAAGGTTCATTTCCTCCTCCTTCCTTCTTTCTTGCTTCTTTCCTCTCTTCTTTGATGGCATATAGGGAAGGAGATGGAGGGGCCGTATGGGATCTTGTGGGGCCACATAGAACTGTGTGGAGCCATGTGGGACCACATGGACTGAAGTAATGTGGCTTCTCTATGCCTCCGAGTGCTTCCGTGTATCTCCTTTTGGTGTTCGTCCTCCCTCACCTCCCACTGAACACACTATGTTCCAACACTATACATGAGCATATCACATGATGTTCTTCTACGACGATAGAAGAAACCAAGATGTGGTTTTCTTGTTCCATTCAACTATCATACTGTGTTTGGCACATTAACCATGGCCTTTGAGAAGAATAGCGTACCGATGTTGGATATGTTAATAATTATCAATCTTCTTTCTAAAGTCACCGGCTCTACTTCCATAACACCGGCCTCTCTGTTGCATGTATAAGAGATTATTTCTTTGTATCAGCTCATATAGCCTTTTAGGTCTTGGAGCATGTACAGTAGTAGAGATGACTATTGTCTGTATACTCTACATGTCATTTAAAGATAAAACTAAAAATAACTTCTACAATAAATGACATCTTAAATTGTCTCTATGAGATTCTATAATTTTTTAATTACAGCATGAAAATGTGTTTATTATAGGAAATAACTCATGTAACGGTGTTTTATGCTATCTGTTTTTCTCTTCATGAAGAGACAAGTGTATCCTCTCTCTCCTCCTCCTCTCTCTTTCGTATCAGCAAAAATCTTACGTAGCAAAATATATAGACAGTTGACATCACATCATTGTACATACTCTTATTTGATTGATTCTTGTTGTATCTTTCCTTGTAACAATGCATGCACATTGTACTCTACCTTTACCGAATCCATGAGAAAAAAATCGGTGTGGTGCACATAGAATCCTTCCCACCCATTACCCTTTTTCCTCTTCCCGCTCGTCGATTTCTTCTTTCACTATGCGGCCCAATTCGCTTCGGCTAGCTCTGCTTCGCCGTGCACTGGCCCAACTTAGCCGCGTTCCCCGTCGTCCATGTTCATGGTCTCCAGAGTCCATCGCCGCCATGCCACCTCCATCGTCCCAGACTCGGAGTCCGCACGCCAAGCAGCCTCCTCCATATATTTAAGCGCGCCAACCCCTTCATTCACCCTTGTTCTGCGCTACCGCCGTTGCTAGAATCGACATGTCTGCCGCATCACCAGCCACCTCATCGCAAGACGTTGTTGTGCCTTCCACGTCAACGCTCGTGTGACATACTCGAAAACCAAACCCTAGATCTCAACCTAAGTCACCATCATGTAGACCCTACTTGTCACCCGCTACTACTGCATGCACCGAGTCCATTGTGGACCAACACAATTCGTAGACATGATCTATGGATTGTGGTCCCACCTATAAACCTCTAAAGCTTTTTCCAAAATTATTTTATTATAAAAATTCTAAAAATCTATAGGTCCCACCTGTCATTCGTAGTTTCTCTTTCCTATGTCATTTTCTCGATTCTTTTCCTTGGTTCAAACTTTGAGGAGCCTGTTCTCACTTGTACGAACTCCAATTTAGTCCATTCTTCTTACTTAGTTCATCTAAAATCAATCTCTTTCTTTCAAGTTTTGTCAATTTTCGGTTTTATTTGAATTTTCTTTTGAATTTATTTGTGTTTATTCATTTTCTCTTTCGTTTAGACAACGGTTTTCAAGAATCGACAAATAGGATTTGAAGATCAGGGTGTGGTAACTGCGCAAAACCAAGTCAGGTCATAATATCTGATAATGTTGAAACTATTATTTTAAGTTTATTTATTTTATTGTTATAAAATTATTAGGCATCGCTATGTTATTATAAATCCTTGTACTTAGTAGTTATCAACCTAGTTCAACTTAATTCCTCCACTGATAATTGATTAATATGATTCCCTTGTCACCTTAGGATGATTAATTATTTAGTGATGCAATACTAGTATCCACTCGGGTTGTACATCTAGTATGCTTAGCCATGATTACTTGTATGCGTATGATAGTTTATTGTCACAATGACTAATTATTCATTATTGATTTAATGAGATATTGAATCATGGTGGTTAGCACGGTTATAAAATTGTTGTACCATGACATGGGTAGTGTCATTGGTCTTGGTTAAATAAAATGTTGCTTTAGATTTAGGTGAGTGATGGTGTATTAAGTGGGTGTAGTTAGCATATTTAGGATATAGATGTCTCGCCTGTGTTGATTAAGGACTTAATTTTGTATGTCATTAAGCTAGGACTTATTGTGAAAGCACATGTCTAGTATGGATAGACCTGACTAATTAATTTGTAATGTTCCAACATTGGTTTTGCTGTTGAGATGAATGTAGGTGTTGTTTAGACATTTCCATATGGCTCACGAAGGGCTTTCTGACTAGCTGGCTAGCCAACTCGGCATTGAAACCTTAGTAGGCAGAATCAGGTTGTCATAGAGCATTGTAAATACCTTGTGATAATGATTTAGTCACACACCTAAGGAAGCGTGTATTAGCTGACATCATAAGTTGATTATCTTTTCTAAGTAAAGTTGTACAACCTTTGCAGAGTGTAACTCTATTTGAATAGCCGTGTCCTCGGTTATGGACAATGCTCGATGATTTCACACGAGAGTTAGGTTTTCATAAAACTTTGGTTTAGTGAATGATTAGTTCGCTTGTGATTTATTCAATTCCTTTGATTTTTTTATTTATTACTCATTTTCAAATTACGCTTTCAATCTATACATTTTATTTGCATTAAATTATTGCTTTCTACAAAGTAACCATTCAGCCATCCTTTGTTAAGCCTTGCATAATTATATAATTGGATATTGTTATACACGACTTTTTGAGTACTCTACGTACTCACAACTATACACTTTGTTGCACATTTGCCGAAGGAGAACCATATTATCTAGAGGTATTTGAGGAGTAGTACTATATGCTACTTCCTAGATTAGGACTTCGCTTCCCACTCAATTGCATGTGAGCACGTCGAATGGCTACTACTACTTTTGTCGTCATTTCCGCTACATGATTTTGTTTAGGCCCTTCAGGCAAAGTGTGTAAAACCTTGATCATAATGGCATGTTATTATTTTTCTATAACATTTTGTTATTTTTTTAGTTTATCGTTAATTAGTTGCTACTCTATCAATAGATGCACTAGCTTTTTTTGGACTAGTATAGTTACATATAGAGTTCGGATTTGTTAATAATCCACGTAGGTCTTTGACATGTCTTCGTCCTGTTCGCAGCAAATTCCTACCAAAATTGACAACCTCTGCGCATGCATTTGTGAAATGAATGAAAGCGCCGTCGATGCATGGCTCGATCGCCAGCTAGTGGAACACAAACACTACCTTGAAAAAGACCATCAGTGACGGTTCATAACTGCCATCAGTGGCGGTTTTGGAACCGCCACAGATTTAGTGCCACTGATAATCGAGGATTATCAGTGGCGGTTCTAGAACCGCCACAAATAACACTATCAGTGGCGGTTTTTGGCTAGAACAGCCACTGATATTCAGGAATCAGTGGCGGTTCGAGCAAAAACCGCCACTAATAATAGTCCTATCGGTGGCGGTTTTTAATAGAACCGCCATCGATACTCAAATATCGATGCGGTTCTATCCCAAAACCGCCATCGATACTTGGATGATTAGTGGCGGTTTTGGCTCGAATCGCCATCGATAAAACTATCGATGGCGGTTGTATATAAAACCGTCACTGGTAGGACTATTATCGATGGCGGTTTTTGATAGAACCGTCAGCGATATTACGTCGATAGCGGTTTTGGCTAAAACCGCGATAATCCCACACACGAAAATAAAAAAGCGGCATTTGTGGCTAGCCTCGGTAGCTAGCCATGCCGATTTATGTACATTGTTGTTTGATTGACATCACTAGTTCAAATGTAAGATTTATTAGCATAATCATTTTATAAAACTGTCACATACAAGAGAAATAAAAAGCTGGATCTTTGGGCATAGAAGACTTGGAGATAACACAAAATAGCTAAGATTCTATCTACTTACTAATCACTTGAAGGTTTTATGCAACTCTTTGGCAACTCAAGGAACCGAAAACCACTCAACTCTTCCATGTGCACATTGCCAAAATGAAATCAACCTTTGCTAAGAAAAGGAGATACTCGTAAAAGGGGTACTGATAGAAGTTACGAATTTATGGAAAGAAACAATAAATAATCAATGACCAATGGATGAAAATAATATATCTGTAGCATAAGGGTCAAATTAAAACTAGCTTCCCAAATTCTTTAGGCACTCATGAGGTCTAAAAGAAAAGAAATCACCATCTTCATGTCAAAAAAGAACCAAAGCTAACTTTGTGGGTGCTGGTAACAAACCAACAAATGATCAACCCACTCTAAAAATGGAAGGTCTAGATATTTACAACATTAAGAAACTACTGTGATTGCAATTTACAACATTAAGAAACTCTGTGCTAGCATCAAAGTAATGCATTTGCTAACGGTTTTATAGCACACAGCCCAAAATTGCATTCCTTTATATGATAGTTTTGACATATTACCATATATACACCGCAAATAAGCTATTTATTAAGGTATGACAATGCTCGCTAATGGAACAAGTAGCCAACATAACCTGGACTACAGTCCGGATCATATGTGCTAACATGGAATGGTGCTGCTCATGATCTGATTATCCGGTCCAGATTGATGAGGCGGGGATACTAGCACCGACTTCTATCCAAGTTGATATTCTTAAAATGTACATTCATGTTATCACTCACTTCAATCAAAATTTCCTTTCTTAATGTTGTAAATTGCAATCACATGGTACATCCCTTCAATGTAGACTTGCCTTTTCCAAGCCACAGATGATGATTCAATTGTTTCACGAAAGACAATTTGGACTAATCGGGGTAATAAATTATACTTTTACTTGAAATAGAAATTAGATAGGAATATGTTTTTCCATAACATACCTCTGTGTGGAGTTTTGCCATGGGCATCCAATCCCGGACCACAGAGGTCGATAATACTTTCGCAATGATGACACGATTTCCTTCTCTTACTGCTTGCGGGGATGTGTTGGTTGTCCATCTCCTGTCACCCTTGATCTCATTTACGATCTATTGTCTACACAAACAAAAGAAGCCACTTGAGGTCGATCAAACAAATATCTCACCATGTGTGGTAAAAATAACAATTTTGGTCTTTCAATGGACATAGCACCAAACAAATGAGAATCGGTAACAATTTTCAAAATGGAAGATCCATAATTGCAAACAAGAACAAGGGATAGCGGACTTTACACCATACCATTTACTAATTTTAGTTCTTGATTTATCTTGTTGTGCTATAGTGATAGGAGTAGCCTAGGTCATGCATTTAATTTATTCTTGGATAATCGGACTAAAAGAAACTTAGATGCAATTATATTTGCACATCGACACGCATGAAGATGTGTCCACTCGGATATAAAAGATATTGTTCTTACTGAATTGCTTTTCACACAGATTTGCGATAGCATGTAGATAATGCCATATTCTTGTGCCATGCATGTAATCGCTGCATCATGGGTGTACCATGCATCATTCGGAGTACGTCTTGGCTGCATCATTCGAGTACGTCTTGGTTGGATCGATCCATGTACCATGCATGTAATCGCTGCATCATGGGTGTTAGACTTTTTAACTTGAAGCGGTGACTAAGAGCTTCCTACATCTTGTGCATGATTCTCAAGACATGGATTCTTGGCGAGGAATTGATGGCGCTTACCATAAAAGTTGAGTTCACGAGCATAGACCTTGCCAAATTCGCATGATGTTTATCTTCATCGATGACCATGACACTAAGCCCATCGGAGTGCGTCCTTCCATTCTTGAGCCATGAGTTTCTCCATGCTAGAGTTATTCGTTTTTGAGATTTATTTTTGTGTGTGAAGCACTTGATCACGATGAGCAATTGTTTCTAAGAAGAAACCAGCATGATAAGCAAGAAAAGCATGATTCACTCGAAAAGTACATGCTACACTAGCACAACCACTAAAAAGAAGTGGCATTGACGAAAGTACACGCTACACTCGTAAAGTATATTTAGAAGTGTCACTCGCATGTGTGTGTTCTGAAGAAGACAAAAGTACATGCTACACTACCACAACCACCGACAAAATAAGTGACATTGGCAAAGAAGGGTTCCCATTTTGAAAGGAACAAAGAGTTATTTACACTTTGTAATGAAACAAATTGAAGTAAAAAGCCTAAACTAGTGGAGATAAACTAGAAGCCTCACGGGTCTTCGTGAGGTTGAAGACATGTGATTTGGGACAATAGTATGGATGATGGATCGTTGTTGTCTTCGTCATAAAACTCGCCATTTTGTTGATTATTTCCTTCATGATGAAGTAGGCGAGCTGCCCCTGAATGCCTTGGATTTGAAAGGAAGCATCCTACCGTAGACAACTTGAGGCGCTGTAAGTATAAAAACAAAATTAAGAGAGAATATAGAAATTGAGTGGTGTGAATCAATGTGTCATGTCGGCATGACTGACCTCTACGTCATTGTCTTTTATTGTGCATGATAAGATTTCGCATGTATTGGCACACTAAGTACCCACATAAATTTGTTCCTTTCTTTTGCTTGTGACATCGCAAAAATCGAATGAACTAAGATGTTGTCGAAGGAGCTATTTACTATGAAATATGATATAAGAGTATTCCTTTCGTGCGTCACTGAAACTTCGTGCGGATTGTAAGGGATTTGTGGTATGGGCGGTATCTCGAGCTCTTCGACAATATCTTTTGAACGCCTCATTCACTAAATGTGTCATCTCTTCAAAGTCTTTTTAGGTTTATCCAGTGGATCCATGATCGACATCTTGCTCTTTTACGAATGAATTATTACGAGAATCCAATGGAAGCTACATACACATGCATGATGCCACCATTAGTCCTTACATCGAGTAAATAACGAAATAAACGAGTAATTTAACTAGCTAGTGAGCAACTTACTTAAAATTGTATGGAAAAAGTATAAACTCCTTGTCTTGTAGTTTAATCAAAACTTTATATACGTACTCCTCGACCTCCTTTGGTGCTCTTTTGATTTCATGTTGGCAAACCGTTCCCGGGTCGAGGAATCCCACTGGCTCCTTGGTTCTTCGTACTTCAATCATCTCGTATCTATATAACGAATTAGTTAGACATGAAATTTATCGGTATTACGTGAATGTAGGCCAAGATTGATATATTAGACACTTACAGTGACCAGCATCTCAAAAAAGATATATCGAGGGCGTCGTGATAGAACAAGTTGTGCAAGTTATCGAATTCTATTAAGAAGTAGCCATGGCCCTCATGGTAAAAATGTTCCTCACGGAAAATTGCAGTGATCATCTTTGGGAGTACGTCTTGGTTGGATCGATCTAAGTACCATGCATGTAATCGCTGCATCATGGGTGTTAGACTTTTTAACTTCGAAGCGGTGACCAAGGGCTTCCTACCTCGAATTTCAATCTTTGTTGATCATCTTGGTCATCGATCGCGCCTTGCCCTTACTTTTTGTCGCATACGACATCATACTCGGTCTGGCCTCGCTGATCCGGTGATCTGACTTGTCTAATGTGCCAATTTTTGGGATCAGAGGTTGTAGGTTTGTCATTTGAAGTACCAGGTGTTATAGGTTTCTGCTTTGGAGTACTAACAGTGGACATCTTGATGAGGTCCTCAATGCATTTCTTTTCTACCTCATTTTGCTTCTTCCCCGTTTCACTCTCAGGTGCTGGTGACGGATGCGAGGATTGTACTGCAGGAGAGGATGGTACTACATGGTCCAAGATGATGTCACGCTTGCGCCATTGGATGAATGAGTGGACGGCACTTCCTAGAGTAGTTATCTCATCATTGGCGGGTTTTTCCAGTCCGATCTCAACAAACTGTGCAAATACCGTGTCCATTTGGACCTTTGCATAACCTGGCGCTATCGGGGTATTGTGCAGGACACCCCCTTCTTGGCACGGATAGACTACCCCTGTAGCAGCCTGTACAAATATGTTCATCACGGGCACATTGAGTGACAGGTGTGGGGTCTGTATGTCGTCCCACGGGATAATGGTTGTTGTCCGCTTCGCCAATGGCGTGGACGCCGCAATCTAACTGCGATGACTGTAGGATCGGAGAAAACGTTGTGGGCTGCGCGATCGACTCAAGGCTTGTTGTACTTGTCGTTCAACTTGTTCTTCAATGGTGCCTTGTATTTCTCACAGAACCCTTTCCTTCATCATTTCCATTTCTTTCTCAGCCCGCTCTTCTTTAGCTCTCTTCCGACTCCTATAAGAGTCTCAATGCTCAGGGAATCCACTCCTCCATGGAACCTTGACCTCGACGCCTCGTGTCCGACCGGGGTGCTCTTTGTTTCTTAGGGCCGCTGTTAGCTCGTCTTTCTCCCTCGTGCAGGTGAAAAGATCCTTGGGTGGATGGGCGTAAAACTCATGAACTCTTTGAGTCATTGCTTCGTCTTATTGCTCTTGAATGATAAACCCCAATGACAAGATATTCGCCTCGCTAGCACGTAGTGCTTCACTCGGTCTGGTAGTCCGATCAAGGGACTTGTGCCAGCCAATTGGACCGCTTCTAATTCCTGCCTCTCCCATTGAGCAATTTTACCCGCGTACCCACTCGTGCCAAGTCTGTGGGGGTGAGTATTCCTTCTTGCGATGCTAATGTGGTCCTCACTGGACTTCCTTGTCGCTTCCTTGCTTCATCGCCACAAACTCATCCCAATATGGCTCCAATCTTGGGTACTCTCCGATGGTGACGGTTTTGCTTCACATAATTTGTGTTCAGCCTCGCCTTGAAGTTTCTCCACGCCGCATCCATGGTAATCATTGCGTCGCGACGCACAAGATCTTTGGCTCCTTCGAGGAATTTGAAGGTTTCTTTGAGCTCTGTCCACAGATCCTCTTTGGTGGCTCGGGGTACTTTATGCCAATTCGAATAGGTGATTGGCACTTTATCCCTTACGATGCACCCGCATGTTGACCTGTATTTTGCTGCTGATTTTCTCGGTGCAACAGGGGCCCCAGTATCTAAGACCTCTGAGATGGTGTACCGGCCTTCAGGCTTCTTAGTTTTCCCTCGTCCTCGGCGTCTTGCAACAGGAGCATCATCTGCAAATGCGGTGGAGGCCTCGGCACCTTCGGTGGTTGGGTGGAGGGTAAGGTACCTGTTTGGGCTCTCCTCCACTATAGGATCGGTTTGGGCTCCATTAGAACTACAGATTCGACACGAAACATAATTTTAACAATTAGTACGTAATCATCTCACGGAATTTCAAAGTACGTAATCATCTCATGAAAATGATTTTGCAAGAGCAAGAGACTTAATTAGCTCGAGAACAAAACTAATTAAGCAAGCATTAACTCTTGAACTAGTCTTTGATTGGTTGTAAATTTTGTGGGCGCAATATGTAGCTATGGTTTACTGACTATTCCATATAACAATATGATTAAAAGTGCATAATCCAATGATTGCCGAAATGACATACATCGCAAGATCCAGCATAAAAGCAAGATTGTGTCATTCATACAATGAATCATGTCTTACACCACCAAAAGAATGAAAATGGTATTGAATTGTATTGCTCTCATATTAGGGTCTAATGAAAAGAATGAAGTGGTGATGTACAAAGCGAGATTAGTAGCAAAGACCTTGCATTGATTATGATGAAACTTATTTTCCTGTTATAGATGGTACTTATTTATTAAACGTGATGATGGATATGTTGCGATGACTACACAACTTAGTAGACCATATTGTTTCAAAATGTGGCATGAATGTCTAGGTCATCTTGGATACCTTGCATTGATAAAAATCATCTAGGAAACACTAGTACACAAAGTCCCAGAGATGAGAATATCTGTTCTAGGATAAATGTTGTAGCTGTTAATCCAAGGAGAATGGAACAAAACCCAATGAAATCACACACATAACAAATAACACATAACAAATAACATACAAAGCGAGATTAGTAGCAAAGACCTTGCCTTCTTCCCCCAAGGGTCTGTGTTGAGAAGCGGCGAGTTAGAAGCGGCGTCGGGCGCGGGCGTGGGGCGAGGGTCGCGAAGCGGGCGGCGGCTGGGCGTCGGTCGGCGCGGGGCGAGGGCGCAGGCGAAGCGCGGCATCGGTCTGGCGTCGGGCGCGGGAGCGAGGGCGTCGGCGGGGCGGCGATCGTGGCGGCGTCGGCGCTTGGCCGGAGTTTAGAGGTTTAGGCGCGTCGAAAGAGGCGGAGTTTAAGGGTTTGGGCACTCGGTGAAAAGAGAGTGTTGTATCCATTTTTATATACGGAGCATATTATCAGTGACGGTTCTTAAAAAGAACCGCCACTGATACAATTATCTATGGCGGTTCTTTATACGAACCGCTACAGATAATTTATCAGTGGCGATTCGTTGTTAGAACCGCCACTGATACATATAATATCTCGTGGCGGTTCTTTATACGAACCGCCACGAGATATATTATCGATGGCGATTCGTTGTAAGAACCGCCATCGATACATATAATATCTCAGAGCGGTTCTTTATACAAACCGCCACAGATAAGGTTATCAGTGGCGGTTCGTTGTAAGAACCGCCACTGATACATATATTATCTGTGGCGGTTCTTTATACGCACCGCCACAGATAAGGTTATCAGTGGCGGTTATTTTTAAGAACCGCCACTGATGTGCCTACCCTGAAATCTGTTTCTGAATCAACAATACGCTTCACTGTATATTGTCGAATAGCAGCGTAGAGTTTAGAAGACCTTGTTTTTGGTGCTGCGCAATTGCAGCGTTTTCTGATTTGTCTATTACTTATAAAGCAAATACATAAGCAGTTTACAGGAAAGAATCCAGACTCCATTCACCTGACGGACTCAACAAACTCTCCAAACTTTCAACCGGATAAAGCACTTTTTTGTCATACGGCAAAACAACCAAGTACTCTTCAGACTCTGAAACAATCACCAAAACTAGCAGAGTCCAAAACTGACTCAAAGACTAGAAAAACTAGCACATAGCTAGGAAACAAAACCGAAAACAGACTTTATACTACCATGCACAAGATTATACTAGGAAACAAAACCGAAAACAGACTTTATACTACCATACGTAGAAGATTTGTGCGGCCTGGTCATCGCCGGCGAACCCGGGCAGGCGCCTGCCCTGCCCAGGAGCTGGCTCCGTCTCTGATATTGCCATTACTCGTATATAGCTAATTATTTTCTTTCACAATTTGCCCTTCTTCATGATCGTCGCGATGATAGGTAGCTTCCTGAGTGGTTTCTTCCTCGAGCCTGATGTTGCCATCTACGAAAGGAGGCAACTCATCAAACTGGTTGTGCTCTTCCTCATCCCCGACATTCTCAACTCTGACGATCCTTCTTTTTCCCTGAAGAACTACATGGCGCTTCTTATCTGCCGGGTCGATTACATAGAAGACTTGTACTACTTGCTTCGCAAGTACAAATGGTTCGTCTCTGTATCCGACATGTTCGATGTCCAGAGCAGTGAAGCCATACTTGTCCACCTTGACACCCTTTGGGAGTTGTACCCAACGACACCGAAACATTGGGATCTTAAAAATACAGCAGTCGAGCTCCCAAATCTATTCTGTGAACCCATAGAAGCTACTCTTCTTACTGCCTGTGTTGTCATAGGCATCTATGCGGACACCACTATTTTGGTAAGGGTTTTTGCTATCCTGAGATCTCGTGTAAAAGGTATATCCATTTACGTCGTATCCTTGCCATGTCAAGATTGTACCTGATGACCCTTTTGCCAGCCACCTCAACATGACACTCGTTTCTTTCCCAGTCATATGCTTTTGAACTAATGATTGAACAAACGGTTATGCTCTTTTGTTACCCAAACCCCTGATCGTCCATGATTTTCCTCTCGTAGCTTATCCTTGTGCATGTCCATATACGAGGACACCTCAACTGACTGTTGCAAGACTGTGAAATGAGCTTTTTCGAACAATCCATGATCGTAAGAATTTGTTGATTTCCTTCCAATCGTCCCTTTCCCGGCTAGCCTACCCTCATGGCGAGATACGAGCACTCCTACGGTTCCACCCCTCCATGTAATCCACGCAAAACTCGATAACCTCCTCAGTTGCATAACCTTCCACAATGCAGCCCTCCGGCCGAGATCGATTGCGTACATACTTCTTCAGGATACCCATGTACCTTTTGAACGGGTTCATCTGATGCAGGAATACGGGGCCATATACATTTATCTCGTTCACAAGGTGAACAATGAGATGAACCATTATATCAAAAAATGATGGAGTGAAATACATCTCTAGCTGGCATAGTGTCTTGACCACATCATTCTGTAGTTCAGAAAGTCCGATGGGATCGATGACCTTCTGTGAAATCGTGTTGAAGAAGAAACACAACCTCATGATTGCCTCTCGGACCTTTTCAGGCAAAATACCTCTAATTGCAATAGAAAGCATTTGTGTCATCATCACATGACAATCATGAGACTTCATGCCAGTTAACTTCAAATCTTTCATCGAGACCAGTTTGTTGATGCTTGCGGAGTAATCGGACAGAACTTTCACACCATGCAAGCATTTGCAGAGGTCTGTTCTCTCTTTCTTGGAAAGAGTGTAGCAAGCTGGGGGAAGGTAAAGTCGCCCTTTCCCGGTGTCCTGAGGATGTAGCTCAGCTCTGATTTTCATATCTTCTAGGTCTCTTCGTGCCTTCAGTCCGTCCTTAGTTTTGCTAGGAATGCTCAGCAAAAGACCAATCAAGCTGTCACATACATTTTTCTCTACGTGCATGACGTCTATGCAGTGTCGAACTTCTAAGTCCTTCCAATAGGGCAAGTTCCAAAATATCGATCTCTTCTTCCACGTGGTCTTCCAGTACGAGACCACGATTTATTATTACTATCTCCCTTTCCAAGTACGACATTAATATCTTTAACCTTATCATATACCTCTTCCCCACGACGAGGCCTTGGGGCTATACCATCCTCTTTTGTCCCGTCAAATTGTTTTTTCATATTGCGGTAGGGGTGATTCCTGCGAAGGAACCTACGATGATGCATGTACACGGTTTTCCTCGAGTTATTGAGCCACACACTAGCGGTTTCATCCATGCACCGGGGCATGCTTTGGCCCCTTTACAAGACGACCGGATAGGTTACCAAGGGCGGGAAATCATTGATGGTGCAAAACAACAATGCCCGTAGGATGAAGTACTCTCGCTTGTACTCATCCCATACCATACACCTTCGCTCCACAGACCACAAGATCTTCCACCAATGGTTGTAGGTATACATCAATATCATTGCGAGTTGTCTCGGCCCTTGGATAAGCGGTGACATCATAATGTACTTTCGTTTCATACACAACCAAGGAGGAAGGTTGTAGATACTGAGAGTCACGGGCCAAGTGCTATGAATACTACTCATGTTACCGAAAGGATTCATTCCATCCGTACTCAACCCAAACCTTACATTCCTCGGTTCATTCCCAAGTCCATCCTAAAGAGCCTATCGATGGTTCTCCATCGGCGTAATCGGCAGGTGTCTCGACTTTCCATCCTTTTACGCTCTTACGAGTGCCATCGCATCGATTGGGCATGCTTTTTGTTTCCAAATAAACGCTTCAACCGAGGTATTACCGGTAAATACCACACCACTTTAGCGGGAGCTCCTTTCTTCACCACGGTGCCCTCGCTGTCATGGCCTTTACGCTTGTATCGCGATAATTTGCACACCGGACATACATGCATGTCTGTATACTCTTTGCGATAGAGTATACAATCGTTTGGACATGCATGTATTCTTTCTACTTCCAATCCCAATGGACATACAATCTTCTTAGCTAAATAAGTGGTTATCGGCAATACGTTTCCATCTGGAAGCATGTCCGTAAGAGATGTAATAGCGCCGTGAAACTTTTATTGGACCAACCATTGCTTGCCTTCAATTTTATAAGTGAAAGCACGGTGCGCAACTTTGTGTATTCCTCCTTGCAACCCGGGAACAAAGGTGTGTCCGAGTCGTCCAACAAACCCTTGAATTGATTAAACTCTCTCTGACTAGTGTAGTTCCCTTCTGCATCGCGCAACATCTGAGCAAGATTATTATCGTCATCAATGTCCAACCTATCCTCATCAGATCCATAACTGATGTCAGCTGCTATAATGCCTTCTCCATCATCCAATACGTTATCACCTTCATGTATGTTTTCCTCTTCACCGTGACTTGTCCAACATGTATAGCCAAGTACAAAACCTCTTCGAATCAAGTGCAAGTGGATGTGCTCTTTGTCTGAAAACATTTTCTCATTCTTGCAATCAATGCATGGACAATGTATGTACTCTGTCTTCTTGTGCAACTTGTTCTCCTCAATGCTCTTAGAAAAGTAGATACCCGTCGATGTAATCTCTACTGTAACGGTTCGCATTGTACATCCATCTCCGGTCCATCTAAAATTAATTAACATATAAAAATTGATTAAAAACTAATCTAAATACTTATCTTGTAAAGAAGCTAGATAATAAATTCATCATCTAAAAATGATGAGCACCCACCTACCAAATTAACTAAAATTTCATGTATATTAATATCCACTAATCTTAAATAAATAAATTTAATATATGAAAGATGTATATTATACGTGCACACTAATGGAATCAAATTAATAGTAATTAAAAAACTAATCTAATTACCTATCATCTAAAGGAGCTGGATAATAAATTCATCATCTAAAAATGATGAGCACCCACCTACCAAATTAACTAAAATTTCATGTATATTAATATCCACTAATCTTAATTGAACAAATTTAATATATGCAAGATGTATATTATACGTGCACACTAATGGAACCAAATTAATAGTAATTAAAAAACTAATCTAATTACTTACCATCTAAAGAAGCTAGATAATAAATTCATCATCTACCAAATTAAGTTAAAATGCAATTTATATTAAATATATGCTTGATCATAATTCATCATCTATAAAAGGAACACAACATCATCTAATGAATCTAGGTAGGAAATAAATTCATCAACTACAAAATGGTAGGTAAATAAAAATAAACAAAATCTAAAGTTTTCATCACATCTACGTATAAACCTTAATTGAACTAGGTTTAAAAATTAAATTGCAACAAGATTAACACAAATCAAGAGAGGAGAAAAAATAACTCACCAAGGAACAACTAGAGGAAGTACAACACAAGAATTGGAGAAAACGAAATCTGAAAATTAGAAGTTTTGGTTTGCTCTCGGGAGGAAGAAGACCAGGTCTTTGCATCGACCACCTACTTATAGGCGAGATTATCGGTGGCGGTTGTTAACTAGAACCGCCACTGATAATATTATCCGTGGCGGTTCTATCCTCGAACCGCCACTGATAATAAATTATCAGTGGCGGTTAGAGGACAGAACCGCCACGGATAATACAATTGTATCAGTGGCGTTTGGAGGATAGAACCACCACAGATAACCTAGTTATCAGTGGCGATTCTATTCTCCAACCGCCACTGATGATGTATTTGTTATCAGTGGCGGTTCTCTCCTCGAACCGCCACTGATAATTCATTATCAGTGACGGTTCGAGGATAGAACCGCCACTGATATTCTTCCCGCCATTTTCAATATAGAACCGCCACTGATAATTATATTTGTGGCGGTTCGAAAAAAACCGTCACAAATAGACCGTCACTTATTGCAGGTTTTGGTGTAGTGAACAAACGTTCTAGAAAAGGAAAAGACCATATATTACGTGCTGGGAAAAGGAAACCGGAAGACAGGACACTATACTAGTTTATTTAAGATCGACAATGTTACGTGGAGCTTGCGAACGAGTTGGAAAATAACGTCATTGTATTCAAACTTATTATTTCTAGTTTCTGCCATCAGCGCTAGACTTATTTAAGAAGCGTACTATTTAATATAGTATCACCTCCTCCTACCTTAGATATATATTGACCTCAGATGCATATATATGTCCTATCTAAGAGATCTAGTTTAAACACCAGTAGTATTTAAGAGGTAGTATGTGTTGAGGTATGACCGTATGAGTATATCATTTATCTTTACTTAATACCCCTTCAGTCGTAAATAGTTGTCGTTTTAGATATAGGTATAGTCGAACTTTTGAAACTTTGACTATCGATACATTTTTAAATATTTAAATTGGACATATAAAAATGTATGTGTAGAATAGTCTCGAAAAGTACTTTCATAGTATTATAATTTTGTTAGGTTTTACAAATATATTATAATAGATTTTAGTTGTTAAAGCTGTGTTTTGCAGACCGTGTCTATATCTAAAATGATAATTATTTGTGATAAATGATAACTATTTGTGATAAGAGGGAGTAGCTTTTAAGTTGTTCAGACTCAAGATTTAAGTTGTTGTCTTAGTATAGGCTGGTATATTCTAATATATGCTATGCAGAAGAGAATTGTGGGTTTGTTAGCTTTTCTAGTCCTCTCACAATTTTTTTTTCAAATCTAACCTCTTCAGAATAAATTTGCAAAAATGGTCTCCTCCCCGATTGACCTCGATAGGTTTTTGGGCCCACGGCAGGCTAGCCGACCATGGTACCAACGCCGAGCCCACCTCGATGCCGCGCTCCCCTAGCTTGGGAGATCTTGTGCTCGGCCCCACACTCGGTAGCAATCCTATGGAGCTCAGCTTGCTATGGGCCTGGAAACTTACCAAGGTCCACGGGCTCGACAAATAACATGCGTCACCTACCGCGTCTTTCGTAGTCAAGGAAGAGATTATTTTTATAAATTTATTCAGAATAAGACTATATTTACCAAAAAAATGAGAAAGGATCCCCGATTGTGCTCCTCCCTTGCATGTCCTTAGCTATTCATGGTGGACCAATATTTATTTATTTATTTATTTATTTTACGAGACAGCCATTATTTGGTTGCCAATCTGATTTGAGAGTTCATCAAGATGCACAAACCAACATATATACATGTTCATGTGCAGCGCGTGGTGTGTCAAACCAAGATCATCAATCCGGACGTGATCATTTGGATACACAATTAATTTCGGCACCAACTATATAAGATGGACGCGTGGCGCATTGCATAATCGACTGATTAAGTGAGCTACTGTACTGTTTGGAACCGAGCTCTTTTACAGTACACAACATCTAATATTAGCAGTTCATTATTTTTTATCCGATAGATCAGATTAATTATGATTTAATTATACTACCTCTAGTAGTACTAGTAGTATAATTTTAAGAGGGGTAAAATTGTCCAGTAACGTTTGTCATTCGAGTAATTTCCAGGAGCGCTTAAATTTCGGTATGTGATTAGTTGGTCTCGCAGGAGAGTCTTGATACAGTCTGGTGTGTAAATCAGGTAGGGTTGGTTAGGCTTTGAAAAAGTGGAATAGAGCGAGGAATGGGTGGCGGCGACGTCAGGAGCGTGGCGCCACCGTCGTGTCCCGATGGCCGCAGCGGCACCAGCCGGTGGTTACCGTGTCCACCTCTGCGGCGTCCGCGCATTAGCGGCGGGGCAGCGTGAGGAGCGTGGGTCCGCCGTCCTGTCCCGGTTACCACATCTGCACCGGCCGGTGGTGTTTATGTTTGGCGAAGAAGCAGGACAAGACAGAAATGTCCGCGGGTGCTGACCAGGGAGGATGCAACTTCCCAATGAAGCGGGCGCGGCTGCAGGCAACATGGCGACGAGGAGTGGAGGACTGAATGTTAGGTTGAGTCAACGCTATCCAAAAATTATATATAGCTGCATGAAACTCACACATCACATGACATCATAAAGATACAAGTGAGCCTCACTGCTGATAAGAAAATATATATATTTATTCCACTGAATCATCCCTCCATTAACGTTGTCAGAAATCCGTTGCTCCATCCAAGATCAAGCATTCAAGTTGCAAGTATGCAACCTCCTGCCATGGAGAAAATCAACAAAATTTAGCATGCAAAATTAGGTTATCAAGTTTGTTTTTCTATCAGTAAATGGTAGTAGTACTCGTCACCATTGTAATTGTAAGGCTACAGTAGGTGCAGTATCATAGTTGTTGTAATAGGATGTTTGAAAAGAAAATGATCGAAGCATAAACATTTTTTATAAGATGATGATGATCTCTATGATAGTAGAGATTTTTAGGCAGTACTGAGTTGTATCTCTAATTTTGACAAGACTCTTATACTTCCGAAAAAATAAAGATGGCCAACACTATAAACTGTACTAATTATCAACGTAAAATGCTATTTACAGACAACGTTTTATACTTCTAGAGTAGAATCCAATTCACCATATCAGATAAGCTACACAGAATGACTAAATCAGTACTTATCAAGTGGTTGGAGCATATCTATAGCACACATGGGAAGCCAGGCACTGCCCCTTTCTGCTCTTCAGTAAGTTGCACAACTGGTAGTAATTGGAATTTTGTAATGCGTCGGATCTATACGTGGGGACGCGATTGTAGGAGGAGCAGGAACTGGATCTGCGATGGACACGACAGGAGGAAGAGGAATCGGATTTATGTGGGACATGATAGAAGGTGGGTCGAACAGCGACGACGGTGGACACAGGCCGGCGGTGGGGAGGTGGCGGCCGCGGCGAGCCGGCGTGGGCGAATTTGGAACTGCCATTGATGTAGACTATGCACCGGCGGCGTTGGCGTCCACTTAAGACACCGGCACGAATTCGAGCGGCGGCACACAGATTAGGGTGGTGGCATTGAAAGGAATTGGAGCAAAAAAACTACGAACTTGAGAGGAGGATAATGTGTAACGTGAAAAGACGTTCGTACCCTTGCAAAACATAAATATGCACAGTGTAAAGCCCATAATACCCTTAATAAATCGATGGTTAGATCTAATTTCTACTACCATCATATACTACTAATATAACGCGCTTTAAAATTTCTCTTGGAACCAGTAGCTGTCCGTTCCGTTCATTCGAATGCAAAAGCAAGCAACGGAGAACTAACGTACGTGCTGTAGTCACATTCGTCCTCATTGTTTTCTGCTCCGCCGCCCGCTGCCGCGCCAGCCAACTCCTTCTCCACCAGGCTTAGCAAAACCGAATTGCACTGGAATACCGAGACCTGGCCGATACCGATTTTCAACAAAAACTGATCGAAAATCATAGAAAATTGAAGGGTTTGCGAATTAAAAATCAAATTGAAAACTGAAGTTGAGTCGTGCCGGGAGCGACGAAAATCGGTCGAAAGGACCAAAAATCAACCGATTTTGTCCGATTATTGACCGGTTTTGGCAAAAATCGGCAGAGACCGGAAAATAGAGAGAAAAAGAGGGAAATTTCTAAAAAATGTGGAAAATTAGTAAAAGGCTAAAAAAATTAGAAAAATATTGGAAATGCAAAAAAGAATATGGAAAAATATGATAAAATTCCAGCATGACCATTCCTCTATATGAAGACCATGTCAAATTGTAAAGTACATATTTTGCAACAATAGTACAACTATGGAAAAATATGAATAATTTTGGAAAAAAATCGTCATGACCTTTGCTATATATTGGATAATGTGAAGTTGTGAAATAGGTATGTAGCAGTAATATGTTAACAAATAATATTTCATTTCAATACATACACGAATCAATCGATCAAGTCCACATTTCAGTTACATTCATTTCAGTAGCATAGCAAATGATATTTAAATTGAACCTTCCTCTTTCCCATGTGAGTGTCCCCCACTGTCGTTTCTGCCCATTCGAGGATACTTGCAGCCCTAGTATTCTTTCACAACGCAACAGTGTTTGCCGGGTCTGTCACGAGATGTGATGGGAGGGAGTGTCACTTCGTCTCTGTGTCCTCGTCAAGTAACAGGTCAGCATTGGACCTTCCTTTCTCCATCCACTACCGGATTGAATTTTCTGTGTCGCATAGTGTGAGCTCCATAAGACGCTGAAATGGATCGTCTTCGACTGCAGACTTATCACTTTATTGTTCTTGGATTCTGAGCCGCAAGATGTAGTTCACATAGACCAACTTACGGAGCTTCTTATATGACAGAAGGTTGCGAACCTTGGTGTGGATGAATGCGATTGTGTTCTAATTATGCTCGCAACCGCTGGAAGAAGCGCAATGGGAAACGATGTGCTGAGCCAACTGTTGGAGCATGGGTGTGTATGAACCGAAAACACCCCAACAATGTGCTGCAAGTAATGGAAGACAACAATCAGTAGGAGATGAAAATACGAGATTGGCACTATATTTAAGATGACATAAGGAATATACCAATGGTAGTTTTGAGATCATATGCCATCCTCTCAGCTAGCGTAGTAGAGAACGATCCAACCCATATTTTGAAAAAGATCGGTCTCGTGAAGACCTCACATCGCCGTATCAGTATCATCAGAAAGCACTTCAAAAGCATCCCAGAGATTTGACAAGAAGGTGTTGGTCGTCCCATACGAGTAATGCGTTCGGGGGTTCAAGGCAGTAGCCGCATGAAATTGAAAGAAATATGTTATTATAAGTATTTGCAAGTACAAGATATTTTGTTAAAAGAAAAGAATATATTACCGACGGTCATATAAGTATCATGCGTTAGGTCTCCCATTCTAGGGTCCACGACATCCATGTATTACACGAAAATAGTTGGAGAGTCATGGAATATGTTATCATATTCCTATCGCATTATATTATACCCCAGTATCACCTTGCTCAATATAGGAACCCTGTCTTGATTGACGAAACGCAAGAAAGCGTACAACAGTTAACAACCGAACCAAGGTTGTCCCACCAGTCCAAGCTCGAGAGGCACCCGTACTTGTAACTCCCCTCTACAATATTAACAAAGCGCAATGACATAAATTCCTCTGAGGCCATCCATTACAAGAACTTATCCTTACGACGAAGAAAACTGTTCAGAAATGTATAGTTTGTTCCAAAGCGAGTAGCATTCCACTTGACCAACTCGCCCCTAATGTGCTTCTTCATCATAGCGTAAAGCTTGGAATGGTTGTAAATTCATCGCGAGATTTTTCTAGCACTCTCAATGACAGCGGCGTGGTCAAGGAACTCTCCAATCTGCTTTAGCATCAAATTAATCGTAAGGACCATACAAGACTGCCACACGATATTGCGGTGCTCACGTGCGATGAGCCTGCATGCCTTCTTGTAGTTTGCACAATTGTTCGTGACAAGTTGTATAACATTTTGCACACCAACCTCATCGACCACTGAGGCAATTTTCTGTTTCAACAAACAAAGTAAAAATCACCATTACTTCACGTGCACTTCAAATAGATTTCAGAATAAGAGCAATGAGAGCAACTACCTTGTGCAAGTACGATGAATCCTGACTTTTGCCCGTCGCATCCACGGACTTGTGGAAGAACATGACACCGTTGCAGTATAGCATGAAGTTTATAATGCTCATGCATGTCGGCCCAGTCCAAAAATCGCACATGATGGTTACGTCATACGTAGACCATTACATCTTGAACTTCTTCATCATTTCATTTATATCCGCTTCGCTAGCATCTAAATATTTGCCATCTATGTCCTCCCGCTAGGAGACGGGACACCTCGCCTGCAAATGAGATATAGGATGACCATGTGAGCTATTATTGGACATACAACTGGACGAAATCTTGAAAGCTCACTTACTCCATTTTTTAGTTTCCATGACGACACTAACGAAGTAGGGATTGTTTGCTTTCCTCCCCGCTATACTAGCCATGTGGAAAATTTTGGCCCATGCCGAGCCATCACCTGCTTTGCATTCCTCCCCTTCTGTGTCCATCCCCTAGTGTCAATCCATGTTTGTACAGGGCCACAGGCTACGCCAAGGTTGTAATACCCCACGGTTGGTCTGTCCAGTTGCGATGAACTCAAAAACATCCTTAGAAACACACCACCGCCCCCTCCTCTAGCCCCTCTAGATCCCCCACTGCCACCACCATGCTCATACCTGCCACCTGCCCGACTCATATTCTGCCTCCACCCTAGAGGCATCCATCGCATGCTGCGACTGGTCCTCCTCATCAGCACCACCCGTGTACTTAGAATATACACTTCTTCTCGGCAAGGAATCGTCAGGTACTGCTTCCTTCCTGAGCCTCTCCTCCCTAATTCCCTTCTGCTTGTCATTCGTTCTGTCTAGCTCGCACTGAAAATACTCACGAACCTTCTTTGAAACTTGACTGCAATGGACGACATTCCTACTGCGCCCTGCCAAGTGGTGCTTCAATCGGTACGCACCGCACCCTTTCTTCTCTTGATGACAGTACTTGCATCGAAAATCGGTCCCTATCTTACTGTCGTGCTCCCACACAACGTCATCCTGCTTTGCCATCTACTAATCAAAACAGCAAGAAGTCAGCTAACACAAAATATCAAATCATTACATCAGAGCTGAGTCATTACATCAAGTCATTACGTGCTACCAATAAAAGACATTGTCACTATAGGATTGAGCATAGTAATGAAAAAAGCTACATTACCAACTCTAATATTAAGAATAATTTAACATGGAAACACATAAGCAAATATGTACTGAATGACGAATATAACATATAGCAAAATACCCGTCCTATCTTTCATAAGTAAAGCATGTCTACAAGTTCAAGTTATCTGCACTGTTGCAAATAAATAATGATTTAGCTCGATCACACATCATGCACTGCTAATCCTAACCCTAACCACGTCGTGTATAGCTAAAGTGCTAATTCTAACCCTAACTAACCCTAACCCTAACACAACATGTACTGACATAGTGCCATTCGTTCACAAACAAACCATAAGCACATGCTAATGAGCATAATCAAGTGACATTCATCACAAAAATTCGAAAATCGCACATATTTATTGAAACTCGGTCTGTTTTCCACGAAAATCGACCGATTCTTGACGATTTTCCAAGCGACCACGGCTGGGTCGGCTTCCTCTGCGGATCCGGCGATTTTCGTTGCAAATCGACCGATTATCGCAGCTCCAGCAGCGATTTCCCTGCTGCGGCGCTCGGATCTGGCCGGAGGGTTGCTGGTCAGGAAGAGCTGCTCGAGTAGAGTCCATGTGGAGCAATAATTGTGTCCGAATCGGCCAGCTCACGCATTAAAATGGTCGTCATTTGTTACCAGGCTGGACCGGCCCGAATGGCCTGCACTGTGGGCATATGGGCCATTACTGTTTTATTTTTTTATTGCTTTTTTAATTTCGTATTTCATCTTTTGACTCAAATCCATCTCCAACATTTAGATTTTTTCAAAATTTTCATCCAAAAAATCATAAAGATGTT
This sequence comes from Otatea glauca, assembly GCA_036346275.1. Taxonomy (NCBI): domain Eukaryota; kingdom Viridiplantae; phylum Streptophyta; class Magnoliopsida; order Poales; family Poaceae; genus Otatea; species Otatea glauca. Next base: position 14,610,721 of record CM070732.1, on the reverse strand, counting down.
AATACTAATTTTAGAAAATTTTAGGATAAATTTTTACAATTTTTTTGAATTTGAATTTAAATCCGATCGGTTTGCCGACCGGTTTATGAAGCCAACCCAGACTGATACGGATGATTATCACAATTTTCGACTGAAAATCGCCGGTATTGTCAACCCTAGTCTCCACTGCCGCTCTGCACCGCTAGGGTTCGGCTGTAGCCGCCGCACTCGACTCATCGACTGGGTACGTCGAGCACGCATACGGCTGGCCTTAGCACGCACGCCATAGGTCTTAGCAGGCTGCAGACCACCATCTTCAAACGGCCAGTAAGTCCTAATCCTTCGCTTATCTGCCCGTGTATTTTTAAAAAAATATAGTTCTTACGTGTGTGTATATATATTTGTAAATTTTACATCCTTTTTCGTCGTGAAAGATGTAGCAGATGATATACCTATCGTTCTCAGTGAGCTCGGCACGTAACCGGAGACATGGGAACTATGCCAACCGCGGCAGCAGACGCATGGGTTCCCCCACTACTACAGAATTGTCCATCAGAATCGATTCTTTTTTGCCATTACAGTCGGTTCAAGTGGCGATACGAAGTCTTTAGATAGTGATGAGGTGGAGTTATCACAGTCGGTTTTGGCCCGATTGTGATAAAGCATCATTAGAATCGGTTCTTTCAACGAAGCGATTGTGATGACCCCTCATTAGAATCAGTTCTTCTATTGAACCGATTCTGATAATGTGTCATCCGAATCGGTTTTTTCAAAGAAGTGATTGTGATGACCCCTCATTAGAATCGGTTCTTGTATGGAACCGATTCTGATAACGTGGATATCAGAATCGGTTCTAGACAAGAACCGATTCTAATGAGGGGTCATCACAATCACTTCTTTGAAAGAACCGATTCTGATGATGGATCATCACAATCGCTTTCTTCGAAGAACCGATTGTAATGGTATGGTTATCACAATCGCTTCCGTCAAAGAACCGATTCTACTGATGTGGTCATCACAATCGCTTGCTTAAAAGAACCAATTCTGATAAGAGGTCATTAGAATCAGTTCATCTTAAGAACCGATTCTAATGATTGTGTCATCACAATCGCTTTTTTCAAAAAACCGATTCGGATGAGACTTTATCAGAATCGGTTCCAATTATGTGGTTATCAGAATCGGTTCCACAGATTCTGATGACCCTCATGGTGGTGTTGCAATTTTCCATATTACCCAAAATGGCAAATATTAACAATGGGCATATATCACATTCACAATACAGAACACAAAATGCACATATCACATTCACAGAACACGAACACTTAAATTACAATACATATAGCCCATTCGTTCACAACATACAAACACAAACATGCTTAACAATCAGTACACGTGCATATATATCACATTGACATATACAATTAATATTGTTTCCACATGGACTAGTAGGACGCTTCAGGATCTCTAAACCTACCGTCCTCTGATATAACTTCTAACCAGTACCATTGGCATAAGTGGTCTCGTAAATTGTTAAGTGCTTTGTTGTCTAAGCTCTTCTGGGGGATATTGATCTTCTGCAAAACATAAATGAGTGCATGGATTTAAGTTTCAAAATTTGTAAGTGAAAGGCTAAGTATGCATGTACATATACCTTAGGAAAAAGGTGTGAGCCGCCGACCACAACCAACATGTGTTGCATGACATAGAAGCCGCACAGGTCATCGCTGCCCTGTTGATGACACTGTGAAGAGAGAAAAAGAAATTAACACACGAAGATTAGATGTCAGAAAAAATTAATCGTATATATGCTAGGCACTTGTACCGTGAATTTCTTATACTCCAGCGTCTTGCCCTTTCTCTTATCGTGTGACCCTCCTTCATCGACATAGTCCGAGAAACCCCTACATATATTGGAGGGATGCCATTGAGTAAAAAAAATAGTTAAATTCAGAAAGTGTTACGTTACGGTAATGTACTTACTTCTGCAAAGGACACTTGATCGTGTAGGCCATCGGTCTCTTCTTGATTGAGTTAAAAATGTAGACTGTGTTTTCGCTCGGAACGAGGACGAGTAGAACCCAATGGTTGCTTATTAAATGGAATGTAGTGCAAGGAAATAAGTTCGCATACGGTTTAAGTGCGTACAAGTAATTAAAGGGTTTGTACTACTTACTCCTCGTGGTACGGTATTACAACGAAGTCCTTCTTCGACTCAAGATGCAATACCCCTTGACGTAGCCAAAGAACGAACATCGGATGAAGCCTAGCCGTGGTCGCAGACACAAGCTCGGGTCGATTTAACCCAACTTGGTTTTGATTCGTCACGGCTCATTGTCTCATTGCCCCGCAACTCATGTTGATATTAGAAAACATAATGCAAAATCTCGTAAAGTCATCACTCATGATGTATGGTGCGATACTCACGGCGTCGTGATCGTAAAGTAGAAATATCGACGCCATTAATTGGTACACACGAAACAGATCCTCAAAACTGACGGGGAATATCCCATTCTCGTCACGGTGGAAATGTACCCTTTTATACATCACATTGAAGTCAACTCGACGCTCTTCCTCATTCACCGTATCTATGTACCATCCATGGAGCATGCGAGTCCACCTGCCTAGATCATTTAGTTCGTTAGATGCAATCAGGGGCTTTCCATGTACGTATGCCTTAAAATCGTAAGGGATGTCCGTGGCTTGTGTTGACTTTTCTTTCTGGGTCGAAGGAGTCTTCGAGGTCAAGGTAGTGGGCTTTTCAGGTACCTCAAGGGGCGTTGTGGCCTTTATCAGCTTTGCCTTCTTGGCGGAAGGAGTCTCACAGGTCTCTTGTGGTTCTGTTGGTGTCGTGCTTGTCCTTTTACACGTGAGCTCTGCACTCTGTGTAGGACTCATCACGGTGGTGGGAACAGAAGTAGGAGCAGGAGCAAGCACAGGTACGGTAGGAACCTGCAAAGCACGCGCATATTTAACTTATTGCAGTACTACTGGAATGGTAGAGAAGACACGGGGGATTTTTACCTTGACCAGTACGACACCCGTCGTGGGCCACTTGATGAACGACATGCGTGCTTGCCCGAGAGTGCTGATATCTTCGTTGGGGGGAACTCGAGCACATGTGATAAGAAGTGTTCGTGGGCGTAGTCCACCGCACCTCATGTAGCCCTTCCCCAAAGGCTGACCATGCACAGTGTCGGTCTCCTTGCATGGAAATGCAACCCCGCGTGCAGCCTCGACAGGAAATCCGTCCTTCGTAAGGGTGGTCAGCTGGCACTTAGCAGGGGCCTGCAAGATGTACGCAACTTGAGGAGAAACATTGTGGGAGTTACACTTGTAGCTTTAAGTTAGGAAAAATTAATTATTACCTTCAGCTGGGGATCAGTCTTATCATTTTTGGAACCACAGCTGCTAGGTCGGGGCACAGGCTTCTCTACTAGAGGCGAGGGCATCTGGCTCTGACTCTGAGAGATCATCGCCATCATCTCGGCCCTCAGGCGCTCTTCACGTGCCATCATCTCCCCCCTTATCTCATCTTCACGTGCCATCATCTCCCCCCTCATCTCATCCTTGATCTCCTCCCTGAGCTGCTCCCTGAGCGTCTCCTTGAGGCGCTCCGCACGTGCCTCCCATGATCTTGATCTAGCACTCGAAGCGTCATCATGGAAGTAGGACTTCTTCGTATGCCCCGACCCTACGGCAAGCACCCGGCCCTTATGGTCGGGCTTCCCGATCGCAAACGACGGGATATCCTTTGACCCTTGGCTTTGGAAGGTCCCCTGCTCTTTCCGCTGGCTTACCTCCTCCTGCAATAAGCGAGTACGAATTAGATCTGAAATACAACAAGCTGGGCCAACTGCAATGTACTATGTCAGATGTCTTACGATGGTAGAGACGATGTGCGCAGTAGCGGGGTTTGCGACTACAAACCGCCCATCGGGGTTTTTTTGTCCTCGCTAATACCCGATGCGTGCTGCTCCTCACATATATGGGAGTAAGGCATCGTCGTCCGAGTTCGCGCACTCCTCGGCTAGTCGCGCCCACTCGCCTTCTTCCCTCATAGCCGCTTTCCCCGGTGGTGCGGGTGCGTGTTGTGCCTCGGATAGCGGTATTCCTCTCTCTAGCTGCTGCGCCTGGGCGTACCCTTCGTCGTCGTGAACTCCTCCCAAACATCTGTAGTAACGAACGGATACCTCTCGAATGGTGTACGACCTTTCAGTACGTACTCACTGTGCATGAGGACCCTGAAGTGCCTCAAGGCCACACCCATCCTCTTCAAGGCGTACCGCCTCGCGTTGCAATCATCTTCCTCCTCTATAATCCATTTGCCCTTAACCTCGTCCCACAACCGATTCTTCTGCTCGGCGCTGACTTCCTTCCTCCAATCCTTAATCGTTATGGGCACTCTCTCCCTCACCAATTGACCGAGGAATGACCGTATCGCCCTTGTACTTGGGAGGACCGTGCAGGACTTCGTGGCATTGAAGTGGAGAACATGCGGTGTTCTCTCTATGGCCCCTTTGTTAGGTCCTCGGGCCTTCCTGACCTTACTCGGCCCCTCAACATTTGGAACTTGGCTCGGCCCAGCAGGAGCACCTTCTACTCTGTCTGGCGAGGAGCCGATGCTCTCTAATTGTGACATTTTGAGTTTTCTTATCTGATAAGGTCATATATTGACATGAGAGAAAGCAATTCGTACCTATTTTGTGAACTTGACAACAAATCATGTAAAGCAGTAGCTGATTAGATTAGTAATAAGATGTAATTGTTCTAACATTTTTCAGTACAGTAACAGATGAACGAATGATCTTCAAGAAAAGTCTATCTGTTGACCAACTAAATACGTACCAACGATAACCCCTATTCTCTAGATAGGTTTGGTCCTAATCCCATTCGAGGATATGTGGTTCGAGCAAGTTCCTAAGCCGTTGTACAACTCTAGAGAAAATTTCGGCAGCATCTCCCCGCTGTTCTCCAGATACACGTCTCGACAACAGGTCAAGAGGGGTGTGTACCCGGAGAACACCGTAGGGAGATGCTTCCGAAATCTACTCTGGAGGTATACAACAACTCAAGAACTTGCTCGAACCACATATCCTCGAACTGTCCAAAAAACGTGGACAATTCGAGACTGCTTGCTTATGAATGTGCCGAAATGGCATATTCATAAACAAGTACTCTCGAACGGGAGATGTAGGTTACGCATTGCGAACTCTAACGTAGATCATATTATAGTAACAATAATAACATGTAGGTGATGAAAGCATGCATTGTGAAATTTGAACTCAAAAATGTTTGCAAAAGAATCACAAGCAAGTAGATGTAAAGTGAACATGATATTTGAATCATTCTGGAACATATATCCATGTCAAGATCAAAGGAGCATGCTGATGAACTTACACTAGAAAGTCTGAACAAGCGGATCGTGTGTTTTCCTTTCCGGCTATACTAGATGAGCTTGGTACCTTTCATTAAAGTAATAATTGTAACATCCCGAAAAATGGAAAAATATAAAAATTTATATTTTGAATTTGAATATCATTATTTCTGATTTTCTTGACATGAATGGAATTTATTTGGATTTTCTTTGAATTTTGTATTGAATGAAAAATCAATCAACTAGAATCCCACAAAATGTTGAAAGTTCAATGGAGCAACCACACCAAGGGTGAAGCAACCTGGGAGCGTGAAGATCATCTGCGAAAGGAATTCCCAGATTTCTTTTAGTCCTTGCAAATCTCGAGGACGAGATTTTTGTAAGGGGGGTAGATTTGTAACATCCCGAAAAATTGAAAAATATAAAAAATTATATTTTGAATTTGAATATCATTATTTCTGATTTTATTGACATGAATGGAATTTATTTGGATTTTCTTTGAATTTTGTATTGAATGAAAAATTAATCAACTAGAATTAAAGGAATGGATAATGGTAAAAAGGTAAAATGGTAAAACTAAAAATTTGGAAAAATTACCATGGAACCATAACCATGCTGGTAAGTCAGTAAAATCAACAAGTAAAATTTTTATGAACAAAAAAGTGGCTAAATAATTGAATGACACTTCTTTTTGACTAAAAACAGTGCAAGCCAGAATTAATGAAACATATTCAAAGTTTATCTGGATCTGGAAAAATTACGAAAACAACCTCAGTGTAAAAACTACACCTGATAAAAATATCGGGATTTGATCATGTCGGTAAAGCCTTCTAAAAATTCAAAAAAAGAAACAATAAAAAACTACAAATCCTAATGTCAGAATTTTTATAAAATATATAATTGATATTTTGAATTACAAATTTTACAGAGACATCCTTGACCTATATATAACCCATAATAAAAGTTTCAAAAATAAATAATAAGATTTCAACCTTTAAAGAAATACAAATTCGAAATGGAAATCTTGGTAGATGTACAGTGTCAGAATTTTTATAATTTAACCATACGTTATTTGAGTCTTAAATTTTTACTGAAGGTTAGAAACTACCAGGAAAGGTCAGTCAAAAAGTTTCACAAAATTAAACGGTGATTTGATAGCGATTTTAATGGTCACATGGAGCTGTCCCGGCCATGTTTATCTCCTTACCTCATCCCCTCTCAGTGACAAGTGGGCCAGCCCCTTTATCATAAGCATTTGCTGGCAGGAGCGGGGAAAACGTCTCTCTCACTGACCGGTGGTCCTGGACCCCACCTGGCAGTCTATTCTCCCCTCCCCTTTCCTTCTCGCGGACGCCCCGATTCTTCTCCCAGCATCGCGCCTGCCTCGCCGATCCAATGCATCTTCGCGCCACTCCTGCCCGACCAAAGCCACGGCTGTCCTCGTGTCTCCTGCGCCATGCTTTGACCATCTCACGTCGCCTCCTTGCCGGCGGAAGACGTGCGCCACTTCACCGAAAACGCCAAACCGAGCCGCAACCTCATTCGCCCGTTCAAACCCTGTGAATTCGTCTCTTACCGGCTATAAAAACCCCAGCAGAGTCGCATGGAGGCTTCCCCTTATCCTCATTCACCCCCAGAACCAAATGATCAAGCCAAAACCCAGGTTCTTCGCCATTTCGCCAGAAAACCCGAAAAGGGGGAAGAACTCAAATTCTGCTAGCTCGATGAGAATCAACTCAATTATTTGATTCCAAAGCTTCTCCATGAACTGCTGAGCTCATCCCACTCGCTCCTTTCGGCTCTTCTTGCCCGCAGCTCCGCCGCACCGTGTGCCCTTCTTCTCCAACTCCGGCGCACGGTGGCAGCTCAGTCCGTCACTTCTCCGGCCCGCGGCCAACCGCAAAAATGGGATGCTCTGGCCATGCTGATGCCTAAACTACTACCGATTCAACCGGAGATCCCTTCATTTTCTTCTCCGGCGAGCTTCACTTTCCTCCGCCGCATGCCGCCGGTGGCAGCCCACTCCGGCAGTCCCCGCCGGTGAGCGACCCCACCCACGTGTGCGCCAAGACCTCCTAGTGCCTGCCGTGCTATTTTCATTTTTCAGTTTATTTTGTATACCCGAATTGATTCAAACACTTATAACTTTTGCATCGTAACTCGAAATAAAATGAAACAAAATTCTAATTTCATCTAAAATCTAGTTCTTTCAGAATATACAATAACATTTTGAAAATTTCACTGGTTAAATTTGAAATTAAAATTTAAAGAAAAGACTAAATAAGTGCTACATATTAAAAAGTTGTAAACAAACTTAAAAATGAATGGAACCAATTTTAGTGAAATAATCATGCTTCCGGAAGTTCAAATATATATAAATATTTAAATTTCATTATTGTTTGAATTACTTTCTATTAAAGATTGTTTTCAATGCACTAGAAATTCAAATATACATAATTGGAATAAAAGAAAATATGGGATAAGTAAAATTTAGTTTCTGAATATTAGCATGGCAGTAGGATACCTGAGTTTGCCAAAATATTTAAGAAATGAACTTGATTTGAATTATCTTGGAAATTATGAAATAACTTAAACATAAAGTGCATGTATATATGTATAGAAAGTTGAATAGTTAAAATATAGATCAAATAAAATCAAATAATCACCAATTCAGTTTTATTATACCTCTGGCATTGCAAGGATTTCAGATTTAAAATAATATTTAAATATTACTACATAAAACAGTAAATGATCAATAGTTAAAGTGTAAATAATTGCATAATTGGAATAGTTATAACTTTCACAAATAAACTTAGAATTTGGCGAAACCAAATCCTATAGTCCTGAAAAATAGTACCCTTGCTGATTAGGCAAAAATATCTTATGTTTGTGCTAGGTTGAAATAAAATAATGTTAAACCCTAATGATCGTTTATAGGAAAAACATCGCGGATAAAAGCCAATTGTCGCGAAACCAACTTTAAATCATTTCTAATGTCATGCCCTGTTAATGCCTGAAGAATGGATTAATAATCTTATAAGGTGTAGCCACAACTGTAAGCGAAATCCGGTTCGCTTCAACATTAACCTTGTGGTCATGTATACTAATTCAACAACAAATAAAATAACTCGTCTTTATAGTAAAATGTATAATATCAGTTTGGAAATGATATTTAGGATATGGTATACCATATTCTAGAAAAATATTTTATTTACAACTTTCGTTTCAACTAAATCGTGCTAGATGAATACCCCAAAAAAGTATGTCTGTCGTAAACTTTAATGTCACATAAGCAATTTCAACTAAGAAAATAATGTCTCGTCTAAAAGCTAAAATGTATGAATTCAGATTAGATATGTTCTTCAAAGTATATACTATCCACTTGCGAAGAAATAATCTTATTTCGTCATGTTTTGCATATAAACCCTAGTAGTCAAATAACCCTTAGTTTCATGTTTAATGAACCTTACCATAATAAGATTAAGTGAATCCTTGTGATAAAGAATTTATAATTAATATATTTGTATCACCAGAACTTTCTTAAAAACTATAAATAAATCTATTTAGCTAGCTTATCAGTCATGAAACTTCCTTGATAAGTATGAATATGTGAACCTTGATAACCATAGATTAAGCTTAGACAATTACTAAATGTCGCCATGGGTATATACGAATACTTTTATCCATGCTTAGCCATGCTTTTAGATCAAATGATGATGATGATCAAATCAAAATGTGTTCCTTGAGAAATGGAAAATGTTGTAATTGTAGCTGTTGGTTACGGGTATTTTGATTAAAAAACCAAAACAAAACTATGGTTTTGATGCGGGCGATTATTAGCAATAGCCGGAGGTGCAGAGGGATTTGCACGTAGTTAGGGTGGAGTATCGCCCGTGTCAATTTAAGGACCGAACTCAGTGTTGTATGATCCAAGATAATTCGTGCGAACCACAAGTGTTGTTATGGGGCTTCCTTAAACCAATTAAGTTATCTAGTTTAACTTTGCACATTGGTAGGCTGAAGTAGTACGGGCTTTCCTTTCGGGTTTGCTTCTGAGGTGCCCACACCGAGTCTTTGGGAACAACACTTACCAATATAACGGTGTACGCCACGTCTATGGGGAGTTCCAACATTCCTATGCTCGAGTTCTCCCAGATAGCGTGGGTTTTATCGTCCGGTGCCGGTGCAAAGTTAAATTAGATAATGTAAAGGTTTTCGTCATGAACATTCGGCCACACGCCAAAGGTGCGTGAAACTTCGCGCAAAAAGAAAAGGTCATGACTTGTGGGTAAAGTTGTACACCTCTGCAGAGTGAAAATCTAATCGATTAGCCGTCCCTCGGTCATGGGAAACTTGGTGAACTTGCACTAGTTAAATGTTTAATTTTCTAAAATGGGTTGTGGTTTGGAACTTGTTTAGCGACTCTTGTTTTCATGTCAAAGGATCGACATTGATGGATTCCATTTACGGATTATTCGATATTCACGATGGGTTGTGAATATTACTTATGCTTTACTTATTTCATATCAGTCAATTATGCTTTTATAAATTCCGTTTGCAAATAACTTGTTTTACAATATCAATTCTGCTTTATGCAAATTAACTGTAGTAGCCTCCTTTGAAATGGCCTGCATATATTATAGGCTTTGCTCAAGTCTTGCGGAGTACGAATGTACTCACCCTTGCTTATATGTGGTTTTTAGGTGGATAAGTTAGCGAAGCTTCGAAGGTTTCTTTCGTCGTAGGTTGCGGGATTTTTCCTTCGTCGAATCTTTCTAGGGATTATGCCTTGTCAGTTGCCTGTTGGTTTTGGATGGGCACACTACAAGACCTTGCTTCTTTTGCTGCTATATCTCTGAGTTGTAAGATTTTCTTTATGTAATAGCTTTCGCTTAATAATATTTGTTGTATGGTTGTGATTCCAATTGGTGTATGTGCGTACTAGCTACTGATCATGGGACTAGTATGGAATGCACATTAGATTTCCATTTTTGCAAGTTTGTAACAATGGGGGTCGTCACAGTTGGTATCAGAGCTATGCTGACTGTAGGGTAAACCCTAGATAGATTGGTCGTTAGCATTAGAATGATCAAATTCAAAATCTTATGTCTAAAAGTTATCATATTTGCAAAATGTAGATTTTGCTATTCTTCCCTCATTCTTAAGATTCTCCTCTTACCATTACTTTCATTTTGATATGTAAATAAATTCCTCTTTCCTTAAAACAATCCTCGACAAATGGAGACTCCGACTTCTGCGTCAACAATCTTGAAGAGGAAAATGTCGCTCCATGAAGACTTATGTTGAAAGGTCGACTAGGAATATAATAAGCTAAGTCATTTTAGAACCCTGGTATATTAGTCGATGGTTATTTTGTGTGCCTTGTTGAAATCTTTTCTCTTGTATTGCTTACGGGTTACTCTCGTAAAAGTAAAACCATTTGGTTGAAATTTACGATGTGCCAACCCTATTTAATAAGAAATTTTAATTAAAAAGATTTTAAGGAACGAAAAGTTGCCTAGTAACCGAACTGAATATCGTCTAAATATCAATCTCTTCTTGACTGCAGAATGCCTAAAACAAGATCCTTAAGGAAATTATTGGAGTGTGAGGCGCTCAAAATTTTCACCCACAAGAGCCAACATTCCAACTCCAGTCCAGCCTAATCCTCAACGTCCAACTGTTAGATCATCTCGACGCAATGTTCGTCATGAATCACCTCCACCTCCTCAAGACCCAAGTGAAGTTATTACTGAAGAGCTATCTCCTGAACCCCAAGCTATGGCTCAAGTCTTGGCAATTCTTGAGCAAGAGCATCAAGTTGATAATCTTCTACTCCAGCAAGTGATGCAGAATACTACCCACCTTAGCGAAGCAAGCAATGGAAATGGTGGTACGCCGCATTACTCCAAGTTGGGAGAGTTTCTAAAGACTCAACCCCCGACTTTCTCCTCATCAGCGGAACCTCTTGATGCTGATGATTGGCTCCGTTCCATCGAGAGCAAGCTAGTCATTGCGCAATGTAGTGACTATGAAAAGGTTCTTTATACTTCTCATCAACTGCATGGAACTGCAGCAGTCTGGTGGGAAAACCATCAGGCGATGCTCCCTGAAGGTCAAATCATATCTTGGGTAGCATTTAAAGAAGCATTTTGTAGGACTCACATTCCTACAAGCATCATTGAGATCAAGAAGCGAGAATTTATGGAGTTGAAGCAAGAAAACTTATCGAGAATGGAATATCTACATCGCTTCAATCATCTATCTCGCTATCTTTGTTTCAAGTGTCGATGAGGCTCAAGAATTGAGCATTTGAGAGAACATCCGAATGAAGAAATCAAGTGGATGCTAGTCGCCCATGATGTTCATGATTTCCAAACCTTAGTTGATAAGGTGTCAAGTGGAGTTTGGCATGAGAATGGTAATGGAAAGCCGAAAGTGCAAATGGATAGCTCGACAATCGATGAATGAACAATCCCCAAGCAAGATCTAATGCAGCCACCAATGCTCACCACATGTATCTAAATTCCAAAGAATGCCGAGGGCAAACTTTTCACCCTCGACCCACGGTTCATCCATGCGGCAAGCGAGATTATCTTCTAGCACTCAAGACCGGGAGGTTTGTGCTTATCCTAAGAAGAATTACAACACTTTGTCCACACCAAAGACCCTCAAGTAGAGATCAGATGATTGGAAATTTGAAGGTCTCTAAGTCATCCTCTGCTTCAAAACAAGTTACTATCTCTGGTCGTCTGTACCATGTGACAGCAGAAGAAGCTCATAATGCACCTGATGTGGTACTAGGGACATTCCTTGTTCACTCTGTACCTACATTGGTGTTATTTGATTCTGGTGCATCACATTCTTTCATATCCAACAAGTTTATTAAGCAGCATGAACTTCAAGCTGATTTGCTTCCCATGAAGATGATAATCTATTCACCAGGAGCAACTATGAAAACCACGAAACTTTGTTCTGAGGTATGCATTGAGATTGGCGGAGTGTTCTTCTATGCTAATCTTATTGCTATTGAAACCGGGACTAGATGTAATTCTCGGTATGGATTGGTTGTCTAAACACAAAGGCTATATTGATTGTGCTAACCGATCTATATCTCTTCTTAGTCCAGATGGGATCAAAGTGCAGTTTTCTTCAGTCGGTAGCACTCCAGCTCAACAGCCATTTCTTTGTTCTGCTTTGGTTCTGACTGAGTCAAGTACCAGTGGTATGTGAGTATTCTGATGTGTTTCCAAATGAACTGCCAGGAATGCCTCCAGACCGGGACATGGAATTTGTCATAAATCTTGTTCCTAGAACAGCACCTATCTCTAAGCGACCTTATCGCTTACCTCCGGATGAGTTGGCTGAATTGAAGAAGCAACTCAATGAACAATTGGATAAAGGGTTTATTCGCCCTAGTTCATCTCCATGGGGCAGTCCAGTGCTATTTGTTCCTAAGAAAGACGGTGGTCTACGCATGTGCATAGATTATCGTGCTTTAAATGAGGTCACTATCAAGAATAAATATCCACTTCCTCGTATTGATGATCTTTTTGATCAATTGAATGGTGCTCATGTATTTTCAAAGATTGATCTGAGACATGGGTATTATCAATTGAAAATGAAACCTAAGGACATTCCAAAGACTGCCTTCACCACTCGTTACGGGTTGTATGAATACACCGTAATGTCATTCGGACTTACAAATGCTCCAGCCAGTTTTATGTGCCTTATGAATAAGGTCTTTATGGAGTATCTGGACAAGTTCGTAGTAGTGTTCATTGATGACATTCTCATTTATTCCAAGACTGAAGAAGACCATGTGCAACACTTAAGTATGGTGCTAGGAAAGCTTAGTGAGCATAAACTCTATGCCAAGTTCGAGAAGTGTGAATTCTGGTTAAAGGAAGTCGCATTCCTTGGACATGTTCTGTCGGAAGGTGGAATTGCAGTGGACCCAAGAAAGATCCAAGCTATTACAGAATGGGAGCCACCTCAGTCTGTTCCTAAGGTCCGAAGTTTCCTCGGTTTAGCGGGATACTATCGCCGCTTCATCGAAAACTTCTCCAAAATTGCTCGTCCTATGACTCAGTTGCTGAAAAAGGAAAAGAAATTTGAATGGACCCCAGAATGTGAAACACGTTTCCAAGAGCTTAAGAAAAGATTAACCACAACTCAAATTATTATTGTTCCTGATATTCATAAGAGCTTCGATGTATATTGCGATGCATCACGACACAGCCTTGGATGTGTTTTGATGCAAGAAGGGAAAGTTATCGCATATGCTTCACGTCAACTTCGACCACATGAGCAAAACTACCCTACTCATGATTTGGAATTAGCAGCCGTTGTCCATGCTCTGAAGATTTGGAGACACTATCTTATTGGCAATCGTTGTGAAATCTATACGGATCACAAAAGTCCAAATATTTTTCTTCACCCAACAGATTTAAATCTCAGGCAAAGGAGATGGCTAGAGTTGATCAAAGACTATAACCTTGGCATTCATTACCATCCTGGTAAGGCTAATGTTGTAGCCGATGCTCTCAGTCGAAAGCTTCATTGCCTTTTCATCTCCGATCAATCCGAACTGCAAAGTGAATTCCAAAAGCTCAATTTGGATTTGGTTGAAGAAGGCTATGTTGCTACTCTTGAATTGCAACCAACCCTCAAAACTCATATAAAAGTCGCACAACTTAAAGATGAGGCCATTGCCAAAATTAGAGAACAGTTAAAAGAAGGTGTTGAATCTGAATTCTCAGAAAGTCCAGATGAAGTAATTATACGAGGGAATCGCATATGTGTCCCCGATGATTCTGAACTCAAGAAGCTGATTTTGAAGGAATCTCATGAATCTCCTCTTTCTATTCACCCTAGGAGTACAAAAATGTACCAAGACCTAAAACAAGAATATTGGTGGTCCGGCATGAAAAAGGAAATTGCTGCCTATGTTGCCAAGTGTGACGTATGTCAGCGAGTTAAAGCCGAACATCAACGCCCTGCTGGACTCCTTCAACCCTTGCAAATCCCCGTATGGAAGTGGGAAGACATTAGTATGGATTTTATCACCGGTCAACCCAGAACTCGGAAAGGAAATGATTCTATATGGGTCATTGTTGATCGGTTAACAAAATGAGCTCATTTCATTCCAGTTAAAACCACGTATCAAGGAGACAAGCTTGCAGAATTGTACATGGAGAATGTTGTGCGTCTGCACGGTGTTCCAAGAACTATTGTTTCTGATCGAGCCTCTCAATTTACTTCCCGATTTTGGGAAAGTTTGCACAGTCTGTTAGGAACTAAGCTAAACTTCAGTACAGCTTATCATCCTCAAACAGATAGGCAGACTGAAAGAGTGAATCAAGTCTTAGAAGATATGCTCAGAGCCTGTGTGCTCTCATACAGCGCTAATTGGGAGAAGAGTCTTGCATTTGCTGAATTCTCCTATAACAACAGCTTTCAAGCTAGTCTTCAAATGTCGCCATTTGAAGCATTATATGGGAGAAAATGCAGAACTCCTCTTTTCTGGTCCGAGGTTGGAGAAAGAAAATTTTTCGGCCCAGATCTTATCCAAGAAGCCCAAGAGCAAGTGGATGTAATCAGAAGCCGATTGAAAGAAGCCCAATCGCGTCAAAAGAGTTACACCGATAACCGTCGGCGTGAACTCAGCTTCGAAGTTGGTGATCATGTTTATCTGAAAGTCTCACCACTTCGTGGAGTTCGTTGTTTCCAGATCCGTGGAAAGCTAGCTCCCCGATACATTGGACCATATCAAATTCTCGAGAAGATGGGTGAGTTGGCATACAAGTTGGAATTGCCACCTCAATTATCCGAAGTTCACAATGTCTTTCATGTTTCGCAACTCAAGAAATGTCTTCGTGCACCCACTGAATTCACCAATTTAGAACGCATAGATGTTCAACCAGATTTGTCATATCGAAAACGTCCGATTCACATCCTCGAAGAAGCAGAACGCCACACGAGAAACAAATCCCACAAAATGTTGAAAGTTCAATGGAGCAACCACACCAAGGGTGAAGCAACCTGGGAGCGTGAAGATCATCTGCGAAAGGAATTTCCAGATTTCTTTTAGTCCTTGCAAATCTCGAGGACGAGATTTTTGTAAGGGGGATAGATTTGTAACATCCCGAAAAATGGAAAAATATAAAAATTTATATTTTGAATTTAAATATCATTATTTCTGATTTTCTTGACATGAATGGAATTTATTTGGATTTTCTTTGAATTTTGTATTGAATGAAAAATCAATCAACTAGAATTAAAGGAATGGATAATGGTAAAAAGGTAAAATGGTAAAACTAAAAATTTGGAAAAATTACCATGGAACCATAACCATGCTGGTAAGTTAGTAAAATCAACAAGTAAAATTTTTATGAACAGAAAAGTGGGTAAATAATTGAATGACACTTCTTTTTGACTAAAAACAGTGCAAGCCAGAATTAATGAAAAATATTTGAAATTTATCTAGATCTGGTAAAAATATCAGGATTTGATCATGTCGGCAAAGCCTTCTAAAAATTCAAAAACAGAAACAATTAAAAACTACAAATCCTAATGTCAGAATTTTTATAAAATATATACTTGATATTTTGAATTGAAAATTTTACAGAGACATCCTTGACCAATATATAACCCCTCATAAAAGTTTCCAAAATAAATAATAAGGTTTCAACCTTTAAAGAAATACAAATTCGAAATGGAAATCTTGGTAGATGTACAGTGTCAGAATTTTTATAATTTAACCATGCGGTATTTGAGTCTTAAATGTTTACTGAAGGTTAGAAACTACCAGGAGAGGTCATTCAAAAAGTTTCACAAAATTAAACGGTGATTTGATAGCGATTTTAATGGTCACATGGAGCTGTCCCAGCCATGTTTATCTCCTTACCTCATCCCCTCTCAGTGACAAGTGGACCAGCCCCTTTATCATAAGCATTTGCTGGCAAGAGCGGGGAAAACGTCTCTCTCACTGACCGGTGGTCCTGGACCCCACCGCGATCTATTCTCCTCCCTTTCCTTCTCGCGGCGCCTTGATTCTTCTCCCAAAGATCGCGCCTGCCTCGCCGATCCAATGCATCTTCGCGCCACTCCTGCCCGACCAAAGCCACGGCTGTCCTCGTGTCTCCTGCGCCATGCTTTGACCATCTCACGTCGCCTCCTTGCCGGCGGAAGACGTGCGCCACTTCACCGAAAACGCCAAACCGAGCCGCAACCTCATTCGCCCGTTCAAACCCTGTGAATTCGTCTCTTACCGGCTATAAAAACCCCAGCAGAGTCGCATGGAGGCTTCCCCTTCTCCTCATTCACCCCCAGAACCAAATGATCAAGTCGAAACCCAGGTTCTTCGCCATTTCGCCAGAAAACCCGAAAAGGGGGAAGAACTCAAATTCTGCTAGCTCGGTGAGAATCAACTCAATTATTTGATTCCAAAGCTTCTCCATGAACTGCTGAGCTCATCCCACTCGCTCCTTTCGGCTCTTCTTGCCCGCAGCTCCGCCGCACCGTGTGCCCTTCTTCTCCAACTCCGGCGCACGGTGACAGCTCAGCCCGTCGCTTCTCCGGCCCGTGGCCAACCGCAAAAATGGGATGCTCTGGCCATGCTGATGCCTAAACTACTACCGATTCAACCGGAGTTCCCTTCATTTTCTTCTCCGGCGAGCTTCACTTTCCTCCGCCGCATGCCGCCGGTGGCAGCCCACTCCGGCAGTCCCCGCCGGTGAGCAACCCCACCCACGTGTGCGAAAAGACCTCCTGGTGCCTGCCGTGCTATCCATTCGGCCGGACCCTCGCCGGAGAGACGTCGCCGAGCAGCTCTAGCGCCGCCTCTGTTCTTCGGTCGCTGACCCGTGGGACCTCCTTGTCAGCCGGCCGAAGCGAATTCAGTAAACGGTAAAGGCGCCTTCGGTTCTCTGAAAGCGTATTTTCATTTTTCAGTTTATTTTGTATACCCGAATAGATTCAAACACTTATAACTTTTGCATCGTAACTCAAAATAAAATGAAACAAAATTCTAAATTCATCTAAAATCTAGTTCATTCAGAATATACAATAACATTTTGAAAATTTCACAGGTTAAATTTTAAATTCAAATTTTAAAAAAGACTAAATAAGTGCTACATATTAAAAAGTTGTAAACAAACTTAAAAATGAATGGAACCAATTTTAGTGAAATAATCATTCTTCCGGAAGTTCAAATATATATAAATATTTAAATTTCATTATTGTTTGAATTACTTTCTATTAAAGATTGTTTTCAATGCACAAGAAATTCAAATATACATAATTGGAATAAAAGAAAATATGGGATAAGTAAAATTTAGTTTCTGAATATTATCATGGCAGTAGGATACCTGAGTTTGCCAAAATATTTAAGAAATGAACTTGATTTGAATTATCTTGAAAATTATGAAATAACTTAAACATAAAGTGCATGTATATATGTATAGAAAGTTGAATAGTTAAAATATAGATCAAATGAAATCAAATAATCACCAAACCAGTTTTATTATACCTCTGGCATTGCAAGGATTTCAGATTTAAAATAATATTTAAATATTACTACATAAAACAGTAAATGATCAATAGTTAAAGTGTAAATAATTGCATAATTGGAATAGTTATAACTTTCACAAATAAACTTAGAATTTGGCGAAACCAAATCCTATAGTCCTGAAAAATAGTACCCTTGCTGATTAGGAAAAAATATCTTATGTTTGTGCTAGGTTGAAATAAAATAATTTTAAACCCTAATGATCGTTTATAGGAAAAACATCGCGGATAAAAGCCAATTGTCGCGAAACCAACTTTAAATCATTTCTAATGTCATGCCCTGTTAATGCCTGAAGAATGGATTAATAATCTTATAAGGTGTAGCCACAACTGTAAGCGAAATCTGGTTCGCTTCAACATTAACCTTGTGGTCATGTATACTATTTCAACAACAAATAAAATAACTCGTCTTTATAGTAAAATGAATAATATCAGTTTGAAAATGGTATTTAGGATATGGTATACCATATTCTAGAAAAATATTTTATTTACAACTTTCGTTTCAACTAAATCGTGCTAGATGAATACCCCTAAAAAGTATGTCTGTCGTAACCTTTAATGTCACATAAGCAATGTCAACTAAGAAAATAATGTCTCGTCTAAAAGCTAAAATGTATGAATTCAGTTTAGATATGTTCTTCAAAGTATATGCTATCCACTTGCGAAGAAATAATCTTATTTCGTCATGTTTTGCATATAAACCCTAGTAGTCAAATAACCCTTAGTTTCATGTTTAATGAACCTTACCATAATAAGATTAAGTGAATCCTTGTAATAAAGGATTTATAATTAATATATTTGTATCACCAGAACTTTCTTAAAAACTATAAATAAATCTATTTAGCTAACTTATCAGTCATAACTTATTTAAAACCTTTCATGTGCAAATCGCTTAAGGTTAAGTGCTATTTGCATAATCCTTAACTAGCGTTTTAATTATTTTAATCCAAATAATTTTAGCATCTATAATTTGGAGTTTTAAATACTAGAATTCATAATTTTAGCCTCTTGAATTCGTAATTCAAGAATAGATAATCTTTAAAGAAAACCTTGTTTTGTTTGTCATTAAGTCATTAACTTTAAGAATAAAGTAATTTCTTAAATAATCCAAACTCTAAAGTGTTCCTGTTTTCTGCAATGAATCTTTATTTGATTTTCTGTCTTCTTTTTGCCCTTATTGAAGTTTATTATTTGCTATATTTTCCGATCAATCGACGTGTAGAATCCGACGTCCCTTCCTCCGTCGTTGCCTCCGTCAGCCGTGATCGCGTCTTCGTCGTAAATGATATATAAGCAAGGCAAGCACCCTCCTTTGACCATCTTGATCCCAGAATTTAATTTGCATTGTTTATTAAAATGTTTCATGCATACGTTTACTTTCTGTAAATTGCTATTTTGTGGTACTGGTAGTTATGCCTGTTGTCTCATGAAACTTCCTTGATAAGTATGAATATGTGAACCTTGATAACCATAGATTAAGCTTAGACAATTACTAAATGTCGCCATGGGTATATACGAATACTTTTATCCATGCTTAGCCATGCTTTTAGATCAAATGATGATGATGATCAGATCAAAATGTGTTCCTTGAGAAATGGAAAATGTTGTAATTGTAGCTGTTGGTTATGGGTATTTTGATTAAAAACCCAAAACAAAACTATGGTTTTGATGCGGCGATTATTGGCAATAGCCGGAGGTGCGAGAGGATTTGCACGTAGTTAGGGTGGAGTATCGCCGTGTCAATTTAAGGACCGAACTCGGTGTTGTATGATCCAAGATAATTCGTGCGAACCACAAGTGTTGTTATGGGGCTTCCTTAAACCAATTAAGTTATCTAGTTTAACTTTGCACATTGGTAGGCTGAAGTAGTACGGGCTTTCCTTTCGGGGTTTGCTTCACGGGTACCCACACCGAGTCTTTGGGAACAACACTTACCAATATAACGGTGTACGCCACGCCTATGGGGAGTTCCAACATTCCTATGCTCTGAGTTCTCCCAGCATAGCGTGGGTTTTATCGTCCGGTCTTTGGTGCAAAGTTAAATTAGATAATGTAAAGGTTTTCGTCATGAACATTACGCCACACGCCAAAGGTGCGTGAAACTCGCGGCAAAAAGAAAAGGTCATGACTTGTGGGTAAAGTTGTACACCTCTGTAGAGTGAAAATCTAATCGATTAGCCGTCCCCTCGGTCATGGGAAACTTGGTGAACTTGCACTAGTTAAATGTTTAATTTTCTAAAATGGGTTGTGGTTTGGAACTTGTTTAGCGACTCTTGTTTTCATGTCAAAGGATCGACATTGATGGATTCCATTTACGGATTATTCGATATTCACGATGGGTTGTGAATATTACTTATGCTTTACTTATTTCATATCACCAATTATGCTTTTATAAATTCCGTTTGCAAATAACTTGTTTTACAATGTCAATTCGCTTTATGCAAATTAAGCGTAGTAGCCTCCTTTGAAATGGCCTGCATATATTATAGGCTTTGCTCAAGTCTTGCGGAGTACGAATGTACTCACCCTTGCTTATATGTGGTTTTTAGGTGGATAAGTTAGCGAAGCTTCGCAGGTTTCTTTCGTCGCAGGTTGCGGGATTTTTCCTTCATCGAATCTTTCTAGGGATTATGCCTTGTCAGTTGCCTGTTGGTTTTGGATGGGCACACTACAAGACCTTGCTTCTTTTGCTGCTATATCTCTGAGTTGTAAGATTTTCTTTATGTAATAGCTTCCGCTTAATAATATTTGTTGTATGGTTGTGATTCCAATTGGTGTATGTGCGTACTAGCTACTGATCATGGGACTAGTACGGAATGCACATTAGGTTTCTATTTTTGCAAGTTTGTAAAAATAGGGGTCGTCACAATAATGACCTTCAAAAGATATAACACAAAACATAAGTATCGTGATTATTGTTTTACACATGCACAATTATGAAAAAAGATCGAAATGAAGCATGTAGCTGTGTCTAGAATCATTGCCGGTCACCAATCATGACAGAAGTTCACACAACACTCGAGACACTGAAGTCTGCCATGCACTAGAATGTTTAAGTACATATATCTCTTAACTATTAAAATAAAGGTTATTTCCTGATGCATGCAGATGGTAGGATACAAGAGGAAAACATTGAAGCTCATGTATTTAGTATCGCTTCTGTCAATTGTGCTTTGTTTCTCTCTTGTTAGTTATTTGTTGCAATAGAAGCAAGCTTCACGGTGCTATGTTCCTTAGTGCTATCGAACAGCCTTTTTCTTTACTTGAGAACATTCTGTAAAATCTGAGCTATTATGTCTTCATGATTGTCTTGTGTAAAAGTTTAAGTTGCCACTATAAACTTGACAATTTAAGCATAAGTCGTTGCTTGTCATCTCTAATTTTATAACTAGCTGTATGTATAAGTTGAACAATTGAATAAGATGTTAGTAATTTAGTAGTCTGAAACAAAATTAGTCACACAAGACAAGAAAAATTTTATATTGCACCAAATGTCCATAAAGCAGTTCTTCCATGCCCCTTCAGTTGAGAAGGTAATCAAACTTATCTCATCCCACCGTCATTTCAAGTTCACAATTCACAATCCATTTCTAGAAAGGATATGAGTATGATATCATTAGAAGTCAAGATATAGTAACATGATGATGCCACAATGAGCCATGCTTTTGTATCAAACCGTTAGAAATTCACAAGCACAGGCCTACTTCTAAATAATACAGCTAACAAGCCAAAGCACATTAGAAAAGCGTATCAAAGTAGCTCAACCTAGAAATTAACTCGCCACTTAAAATTTATCTCGCTAACGGTCACGAGCGTAAAGATTCAGAGTGTCATGATAGTCGGCACAACCATAATCATGAAGAGGCTACTAACACGGTACCACATCGGAAAAGCGAATCTTGGTTGCTTGAACAAGACCTTAATCGATTTGGTTTCCTGCATATAACTAGTGAATGCAAATCATGCGGGTAATAGTCATTACGCACTCTGTACTTTAAAATTCCACTTCACATTAGGTAAAAGCATTTCAAACTTCATAAATATAACTAAAATCAATACAAACCAACAAATTTCACTAAGTTTCATACGATAAGCAAAGATCCTATTAAATAAAACAAACAAGGTGTCTAGGATAAGACGATCAAGAGCAACAATGACTTGATCTAAACATTTACACAATCAAACCATGCTAGTTTGTTCCACTACATGAACATTTACAAAATCAAACCGCCACAGACACAAGAACATGCCGTTGGGGCGGGCGGCGGGGCGAGGTGGGCGGACGTCGAGGCGGTGGTGCGGGGCGACGGGCGGAGGCGGAGGCGGGGCGGAGGGCGGGCGGGCGAGGGGCGCGCGGGCGGGCGGGGGGCGAGGGCGTGGGCGACGGAGGTCGAGTGGCGGGCGGAAGGGCGGGCGGCGGAGGCGGGCGGGACGGAGGGGTCGCGAGGGCGGGGCGAGGGCGCGTCGCGGGGCGGTGGGGCGACAGGCGTGGGCGACGGAGGTCGAGTGGCGGGCGGAAGGGCGGGCAGGTGGAGGGCGGGTCGGGCGGAGGGGCGCCGCGGTAGGCGGGGGGAGGGCGTCGCGACGGGGCGGTGGGCCGTTGGGGTGGGGCGGCGGGAGGTCGAGCGGCGGGGCGGGGCGGGAGCTAGCTAGGGTTAAGGCGGGGTGGGGCGGCGGGAGGTCGATCTTGTCGCGCGCAATCGGCCGTGTGCGGAATAAACGAAGCGGACGGAGAATATCGATGTCGCTTTTTGAAAACCGATACTGCTACTATCATCAGTGTCACTTCAAATACATAACCGACACTGATGCTCAATATCAGTATCGCTTTTTTTTCAGAAAACCGATACTGATACTATCATCAGTGTCACTTCAAATACATAACCGACACTGATACTCAATATCTGTATCGTTTTTTTTAATAAAACCGACACTGATATAAGCCATTAGTATCGCTTCACACAATAAAACCGACACTGATGTTATTCATTAGTGTCGCTTCACATAAAAAAACCGACACTGATGTTATTCATTAGTATCGCTTGACATAAAAAAACCGACACTGATGCTTCAATATCCGTATCACTTTTTTAAAGAAAACTGATTCTGATAGATCATTATTTCAATCGGTTCTCAGGAAAAACCGACACTGATGTAGTTCATTGCACTATTGCCTTTCCAGACAAATCATGAAGTCTCTAAATTTTCAGAATTAAATCGAAGAGTGAACAACTTTTGCAAATATCGTTGGAATTATTTGAAATTTTCCAGAAATATACTTTGGGATACTGCAAATCTTATCCGAAAAGAATTTTGCAGAAAAGAGTTAGCATTGCAAAAAGATGCCAAAATTCATTTTGTAGGCATGAATTTCCCTTACATAGTTGAAAAGTCAAAACTTTTTCAGATGAAGTCCAAGTTTTTTAAAAATTTCCAAAAATGATTTCATATAGTTTAGCCTCATTTCTGTGTCTCAGAATTATATAGATTGTACATCGCATCGAGACTACACTATATGTAATTGCTGGACAATAGCTCAATATATGGTCCAGTACACTTTCCTTATTGTGGCATTGCTTACTAATAATAAACTTTATCACCTATCTGCAAGTTCTGAATTTTCATCATTTCATCAGAAAGAGAGAGGGAAAATGCCATAACTTTTTCGTGCATTGTTCAAATTATTAGGAATTTTGCAGAAATTTGTGCGTAAAGCGTAGAAAAGTCAAAACTTTTTCAAATTACTCCGGAATTGCACGATAATTTCCATAAATGATGATTCGACTATTTGCAAGCAATTCACCATGGATTTTTACTTTCAGAGCATTGTAAACTATTTCACATACATAATACAACAATGTGATTAACAACAAACATTATAATAGTCCATTTATTTACAATACTTCCCTTCATGATGATCTACTCGCATGTAATTGGCTCCATGTGTGTCGTCATCCCCGCTAAGACAGGCCCCATCTGCAAATGAAGGTATCTCATCGAATTGGTTATACTCTTCTTCGTCTACAACATCTTCAACTCCTACGATCCGTCTCTTGCCATGAAGAACGATGTGCAACCTCGGATTGGCCGGATCACGCACGTAGAAGACTTGAGTTGTTTGCTTCGCAAGGACGAATGGGTCATCTTTGTAGGCGAGTCTGCTGAGATCCGCAATAGTAAAGCCTCTCTTGTCGACCTTCACTCTATGTGGAAGTCCTACCCACTTACATCGGAACAATGGAACTTGGTATATTTCGTGATCGAGCTCCCAAATTTCTTCGACCAACCCATAGTAGGAGTTCATTGTGGTTGGAGAGACTCTTTTCGAGTGATGATAATCAGAGAAAGCATTTATGCACACACCACTGTTTTGGACAGTACTCTTGGCATCTTGACTCTCAGTGTAAAAGGTGTAACCATTAATATCGTATCCCTGCCATGTCTGTACATTAAATCTTGGTCCGTCAGCCAACCATTTTACGTTCTCACTAAAGGAGACCTCCGCTTTTTCTTTGAACCATGTGAGGAATCGATCATTGTGTTCTTGTGCGATGGAGAGGTCATCCATTTGTGAATTCTCTTCCCGTAATATCAACTTATGCTGCTTGATGTATGGACGAACTTCTGCGCTGTTCTGCAAGACCGTCAAATGCGCTTTGCAATACATATCAAACCTCGGACTCATTAGTTTGGACCCAATGGTTCCTTTACCAGCAAGTCTGCCCTCGTGACGACATACAGGAACACCGATTGCTTGTCTTTTACCTAGGTAGTCCACACAGAACTCAATAACCTCTTCAGTCCCATAACCTTCAACAATACTACCCTCAGGCTTCGATCGATTCCTCACGTAGGACTTTAATATACCCATGTACCTCTCGAACGGATACATGTAACGTAGGAAAGCGGGCCCACATATCTTAATCTCTCGACAAGGTGAACAACAAGGTGGACCATTACGTCGAAGAACGACGGTGGAAATGCATCTCAAGGCGACACAGTCCGCACCACCTCACTCTGTAGGTTGTCTAGCATATCGGGTCAATAACTGCAGGAGATCGCATTGAAGAAAAACACAACCGTGTTTGCCAACTGACATCCTCTGGCGAAATATTTGGATTGCAATCGGGAGCATTTGGGTCATCAATACATGATGATCGTGGGACTTCATGCCCAACAACTTCAAATCATTCATGGACACAAGCTTCTTAATGTTTGCGGAGTAGCCAGATGGAACTTTAATACCTTGGAGACTTTTGCAGAGATCTTCTTTCTCCTTCTTGGACAAGGTGTAGCATGCAGCAGGGATGTACGGACCTTTTCTATCCTCCTCTATCACTGCAAGCCTTGGCATGATTCCCATGTAGGCCATGTCACGACGAGCATTCACACCATCCTTGGTCTTCCTAGGTATGTTCAACAGATGCCAACCAAATTATCGCGACATTCTTTTCAACATGCATGACATCAATACAATGTCGGACATCTAACTCCTTCGAGCGGTAAGTCCCAAAATATTGACCTCTTCTTCCAAATTGTCCTTGGGCGAATAGATTCTGACTCTTTCCGTCTTGAACATCGATATCCTCTACACGTGAATATACTTGCCTTCCACTCATGGGCTGCGGTGCGAGCGGACTTCCTCTTCCCATCAAACTTGTCATCCATCTTACGGTATCGATGACTTGAGGTAGAAACCTCGGTGACCCATATACACAGTTTTTTGGAATTTGGCAGCCATAGACTCTCGCTCCTCTTCACAAATCGGACACGCTTTGGCTCCTTTCGATCTTGTAACCGCCAAATTACCAAGAGCGGAAATCATTTATGGTGCAAAATAACATAGCCCGTAGGGTGAAATGCTCTCTTTGTACGCATCCCACACCACGACACCCTCATTCCACAATTTTACCAAGTCCTCGATCGGAGGTGCAAGGTACACATCAATATCATTTCCATTTGTTTGGGTCTCGAGATTAGTAATGACATCATGATATACTTCCGCTTCATACACAACCAAGGAGGAGGTTGTAGATACACAATGAATCGGCAGTCTTTGTGGACGACTGCTCATGTTACCAAATGGATTCATTCCGTCGGTACTTAACCCAAATCTTATGTTCCTCATTTCGGCACCAAACTCCTCATGTTTCCAATTGATGTTTCTCCATTAAGCCGAATCAGCAGGGTGTCTCAAATTGCCATCTTCCTTTCGAGATTCATAATGCCAACGCAACAATTTTGCCTCTCTGGGATTTGCAAACAACCGCTCCAGACGGGGAATGATGGGCAAGTACCACAAAACCTTGGCCGGTGCACCTTTAGTGACCTCTTCACCGTCGTTGCCCCGACTCTTACGCTTCTTGTCATTACGCTTCTCCTTTTGTTTGTACCGGGGCACACCGCAAACTGGACACACGTGCAGCTCCTGATGTGCGTTACGGTACAAGATGCAATCATTCGGACATGCATGTATCCTTTCTATTTCCATTCCCATGGGACATAGTAGCTTCTTCGCTTCATAAATGCTTGTTGGCAACTCGTTTCCCTCGGGAAGCAGATCCGATAGAAGAACTAGAAGTGCATTGAAACTTGTATCATCCAACGGTGTTTTGCCTTGATTCGAACAATGCAAGGACCGAACCCAACTTGGTGTATTCTCGCTTTGCAACTTTGTGAGCAGCGGTTTGGCATCGTCTTCCATCAAGCTTTTAAACTTTTCAAACTCTCTTTCCGTATAATTACCCTCCACATCCCGCAACATTTGGTCCAAATTCTCCTCCTGAAACATATCAGGCTGCAACTCATCATCCGGTTCCACCGTGTCTTCATTGCATACCGGCAGGGTATTACCTGTCTCCCCGTGATGGATCCAACACGTGTAATTCCTCACGAAGCCACGTCGAATCAGGTGGTCCTCAATTTGAGCTGGGTTGTTAAATCTTCTCATACTGGTGCAATCAATGCAAGGACAGTATATGAAGTCTACACCCCCCCTCACCCTGTCCTGTTCGGCAATTTTTTTGAACTCCTTAACACCCCTCTGAAATTCAGCACTCACACGACTTTTGTCATACATCCATTCCTTACGGTTCATCTGCAATTAAACTTCACACAATAAATTAAGGAAGAACTGGAGCGACAGCAAGCTAGCTAGCTATTTGAAATATTGAGACATCATTTCATTTAATATTACCTTTGCAAAATAGAGGACTGCAAGTTCCTGCAAGATATATAAAATGTGTTCTCCCAATCGATACCTAGATTCTTCCCTGGTTTAGAGCTTCCAATTCCCTAGATAGGAGACATACATTTTTAACATCAACAATGATATCAGAAAATCTAATTATATAGTGTAGTAGCCTACAGATCTTTTGACTACAACGAAACAAAACAAGGGTACCAACGATGACTTCTAATCTCTAAATAGGTTTGGTCCTAATCCCATTCGAGGATATGTGATTCCGACAAGTTCCTAAGCCGTTTTACAACTCCAGAGAAAATTTCGGCAGCATCTCCCCGCTATTCTCTATATACACGTCTCGACAACAGGTCAAGAGGGGTGTGTATCTGGAGAATACCAGGGAGACGCTACCGAAATCTCTACTCTGCAGTTGTACAACACAGCTTAGGAACTTGCCCGAAGCACATATCCTCGAACTATCAAACGTGGACAATTCGAGATCGCCGCTTATAAATATGCCATTTCGTTGGCATATTTATAAACAAGCATCCACGAACGGGAGACGTAGGTTCCGCACCCTAAACTCTAGCATTCATCGGGTGACAACAATAATAATTCCATATTAACATCAAAGCACTACAAATTAAGATAATTAAATACATGTGTACATGCTTGTGAAATAAAGGGTGTGAAATCTGATAGGACATACACAATTCCAGTGCAATCTAGACTTTCTTTGCGACATATCAAAATTACATAATGCAAAATTAAAGGGGTTTGAAGGAATGCTCACATTTTGAAGAAAACCACAAATTATGCAAAATGAGGGGAAATCTCCTCAAGTTAGGGCTTCAAATTAACCCTCTTAACACCCACCCTTGAGGATTTCAAATTCTCTCACCCAAGTATTGCTTCCAACCACAGAATATGAGATATTTTTTCTGGTGACGGCGGAGAAACCTCCTCTGGAACAATAACAGAGAAGAGTTCAGCTCGAGTGGTATAAATAACCTAACGGGCACATCACTATCGGTTCTCATATAAAAAGCGATAGTGATGTGATCATGCACATCACAGTCGGTTCTTATAAGCCAAGCGATAGTGATTATCATAGTCATCACAATCGGTTCCCATATAAAAAGCGATAGTGATGAGCCCGTACACATCACTATCGGTTCTTTTGCGAGAAGCGATAGTGATGTGCATTATCATCACTATCGCTTCTTCAATAATAACCGATAGTGATGTGTACGGGCTCATCACTATCGCTTTTTATATGAAAACCGATAGTGATGATAATGCACATCACTATCACTTCTCGCATAAGAACCGATTGTGATGTTGTAACGACCTGAAAATTTAGAACAGTGAAAAATGAACAAGTTAAATTTTAATATAAATGGTTCTTGAAGTTCTAAGTATTATTTGCTCCAATTAGAATTTCTTAGACTTTTATGCTATGCGAAAAGATTAAATAAAAAGGGAAAAACAAAGAAAAAGGTAAAAAGATGAAAATAAAATTTAGAAAATTTTATCATGAGTCCTAATTGAGTTGGTCATAGTGTTTGACCAGTAAGTAGAATTTTTATAAATTTAGGGGCAAGTTAAATAAAACATGTATATACTTTTTGACTAAAAACAGTGAATCAAAAAGTAGAAAGAAAAATAATCAATGTCAAGAAAAGCCAAGAAAATTTATATAAATCCATGGTGAGAGGATGCATCACTAGTGAAATTTTTATAATTAAATTAATTGAAATAAGCCTCTTAAAAATTTAAATACAGTGGGTCCAGAATGTAAGGAAAACAATTGTCAGAATTTTTATAAAATAATGGATCAGGATTTTGATCTGAAAATTTTAGAGTGATTCAATTTTAATGATTGGAACCTCCCAAAAAAGTTTCAAAAATAAATCCTATAAAATGAACCTGTAATTAAATCAAAAACCGAAATCGAAATTTAGAACCAGGATACAGTGTCAGAATTTTAACAAATCGCCCAAAAGGAATTTTTGTCTCAAAATTTTCCAGTAGGCGTATGACTCTCAGTGGGGCTTAGTAAAAAAGTTTTAGAAAATCTGGGATTAGTTTAGGGCTTAATCAAATGCGAAGTCTAGAGAATTCTCGTTCTGTCAAATCGCATTAAAATCGATTATCTCACTGACAGGTGGGCCCGGCCCTGTTGAAGTGTTGACGCGCTGGTCAGCTGAGGCGAGGCTGTCTCGCTGCCAGTGGGCCCCGGTCCCACATGTCAGCCTCAGTTCGCGTTTTACTCTTCCCTTTCTTCTCCCCTGGCCGAGGCGAGTCGCCGACACCGCCGTCCTTCACGTCGATTCTTCACCTGCTCCCGTCCGGCCGAGCTCGATGTCCTCCACGTTGCGAGTAGAGTCTCTCCTCCTCGCCTGTGCCTACTTGATTCCGGCCGATCCGCTTCAGAGATGAGGCTGGCTTCATCGCGCTCGGCACGGAAGCAACGACCGAAGCAGTGCTCGGGCTCGATCAAAGTGTAGCCGCGATCTTTTGGCCTTAAGCCGTTCCTACTCGCGTCGCAGTGCCCCTGTGCTCTTCACCTTGCCATTTTGCTGGGCCAAGAGATCTGCACGGGGTCGTCTTCCTCGCTGAGCCGCAGGAGCCCGAAAGGGGGGGAACTTCACGATTCGGGTGAGTTCCTCCATAATCCTCCGAATCGGTTCCACCTCGAGCTTCTCTAGCACCCAAGGGTTGCTGATCATCTGCTATCTTGGCTTCCTTTTGCTCGTAGCGCCGCCGCCGCCGCTCTTCTTTCTCCCGGCGCGCGGTGGCGAGCCGTTCGGACCTTCTCAGGCCCACCCAACCACGGTAAGCTCGAATCCCCTAGTTCCACTTTGTTGCTCACCTAGCCCTAGTTCACCGGAAATTTGGCCGTTAATGAAGGTCTCGCCGTTGCGGTCATGGCGCCGCCGCACCTCGTGATGGCACCTTGCTTCGTTCTCTTCCGCGAACAAACGCCTCTCCTAGGTTCGCCTCGGCATGCTAGTGCTCAAACGCACCCATTCGCGCGGCGAGGCTACTTACGGCGGCGAGCCAAGAACCCCGGCGCTCTGCTTTGAGTCGCGACTTGTGGACCCCAGCGTCGGCGAGGCTTGATTTGAACCCAGTTTTGGCGCACAGAAAAAGCCGTTTTCTCGGACGAAAACGTATTTTCAATTTTGAATGATTTTGAAACCGACCAAAATTCAAATGCTCATAACTTTTGAATCATCTGGCCAATTTGAGTGAAACAAATTTCTAAATTTGTATAAAATTCTGTAGTTTCAGAATATGCAAAAATTTCTATAGATGAGAAAAATGTGATTTTAGGATAAATAAAAGAGAAGCTTAAGTGCAAAAAGGAAGATGTAGATGAATATTTTTGGGATGATCCAATTAAGGAAAAGTAAGTTTTGTAGGGTTCCTGGGTCATGAGTGTTCCAAATAAACTAAATTTTCCCTTGATACTTTATTATGTGTCACATTTGCTGAAAAATGAATATTAAGCATGAAAAATGAAATTGGGTAAATGAAAGAAAAGATTAAGGCTCTCTCTAGCTCCCACATGATTGTAGTTGGGTCCATAAGCTTTTCGATTAATCTTAATAGAACATGCCTCTCTTACCCATTGATTTATGTTCCGGGAACGATCATCACCGGGATGTTCTATGGATTTCTCCCCTTTGGATCGTGCTAACTGTCCTCAAGTTCAAGTCCAAGTTCATCATGATCCAAATTCAAATTCAAGCCCTAGCATAAGTCCCCTAAGTAGTCATTTCATTCATCGTTGTCAACACTACTTTGGGGAGGGGCACCTTTTGTCGGATTACATTAATGATGTCAGATGCAAAGGGTGTTTTTGATATGGTCACATACTCAAGTTTTATCTTATTCCGAGGAGATCCCGGGCTAAATCCTGGCAATCGATTGCTGTTATTAGAACTCCCTCTTCAGAGGCCCACCATTCAGTTGAAGCCTCACGTCGCCCTCAAGCGGTTCACTCTAACTGTGCCTCTTCAACTTCTAAGGCAACCCACTCACTCTTCTCAGTCGCTACAACTCCTAATTCCACACCACCAAACAACTTCCAGCCAACATCCATGGCGGATTTCCAGATTGTGGAGCCCCAACGATTTGTTCCAGAGGATTTAGAGGCTGATGACGTGGTCCTCTTCAGCCACGACAGAGCTGACATTGTCTTCATGGGGGCACCTAAAGCCCATGAGGACTCGGCGATTGCAATCGTCGAACCACAACCGCAAGGAGAGGAACTCCAGCAGATGATGGTAGAGGTCAGAGACTACATTGAATAAGTTTTGAGGGTATGGGTCCTCTCTTGTTCTCATCATCCCTTTGGAGCGGGTCTATTTCAATTTGCCTCAAATATGTGTCGAGACATCATGGTTCATGGAAACCCTTATCAGTTTGGTCCTAATTCCCTCCCTTCATTAAGCATGATGAGGGCCCAAATTGGAGGCACGTAGCATTTACCAGGGTTGGATGGATTATGCTCTTAGGCTTCCCTTTGGACTCATTCTCAGTACATTGCTCAAGTTTGATCTACCTTCGGAAAACTACTTCACTGGTATGACAATGATCAAGTTAAGGGACAAGTGATTTGCAAGATTCTGGCAGATGATATAATCTCCATTACTCAATGCCTAGTCATCAAAAAGGGTAATACTCTCAAGGGCCAGGGAGAATCCTAGACAGTAAAAGTGGTTATCTTAGATACAGAATTCCCAGACAACTTCCCGCAAGATGAGGACCCCCGTGTTCCATCATGGGAACAATAATAACCACCATGAGCAATAGGAGCAGAACCAACCAGGAGATGACCAGGACCTCCAGCCTGTACTCCATCAACTGGACAATGATCCTCAATGAGATCAATGGATCCAGCCCCTAAATGCCCCTGGGAGGACATGATGAGCAAGCATCTATCTCACTTCCATCCGATGCCAGTTCAACGCTTCACATGGAATTAGTGATTCATTCATAAAAGAGACAACTCCCCAGGACACTGTGATAGAGCCAGCCAATGACTCCATGGCCATTATCCCCTATGTCTAGCTAGCATCACCACTTTTGGAGAGTTAAATGTGTCACATGTTGTACCTTCTGTGGAGCCATTTTCTAATGTGCCAAATCCTGAGGTACTTTGGGGACCTTGGCTTCCCCATATCATTGTGCAAGGAGAGATCAGACTTTGCTTGCTTTTCCTCAAAGCAAACATGGACCATGGCCTTTGATCGAAACATTCTGGAAACACCACGTATCTAATGGTATCGTTGTCCCTAACCTGGAGCAACAACATAGCAAAAGGAGCCAAGTGCTGATTGAGGAGTTGGACGAATCCGGTCCCAATACCCAACCTGATTCAGACAACTCTATCATAGAAGCCCTAGAACTCTCCGGCCCATCAAGCTCGGCCAACGAGGGGGCTCCACAGCTAGCAGAATAAGAGCCAGAAGGCAAAGGACACCGATCTTGACCCACGGGCTCTGTCACAACCCAAGAATTGCAGTTGCCCAAGGAGATCGCAAGTACCAACAACCTTCTCAAGGAAAACATAGAAGAGGGAACATTGGTCAAAGAGTCAATGCCACCACTACAATGCCGGCAAAAGAAACTTGAACTCGGTGAGTCTTCACAACGTCTTAAAAGCCTTCCTGAACTATCGATTTAGATCATGTAGGAATGAGGTGTCAGACTATGTGGTGTGCCTCCTTCGGAAGTCACTGCGAAACGGTTGATAATAGGGGCAAAAAATGATCAAGAGCAGGGCAACTCACCCACTAGCCAGCAGTAGCTCCACAGCCTGGACCTGGAGTGAGACAAGCTGGATTCCCTACCTACACTCCCCTTATTTGGTGGTTTGTCATGTCTCAAGACTGTCTTTATATGGTATGTTCATTTACTGCACTCTCTTAAACGCTACTGTTTGGCTTGTCATAAATTCCAATATCCTAATTATCCCCCGTGCCACCCATCATTTCAATTGCTACAAAGAGGCTTATATCACTCCTTCTGCCTTTCAATCTGTGACCGTAATGGCCATTATCCTCATTTGGATCTATTCTCAGGGTGACACAAATGAATAGAAATTGAAACATCCTGTGCTGGAACATCAGGGGTGTGAATTTTGATGTTAAACTTAGGGAAATCAAAGATAAGGTGGAGGAAGGCAACCGTTCAGTTGTGTCCTTCCAGGAAGCCAAGAAAGAGAGTTTCCACCACTCTTCTCTTAAAACTTTCTTACCCAAAACTTTTGACAAGTTCTTTACTAATCAAAACCGTTCAGTTGGTTTGATTGAGCTTCCCCTCAAAGGCCGCAAATATACTTGGAGTAATATGTAGCAGGAACAACTGCTCCAATAGCTGGATTGATTCTTTACTACTGCTGAATGGACCCTCTCATACCCTAACACAACAGTTCTGGTCTTGGCTAAGAACGTCTCGGACCACTGTCCATGCATAATTTATATTGAGACTATAATCCCTAGGTCCTGTTTATTCAGTTTTGAAAACTTTTGGGTCGACCACCTAGGATTTATGGAGTTAGTCCAACAATCTTGGAGCATGCCAATCTAGTTCTAATGCAGCTAACACACTCAGTCTGAAATTGATGAATTTAAGAAGGCTAAGAGGTTGGAGCAAAAACCTTTCTAATCTCACAGCTCTAATTAAAAATTGCAATACAGTCATTCTCTTCCTGGATTAATTAGAAGAGCTCATAATCCTATTCCAAATGAAACAAAAACTTAGGATCATTATTAAGAAGCAGTTGTCATGCTTGCTTCAATATAAAAAATTATGGAAAAAGAGAAGCACAATCAGATGGATGAAGCTAAGGGATGAGAACACAAAAAAATTTCATGCAGTGGCAACGGAAAGGTACAGAAGGAATAAAAACACCCATCTATAGTTGGATGATGGTACTATTCTCACTGATCACCACGCCAAATTGGTGGCTGTCTGGACATCATATAAAAACAGAATGAGGGTCTCAGTTCAACCAAATATATGGTTTCACCTGCCTGATCTAGTCTCCCGATGGAAGGGCTTGATCCAATAGATCTACCATTCTCTAAAGAAGAAATTGATAAGGTAGTGCAGTCTCTTCTAATGGATAAAGCGCTAGGGCCAGCTGGTTTAATGGCATGTTTATTAAAAAAATGTTGGCACATCATCGCCGAAAATTTGTACTCTCTTTGTGATGAGTTCTGTACATCACAACTAAGTATCCAAAGCATAAATGATTCCTTCATAGTGCTGTGCCAAAGAAGCCTAGGCCGAAGACAGTCCATGACTACCGACTGGTGTCATTGCTTAATTTCGATATAAAGCTAATTACTAAGATCTTGGCTAACAGGCTACAATAGGTTATCCTACAGCTTGTACACCGAAATTAGTATGGCTTTCTCAAGACCAGAACAATTCAGGATTGCCTGGCTTGGGCTTTTTAACACATTCATCAATGCCATCATAGCCGAAGGCAGGTGGTCATCATCAAACTTGATTTTGAAAAAGCCTTTGACATGATTGAACACTCAGCCATCACTGTTATGATGATTCACGAAGGGTTTCCTCAATGATGGGATCAGATGGATAAATCAAATTCTGTCATCCGCCCGCTCGGCTGTACTCCTAAATGGAATGCCTAGCAAATTGTTTCAATGCAACAGAGGGGTAAGACAAGGGGATCCCCTATTTACTCTTCTATTTGTTTTGGCTACAGACTTGCTTCAGGTGGTCGTGAACAGAGCAGCCCAAAAGGGCACCATACAGTTCCCCATTCCGAACCACAAATGTCAATATGCGGATGACACCCTCCTCATCATGCCAGCTTCAGCCAGATAGTTATTCTACATGAAGAACCTTCTGAATACCTTTGCGGATTCAATTGGGCTTAAGGTCAATTACGACAAATAATCCATGTACCCAATAAATATTGATGATGATTAACTTACTGTTCTGGCAAATACATTTGGTTGTGCAAAAGGGACAATGCCCTTCACGTATCTTGGTTTGCCCCTGGGGACCTCAAGACCGAAGATCAGTGACTTCACCCCTCTGCTTGACCATATTGAAAGACGCCTCTCGGGTAGCTCTACCTTCTTCTCCTCTGGCGGAAGACTTACCATGGTCAACTCAGTTATGTCTATCCTCCCAACTTATTATATGTGCACCCTGAAACTTCTCACCAGGATCATCAATCATATCGACAAAGCGAGAAGACATTGTCTATGGAGGAGATCAGATGATCTTCAAAAGAAGAACCCCTCCCTAGCTGCATGGAAAAAAGTATGTGCCCCAAAAAACAAAGGAGGCATGGAAATTCTAAATCTTCACATCCAAAACAGGACCCTTCTCCTGAAACACCTACACAATTTCTACAACAAGTAAGATATCCCCTGGGTACACCTGATGTGGAATGCATACTATCAAAATCGAATACCCTACTCCTCAACGAATATTGGATCTTTCTGGTGGAAAGACATAATGAAATTATCGCTGGAGTTTCGAGGAATAGCTACAACAAGGATTGGAGATGGAAAAACGGTAAGCTTTTGGAAGGATCTTTGGAACAACAACCTCATCAGCCATAAGTTTCCAATCCTATATTCCTTCGCTAAACAGGAATATATCTCGGTACACTTGTTTATTCAGAACCCAAATTAGATCAACCACTTCAACCTACCGCTGTTAGAGCAGGCTTACGATTAGTCACAACAATTATAGAATACTCTTCAAAATGTAACATGCACACTCATGGTTAATGATCAATAGACCTACATCTGGGGTCATCATTTATACAGCGCACAAAGGTTCTACGCCCATCTCTTTCAGGGTATCGTCACTCCGCCACCTCTAAAATGGATTTGGAAGACTAGATGTGTTCTAAAGTTGCAAGTTTTTGCATGGCTCCTTCTACAAGACTACCTTAATACCAAAATTATGCTGACTAGGAGAGGGTGGTACACAAAGCACGACACTCTGTGGACACCATGTCAAGACATGGAGCAGGAGACGACCAAACACCTCTTCTTTCAATACAACTTCAGTAATCAGTGCTGGCTGACTCTAGGGATTCAATGGAACGTATCGTCTGACATTCTCTCCACAGTTGAAATAGGAAAAAGAAATTCACCTCATCAATTCTTCATGGAGATATTCATCATAGCCACTTGGATCGACAGGTCTATTACAGACTGGAAGAACGACTTCATCGTGGAAGTAAGGGGACACCGGATAAAGGTCAAAGATTATCTTTGGCTCATATAGATTCCTGGCTTAATGCCATCTAAGGAGGTTTCTCCTTTTCATTGTAACTCTGTCATCGCTTCAGCTTGTTTTTTATGCTCCTCAGGGCCGAGGTGTCTCCCCTCTCATTCTCTCTTTATTTTTCTCTTTGATAAACCTTTTAAATAAATCTTTACAGTACTATTTTCGATTAAAAAATACCATATTATCATTTACATCGGTATTGACCGGTATCGAAGTTGGTATGGCCGGTATGACCAGTATTAACCGGTATCAAAATCGGTGTAGTACATAGAACTACTTTGTATTGATTTAAGGATCGAAATGCTACATATCGGTACGGTATTGATAAATACAGCGAGGAAATCGACCGGCTTCATGGTGCGAGGACAAATGGTGATTGGACTCGGTTTCGCATTACGGTAACAGCCGTGGTAACATATTTATATTTATATTTATATTTATATTTATTTGACAAACGTGCTAACACATAATTGCTACCGACTTTTACTGCTATGGTTGATTTGTAGTGTCTCGCTAATAAGTGAGATGGTAGTAGTTACCAAAATTCACATGATGTTATCCACACGAACCACTCGGAATTACTAAGCATTTTAGAAAATTTTGTTCTTAAGAAACGCAAGAAATTATATTTAGTTCACTTGCAGTGCTAATTGTCCACGGAACAATAAGCAATATTGAGCCCGATACACCATTCGCAACTGCAAATAGAGATTGTTTACTGAGGATTGAAATGGTGAAAACTCATTTGCCGTTGCGACAAAATGCATCCTGATGTATCCTCCATTACTGCCTAAACTCATCAATGCTTTCCAATTGCAGAACCCACTCAAACTCGCACTATAGATTATTTGGGTGTAAGGTATAAGCAAAACCAAATTTGGTTAAACTAGTTTTACCTAACCGCCTAGGCGCCTAAAACCTTTTTTTTGGTCGGATTAGGATAATACTAAGATAGCAAAAAAAAAGTTTTCCTATTTTATGAAAAAACACTTCTACCTGTTTTCACAAAACCCAAAATATAAACCGTAGAATAACTTAAAAAACCGTTTTAGCCTAACAATATTTCTACGAAATGCTATCCTTACAAAATAACTGAAATTAAAACTCGCCCGAAGCAAATCTACATAAAATTGGTTAACAAAAACATCTTCCAAACGACCACTACATGTACACATAGTTCTACGTGCACTAATAATTGTCATCTAATCCTTCAAAATATTGCTCATTTGGTTCATTTTATCTGTGCATACAGTAAGTGGAATGAAATGAAACTTGCCGCCGCACCACATTTTTCTTGGACATGCATCCGATTTCCTCTCTTTCAATTTTTTGTAGCACGGACAGCTCGTGATTGGGCTCAATTTGATGCTGCAGTGGCAGTGTGGCACTGCAAGTCGCCTTTTTTCTTTTCTTTCCCAGTTGTATTATTGTTCTTCAAATGTAAGAACAAATGTCCAATGAGTTTTGGCGCATCACAACGTAAGCATTCATGTGCACCGACGCAACAACAATGGTCAGTTTTGAACCTATGAATCGAAGTTCACACGCTGCATGCAATAGGGTAATAAAGGTTTTTCCTCAAATGAACATAACATTTTGGAAATTTAGCTCAATGTGGATGAACAATGTATTAATTGGAGTAATTAACCTGAGGCAAGCTAAATTAGGTGCTAGTGAAAATGTTTCATGAAAATGCTAGTAAAGTTTTTCAGGAAGAGATAGTGGATGATGAGAAGTGTTACAATCTACTTAGAGAACTGGAAATGATTAACTCTGATGAGGAGATAGATGAATTAGAATTGGAGAATGTATTTACTCAAAAGGCTGGAGATACTACTGGTGCAGATCACAGTGATATGTCTTATGAGTTAACACTACCTGACTCTCTTATATCAGCATGCAATCAGAATGCTCAGGGAGAAGCCAACAGCAATGAGGGAAGCTTTGTAGTTGATGGAAAAAAGAAAGATCTGGAGGGTGCTATTGTTGAATTTCCCCAAGGTAAAGTAGCTCACAAAAGGCAGAATCAGTGGGGTCCTGTTCCAAGTAAAAGAAGAAGTAAAAGAGTGGAAGATCAGGGCAAAACCATTCTGCAAAAAGCTCAAGAGATGCAACAACAAAAGAATCTGGAGGGTTGTCCCAAACCTAAAGGTATCACATCTAAAAATTCATTTGATTCTTTTACTATTCATGATTTAGACTTAATTGCTGAGAAAGTAAGTATTGTGATGGGTTGTTCAGACTTAGAAAAAGCTGATAATATCACTGTTTGTAAAGAGATAGATGCCATGAGAATTACTAATTTTGAGCAGAATATCTCTGTGGGAGATGGTTCTGTTGATAATAATTGCATCTCTAAAACATCCTCTGATACTGATAATGTGTTCAATAATAGTCAAGATATATCACCAGCACCTCTGAAGGAGGTTTTCAGTGATTGTTCTGAGTTAGAAGGGTGGAATACTGTTGGTAAATGTAGACGGGGCAAGCACCCTATGAAAAATAAAAGAAAATGAGAGGCATATTTTGGAATGTTAGAGGTTTAGGACAACCTGGGAAGACTCAATGTCTAATAGACCTTATTAGAAATCATAATGCAGACTTTGTTGGTTTTCAAGAAACGAAGAGGGAAAATTTTAATGCTAATTTTCTCAATACTATTAGTGGCTCAAAGAATTTTGAATGGCATTGGCTTCCAGCCAAATCCACTGCAGGTGGTATTTTGGTTGGTGTTGACTCTGACATTATAGAAATTCTTCATGTTGATTTAAAAGATTTCTCGATTCAATGTTTGATTAAGACTAAGCAGACTGATTTTGTTTGGAAACTCGTTACTGTTTATGGGTCTCCTTATGATGAGGGGAAACATGCTTTTATTTCGGAACTTCATGAGATTTTTGTTGAAGATGATCGTACTCCAATCATTCTTGGGGGAGATTTTAACTTGGTTAGATTTCAAAATGATAAGAATAATGGCAAAGTAGATCATAAATGGTGTGATAAATTTAATGAATGGATAGAGATGTGGGGGCTTATGGAAATGCATTTGTCTGGTAGACAATTTACCTGGACTAACAACCAAGATAATCTAATTATGTCAGTGATTGATAGAATTTTTTGTAGCACTTCCTTTGAGGAAAAGTTTCCATTAGCTGTTGTCTCTTCCCTTGCCAGAATTGGCAGTGATCATACTCCTATCCTGTGGGATTCAGGGGAGGATGTTCAGTATATAAAACCCAGTTATAAATTTGAGAAATGGTGGCTTCTTCATGAAGAGTTTAATCAGATTGTTCATAAGGCCTGGAATATTCCAAATAAAGGTAAAAATGATATTGATAATTGACAATGCAAGGTTAGGAATCTTAGGAAGATTACTAAAGGGTGGAGTTTTAATGTTGAGTCTGAGATTAAGAAGAAGAAGAAATTTCTTTTGAATGAGTTTGATGCTATTGATGTTTTGTCTGAGACTAGAATCCTTACCTCTGAAGAGGAAAACAGATTATTGTCTATTAAACAAGAAATAGAAAATATTTGGGTTATTGAAGAAACCAAAGCTAGACAACGAGCTAGAGAAAAGAATGTTAAAGAAGGAGATAAAAATACTAAATATTTCCATGCCGTGGCTAATCAAAGAAGGAGAAAGAACTTTATTACTGTTCTTGAGGGCCCTGAAGGTCCGATTTATGATACCAGTAAGATGCTTGATATTGCTTGTGACTATTATAAATCCTTATTTGGCTTTGAAGCTAAGCTTAACATTAACCTTGGGGATGATTTTTTTAGTATAGATGAAATGGTTTCTGATGGAGAGAATATGTCTTTGGAAGCACCTTTTACTGAAGAGGAAGTTAAAACGGCAGTTTTTGGATCTTATTCTGATGGTGCTCCGGGTCCGGATGGCCTTCCTTTTATTTTTTACCAAAAATTCTGGAATACTATTAAAAAGGACTTATTGAACTTATTCAGAGATCTAGAAAAAGGTAATCTAGATTTGTTCAGGCTTAATTTTGCTATGATCTCTCTGATTCCAAAAGAGAACAATGCTAGAAATATCAAGCAGTTCAGACCCATTAGTTTGTTGAATTGTAGTTACAAAATTATTACTAAAGTGTTAACTAATAGGATTGGTCTTATCTGTAATAGACTCATAATGCAAAACCAGACTGCTTTCATAAAAAATAGATATATTTTGGAAAGTGTGGTCACTGCTCATGAGATAATTCATAAAATTCATCGGGATAAGGGTAAAGGTCTTGTGCTCAAACTTGATTATGAAAAAGCTTATGATATGGTTAATTGGAGTTTTTTGCTAGATATTTTGGCTAAAAGAGGTTTTGGTAGTAAATGGCAAATCTTGGATTTATTCTATGTTGGTTAAAGGCTCGGTGGGGATCAAGATTAACAATATGGAAAGCGATTTTTTCCAAACTAATAAAGGTTTGAGACAAGGAGATCCTTTATCCCCAATTCTCTTCAACCTGGTTGCTGATGTTTTTACTAGAATTTTATAGAAAGCTGCAAATAATGGTTTGTTGACAGGTTTGTGTGAAGATTTCTGTTCAAATGGTATAATTAGCTTACAATATGCTGATGATACTCTTCTGTTCATTAAGAATAGTGAGGAGTTTGCTTTGCATCTTAAATGGCTGTTAACTTGTTTCGAGCAAATGTCTGGTTTGAGGATAAATTTTCATAAGAGCGAATTAATTTCTATTGGTTGTGACAAGAATGAAATGGAAAGGTATGCAAGTATTTTTTGTTGTAAGGTAGGATCATTCCCTATTAAGTACCTGGGTATTCCTCTTCATTATGAAAAAATTAAAAGGGAGGACTTTCAGCCACTCATTGATAAGATTTTGAAAAGGATTGCAGGTTGGAGGGGCAAGCTCCTTTCATATAGTGGTCGTTTAATTCTTATTAAATCCTGTCTAGCTAGTATTCCCATTTATCTTCTATATTTTTTAAAATTTCCTAAGTGGGCTTTAGAGCTTATTAATTGCCACATGGCAAATTGTCTTTGGAATGATTTTGAAGGTCATAATAAGCTCCATCTAGCAAACTGGCACTTAGTGTGCATGGATAAGAGGTTTGGTGGTCTTGGGGTTCCTAACATTAGAGATTTAAATATGTGTCTTCTGGCTTCTTGGATTAAAAGATTCTGCGTTAATGAGAGTAAAATATGGAGGGATTTGATTAAGTTTAAGTATAAAACTGATAAGCCTAATGTCCTTCTTTGTGAGTCTGATCATGCTTCTGTTTTTTGGAAAGGGATTATCTGGGCTATGCAGGCTACTAAGTTTGGATATAGGTGGTCTGTAGGTAATGGAGCTAAAATAAGGTTCTGGGAAGATATTTGGTTTGGCAACTCTTGCTTAGCTACTCAATTCTGGGATCTGTATGTGTTAGTAAATGAAAAAGGTTGCACTATATCTGAGATTTGGGATGGTTCTAATGTTAAATGTACCTTTAGAAGGACGTTTTCTGAAAAAATGTTGATCAGATGGTTTGAGCTGGTGGAAGTGGTAAATAGTATTAGGCTTTCTGGTGAGGAAGATGCTTTGGTTTGGCAATATAACAGTAATGGAATCTACTCAGTTAATTCTCTTTATGCTATTATTAATTTTAGAGGAGTGTTTCCTGTTTTTATTCCTGCAGTGTGGAATTTGATTGTTCCTCCAAAAATTCATTTCTTTCTCTGGCTTCTATCTCATAATAAAATCATGACTAGGGATAATTTGTTTAAAAGAGGTATGGATAGAGGGGTTCTTTGTTGTTTCTGTGAAGAATCTGAAACGGTTACCCATCTTTTTTTTGGTTGTGTTGTAGCCAAGAATATTTGGGGTTTGGTCGGTGAGTTTTTTTATTTGCATATTGGATATAATTATGAATCTGTGGCTCGTTTTTGGTTGAGTAACAAGAGAAATGCTGCTTTGAATACTATTTGTGCTGCTGCCCTCTGGAGTTTGTGGAATAGTAGAAATAACATGATTTTCCGTTTTCAGTGTTGGTTAAATGTAAAAACAGTGTGGAGAAGGATGCTCATGTCCTTGAGGGATTGGAGCCCTCTGTACAAGGAGGAGATGGTGGCCAATTTGGAGAAGTTCTGCGACAACCTGGTGGCCAGGCTTCAAGCACCTCTTCCTTTGGGTGCTGGATCAATGTGAACAAAAGTGATCATCTGTTGGTTGAAGCTCAGGAGGCAGCTATCATTCCAAAAGAATTGAAGTCGCTTGAAAGTTTTTTGAGTAATTGGGTTGATGGCAAATTGTAATTCTGTCTTTGCTGTGGTTGCTTGGGTTGGAGTGTTTGGTTTGTTGATGTGATTAAGTTCAATTTGGTGCTAAACCTGTTTTATGTAATGACTTTGACGGTTTCAGTAATGGAACTGGAACATCAATTATGTTGATGCCCTTTTGATCTAAAAAAATTAGGTGCTAGTGCATTGGACTGATACGTGCGGCAGACATGTATTTATGGCCGCAGAAGGTTGAGGACAAGAGTGCTTCTTTGACCCGTCGGCAGTGAGCTTAGAGCACCTCCAGCCGGGTGTTTTTGATCGGTACCACCTTGATGAAACCATTGGACGAGTTAGCTGTCCGTAATACATCTTTATATTATTTATAGATAGAACTAAAGACAACTCATACAATATATTGTCTATATGACTGTCTGTACTCATACAATTAATAGATTATCTGTACAATGGTATACACAGTATAAAGCTGTCTATAAAACCATATATTAAAGAGTAGATAATATCTTTCTCTCTCCTCTATGTCATATAAAATCATATATAGCATATACTTATAGACAACTAATATGTACTGTTGTACATGCTCTAAGCTCAGAGTTTTAAACATTTAGTAGGTAGTGTAAGGTATTACTAAATTACCTTTAAACTCTCAGTGACTTCACCTTTTAATTCTTGATACCTCTTGATACTAATTTAATATATTTTTTGGTACTATTTAAAGATGATAAAAAGTGTTGTTCAAGCTAGACAAAATTGGTACCCTTACCAAACCTGCTACCGATTCCATCCACATAAAAAATTAATTTTGTAGCAAACCGTTTTGACACACCAGTGGCCGTCGGCACAATGAAATTTCAAGCCGTTGCCACCATGTATCCGTTTCCACCATCTCCCATACAACAAATTCGGATTTTTTTTAAAATAATATATATTTTTAAATAATTTTACAGAAAAATACCCTGAATCTGCTTTACAAAAATACACCTCTAAATTGACAACAGGAGTGAAAGGCCTTCTGTCGACTCTGTCCTTCTGTCGCCAATTTATTTGGCGACATAAGCCTCACCTATCAACCAAATGAATTTGCGACAAAACTTTCCGTTGGCTAACTCAATCAGCGATAAAACAGATACCCATCGCCAATTGAATCCAATTGGCGACAGAAGCTCTGTCGCTGTCGCTATTTGCCGATAGAGATGTACTTTTTTAAAATTTTTGGGGTATTATTTTTGTAAAATTATTTAAAAAAATCCAACAAGTTCTACCTACAACGCTATATACATTGCTACACTCATTTCACAGATCACAAATCTAGCAAGCATGGAGCACTCCTCTTCAGCAGACTTCACAAATTCAGCAAGCTCCAGTGCTGATGCACAAAATGCAAGTAACCAGTACTACCAAAACTACCCAGCATCTCATTTCCCCATGCATTTTCACCTCTCCAGTATGGTCCCAATTTTCAGCGGCCACAATATTCACCCACCTTCCCTCAGTTCGGTGCTCCAGCAAGCTTCCAACAGCTACTCTCACCAGCAAGCTTCCATGGTGGCACATATGAAGGCAATGTGATGCAATCCCTGCAGGGTTTGTTCGGAGGGGGTACAACCGGCTGGCCATCATCTCCGGTTGGACCAGCGGGCTTGATCGGAGCTGGAAGAGGTTCAACTTCACATGGTGATGAGCCAGCCTCTCCAATTTCTGCTGCACCTGAAACACCACAACAGCCTATCAATGTGCAAGAACGGAGTGATGTCAGTCCAGATGAGGAAAAGAATGTAGGGCGCCAAAATTGGGCTGAACAGGAGAATATACGACTAATTAGTGCTTGGTTGAACAATTCAAATGATCCGATTGATGGCAATGCAAAGAAGACAGACAACTATTGGAAGCAAGTTGCACAGCAATACAACAGCAACTGTCCTAGAGAGCAAAGAAGATCAGCTACACAATGCAAAAGCCATTGGGGCAAGGATAACAAGTTTGTACAACAGTTCAACGGATGCTGGATTGAATTAAGAAATGTTTATGCTGGTGAACAATCTGATGGCATGCTTATTCAGAACACTCATGCAAAGTGGAAAAAGGATTACAAGGCAAATCGTCCATTCCCA
The DNA here is from genome assembly GCA_036346275.1 of Otatea glauca. Classification (NCBI taxonomy): domain Eukaryota; kingdom Viridiplantae; phylum Streptophyta; class Magnoliopsida; order Poales; family Poaceae; genus Otatea; species Otatea glauca. Next base: position 14,565,947 of record CM070732.1, on the reverse strand, counting down.
CTGGAATATTGGTGGAGAGCAGTGAAGGACGAGATAAAATGGTGCAGAGCATACATTCTGACAGACTTGAATAAAAAGAACCAAGGCAGCGAAGATGCAGGTGTTGATGAACCTCGTCGACCCAAGGGCAGAAGGCAGCGAAGGCGAAAAGGAAAGGGAAAGAAAAAGCTAAGACGCAGGACAGCCTGTTCGATGAAGCATGCGGCCAATTTAATAAAAAATAAGTAGAGAAATCAGCAGCAATTTTAAGAACGGCAGAAGCCACAAAAGAGAGTGCTGTAGCCAAAAGAGAGAATGCTAAAGCCAGAAAAGAGTTGGCAAAGGCAGAGAAGATGAAATAATACCTCAAGCTGATGACTCTCAATACTTCGAACTTCAATGAAGCACGACTAGCGCAACATCAAAAGGTGGTGGAGCACTTCACTAGGGACCTGTGTACTGAAGATAGTGATTAGTCTAGATGCAAAAGAGTGTTCAGGAGAACACTGTACTTTCCTACCAAATGTACTGATACATATAGCTTTCAGATTAGACTGTACTTGCTATGCAAATAGCTTTCTACTTTTATCTTCAATTAATCAATGCTGCTTTGTAAGTTATTTTCAATCAATGCAAAGTTCTTGTCTCATTACCTTTATTTTGGTGTTTTGCCAAAAAGATCCGAATGATTTCTGCAACAAACTGTTCTCCGAATTCCTTGCATTGATGGTACTACCCAGCAGGAGCATTTGTTTGCATACTAACCTGCATAGAATTGAGAAGCAAATTTCAGAATTATACAATATTGATTTTTTGTGCTCAAACTAACAAATGAAGTCATATTGATGTGAAAAGAATATTTGACAAGCCATAGCTGTTGGAAAATAGCTGTTGGGAACTAGCCATTGTGAACTAGCTGTTGGGAGCTATAATCTACAAACAGAGGATGACCCCAACATTCACTCACACCATAGCTTGCAATACACAATTCAGCCAGTAAAGCTTCTTGTCCAAAAGAATGTCCACAAAATCAAGCTCCCATTCTGACCTTCTCGATGATTCCAGCAGTGATTCTGACATCAATGAACTCATCTGGGAGTACATTGATGAGAGTACATCGATGATCCAGTTGAAGCTCAGATCGAAGCGCACATTGAAGCTCAAATCAAGGCTCGATTAAGTGGTTCCTCTAGTCAGCATAGAAGAAATCCTTGAAGGCACATTGAAAGGGATCGTGAAGCTGGCCACAACCGATTGTTCACTGACTACTTCTACGACAATCCAGTGCACACTGATTATGAATTCTGTCGGAGGTATCGGATGAGAAGGCATGCATTTCTACACATTATGCCTAGCCTTAGTGACTGGTCTCCATATTTTCATCAAAGGAGTGATACAAACGACGGCATACGGAGACTCTATTGATCAGCTTGATGAAATCTTGTGAATTATTGAAGCCACGGTCATTAAGTGTAGACCAATTTTTGCAAAGGAGTGATCGAAATTTTTGGTCATCAATACCTGCACAAGCCAACAAATGAGGGCATTCAACGACTACTTCATGTAGGGGAGGCTCATGGCTGCCTGGCATGTTGAGAGTTATTGATTGTATGCATTGGCACTGGAAAAACTGTCCAGTCCAATGGAAGGGGCAGTTTACCCATGGCGATCATGGAGTACCCACCATCATGCTTGAAGCTGTTGCCTCACATGACCTTTGGATTTGGCGTGAATATTTCAGTGTTGCTGGATCAAACAATGATATCAATGTGTTGAACCAATCAACATTGTTCACACAAGTACTACAAGGAAGAGCTCCTGAGGTTCAGTTTCTGGTCAATGTCAATGAGTACAAGATGGGGTACTTGTCGAAGGTTCGAAATCGACAATAAACTTATACTTTCGAGTACCTTCGGGTTAGCAAAGTCAGGCACAAAATCGGAGGCACACGATGTAGCCAGGTTCGGGCCCCTCGACAGAGTAACACCCTACTTTCTGTGTGGATGATATATGTATTTGATGGATAGAATACAGAGCAATGTGTCTAGCCCTAGTTACAAGGAAGATCGAACTTAGGCTAAGGCTAAGCTAAGGATGGAGGTTGACGAAGCGCAGGTCATTGACTCCTGGCTGCTCTGCGTAAAAGCTCTAAAAGTCTCTCTTTGTCTGGTCTGGAAGGCTCTCCCCTCCTCTGAGGACCCCTACCTCCGGCCTTATATAGTCGGGGTAGCCCAGCATCAAGTCAAGTTGTAGTCGGTTTAGAGTACCAGATCGTAGTCGATGTGGAGTCCATCATCGTATGATCTTTGCAACATATCCAAACTTTCCTGAATATCAGGCGTACTCGAGTAGGTTTCCTCGTAACGGAACATGATTGAGTCCTTCCTAATATGAAATTATCCTTTCCGCGTATATCTTATCCCACAGAATAGGGCCCGAGATATCCGGAGTCTCTGTACGTCGTTAGGAAGTATCCTTCGCGTATCCTGCACGTGCTCATACCCCATAATTAGATATTCGACAGTACTACCTAGCAGATGGTATTTATCCACAGTGGGCTACATTTTGTGAAGACAATCCCGCTACCTCGGAATGACAAGGCCAAATTATTTGCACAACAGCAAGAAGCAACGAGGAAAGATGTTGAACATGCATTCGGTGTTTTGCAAGCTCGCTGGGCCATTCTATGTGGCCCAGCACGTGCGTGGGAAAGGGAAACACTAGCTCAGATCATGTATGCTTGCATTATAATGCACAACATGATCATTGAAGCTGAGAGGGATTCCTACGAGCATCGGTATGACTTCGAATATGATCAGGGCCCGTCGCCTGAACCATTTACTGGATTCGGTAATGGGTCAATTCATGAATTTTCCAGAGTACTCGAGACAAGCGCAGCTATTCGGGATCGAACAACACATCGCCGTCTCAAGGATGACTTGGTAGAGCATATTTGGGAGCGATTTGGAGGCAACCAAGCTTAGCAGTTTATATTGTCATGTGATTTATTGTATTCTCTATGTATGAGCTTTGTCATACATTTATGTACTGTCCAGTGTATGTCACGTTTGGATTAGTTTACATTTCTGCTTAATTAATATTGTAAGCTTACATCTTTAATGTCAGCACCATACCATGGCTCTGTGTTGTTTAATGTATCACACTTATTCCGAAATAGTCCCAAAGAGGACAAGAAAACACCCAGCATTAAATCCACATGAAAAAAGATAAAGAGCAAGAGTCATTTTTCTGAACAAGAACAGAGCCATCTCATCGAGGAACTCACCGATTTTGCACAAGAAGTGCAGCAGTAACTGCTGCTGACCATCAGTCGCCCAAGAAGTGCATCCACGGCGCGACGGCCGGGGCGTCGACGCGAGGCTGAGAGTCAAGGACGGCTCCGTCTGCTTCATCCACGCCGGTGCTATCCGTTTGCTGCATCCACGCCCGTGCGCTCCGTCTGCTGCATTCACGGCGCGGCGGCCGGGGCGCCGACGCGAGGGTGAGCGTCACGGACGGCTCCGATGAGTGCGACGTTGGCACCACGCTGGAGCCCACCGTGGACGCCATGAGCAGCGACGCGACCTGCCTCTCGTTGACGAGCTTCTCCGATGAGTCCTCGAGCAGCCACTCGTACCCTCCCCTCTTGTCGGGGCTTGGCTCCGGTGGCGGGCGGCGGCTGTCCGTGAGTTGCTGCTCCTACTCGCGGATGATCAGATCCACCATTCTCGACCACAGTCTCGCCGCTGACGCCGCTCGCTAGATCCAGGCTCCTCCGCCGATTTGGTTTGGGTCTTGGGCATGCCGAAATTGGATGGGTTCGTGGGATGCCGGAATTGCTAAATTAAGGTCATCATATTAAGGATTTGGTACGCACACACCTTCTCTTATGATAAATGGGATCATCTATCTCCTTATCTTTCTTTTCTTCTTCCTCAAAGGTATTTTTCTTATGACAAGTGTTATCACATTCTTCGCTCTCTTTTCCTCTTCTATTCCCTTTTTCTCTCAAGCTCGAAATAGTTTTTGTATTACAAATTTTTCAAAACAAGTATTTTTTAATCACTTTTGAAAATATTTTGAACGGACTTTTTGAATCGAAAGTTTGTTGAATAGAAACTTTTTGGTCCGAAAGTTTTTGAATTGAATGTTTTCGGAGCTGAAATTTTTCGATTTAATTTTTTTTCGTGTTGAAATCTTTTGATTTAAATTTTTTCGAGTTGAAACTTTCTTATTAAAAATTTTTTGATTGAAATTTGTTTGACTTGAATTTTAAATCGAAGCTTTTTGAACCAAAAGTTTTTTATTCAAAATTTTTCGAACCGAAAATTTTCTGAGTTGAAACTTTTCTATTTGAAACTTTGTGAGTTGAAACTTTCTGATTTAAAACTTTTCATGTTGAAACTTTTCGAGTTGAAACTTTCTGATTTGAAATTATTTTATTAAAATTTTGAGTTACATTTTTTTCATGTTGAAACTTCCTATTTAAAATTTTCAAATTTTAAATTTTTGTGTTAAAGAGGGAAGAACGGGGGGTTGGGATAAGTGAGTAGGGAAAAAAGAAGAGGGAGGTGGATAAAGATGATGACATATGACATGCTAGGAAGGCGTCTTTGAATTTGTTAGTTTGAGATTAACCTCAAAATAGTCATACCCAAGGAATTACTAATTTAAGGTCATCTTCACCAAAGATTTGATGACAACATCTTCTCTTTGTGACAAGTGGCAGCATTTTCCCCTTAAAAGCTCTCTCCTTGTGACAAGTGACATCACTTCTTTCCTTCCCCATGTCCCTTCTCCAAAGGCTCTCTCCTTGTGACAGGTGGTATCACCTTCTTTATCCTCTTTCCTCCTCCATTTCCTTTCCTTGAAACTCAAAATAGCTTTTGTATTTCAAATTTTCTGCTTAAGTTTTTGAAATAAGTATTTTTAACATTTTTTGAAAGTTTTTTAAGCGAACTTTTTGAACCAAAAGTTTGCTGAATAGAAACATTTCAATCTGAAAGTTTTTGAATTGAATGTTTTCAAAGTTGAAACTTTTAGATTTAAAAATTTTCAAGATGAAACTTTCTAGTTTGAAATTTTTTGATTAAAAATTTTTCGAGTTGAAACTTTCCGATTTGAATTTTTTTTATTTGAATTTTAAATCGAAACTTTTTGAACCGAAAGCTTTTGAATTGAAAGTTTTTTAAGCTGAAACTTTTCGAGTTGAAACTTTTTAATTTGAAATTTTTTTATTTAAAACTTTTCATGATGAAACCTTCCGAGTTTAAACTTTTTCTATTTGAAACTTTTCGAGTTGATACTTTCTAATTTGAAAGTTTCTATGTTGAAACTTTTTGATTTAAACTTTTTCGAGTTTTAAATTTTGAATTGAACTTTTTTCAAGTTGAAACTTCCTAATTGAAATTTTTAAAGTTTAAATGTTCTAATTCTAATTTTTTGTGTTAGAGAGGGAAGAAGTGGTGGGAGAAGTGAGTAGGTTAAATGAAAGGGGGAGGTGGATGGAGAAGATGACACATGGTATTCTAGGATTGTGTCCTTAAATTTGTTAGTTAGAGGTTAACATCAAAATAATCATACCCCTTGGGCAGTGCAGCACATCACAAGTTGTGCTTAGCTTTTTATTTATTAGTTTTTTATTAGGCAAGATTAGTGTGAGGTTACAATCAAACTAAAAAATTTAAAGACATCCTTCTAAGACATTATATTCTTCTCCATTCATCTCCACCCTTAGTTTTCCCTTTTCTCTACTCACTTCCTCCACCTTCATAACACAAAATTTTTAGATTATAAAATTTTATATAAGAAGTTTCAAATTGAAAAAAAAATCAACCTGAAAATTTTCAACTCGAAATATTTTGAATCAAAAATTTTCAAATCAGAAAGTTTCAACTCGAAAAGTCACAACGAGAAGAAGTTATCACTAAAATTTTTATAAAGGTACCCTTAAATTAACGATTCCCTTTTTGATTTGTTAGCCTTAATTGACATACGAAGTTTCGGTGTTGCTCTTCATGTGCATTTTTTTAAACTCATAGCCGTAGACATCTGGATTTCCAGTCGAAACCGAAACAATCGAAGAACAATTACGGAAGCTTGTCACAATCGCTGCAAATGGAATTAGCTAGGCTCATATGCATAATTTGCTAAAACATTTTAATCAAGAGAGACTTTTTACCATCGTTAAGTGCTATTAAAATATACATTAAACTAGTAACAAGAAGTACTAAAAAGTACCAGACTTTAAGAGTAACTAGATAATCATCCGCGGCGTGCCACGCTGCGGACGCCGCTCCTCACGCGAGCAAATCGAGAAAACGTGCGACTGTCCTTCGATACACGAGCAAATCGAGGAAATACGCGAAAAGGACCTAAATAGAATTTTGTGTTTTCCGCAAAAGGGCTTAAACGTAATACTAGAAAAATGAAAAAGGACCTAAATGCAATGTATAAATTTTTTTAAAAAAAATGACCTAAACGTATTTTTTTCCCGAAAAGAACCTAATCGTAATTTTAATTTTCTGTAAAAGGACCCGAGCGCAATACCTAAAAACGCATAAAGGACCTAAATGTAATATATATTCTTTTTCAGAAAAAAGAACCTAATCGTAACAATTTTCCCAAAAAAAAGGACTTAATCGTAATTTTTTTTGAAAAAAAGAACCAAAACGTTTTTTTTTGCGGCTTGGTTCGAGCCGCGAGCTCGAGCCGTCACCGAGCCGGCTCAAACAGCCCAGAAGGCGTGAACTCTTCCGTCTATAATAGATGGATGAATTTTTTTTCGAAAAAAAGATCAAAACGTTTTTTTTTGCGGCTCGGCTCGAGCCGCGAGCCGAGCGTCCATCGAGCCGGCTCAAACGGCCCAGAAGGCGTGAACTCTTTCATCTATAATAGATGGATGATTCGGTAACGAGACTTTTTATTGCCCTTATGGTCACTCTGAAGGTTAGTAAAAACTCTACGATCAACATACGTACTAGTGTAAATCTTTCTTACTTTCAGAAAACTAGTGGAAAGCCCCGCGCAAATCACATGTCCATCTTCTCACCAATCGGCAGCATGCCACTAGCAGTCTGAACAAAGACGTCCCACGATCAAACCGCCAATCCAATCAAGGAGAAAAGTTGGTTCGACGTGCCTGCGTTGTCTCTGCAGTCAAACCTGAAAACGACATCCCCCAAGATACGCCTAACTGAATGTGTACATCTGCTGAATCCAAAAGAAATCAAGGCTGAACTTGTCTGCTAATGAGGCACGAAGTCAAAACATAACATGGCCGCCCACAATTCTTCAGTTAACCTACCACTTAGTGCCAAACCGCCGGCCGGTGTTCCAACAATCTCAACGCCAACACGCTAAAAAAGTTGAGATAACTTCAGAAAACCAAAAATAAGTTCAGATAACTTCCCACTATATCTCCAATCCATCCCCTCCAATCACTCCTGAATCGTAGCTAGTCACAGCCTCTATAAAAGAAGCACCATCACTAGGATCACTGGAACATATCATTGCATGAGAGAGAGAGACAAAATTGCAGCAATGGATGACTCTTGCAGGAGGCCAGGGTCCATACCGTTCAAGTGGGAGGTCTGCCCGGGAACGCCGAAGCACACAAGAGGCAGTTCGGCTTCCTCTAAGGTGGCACCCAAGCTGACGCCCCCTCCCTTCATGGCGTCCCCCTCGTTTTCGCCGTCGCCGTACCATTCGCCCCGCGTTTCCTACCCCGCCCGCTCGGCGTCGGTCTCGCCGTCCCGGCGCCGCCACGGTGGCCACCGGCGGCCGACCGCCTTCCTCGAAGTTGCGCCACGAACGACGAAAGACGCCAAGTCTGAAGCTCATGAAGCGGCGGTGGCTGCGTACAGGTGTTTCCCGCTCCCTATGCTGATCCGGAGGAGGGACGGCAAGAAAGGCGGCTCCGGGTCTGGGTCAAGCTCCAGCTCGTCCGGCGGCAGCTTCAGGTCGGACGGCGGCGAGCTGGGACTGCGGCGGTCGGCGTCGAGCTCGTTCTCGTCTCTGCCGCTGCCGCCCGGGAGGAGGTTCGCGGAGGCGAGGGAGGAGGTGGAGGCTGCCACTGGTTGGTTCTTTTGAGACAGCGGGCACGCACGGCAGCCATGCGTGCCACCATTGCTGAAGGTAGGAGGAATTATCACCTTGTGTGATGAGACCCGAGCTTATGTAATTTTGTGTGTGCTCGGAACCTTTGTCTATTTGCTTCTCTCGCGCATTTTTTTTTCGCTTTTGGCCTCTTCTTCGATGAAATTACAACTCTATCTATCTTCTTGACCACAGAAGTACCGACATGTAACACGTGTTATCTACCATGCTCCTTTACTATGGCAAGTAGTCAGCGCCGTACCCATCGCGGGAGACAAGCTACCGTGATACCCAAACTCGGTAGATACCTGCCGAGGCATGGGAGTACGGTAGACGACATGTATCGTCTACTGATACTTCTGCGGTTGACAAGGGGACTAAATTTATATTTTTGTTTGAAAGAAGACCAAAAGTAAAAAAAATGGTGCAAATGGAGGCTTTGTGCTCTCGTGCTTATTTACTCCCTGTGCAAAGCACTACATTGGTTCATTGAACGTAACTAGGCTATTTGGACAAAAAATTCTACGGCATCAGATGCCATGTAGTATCTATAGCATCCCTCAAATGATATGTACAAGAGGAGATTAGAAGATTTAAGTACTTTGAGATATGTACTATGTTATATGTCAGTTTTTAAAAGGAGTGATACATGGCACTTGATGCCATAGAATTTTTTCCCGACTATTTGCCCCTGCAATAGCGCGGCGCGGCATAGTATTCCGCAGAACTTGTCTTTTTTATGATGTATATTTGACTCCGAATATCCTAATTATAGTTGTTTTTGTATGGTTCATGATCACTTTCAGTGCAATACGTTGCAAAGATCCAAGGCCATAATAATTGCAAGAAAAAAATGTTTGAGCCAACGTTTAACTTGAAGGCCAAGATTGGAGATTTAATAAGAAGGGATATATGCAATACAAACACCAGAATCATAAGTTAGATAACAGAACAGCTAGAATGAAATAAAACAGGGCAGTATCCCATCTTCCCTCGTCCCGTCATGTCCAAAGCTCCTCTTTGATGAGCCACAATAATTCCATTGCGGCCGCTTTGGAACATTTCTAGGACACATTCTTAACCCCGTCATCCGTCGTGATGGTAAAACTATCATCACAATGGCAAAATCACTATTGAAACTGCCCCAGGGAGTTAACTAGACGATTTTGTATAGTTCAAGAGGTTATTTTGACGGTTTTGTAGGTCAAAAGTAGATTAGACGAACCCTTAAGGTTCAGAGGGCAAATTAGATTTATTGTAGGACCAAAAAGACGACTAGAGAGAGTGAATAGGAGCAAAAAAATTCCCTCTAAAAATCAAACCACCAAGAGAACAGATCGAATGACTGTACAACCCAAACAGGTGTTCGAATGAACAGTACCCCCGACCAGGAGGTCGGATGAACAGTGCTCAGATCAACAATGAAAACTGTACTGATCGGATGAACAGTACTGCGAATTGGTCAACAGCACTGGTAGGATAAACTGTGTTCGGGGTTTCAACGGTGGACTGTGCAACTCTGGACTGCTTCTTAGATGACCAAGAGATAAGAAAAGTGCCAATAAATTGGCAAATACTATAAATGATCTTCCTATCTATCCTACAGCCAGCAAAGTCTTCATCTGAAAAGGCTCTAAGGGACAGACAAGAAGAGGAAGAGTATCAAATACCATAGTCAGTGGTAGCTCAAAGGTATATGAAGATGTGTTTCACCGCTTGGTGGTGAGATGCACGAGGAGAAGCCTGAAATCGAGCGGACAAACAAACAGCAAAATGTATGTCCGGCCTCAAGTTAGTGAGATACAAGAGGGAGCCGGTCATGCTCCAGAACTCCTTCTGATCAACTGGCTCACCATCCTCATCAGGCTTAAGGACAGCAATGGTGGCCATAGGAGTCATCACTGGCTTTCCATCAGACATGTCAAAGCGTCTCAGAAGGTCTCGGATGTACTTGCCTTGATGCAAGAAAATACCCTTCCGAGTCTGCTTGATCTGGAGGTCGAGAAAGTAGCTCAACTCGTCCATCATGCTCATCTCGAACTCTGTGCTCATCACATTTAAAAACTGAGACACAAGATAGTGCGAAAAGCCACCAAAGATAATATTGTCCATATAAATCTGGACAAGTAAAAAGTGAGAATCCTGGTGTCTAATGAACGGAGTCTTGTCTACTTTACATATATAAAAAACATGACTAAGAAGATAAGACTTAAGCCTCTCATACCAAGCTCTAGGGGGCTGCTTAAATCCATACAAAGTTTTAGAAAGCTTGAAGATATGGTTTGGGTACTTAGAGTTTTCAAATTCTGGTAGCTGCCTGACATAAACCTCTTCTTTAATATACCCATTGAGAAATGCACTCTTAACATCCATCTGATAAACCTTGAAACTCTTAGATACCGAAAAAGCAAGCAGGATTCTAATAGCCTTCAGTCTAGCTACAGGGCTAAAGGTCTCCTCAAAATTAAGACCCTCAACCTGAGTAAAGCCTTGTGCAACTAGTCTAGCCTTGTTCTTAATAACAACCCCATCCTCACTTTGCTTGTTCTTGAACACCCGTTTGGTCCCAATAACATTATGATCAGATGGGGGGCTCAACAAGCTGCCAAACCTTGTTTATCTCAAAATTCTCAAGTTCCTCATGCATAGCATTGATCCAAGATATATTTGTTAATACATGAGAAACATCCTTCGGCTCAAAGATGGCAATGAAGGCAGAGTGAAAACAGAAGAGAGATAAGCCTGACTTTGAGCGTGTGACATGCTCAAACAAATTGCCGATCATCTGATCGGGTGGATGACTCCGCTGAATATGGCGGGGAGGTCCAGAAACAAAAGTGGCATCTACCTCATGAACAGAAGAGGCATGATCAGAGCCACTAGCTGTAGGAGAGTCTGAAGGTAAGGGTTGGTCTCCCTGAGGTACAGAGATAGAAATAGCAGGCACATCAGGTGTAGAGGGGACTGGATCAGGTGGAACACTGTCATCTCCATCATCCTCATCCTCATCCTCCACAAAGATGGTCTCGAAGAGGGAAGAATAGCCTGATATGTTGGGTCTAATTTCTAGACTAGCCTCGTCAAAGGTCACCTCAAAGGTTTGTATAGGGTTTTATTCGTCTCACAACTCCAAACCCTGTAGCTACGAGAAGAAGTCGAGTAACCTAAAAAAAATACCATCAGAAGAATGAGACTCGAACTTATCTAGATTCCCAGACATCAAACAAAACATTTGCAATCAAGCACACGAAAATGAGAAACACTGGGCTTTTACCCATATCTCAGCTCATAAGAAGTACAGTGCAAATGTGCTCTCAAGAATTCTCGATTAGACACATGACAAGCAATAACTATAGCCTTAGGCTAAAACTTTTTAGGAGTACTGTACTCATCTAGCATCGTCCTAGTCATCTCGACCAAGGTCCTGTTCTTCCTTTCTACTACGCCATTTTGCTGAGGGACATATGAAGAGGAGAACTGATGCTCTAAGCCTAACTCCTCACAGAAACTCTTAAAGTAGGAGTTCTTGAACTCCGTGCCATTGTCACTGTGTAAAGCTCGTAAGGCACTAGGAAGCTTAATAGACAACCTATGGACTAAACCCCTGAAATGGGTAAAACACTCATCCTTCAAGGCCATAAAAAATACCCAAAAATACCTCGAAAAATCATCGATAATGACAAGAACATACCACTTCCCACCCGTTAACCATACTCTAGCTGGACCAACATTGTCCATATGTAAAATCTGTCCTAGTGCATCAGTCATCATAACAGTAACTGGAGGATGAGAAACAACAACCATTTTGCCATGTCGGCGAGGAGAGCAAACTAAGTCTTTGATCATCTTGAGTTTGAGCAAACTACGAATGAGATCATGGCTGCTAACTCGGGTCAAATCATCGAAGCCAATGTGACCAAGTCTCTTATGCCAGAAGGAGAGATCACGGGACTCAAAAGCAATCAAAAAACAAAGAGAGTTTCTAGAAGAAGCAGAAAAATTAGTATGGAAGACTCTCCCAAATCTAGAAATCCCGCAAACTAACCCTCCAGAAGAATCGAGTATTATGCAGGCATTATTCTTAAAGCTCACCTCGAAGCCATCATCAATAAGCTAAGAGACATAAAGCAAATTGTATTGCAACTTACTAACTAAGGCAACATCCTTAAGAATAAAATTGTCATTAATGCAGACAGTACCTTTAGCGATGACTCTACCTGACGAAGCATCCCCAAAAATGATCAACTCATCACCGAAAGAAAGCTCGAACTAGGGAAGAAAACTAATGAGAGTCTCTAGTCATATGATAAGAACAACCAGAGTCAACGATCCATAACTCTCCATTCCCCATCCTACGAACCTGAATCAACGCAAAAGAGAGAGAGGTGACTTAGTAATGGGACAAACAAGAGCGGACCTAGGAACCCAACACTGAATCACACGACGCGCCGAAGTGCCAGCCACAGGAACAAAAGACTGGACTCTAGTGTCTCTCTGACGCACAACTCTCACAAATCCAGAAACAATGCAAGTAGAAGATCTGGGAGCTAGAGCTGGGTTGGCCAGCCATTGTGCAAAGGCTGGACCATCCTAGTGAAGCTGCCCAAATCTCTTAGGGAACACCTCATGCCGCTGATATCTACCTCGATGAAAAGAACGAGGAATATCAAAAGAACGGTGGAGAGACTGACTATGAGTAGATCCAGGATGAAAACCAGAAGGACAATCTGAAAACTAAGTCCTCGATGATGCCCAAAAAAAGAGAAACTCTACCCTATCTAGGAGCCGTGGGTGCCTTAGGAGCACTCCGAGTCTAGGAGTGACCCTGAATACCTCTAAGAGTACGACCACGCTCACGTTATGCAATCTTGGCATGTCTAAAGTAGAAATCTACTATATGTCCATCCTTCTGATAGAAGATGCATGTATACTTCGTCTTACTAGAGGCATAAGCTGTAGGAGAAGCAACCTTCTAGTCAGAGATCCTATGGACAACCCCAGCAGATCTAAACACAGTGGTGCTCACCCTGTGAGAAACCACAATGTCTCCACTTTTAGAGCCACGCACAATGGTGGGAGGATACGTCCGAGCATGCTCCAAGTAGTTAAATCCTAGACCTTGATTGAATCTACTAATTTTGGACTGGTCTAAGATGAGATTGAGCTTCTTCTTGCCTCCTACAAACTTCTCAAGAGTGTTCATGAGGTACTCACACTCCTAGAAGAGAGAGGCACAGGAAAAATAGGAGGAAGAAGAGCAAGACAAGGAAGAACGACCAGCACGTGCATTTTTCTCTCTAAGCATAGCTGTCTCAATCTTGAGGGCCTCACGAGATACGCACGGGGCATTCCTAATCCTGAGTCTGGGCCTCTAGTTTCTTCATAAGCTCGACTTGGATTTTATCAAGTCCCCCTCAATTTCAGCACATTACAAGCAACTTTTTTTGTGACTTAGCTAGTAAGTCCTTAGCAAGTTCAGCACACTTGACATTTAAAGCTTCATTGTCAAGTTTTAGTTACCTACAACCCTCACATGAGCAGACTGGGTCCTTAGAAGCATGCAGTCTAAGTTCATTATTTCTAGCAGATAGCTTCCTAAGGTGAGTGCTCATGGCATCAATTTCAGATAGCAGTTTCGGGCAATTTTTACAAGATGCGCTAGTGTGAGTATGAAGAAAACTAGCATCTACAGGAATAGTTTTAACAGGACTAGTGCTAACATTCTTCAACCTAAGACTCTCAAGCTCAGAAAGCACATTATCGTGCATAGTCCTTAGGTTCTCAAACTCCACAAGCAAAGCATCGCAAATAATACAATCATCAGAGTCTCGGGAGGAACAAGATTTAAGTGAAGCTAACTCCCGAGACAAGGTACCTACTTTCTTCTCAAACTCTGTACACCTAGCTCTAGCTCTAGCTCTAGCTCTAGGATGAAATTTTTCTAACTTACAGAAAGCATTGTTGAGCTGGTCATAGGAGGGTACCTCGTCCGAGTCGCTGGTGCCATTGGCGTCGGCCATGAAACATATGCCGGTGAAGTCATCATTGCCTTTGTTCTTCTCTTGCAGATTATCCTCACCCTCGTCGCTCCAGGTCTCTGTGTCAGAGAGGCTGATGTCATCGAGTGCAATGAGGACGTGGTGAAAGAGCTTCTTGTTCTTCGAGAAGTTGTGGTACTTCTTCTCACTCGCCGAGTCGCGAGCTGGAGGCTTCTTGTTGTAGTTCTTATCGATGTAGTCGTTCTTTTCTGAACTACCAGAGTTGTCCTTGCCTTTCTACAGCTTGGGGCAGTTCATCCGAATGTGGTTGGGACCACCACACTCGAAGCAGATGATCGTGCCACCTCTCTTCCCCTCCCTCACCCTCTTGTATGCATGAGAATTTGCGGGCTAAAAGAGCAAGCTTATTTTCTGAAAATTTTCCAGCCATTTATCGCTTAGCTCGCAAAGGGAAGAAGGGAGAAACCAACTGAAGTCTCAGAACAGGATCCAATGGGATCAGTGACCAAGGCCATCGACTGCGACTTCGTCTTATGAGAGATGACGTAGATCTCATGAGTCTTGAGTTAGAAATAAAACCTGTCAAGAGTTAGAGTCGATAAGTCCGTAGTATCCTTGATGGTGATCACCTTTATCTCCCAAACTCGAAGATCGAGTGCGGTTAAGAGTATGTGCAACCAACTGCATGGAGATTGCTTAAGATCTTTGTGAAACTACCAAAACACTCATCGAGGGTCTCACCCGTATTTTGTTCAAATTTGTTGTAGTCACGTTTGTATTGATCCTGTCTCACTGTTTTGATCTGGGTGGTGCCCTCATGGTAAGCATCGAGGGTCACCCAGATCTGGTGAGCAGATCGTAGGTAAGAGATCCTATTGTACTCACTACGGCTAAGGCCCTATATGAGGATGTTCCTTGCCTTAGCATTCGCCTCAACGTCAGCCATATTACCGGTCGTGACGTTTTCATCGGTAGGAACCTCATACGGAAGCTTCATCTTCTGCCAAATCAGGAAGCCCTGAGCAGCGATGTATGACTCCATTCTCGAATTTCAAAATGGAAAATCAACTCCAAAAAATATCGAAGGATTGTTGGAATACTTGTTCATCGCTAGGGATGAAAAAGAATCGGATATTTTCCGACCGATCTGGATATTTTTATATACGGATTCTGTCGGATTGGATATTTGTTGGATAGTATCGGATCGGATACGGATACAAATTTTTTTGTCGGATACGGATATAGATTCAGTAGCTAACTATCCGTCGGATACAGATATGGATTCGGATAATCCGGATATTGATGGGTCGGATATCCGGATATACATGTGGGCTGGGCCAAGACTACTCTTTTGGCCAAAAAAGGTTTCTTTATTTCAGAATTGTTTTCTAATTTAATTAATCGCTAAAACAAGTTTCAATTATTAAAATTAGCAAACCAACTCCAAAAATTACGAATTTTTTTGAGAAAGTTAAAGAAACAATCTAACATTTAAAAAATTATTTTTAATATTTTTAATATTTTTCAGATTTGAAATTTTCCCAAAAATTCAAAAACTCCTATTCTTAATAGGAAAATATTTTAAATAAATAGCTAAAAATACATAAAAACTCATAAATACATAATTTATTACTTTAAACAAAATTCAACAAAGAATATAAATTTTGGGTCATTACATGTAAGTGTTATATACTTTTCCTAGAGACATGATATCTAAGTATTATCAAACTTTTAGTGTGTTATGTGTTTGCTTCTATTTGTATATCTGAGCAAGGATTACCTTCATTTTGTATTCTAATCTCGTGTAAGATGAACTAATCGTATGTGTGTGATATTTTAAGTCTTACATAATTTTGTTTGCGACATGGTACCTAACTATTATCAAAGTGAATGAAAATGCTTATATTTGTTCAATTTTCAATAATGTTTTGATCAAATCAATTAGTTATGTGTTTTCGTTGATTTTTTATGTACAATCTAAGGGGTTATCATGTTCTGATAAATATTCGAAACCGTATCCGATTCGATTCGTATTCGATCCGTATCTGTATTCGACATTATCTGTATTTGTATTCGTATCCGGACTATCTGTATCCGTATCCGAGAAAAAAAATGAAAAAAAATATGGTAGAGCTATTATCCGTCTGTATCCGATCTGTTTTCACCCCTATTCATCGCTATGGCTCTCGAGACCCGTCAAAATCTAAAGAGAGCAAAACCGTACTCTGATACTAATTGTAGGACCAAAAAGGTGATTAGAGGGTGTGAATAGGAGCAAAAAACACCTAAAAATCAAACTACCAAGAGAACAGATCGAATGACTGTACAATCCAAATAAGTGGTCGGATGAACAGTGCTCAGATAAACAATGAAAAACTGCATTGGTTGGATGAACATTGCTTAGTGAACAGTGTTATGATGAACAGTACATTGCACTGATCGGATGAGCGGTAACTACGAGCCAGCCAACAACACTTGTTGGATGAACAGTGTTAGGGGCGAATAGTCTCAGATGAAATAGTGTTTGGGTGAATAGTAAAAACAAATACGATTTTAGAAACAAGAATCGACGTAACTTTTGATCGGCTGATCCAAAACAAGTGAAACTTTGTGTGTACCTTCCTATGGATACCAGAAACCTATTCCAACCTTTAATCGCAAGGATTGACATCAAAGTTCGACCCTTTTCTGGTTTAATGAATGTTGCACCAAAATCGGGTCAAACACAAAAAATTCACCCTTAGCTTGCTCGTGGGGAATTGATGATCAAGATGATCTCAGATGACATCTCACATATCACAGCAAGTAAGAACACCAATGAACACCCTTCAAACAAACAAGAATATGATCTACAAGAATCTTTCTTCTTTCAAGCACAAAGATCGGTTCTTGCAAAAACTGAAAAGAAGAGGCTGTAAATTGCCTAGATGATTGGGATATGATCTATAGAAGATTCATTCAGCAATCTTTCATACTTGGCATAAGATCCAAAAGCACTTAGAAGGAGGAGAGGCATAACCAAAGTGCAATGAGCGAAAATGCAAGAAGTAAAAGAAATTTCAAAATAGCGAAGAAATTTAATCTTGCATTGCTTTGAGATGAAGGTGTACAAAGCCACACTACCAGGTGGGCAGAGCTCACATGAGCATAAGGAAAATAAAAATCCTCTCTAACGACTCAGGGATGAGGCATTCCTCCACTCCTCTATTTATAGCCTAACCTGAGCAATCTTCACCTTTGGATGATTTTCTTCTCCTATAAGGAACCTTATCAAGGGCTGGGATTAACTCACTCAACCATACATGGGCTGACTCGAAACCCAACAATATAACATGTTTTGACACACACCTCTCAAGGCACCACTAACTTAACCACACTCCACCCGCAAAACTGCGATCCAACGATCCTCATTCGCTTGAGTAGGGCTTAAGTTAGCATCTGCACTATCCACTTGTCTTCTCGGCTTGCAGCTACTCCTTAGCCTCAGTCATCTTTGCCGACACCTTGATCGTTTGAACCTCAGCTCTCTCAGCCTAGTCCCGATCTCCTCCGCTTCACCATGACTTAGCTCCGAAGTCCTGCAACCATTATATATAAGGAAAACACGTCACATAGCAATGTCCAACAACATATAAAATAAAATCAACACATAGCCAAAATGATACACAATTTGTCCCGACTAGTTTACAATCTTTCCCAACCAATTCACAAACTGTTCCAATCAGTTCACAACCAATTTACAAACTGTCCCAACCAGTTTACAAAATATTCAAATCAAACTCAAATTTGTGCACCACAAGCTCAAATACAATCAATTACTCATCACAAACATGGGTAAACCTTCACATGGTCTTTCACTTATTTCAATAAATAATGGCTGAAAGAAAACATCACACATGGACTCCTCCCTGAGCCTAGTCCCGGTCCACGCCGTTGCTCACCATGTCTATCACCAGTGCACTATGCTCTGGTTCCTTGTCTTCCTGGCATGCAATCACTTCCTGGCCTCAGTCATCTTTCGGCATCCCTTGATCGTTCTGGACCTCAGCTCTCCTAGCCTAGTCCAGATCTCGCATTCGCCTCACCATGACCTAGCCCCGGAGTCCTGCAACCAACACAAACAAGCAAACCATCACATAGCACTGTTCACAATAATATGCATTAATCAACAATTAATACAAATATTAAGCTCAAGTCACATTAAAGTCAGCACTACTGCCACCCAAGGCTGATAATATCGCACCCCCGGCACTACCGCTCCTAGTTGGTCGGTAGTGCCGCTCGCACTAATCAACCCCAAGAGAACCCTCTCTGAAAAATAACTACCGCCACTGGAGGCCGGTAGTACCTTACTCCCGGTACTACCGCTCCCAGATGGCCATTAGTTCCCCCTGTGTCTAACCCCAGAGAAAACACCTATTGTAAAAAGACTACCATTCCCAAGGCCGGTAGCTCCACAAGGTCGGCATTACCGCCAACCCAGGCCGGTAGTGCCGCCTGGCCAGCACTACCGCTCCTACATGGCCAGTAGTGCCGTCCTTGATCTGGCAGCACCTCAAATTGCTTCAAATTCAAAATAGAATTCAAAACAAACTCAAACTTGAGCACCACATGCTCAAACACTATTAATAAGTCATCACAAACCTGGATAGACCTCCACATGGTCTTTCAATTTGCTAAGCATACATGAGTCATCATCGAACTCATTATGGAATTATGTTGTTCTAACTTTGTAATTCTTTTTTTCACTATTGGAAGACCCAATTCTCTTAAAAACATTATGTGTCAATGTTATTTCTATATGCAAAAATGATATTTATTCTATACTATGTCCCAATCTAGTATGTCCCAATCTAGCTCTTCATGCTTCTTATTTATGCTTTCGTTCGCTTAATTGATCTTTTTTTCTAATCTATTATATATATTTCAAGCTTCTCTATTATTTGTGTTGCTTTGCTGCTGTAAATAGTCCTAATATAGAAAAAAAAAATGAGCACAATTAAAGATGAAAGGTACTTGATGGCATTAAGAGTGCAAATACAAGTTAGTTATGATTGAAACCAATTTGAGGGAAACATCTATATTCAAAGTTATGATTTGGTGTTTTTTAATTAATCATATGGTTTAGCCTATAAAATGACAAAGTTTATATGTATCCATATAGGATAATTGCTATTTACAATTATGTGACATCTTTTAACACATATAAGACAAGGCCTCAAAGGGCTCTGTTCTATTGTTACCACATGTCTTATGCAATCGACTAGACTTTCAAAGGCTCTAAGACATTACAGTGAGACAAGAATACGTTTAAAACCTTCGTAATAATCATCAAAGGCTGTTTATACCATTATTCCTATACATCATGTTGAATACCATGTAATCACAAGTGAAAGCGACCAAAGATATCCGTATGATATTAATAGTGCGATAACTCTTATCTTCTTAACCTCGTCAATGTTGAGCTCAATCCTAATATCTTTTCTTGAAAGACGCAGGAAGCCGCGTAAATTCCATTGATAGAAGGAGAAAAAAGACTGATACAATGAGTGATCGAAGGATCGTTTGACTGGGCAGGGTCCATGGCACTAGAATTAGCTGACCCTGTTACAGAATAACTGAAGAACCGATTACCACATGAAAGAAAGAGCTTCCTGTAGCTAGTCTTTTGCCAGGAACATGCTGCAAGCCATCTCTCACTCCAGCGCTCGTACGAAGCTCAAGATGACGAGAAGAATACCGGATTAGTTTTGTTAAGAGATAGAATCTGAACCGAATACATATATATGTATACTAGAGATAGCATTAGATATGATCTCTATCCTAATTCTGTTGATTGATTCAGTTCTTATCTTGTACGGTAAGACTTGCCTCCTTGTACCGTTGCCAATCCGGCACACAATTATTGTGTATATATACACACCAAAGCACCTCTGTTGAGGGTGTGTCATTCTTCTAGAACCTCTGGTTACTTTTACATGGTTTCAGAGCCAAAAGGTCTTGAGTTTAGGACCCGGTTGACGTAATTAAAAATAATAATTACAGCCCACTTCTATTCCACGTCTTAGGTCTGAGGGAGCCTATACGTGAGGGGGGTGTTAAAGTATAAGTGAATTGCCTGTCTTTCCTCATCAGCTTAACCTTTTAGGTAAACTGACTGATGCATGCAAGTCAATAAGTTTCCCCGATGAAATGTACAGTAGGTATCCACCAGTCCCGAAGGTGAAGCTATCCAACTGTCAGCGCCCTCTTGCGATGGGAAACATCCTGGGAGATGAGGTTAAAAACCGTTTGCACTGTCTGGTAGAAATTCTAGAAAATTCTCTTGTTCCTCTCTTTCCATAAGTTTCAGAAGGCATAGATGAGAACTCCATAAACGTCCTTTCTCCGCTGAGTGGGCATGGTATCACGGATGCATCGTCACCATTGGGTAGTGCTCGCTCCGTTGGTGTTCAGCTGTAAGGAGGACGTTTGTATGTGTCAGGTGGTTGGCGGATTCAGGATCGGATCCGCACAGAGAGCATATGGTGCTATGTGGTCATCCTCTAATCGCCAACTTGTCGCCTGTCAATATACGGCCCTAGACGAGAAGCCATGCGAAGAATTTGCAATGTTTTCTATATTAGCTCAATCCTAATATCGCAATAACTATTGCCATCATATGAAACAAAGAGTTGTAGCTTGGACAAAATTATGCTCCTTGGATAAACAAGCAACGTCATGCTTTGACAAGGATGACAGTGGCAGCGGCCTGAACAGAGCTTGTGCGGAGACCAACAGAAATTGAGCATGGCGGAAGATGGCGAGCACATGCACAGATCATTTCTCCTCAACCAACAACTGGAAGCTAGGCATGGCAAGGCGAGAGATGATATGGGGAAAGGCTTTTGGAAGAAGATAGAAAACTTTCGAAATGCTATTTGTTCTAAGGAAATTTTTTTGACAGGAATTTCTAATTTTGCAGGCTAATATTAACAGTGATGTGTACTTATGCCTCTTTTTAGTGCTTTAAAAAAAAAAAATAAGAACCCTTCTCTTAAGGAAATAGCATGTGTATCACAATTAATTTGGTTACACAAACAAATGAAACATGCAACCGTTAATCCCCGCACAGCATAAAAGGATTCTTGTGTTTGTCTATTTACTCCCACTGTTAACTAGTTCTTCACTGAATTCCCATAGTTTCATTGCTAATTCTATATCTCTTGCAAAGGCCGTAGGAGTTGATTCATTACAGTCGGCAAAGTATTTTCCGGACACATCCTTCACAGCAGGATGCAATGCCAGATAACAAGTAGTTGCTGCCCCCTGCAAAATTAAGTTCATGTCTTCAGTTACAAATCATTTTAAGGCGCTGATTAATGATAAATTGCCTATGGCTATATATGATTTTATGAGATTTTTTATCATATTTGAGATATACCAAGCTACCAATTGAGCTAGCATACAAGAGGTACTAAAAGTTTAAAGAGTGAAGGTATCAAGATGTACAAAAATTTAAGAGTAATTTGGTGGAGAGGTACTAGTATGTCCTGGTACTTTCCAAAGATGGTAAAAACTCTCATGATTTTATTACCTGCGGTATGGTCTTCAGAAAAGGTTTCATAACCACAAAAATCAAACTCAACACCCCTGCAAAGCATTGCGTTGTGGATCAATGAATCTACTGCTTGATAGGAGAGGAGCAATTTTGTTCTCGAATTGTCATGATGAGTTTGCGAATGCATTACTGTTTGCCAGGATGTAGCGACCGAGATTGGTGGCGATAACCCCGGGATGCAAGGAATTTACAGTCAGATTGCATCCTTCATCCTGAATTGCCGAGAAACCTGACTTAGTTTCTGATGCTAAAGAATCAATCAATAACACAACATATTTGGCCCGGTTTGTTGTGCAACGTTGATCAGGTTCAGTCAGACCAATTCAAGTAACGCAAGACCTCGTCGTAAAAGCTGTTGAGATAAAATAAACGGTGCATAGCTAAAACTATTCAAATTCATGTGCTTTTAGTCAACGTGAATTTGCACAATGGAAACCCATTCATGTTACAAGACTATTATTTAATAAATGAGAGAAATGTAAGACATTGAAGACCTGAAAACGCCTTGATAGCTCATTCGCATGGAGAATATTGGCTAATTTAGAGTGTCCATACGCAGTGAATGGATGGTACCTGACAATTTCAGAGTACAATGAGAAGAAAGATTGAGCTTTTTGTACTAATCACATGTCTTAAAATCAACCAATAATAAGATATGTTATTGTAACATCCCACCTTTTAGAACCACATTGCCCGTTTACATTGAGTTCTACTAGTATAACATACTCATTGATCTAAATCGTAGCACTTTCGGGTTAACCCTTTAGGGTGAAGCGAGGATGAAAACCCAAGTGGAGTGCTACGCATGCGTACCCGCCCCACGGGTGGGCTGGTCTAGCGAATATTAGGCTTCAAAGTGTTACAGATGGTCTCAAAGCATCAACCATCATTCTATGGGTCGCGTGTGCGTGTGGCACTGTAACAGCACATGACATGGGTTGTGTACCAAGCGGTGTCTTTAGGCATTCCATGTTGCCGATGGCGGCGATCCATTAAGAGGGCAGAATGTAACACCCCGCCCCTTTTAGTATGACATTGTCAATTTACATTTAGTTCCACTAGCATATCATGCCTGATGGTTCAAATCGTAATACTTCTGGGTTAACCCTTTTAGGCAAGGCGAGGACAAAAACCCAAGTGGAATGCTACGCATACGTGCTGGTCCGCAAGATGTCACAGTTACTAACTTCGACTTATCATTTAGCTTGTTCAGATCGAAAGATGAACCATCGCTTCTTTTATGAGTCGTAGAAGATACGTTTATGATCCTGCCTTGCACACCAGTCTGTCTGGCGGTAGCTTTCATCTTGTCGAGCAGGAGATTTGTCAGCAAGAAATGCCCTATTACAAAATAAAATTGCACAAATGATTAATTTATCTGGTATCTCTTCTGTTTGTTCCTGAAAATGGTGATATAAAAAAAACGAGCTTTTCTGTACATTGTACGTACCGACATGATTCGTTGCAAATTGCAGCTCAATCCCATCTTTGGATAACTGGAATGGACAGGCCATTATCCCTGCGTTGTTTCTTCAGAGAAATCATAGCAAATTTCTGTCAGTGAGTTATTTAGTGAACAAACTTGCCATCTGTGAGTGATACTGAATTACTGATGCGTACATGAGGATGTTAAGATGCTCATATGAAGACAGGAAGGACTGTGCGAAGCTGCGAACGGAGTCGAGGGAGCTCAGATCCATCTCCATGACATGGATGCTTGAGCATGGAATCTGTTTTGAAATACTCTCTTTCAACTTGATGCCGCTCTCCATCGTCCTTGTCGGTATGATAACCTTTGCCCCGCTCAGTGCAAGAACTCTAGCTGTCTCCTTCCCAATGCCATTTGTTGCTCCTGTATTTCACAGAATGGATCGCATGGTAGAAGACAAAGTAAAAGAAAGATAACGTTAGTAGGATTGATCCCATCCTTCTTGCCTCAGAAATTTAGAAATCCACATTAATCAGAAAATAAATGTTAGAAATTATTACGCAAAACAAAAAATGGAAAAGGAATAAAAATCCTATCACTTATGTGGAGTAACTCATATTATAACAGATCACCAGTTCATATTTATCCAATAAAAATTGTTTCTCTTCGAAAATACATTTATCCAATCAATTGTTGAAATAATAGCGAGTGCAGCAGCTGTGACCCAAATTATTCTGTACCGATGAGATAAGTCCTGAAAGAAAAGCTGCAAAGTGTCAACCTTATCCCATCCCATGGACAATTGGACAAGCCATGGTCTCAGTGCAAGAACAATACTACAACATGAAGCCACACGAATGAAACACACACCGAGTCCTCCACTAACAAACCTGTGACAATGGCCGTGAGGTGGCTGGCATCGACGCCGGCCGTGACCTCCTCGGCGGTCGACCTCGCGCCGAAGCCGGACGGCCCTCGCCGCCGCCATAGCCATCCCCAGAGCCCCATTATTTCCTCCTCTGCTAGTTTACCGACGTATCAGAATTCAGATGGCTTCTCAGCTGAGCTACGTAATTGGAGAATAGCATGGAAGGACAGGGAGAGTCCTGGCAATGGTGTACAAATAGCCCTGAAGAGGACTTGAGTGGTGCTCCATTACACACATCAGCATCTCGTACGTCTGACTGGGTAACTGAAACACACAGAAGCACAATTGTTTGATGGACTAGGAATCGATCATCTTGGTGACTACGACTACAGCCCTGCGCTCGGTTGAACGAAATATCTAGATTGGTCGTATGAAAATGACACCAGTAATTTCTTATGTAAGGTAAGGAATGCAATTTGATAGCAGCGCTGTGTACTTTCCACTATTACACAAATTTGTTGTTTGTACATATCTGGAGCTGCACAATTCTTTAGAATGGTGTTGACAGCCCACCAGCAGGGAGTTGTCTTGTTAAGTTGTAATGGTGGTGGAAATTAACAGCAAAGCATACCCTCTATTGCAGTGTGACGATGTAGATATTGCATTCCTGAAAACACCTGGATGTCTTCGTTTGCATGGAGAATTGCTTAGATCAAAGCATGAATCGTCGCTTCTTCTCTTCTTCTTTTTCTTAGAGGAAGACGAGAGCTTTATTACTCATCACCAGCGATTACATCATCTCGGAGGGAATCGACGAGGAAACGAGGGCGCATAAGTCGCCACTCTGAAATCCTCCGCGTGCTACAAGCAATTTTAGCACAAGCATGTGCTGCCATATTAGCACCCCTCCTTCTGAACTAGAATTGAAAGGAAACAAAGTTATTAGCTCTCTCTCGAACCGCAAGAATGCAAGCGATCTGTCACCTCAACCTGCCGATTCCATGTCGCAACAGTTTCTTGACAATCTGTTTCAAGAACAATATTGGTACAACCAATTCTCCGGGCTAGTCGACAAACGTCCCAGCATGCCAAAGCGTCTATCACCAACGGCTCCGATGCAACACCAATGAATCATCGCTTCTTTTATGTGCCATAGAGGATAAGTTTATGATCCACCCTGGAACACCGGCCTCTCCGGCAGCCGTTTTCATCGTGTTGAGCAGGAGATTTGCCAACAAGAAATGCCCTATTGTAAAGTAAAATTCAACCGGTGTATACTTAATCAGTCGTTGCTTCTGTTTATATATAAGACCATAAAATCTTATCAGGAGTTACATGAACGATGAGAACAAATTGTTGCTGTTATACTCCGATACTTTTTTATGTGCTGTAGCCCGCGAAACGGATAAGATATTGTGAGATATAGCATGAGTGTGCACAGTATCAAGAATAAAGTAGATAAATCTCGTAGACATATCGAAATTATGTCGACGAGACAATCACAACAAGATAGAAAATAATTAGCGAAGCAAATACAAATTCCTTAAGCACAATCTTTTAAAGTGTATAAGTGATTATCGATCTCTCACACGCCCTCTCAAACCTTTTAGCACCATTGAATCCTTATCTTATACAAAAATCTAGTTTTAAAGAATGACCTAATGTCTAATCCTCTTATGTGTCATCTTGCTTTGGATGAGTTCTTCTTGTTTGCTTTCAGCTTGTTGGCTTGGGTTCTCTATGACCGCAACTTACAGCTTTATATAGTCCTCCAAAATGAAGTAGTATTCTTAATCCAATTAGAATTCATCTAAAAATCCTAGCATTAAGATACGAGTCACCTTACTCAACACTTATTTATATATTATATGTACCGACATGGTTCATTGCGTTGCGTATTGCAGCTCAATCATCTTTGGAGCCTAATATTGGCAACTTTATTACCTTAAATTAGCACCCTTTCGGGTGTCATAAACTTGATCATCTATTCTTATGTGTCATAATGATGTGTACTTTTGCCACTTTTTAATACCTTCTCCAAATAATCACCCTTTTCTTGAGGAAATGGCATATGTATCTCACTTAATTTGCTTACACAAACAAATGAAACATGCAACCTTAATCCTCGCACAACATAATAGGATTCTTATGTTGATCTATTTAGTCCAACTATTCACTAGCTCTTCACTGAATTCCCACAGTTTTGTTATTAACTGTGTATCTCTTGCAAAGGCCGCAGGGTCGCTTCATTGCAGTCGACAAAGTATTTGCCGGACATATCCTTCACAGCAGGATGCAATGCCAGATAACAAGTAGTTGCAGCACCCTGCAAAATCAAGTTCACGTCCTCAGTCAAAAATCTTTTAAGGCACTGATTAATGTGGAATTCCGGATATGATTTCATTACCTGGAGTATGGTCTTCAGAAAAGGTTTCGTCATCACCACAATATTCGAACTCAACACCCCTGCAAAGCAATGCATCGTGCATCAATGAATCTACTGCTTCATAGGAGAGAGGAGCAATTTTGTTCTTGAATTGTCGAGTTTGGCATTGCATTACTGTTTGGCAGAGGGTAGCAACCGAGGTTGGTAGCGATTTCCCCAGGATGCAAGGAGTTTGCAGTCAGATTGCATCCTTGTTTCTGACTTGCCGAGAAACCTAACCTACTCCCTCCGCCTAAATTTATAAGGCTTATTTTTTGAATAGTCTTGTATATAAATATAAGGTTTGCATATAGATTTAATGAAGCCTTTCCTTCTATACCCTTATTTACTCTCTCTCAACTATATACATTTATTCACTGCCACCCACACAAAGTATTATCTCTCATCTTCCCTTCCAATACAATTAAGTGGGGGCATCTAAATCATTTTCTCTCATGCTTTTCTCAATTTTAATACAACCTTAATCCTTGTACAAAGTCAAAATACGCCTTATATTTTTGGACGGAGGGAGTAGTTTCTGAGGCTAATGAATGAGACAACAAATTCGGCCTGGTTTATTTTGCGATGTTCATCAGGTTCAGTCAGACCAAATCAAGTGACACAAGATCTTGTCACAGAAGTTGTTGAGATGAAAAACAGTGCATAGCTAAAACTACTCAAATTCATGTGCTTTTGTAGTCGACATGGATTTGCACAATGGAAACACGTTCTTGTTACAGGTTATTTTCTAATGAATGAGAGAAATGTAAGAGATTGCAGACCTGAAAACGCCGTGGCAGCTCATTAGTATGGAGAATGTTGGCTAATTTGGAAGGGTATCACTATATGTAGGTTAACCTCAAACTAACAAATTTAAGGACACTTTTCTAAGATATCATGTGTCATCTTCTCCATCAACCTTCCCCTTCCCTTTTCCCTACTCACTCCCCCCCATCTCTAACACAAAATTTAAAATTAGAACATTTAAATTTTGAAAATTTTAAATTGGAAGTTTCATCTAAAAAAATCAAATCAAAATATAAAACTAAAAAAAATTAAAAAAATTCAAATCAGAAAGTTTCAACATGAAACATTTTAAATTGAAAATTTCAAATTAGTACGTTTCAACTCATAAAACTTTGGAATAAGTCCATTTTACACCCCTGAACTATGAAAAAAGTCCAAATAACCTTCCAAACTATAAAATCGGTTATTTAACACCCTCATCTTCTAATATGAGACTAAATCACACCCTATGGTGGTTTTCCTTGGCTGTTTTTATCTCTCCTATATATAATTAAGGTAAAAATTGATTCAAATTTTTTGAAACATTTTTGTATGATTCCAAGGGAATTCTTGTACTCCTAAAAAAATTCAGACTATGATCACACTTGCACAATTTTATAAAATCCTGACAAGGTCACTATCTCAATTAAGGGTTTTCTGATTTTGATATTTCTAAGATAAAAAGTTATGTTCAATTAATTTGGGAACTTTTTTATATAATCCTAGGGGTTTAATTATGGCACCATAAAATTTTCATATGATTATAAAACATTTATATTTTTATAAAAATCTAACAAGGTTATTGCTATTTTTAAATTACTGCTATTTTTATTTTCTAAATGTATTAAATGCTTTCAAATTTCTCTGAGACTTTTTGAAAACATTCTGTAGAGATATTAGGATTTAATACATTTTCTTTAAATTTTATTCTTGCATGATTTTGAAATTCAGAGATTACAAATCAAAGCTTTTATTGTTGAATCTTTAATTTGTAATCTCTGAAGTTCAAAATCATGCAAGAATAAATTTTAATAAAATTTAATTAAACCCTAATACACCTATAGAATGTTTCCAAAAAGTCTTAGAGAAATTTTAAAGCATTTATTATATTTAGAAAATAAAAAACAATAGTAATTTTAACATAGCAATAACACTATCATATTTTTATAAAAATGTACAAGTTTTATCATCATCTAAAAAGTTTATGGTGTCATCTATAAACCCCTAGGATTAGCAAAAAAATTCTCAAATGAATTGAACATAATTTAGTATATAAAAAAATCAAAATGTAAAAACTCTTAATTGAGACAGTGACCTTGTTAGAAGTTTATAAAATTGTACAAGCGTGATCATGATCTGAAATTTTTATAGGAGTACAAGTATTATCTTAGGATCATACAGAAAAGTTTCAAAAATTTTCAATCACTTTTTTCCTTAATTATATATAGGAGATGCAAAACAGCCAAGGAAAACTACCATAGGGTGTGATTTAGTCTGGTATTAGAAGATGAGAGTGTTAAATAATCGATTTTATAGATTGAAGGGTTATCTAGACTTTTTTCATAGTTTAGGAGTGTAAAATAGACTTATTCCTAAAACTTTCAATTCAAAAGCTTTTAGTTCAAAAAGTTTTGATTCAAAAAATGTTTGGTTCGAAAATGTTTGATTTAAATTCAACTCAAAAAAAATTCAATCAAAAAATGTCAAATTAGAAAGTTTCAACTTGAAACAATTTAAATAAAAAAAATTAAATTAGAAAGTTTCAACTAAAAAAATAAAATCGAAAAGTTGAAAATAATAAATTCAAAAACTTCCAGATCAAAAAGTTCCTATTCAACAAACTTTCGGTTCGAAAAGTTTCTATTCGACAAAACTTTCGGTTTGAAAAGTTCGCTTGAAAAACTTTTGAAAGTGGTTAAAAATACTTGTTTTAAAAAACTTGAAAGGAAAATTTGAAATATAAAAAATGTTTTGAATTTGAGGGGAAGGGAATGGAGGAATGGGGGATGAAGGAGGTGATGCCACTTGTCACAAGTAGGGGTGGGCATTTGGTTCCTTCGGTTTAATTTTTTTTTTATTTTTGGAAACTGGCAACCGAACCAAATTCAAAAACCGGACTGAAATAACCGAACAAATTCGGTTTGGTTAATTCGGTTTTTTCGGTAAACCAAATTTCAGAATGACAGGCGCTAGCAACAATGAATCAATGACAGCAATCGATCATAGCAAAGAACTGAACAAGCATAAGAAAATTACTACATGAGAACAAGGATAAGCTGCACAATGAAACTATGAAAGTGGCAGGCTAGAAATGATGTGTTGGTTACCTACTGTGCGGGTTCATGTAGAAAATGTCGATGACCAGTGAGCAAATCACATGATCCAGGGATGAGAGATTAGATGGAATTGAATATACTAGAAAATGAAAAATGTACCAAGTATCGTGTGCTTCTCGACGATGGAGACGACAATCCTGTGCTCCTTCTCGGCGATGGAAACGGCAATCCCGTGCTCCTTCTCAGCGACGGGCTTGATGATGAAGGACGGTAGGGGGAAGGAGAGGAGGAGCAGCTCCTCGAGCGGCTGTAGGATGGCGCCCACCTTCTGCATGGACACGATCTGCAGGTCTAGCCATACATCGAGCATGTAGAAGACGAGCCGATCCACGAGCATGTCGGCTACAGGGTCGGCGCCAATGAGCGCCTTGCAGATCTACCACCATCGAACATGATCCAAGAAGGTGAGAACCCCTAGATCCGCCACCCCTGAACCATCTCCACTACCCACGTCGCCACATGCTTTACCACTCTGCCCTTGCTACACGCCAACTCCCCGATGCGGCGCTCCACCACATCCGCCTCCTTGCTCGCCCTGGCTCCCCCTCGTGTGGCCATGCGACAACTAGGGTCTGGCCATCTGGGGGATGGGCTGTCTGGGGCCTGAGGGGATGGGCCGTTCTCGGCAGGCAGTGGCAGCGCCGGTTTGGGTAGCAGGGAAGGGGACGGCGCCATGGCGATTTGTTCGATGGAAGGGGACGGCGCTAATTCCAAATGGGGAGTAAGGAATGTGATCGCAACGCTGGAGTCTGGAGACGTGGAATAGGGGAATCTCGATTTGGCTAATCAGTGAATGGTTTGTTCGATTTCCGAAACACAAAAACCGAACCGTAAATCGAATTACATCGAAATTAAAATCGAACCATAAACCGAAAACCCCAAAGACCAAAATTTGCTGTTAATTCAATTTGGTTTTTCGGTTTCGGTAAAAAAAATGCCCACCCCTAGTCACAAGGAGAGGGCTTTTGAGGGAGAAAGAAAGTAGGGGAAGAAAAGAGGTGATGCCACTTGTTACAAGGAGAGAGCCTTTGAGAAGAAGATACTGCCACTTGTCACAAGAATAAGTTGTCCTCACCAAATCTTCTTTGGTGAGTGTGACCTTAAATTAGCAATTCCCAATTTGGAATGTCCATACACAATATATGGATGGTACTTGAAAATTTTAAAGTACAGTGAGAAGAAAGATTTGGTTTCTTACAGGATTCAAAAAACCGTTTAAAAATCGAGAAAACTGTCCCTGCTCCGGTACGAAAAGCAAAACAGCTCAGTTTACCGGTCAAGTTCAAATTCAAAAAATTTGAAAAAATTTATCCAAAAATTCCATAAAATTAGTATTAATAGCTTTATGACCTCTGGTGTGAATATTTTTTGAAAAAAAGAAGAAGTTTGAAGACATTTTTGAGCCATTCAAAATGTAGAAATTAGAAAATCCAAAAAAACAGAAATTTGAAGTATTTTTAGTAGAAATATTTGTTCAAGTATGTGAAGTAGCAATATTTACTTCAACATATTTTAGTAACAATATTTGTTCAATTATATTTAGTAGTAATATTTGTTCAAGTATATCAAGTAGCAATGTTTAGTACCAATATTTACTTAAACATATTTTAGTAGCAATATTTGTTCAATTATATTTAGTAGCAATATTTGTTCAAGTATGTTAAGTAGCACTATTTGTTTAAGTCTGTCAAGTAGCAATATTTGTTCAATTATATTTAGTAGGAATATTTGTTGAAGTATATTTAGTAGCAATGGAAGGTGTTGAAATGTAAATGGTGTTGATATGTGAATGCCTTTGGATTGATATGTGAGTAGTATTGAAATGAAAGATTATTTGTTGACATATTATTGCTAAATGCCTACTTTACAACTTGTAATTGTCTAAAATATAGCAAATGTCATATCAATTTTTTTTCCATATTTAGGAAAGTTCATGCAGGATTTTTTTTGTGTTTTTCCATACTTTTTTATATATTTATTATATTTTTCCTATTTTTTGGGCCTTCAATGGCTTTTTACAAATTTTACAATATGTTTTACAAATTTTCCCGGTTTTTTCCCCCATTTTTTCCGACTCTCACCGTTTTTTGGCGGTTTTCGTCCATTTCGTTCAAAATTCGATCGCCGGTTTGACTAGATTTCAAATTCATTTGACTTTCCAAACTGTTCGGTTTTGAGTGAATTTCAAATGGTTTTTCGAGGTTTTTGATACCATTGGGTCGTCGAAATCTGAGTTCGAAACATTATTATTAACTCTGGCTTCTTATAGTGAATGACCACATGTCTTAAAATCAATCAAGAATAAGATATTTTACGGACTTCGGCTTATCATTTAGCATGCTCAGATCGAAGCCTGAACCATCGCTTTCTTTATGCGCCGTAGACGACACATTTACGATCCAGCCTTGCACACCAGTCTCTCTGGCAGTCGCTTTCACGTTGTCGAGCAGAAGATTTGTCAGCAAGAAGTGCCTAATGTATAAAGTAAAATTGCACAAGCGCTTAATTTATCTGCTATCTCTTCTGTTTGCTCCTGTAAATGGTGATATAAAAAACGAGCTTTTCTGTACATTGTACGTACCGGGGGTGTAGCTAGCAGGGCTCCGTTAGGCTTGAGCCCTTCATCAGTCGTTGGACCTTAAGTATTCCTCTAGCACCCGTACTAAACTTTTGGCATAGCGACAACAAATGCCTCTTGGGATCGGCTAGAGAAAGAAGTTTTGCTAGCTAGATGAGCTACTTCATGTGTTATGTGGCTTGATAGGCTGTGCTTATTAGAGACCTAATTTGACAATTAGTGGCTTCACTTGCTATTTGCTAACTAGATTCGAACCTTAGACGCACGCAAAAACCATAGAGTGAAAGAGAGAGAGAAGGCGTGGCTCAACATCTCTCATTCGTGAGGATATGGCAGCCCAGCGAGTCAAGGGTGCTTGACGCGCGTCGCAGATAGTAAATGCTGAGGACCCGATGAGGTGGGTGTGCGGCGATGCGCAACCCACCGCGGTGATGGCAAGCGGATAGGGAAGGCAGCGTAGTGTGAGTCAGCGATTGCCTGACCTGCTAAGTGGGCTGACCACAACAACAAATAGGCAATGCGAGGCTCTTTTCTGATTTATGATTTTTTTTGTCAATTATAACTGTGTAAATGGATTGAATAGAGACAATAGCCGATTTGTTTGATTAATTGGTGTTAACTTGTTCATAGATTTATAAAAGTTTGACAAATGAACGTTGTACAAGTATTTCTTAAATAATAAAGTATTATTAGTAACACTCAAACTGATCAGAATACAACACTAGCTGTTTAATATATTTATCTTAATTTAGTTTAATTCTTTGAATCCATCCTCTATTTTTTTTCCCTTAGCTTCGCCACTTATACGTACCAACCTGATTCGTTGCAAATTGCAGCTCAATCACATCTTTGGATAACTGAAAAGGGTAGGTCATTATTCCTGCGTTGTTTCTTCAGAGAAACCATAGCAAATGGCAATCAGTGAGTCAACTTGTACACAAACTTGCTATTTGTGAGTGATACCGCATTACTGATGCATACATGAGTTAAGATGCTTATGTGAAGACAGGAAGAACCGTGCGAAGCTGCGAACAGAGTCGAGGGGGCAGAGCTCCATCTCCATGACATGGATGCTTGAGCTTGGAATCTGTTCTGAAATACTCTCTTTCACCTTCATGCCGCTCTCCATTGTCCTTGTTGGTATGATAACCTTTGCTCTCCTAAGGGCAAGAACTCTAGCTGTCTCTTTTCCAATGCCATTTGTTGCTCCTGTATTTCACAAGATGAATAGTATGGTAGAAGACAAAGTAAAAGAAAGATAATGTTAGTAGGATTGATATATTCCTGGCTTCTTGCCTCAGAAATTTAGAAATTTCCACATTAATCAGAAAAAATGCTAGAAATTATTATGTAAAACACAAAAAAGGAGAAGGCAAAAAAAAGAGAGCTCTTTTACAGTGGATTAAAATCAATATAAACCGTCCATTCCTTTGAATCTAATGGTTGAGATCAATTTAGATCTAGTTATACTACCACCTGTAGTATTGGTAGTAAAATTGAAAGAGGGGTAAAAGGGTAAAAAATTCCGTCATACTATCTGTCCTCTACGGTAAAACACGTCCTGTGATCCTGATGAATGACGGATGAATGGATAAGAAGTCTTTGAAGATCAATAGATATTCGGTGAATCCAAAACTGTAAACGAATTAGGAAAAATCTAAAATACCCCTGATAAATGGATAGAAAAAGTCTAAAATACCTTTGAGAATAGATGGTTAGATTTGATTCCTACTACCACTACTTACTACCTATGTAATCCACCGTAAAATTTCTAAAAAAAAAAAAAAAAGCCCTATCACTTACGTATAGAACTCATATTGTAATCAAGGTTCAATTTACCGGCCACCCCCGGTAAGAATGCATACATGCAAAATTTTCATCAAATATAATAGAAATTTATAACACACACTGAGTCCTGCACAAACAAACCTGTGACAATGGCCGTGAGGTGGCTGGTGTCGACGCCAGCGGTGACCGTCGCGCCGAAGCCCGACGGCCCTCGCCGCTCCCATAGCCATCCCCAGGGCCCCATTATTTCCTCCTCTGCTAGTTTAATGACGTATCAGAATTCAGATGGCTTCTCAGCCGAGCTACGTAATTCTGTGTGTTGGAAGTAGTATGGACCGATAGGGGAGAATTCTGGGATTGGTGTAAAAATAGTACTGAAGGAGACTTGAGAAGTGCCCCATAACACGCAGCAGCATCTCGTACGTTTGACTGGGTAACTGAAACAATGACGAACAACTGTGTGATGGACTAGGAACCAATCACCTCTGTGACTACTGACTAGGACTACAGTGACGCGCGCGGTTGAACGAAATATCTAGATTTGCCGTATGAAAAGGACACGAATAGATTTATCATATGGTCATATAAGGTTGGGGATACAAGTTGATGGCAGCCCTGTTTATTTGCCACTATTACATCAGATCTGAAGTTTGTGCATATCTGGAGTTGCACAGTTCTTTAGAATGGTGCTAACAGCCTAAAATCAGGGAGTTGTGTTGTAATGATGTGAACAAATGCTACCTATATTTCTCGAGGAAATCAATAACAAAAAATATCCCTTAATCCTCTGGCTGTATGGTAAGTTTATATATAGATGTCCCACTATTTTCTAGTGACTAGTTCTTCACTAAACTCCCATAGCTTCCTTGCCGACTCTGTATTTCTTGCAAGGGCAGAAGGGGTCACTTCGTTGCAATCCACGAAGTATTTGCCAGACACATCTTTCACGTCAGGATGCAATGCCAGATAACAAGTAGTTGCTGCTCCCTGCAAATCAAATTTATCTTTTAAAAGTAAGAAAAAGTTTTATGGCTATCATGGTACAGAGGATCAGTTGAATACTACAATTTATTTATTTACCTGCTGTATGCTCTTCAAACAAGATTTCAACACAGAAAGGATCCTAATCAGAAGAGCTGCAGCACATTTACAGTCAATGAGTGATTTCACCACTTAACTGAAGAGAGCAAAAGTACAAAAGTACTGCTTTCAAAGAATCATTAACTGAAGAGAACAAAAGTACAAAAGTACTGCTTTCAAAGAACCATGTGAAGTTTGTAATGGACAATGGCATTACTGTTTGTGATGATGTAGCGAGTTATGTTGGTGGCTATCATTCCAGGATGCAAGGAATTTGCAGTCAGTTCACAACCTTCTTCCTGAAATGTGAGCGAACTAGTGTTAGCTTTGAGTGTACGAGAAAGTGGGCAGGCTCAGAACAAAAGAAGCAACCAACACAACATTTTGTTGCTTAGTGCAGTGATAAAACTAGAGTCTATGATCTTACTCTTAATGAATAAGATTAATGCATGAGAATTGCCGACCTGGAAACGCCTTGCTAACTCATTTGCATGGAGAATATTGGCCAATTTGGAATGGCAATATGCAGTGAATGCATGGTACCTGTACATTGCATAGATTGAGAAGAGAATTTTCAGCTTTCTGTAGTGAGCCCATGTCATAAAATCAGTCAAGAGTAAGGTACTACTGAGTACTGACCTAGGCGAATCATTCAACTTCTTCAGATCGAAGCACGAATCATCGCCTCTTTTATACGCCATAGATGATACATTTATGATCCTGCCTTGCACACCGGTCTCTCTGGCAGTTTTCTTCATCTTATCAAGCAGGAGATTTGTCAGCAAGAAGTGCCCTATTTATCATGCCAAATTCAAGAGGTGCTTAAATTAAGCTTCTGTTTGCTACCAAAAAAATATGGTTTCCTGAATAGCGACTTTATGTTCCTTGTACGTACCAACATGATTCGTTGCGAATTGCAGCTCAATCCCATCTTTGGATAGCTGGAAAGGGCTGCCCATTATCCCTGCATTGTTTCTTCAGAACAAGATATCAAATCAGTGCCTACCCATTATCCTCATGTTTGTGTTCATTTCATGCTTCCGACAACATTGTTATCTCAACATGTCCAATTTGTCAGTGGCACATACATGAGGATGTTCAGATGCCCATGAGACGACAGGAAGGACCACGCGAAGCTGCGAACGGAGTCCAGGGAGCTCAGATCCATCTCCATGACATGGATGTTTGAGCTTGGAATCTGTTCTGAGATACTCTGCTTGACCTTCATGCCGCTCTCCAGCGTCCTTGTTGGTATGATTACCTTTGCTCCCCTCAGTGCAAGAACTCTGGCTGTCTCCCTTCCAATCCCATTTGTTGCTCCTGTATTAACCAAAATAATGAATCAAATAAACTGCTGAAGATGTAAAATGCAATTAGAATTGACCCCATGCTTGCCCTAGATTTTTTTTTTGACATGTGCCCTAGAAATATTTAAGTCTCCATATTAAGAATAAATAAAATACAAATGATGGAAAATGTCATGTTGATGAGAAAAAGGAGGGAAGAGAAAACAATTTATGTCTAGTATCGACATATACTTGAAGGAAGGTTATATACATAGTACAAATATATCTCTCGCTATTATCCAGTTTCCTTATCCTTTCCGTGCATATGGTGCAACGATACATGCTAGGGATATTGTAGGACTAAAAATGACGATTAGAGAGGGGGTAAATAAGAGCAAAATAAAATTTTCATTTAAAAACTCAAGCCACTAAGAGAGCCAATAAAAAGACTCAGCTAGGCCAGTATTGGGCAAAAGTCCAGTACTTTCAAGTAAACAGTACGATTTCGAAAACAAGAATCGAGATAACTTTCGATCGGCTTATGTGCACCTTCCTATGGATGTCATGAACCTATTTCAACCTTCAATCGCAAGGATTGATGTCAAAGTTCCGATTTTTTTTAAGGAAGATTGCACCAAGGGGGGATAAACTCACAAACTTCACTCTAAACTTACTTATGGGGATTTGATGCTCAAGATGATTTCTCACATATCATAGTAAGCAAGAACACAAAAAAAACCCCTCAAACGTGCAAAAAAAACATCTACCACATACTAACTGGATAGGAGAAAAATTGTGATATGCAGCTAGTTGGTCTGAGTTGAATTAAAGTTGTAGTCATGCAATATAATATTGCATGACCCAAAAAAATTTGTTGGTAATTTACAATTATGCAAAAGTAGCGTAGCAATGAACTTATTCTTTTAATTAATTACTCTACAAGACCATTTTGAATGTGTATATATGGTACTAAATGCTTTAATTTAATTTTCAATATTATACAATAATCATTAAATACTTTTGAGGTAAAATCTATAGGATTATCAATTCTCAAGGAGCACTAGGTAGGAACAACACCAGAGCACGAGGCACACGAGCCTTTAATTTTGCAAACGAACCTGTGACGACGGCCGTGAGGTGGCTGGCGTCGACGCCGGCGGTGACCTCCTCGGCGGTTGACGCCGCACCGAAGCCCGACAGCCCTTGCCGCCCCCACAACCAGTCCCAGAGCCCCATCCCCGTCGATCAGTGCACGCCCCAAATGGCTGCTTCTGAGATGATGATCGAGATAGTATTTCTCTGCAAATGGCGACAAGACTCTTCTTGCATATGGTCCACTTGGTTGGTGATCAATAGTGGTTGCAATAGCTAAGCCTCACCACCAGCACAGAGAGAAGGTGACTTGTGGGGTGTTCCTGACCCTGAAATTCTTCCAACCATTGACTGGAGCACAAGTTTGTGAACTAGGAATCGGAATTGGCAAAAGGTAGAAAATTTTCTTGTAACCATTCACTGGAGCTCGAGATGCCATTAGGCAAGAAATTGACAATCAATTTTCTTGTAACCATTGACTGGAGCTCGAGATGCCATTAGGCATGAAATTGACAGTTGGGGCTCACACCCATGTATTA
This sequence comes from Otatea glauca, assembly GCA_036346275.1. Classification (NCBI taxonomy): domain Eukaryota; kingdom Viridiplantae; phylum Streptophyta; class Magnoliopsida; order Poales; family Poaceae; genus Otatea; species Otatea glauca. The sequence goes on along the minus strand of CM070732.1, from coordinate 14,528,065 downwards.
GTGGTAAGGCACTCCGAGCCGAGGGTGTCCGGAACAAAGGTTTTTTTTTTCTTGACTTGTAGGAACGACTAACAATGTCATGCAGGGAACTAATTTCTTTTTCCTCTTACAAATTTGGAGGAGTTTAGATAATTTCTTCAAATCTCATTGAAATAACTCCCTTGTGAATATGACGACTATAGTCGACACATCGGGCCAAGAGAAGCGTGCTTTAACGGGTGGGCCGGATTGAAGCAACGAAAAGCCCAATTTGCCATCTGCCTCGCTCTTTGTTTTTAAACCCACGTACAGCCCGAATGGCATTTTAACATTTTTAGTTTTGTCGATGTGAATTCTTTCAGGGGAAAAAAAAGTTTCGTGTGTAATCCACTCTTAGGATGTAATCCGTGCAATCTGGTTGGCTGTGGCAACAAATTAATGTAGTCATATGGAGTGTTGTAGCGCCCTTGAGATAATTTATACTATACCACTTCTATCAGAAAATACCACTTGTTGTTTCAATAAAATATGGGTCCAGAGGTTACAAGTCATTGAAACAACAAGTGATATTTCCTGAAGTGTCAATCTTTGAAGTGGTATAGTATGAATTATATCTTAAACTTTCAACATCAAACTCAAAGTATGTTACGACTTTGGAGAAAGGAAAACAATAATTTTTCTATGGAAAGTATTATTTGTATTTTTTCTTTTCTCTTTGATTTATATGTGTCGATTTTTTTTCTCTAGAATGAATTTGTGCTTGAAATTTTATAGTACACAAGTAGAATGAATCGAGAAGCACCTCATTAATTCTTTTTCTAAATTATTTTATGTTAATTTGGTGCCACAACCGACCATAAGGTGCAACTTAGGATGGGTTGCACTAACATGTTGCCTCCTTAGAAACAACCTTACCAACTGATTTCAAAAATAAAATAAAGAATACTAATACTTCTATACATCACCCTCTTAATACAAATTGTTGAAAATTTAAAGCAAACAAGAAGATAAATAATTATTATGTACCTTCCATTTATACTTTAATATTTATATAATTTCCAAATAATAACGTACATATATAAATGGCCTCTTAATAAAAAAAAAACAATACTACCTGCTTCCTACCTACTACCTGGGTGGCCATCCCTCTTTGGAAGGCTATATATCATTTTATCTTCCGATCGTACAGAAGGTGCCTCCTAAGAGCATATATAGTAGTATAGACGGCAACTGTCTGTAATATATCTCTATATCATCTATAGACAGCACTAAAAATAACTCATACAATGGATCATCTATATAGTTATCAGTAATGCTCTCTTATCTAATTAACAGACTGTCTATACAATAGCACACAAAATAGAAAGCTATCTATAAAGTCGTCTGTTAAATAGTAGACAACGATTTTCTCTCTCCTCCTTCTCTTTCCTCCATGTCACCTAAAATCTTACGTAACATAATCTTACAGACAGCTGACATGTACGATGATACACAAATTACCTCCAAACGCAGGTCGCCATGCATGTATCGTTATCCAAAAGTGACACGTGTCTAATTCATCGGAAGCCACCTGTTCATCGTCGGTTGGTGGACACGCGGGAGCACGGCTACAAAATCCACTGAAAATCAATCCCTAGGTATGCCACGTACCTACCTTCGCACCCACGAGTGGGCCGGGCCAATCCATGGATTCCAAGCAAATGCCATCACTGACAACACCGATCACCATCCACGTACCGTCTACATACACACCAATCGTCTCGAAAATGTGCTTCTTGGGCCCCAAAAGAATTTTTTTGTGTGATTATCGTACTTACCCCTCCTTTTTAAGTTTACAACTTATATTTCTTTGAATGACTTTGTCCCCCGTCTCTCTCTCTCTCTATATATATATATATATATATATATATATATATATATATATAATGTACTAATGTAAAAATTAGCGGTACTATTTCTATTATATTCCTAATAAATATCTAGATTTACTTGATATTCTCTATATATATACATAAATTTAGTGCTTAGAGATAGTAAACGAGGATAGTCTGGTCATTTACTAAGTGCCAAAAGAGGATATGTGGACCTATAAACTTGGACAAAAAAGTAACAAAGAAAGAATTGTGCCGAAAAGGAAATTTACCTCGTGCATCTAGGGAATAATTCTGTGGCTGGATTGCCTCATACAGTGATAAGAATTTGTGATCTTTCTATTCTTCTGAACAAAAGAATTTCTGATTGGAGAGGGCGGCCAGGTGTGTTCGGTGAAGAGGAAAGATTTGTCCACTCAGGACACGTGTATTGCTACGCATCAAGCAAATTGTGGATCATGGTGCAGTGTGGTGGGGACTATCGAGATGGCCTATAGCGACGTGAACGCAACAACCCTTTAGAAAATTGGAAGCATTGATTAGAAGGGGATACAGTTTAAAATCTAGTAACTAAAATTGGGATATCCAAAAACGGTGGTAACAAAGACGGCGTCTAGCGTTTAATCGCCGATTAGGTGAGATAAATCAGCCTAGACGACTAGATAGAAAGATAGAGCCTAGCTCCTAGACGTGCCTAGGAAAACATTGTCCAAAGGTTAACTTTTCTCTTTTCTTATTTGAATATACTCAGAGAGTTACACGAAAAAGAACTTTTGACAGTACTTTTGCCTATAAAACAGTTGGCACCACTTTCTTCAGTGAAGGTGCCTATCAAACCTTCCCTACCACCGCAAAACATATATCTCCCCATTAACTCTTACATGTTGTTTGGATGTTATAAGTTTTTGAAAACTATTAGTAGCAGTTTTAGGTAAACAGGATTTTTTTTTGAGAAGAGAAGGTGAATTATCTTGAACCAGAGAAAACTCCCCATACTCCATTAACAAGAACATAGTAAACTACAGGGGAGGGATATAACATTTTGAAACTACCCAAAAAAAATGATGCCGACCTCGAACAAAAGGTGAAAAGATTGATAGAATGATAAGATGGCAAACTTTTTGCCGGGGAGTTTATAGCTACAAATACACCCCAAGATCAAACATATTTCTAGACAGCCGAGATCAAATAGGCTTAAAAGCTGTAAACACAGTTCGTCCAAGTTACGGTACAGAATTTAGGTTCGTAGTTCACTACTCTTTTTTTTTTCAATTTCTACTGCGAACACAAATCTCGTATTCTAAACTGGTTCGAGTTCGACAAATCCGGTTTGCGATTCGTGAATCAGGTTCTTCAACAACAGGCTTAGAAACATGATACTTGAGTCGTCTGCATCGCCGTATGGCTCTCCGGCCATCAACGCTTCCCGCAGTTCATCCTGAGCTCCTGACCAATATCGAAGAAAAGAGCAGGCATGATAAACCACCTCCAAAGAAGAATTAACGAATTAACTTATCATCAAAGCATGCGCTATTTCGAAGTTTCCATATTCCCAGCACATAGCTAGAAGGCGGATGCTACTGTCTGGAATGATTTTGTTGAGACGAGTTTTGCGAAAACGTTAACGAAGTAAGGTTTGGTTAAAATTGGTTTCACTGACCGGAAGTTTGCAGTTGACGAAGCAGTTCCAGCCGTAGCTTTGCCATCCTCTTCCATGGGAGAGCATCGAAGGTGAGCACCGAAGAAGAAGACAGTGCTCACCACATATTGGATTTGGAATTTAATGGTTTCTTATACCCCACCAATTTATCGAACATAAGCCAAGAGTTAGCTCAAGATTAACCGAAAATCAATATGAACCAGCCAGAATTTGGTAAAATCTGGCACAACTCACTCTAAACTGGACTAGCTCGTGTAAATCGGCAGCTAATAGGTGTTAAAACCGGAGGGAATTTCATATTCCGTCCGGTTTGACAAAAACTGGTGGGAAATGGCCAATAATTATGACAGAAGAAGCACTGATTACAACATTTGGAACGACCTGGATGGTCCTAATATTGTTTTGAACATACCGTCTAACATAAATTTTCTTTATGGATGGAAGGAGAGAGCTTTCAGTAATCACATTTGTTCATGTCAGATTCAACATAAGTGCTGCATGAGTAACCGAAAGGGAGGGCGCATGCATGTTTAACCACTCGATGCTACCCCCGATTTTTATTTTTAGGGCGGTAATTTGCTGGTGCTAATTGCAGGTTTCAATTTTGAAAAACTCAAAGTAACAAATAACAAAAAAAAAAAACTCCACGAAACTTATTCTTGGCGGGAATCGAACCCTGGACACCACTAAAACCGATCGATGAGATGCAACACTATTAAGCTACGTAACGTTTGGCGCTACCAAGTTTTTAGAGATAGATTTACAGGGGTTTAATACCATATTCTACCTTTGCTGTAGCAAGTTTTGGTTTGAGTAGCTGGCCAATAATTGAAAACGAAAAAGTGTCCAATAATTACGAAATGGAAAAGGTTCCGATTACAATCTTTGGATGGCGACATCTGAACGCCACCTGGTACTAGTTTTGACTTAGTAGCTGCACGATAATTACGAAAGGATAAGTATCAATTTGTTGAGATATAATACGACTCTTCGTGATGTTAGATTATTATGGGATGGCCCATAATTAACTTAATAGAAATTTCAAAAGGCCCATTAGAATACTAGGAGTCATGAAATTGGTTTAGTACCATATGGGTAATTGAGAGAAGGTTTGACCAACTAAAATAGTTGAGTTGTGTGTCTCTCAATTAGCAAGGTGGAAAAGGGTAAAGGCTGTGCCACACGCGCGCGCGCGCGCCGAGCCGAGCCGAGGCGTGTGCGTGTGCGTGTGCGTGGCGTGTGCGTGTCGAGTCGAGACGAGACGTGCACAGCGCAGGCCAGTCCTGGAAGCGCGTCTGCACTGCACCAACGCTTCACTGCAACAACGCTTCACTGCAACAACCTGTGATCGTCTACTTCGACCGTCATGGCGATATTCATGCTGATTTCTTGTTCATTAGTCTTTGCGTATGAGATAGATAATTTGTTATCTAGTACCTTTGGCTTATGAATCGAAAGTTTTCGAACCGGAAGATTTTCGTATCGAAAGTTTTCAATCCGAAAGTATTTAAGCCTAAAAGTTTTCAGTTGAATTCATCTGAAAGTTTTGAATCAAAATTTTTTGTGTTAGAGGAGAAAGAAGGGGGGGGAAGAGAAGAGAAGGTGAAGGAAGAGGCGCCACGTGTTAACACTGTATGTGTTTTCACTAAATAATGGGCAGAAATAACCTTAAATTAGCAATACCCAAGAAAATATGAGAGAAACCTGCGACCTTCCTTTGTACAGGTATACACACTGTAAAGGCCTAGCAAGATGCATGTGTGTATTGTATATGTCTCTGAGCGTATCAGACACTGTTTTTAATTTTGATATCCTATCTCTGTGTATATTAATATCACTGTATCAGCTGCATTACATGTCAAAGGCTTCGCTTTTCTGACACCCTTATAAATTTGTTTTTTACAAATCTGACTCATTCTGAATAGATTTGAAAAAATAACCCTCTCCTGAACTGCAGAAAGTGCGGTAGGTGATAAGTGTCACTTGTTATGCCCGAGGAGTTCGGTAGCTTTCTGAGAAGCGGCTGAGCACGGGAAGCTTGGTAGCAGCCGCTATTGAGCACAGGAAGCTCCGTAGGGCTGCTACCGAGTAGGGGCTCCTATCGAGCTGGATGAGCACAGCAGCAAGGTGGGCTTAGCCTGTCGTAGGCATAGAAACCTATCGAGTCAGAGAAAAAACTATTTTTATAAATTTATTCGGAAGAGGATCAGATTTAAAAAAAATACGAGGGACTATAAAAGCTCAAACTATGTGCATGTCTCTATGGGGTGTGTGGTTGTTGAAGTTTCACATCCAGGATTTCCCGAGCTGCCGCCTAGAACATGCTAGAAAAGAGATGAGAGCGATGGATAAGATTTGCCGAATGTCCTCATCTTCCTCTAGATTTGCAGATTTTTCATATTAGAACTTGTTGATGGATCTCTCTCTCTCTCTGAATTTGCAACATGAAGTGGCAAAAGTTGTCCGCTATGCGCCGAAGTTCCACGCCGCCAAAAAGTATACCACAAAAGGAAAAACCATACAGGACTTAGATATGCGCGTTTTCATTTGTAAAACATAGGTTTCCTGTTTTAGATAAACGAGGTTCGCTTATCTCATGTTTTTTATGCTTTACAAAGTACTTCCTCCGTTTCATAATATTTATCTACTTATTATATATGTACACAAAAAAAATAGATACAAAATCTACATAATAATATTGTTTTAGAGCACATATAAAAATTAATTGAATTGGAACATACCTATACCATATTAAATGATGTATTAAAATTTTCAACCATTCAACATCGTTATTGCAGCAATGCTAATTGCTTAGAGCATCTTCAACCCATTGTTTCTTAAGTTGTCTACGTACGTATTCTCTAAATCATTTCCATATCACCTACAGACATCAACCCTAGCACATTAACATCGTCATTTTACAAATACTCCCCCATTCTTCTTTAGGTTTTTGAGTTTTCACGATCTCTTTGATTATTACTTTTGTACACTACACTGGAAAAGGTCATTTGTGGCGGTTCGTAACTGCCATTAGTGGCGGTTATTGAACCGCCACAGATATAGTGCCACTGATAATCGAGGATTATCAGTTGCGGTTTTCTAACCGCCAAAGATAATTGTTATCTGTGGCGGTTCTATCCACCAACCGTCACAGATAACTATATTATCTGTGGCAGTTCTGTTCACCAACCGCCATAGATAACTATATTATCTGTGGCGGTTCTATCCACCAACCGTCACAAATAGTACCTGACCGAAAAAAATAGAAAATTGCATTTTGGGCTAGCCTCAGGTGCTGCTAGCCATGCTCTCTGAAACATATAATACATCAATCACAGATTTTGCATATACACAATTACAATGTACAACAATCACATATTTTGCATATACACAACTACAATATAATACATCAATCACAATTACATATAATATATCAATCACAATTACAATCACAGATTCTGCATATACACAATTACAATATACACAATTACAATGTACAATTAAAGTGTGTCTCATGCATGAGGCGCTCGATCATGGTGATGATGTAGGGCCGCCGGGTTTCAGGGTTGATAGTCTTCTCCATCACAATGGTGGCGATATTCCTGAACTGGTTAGACAATTGCGCCTCCCTCTCCTTGCGAAACACGAGCTCCCTTTGTCCAATATCTGAGAGAAAAATTAATTGTTCATATAAAATCAACAAATATCTCATCCCAAGAATTTTTAAGTTTGTATGGTAAGTTCGTAACCTAGACTCCACATTATACAACTTATCATTTCCCCCCTCATGTAGGCAGCCAAAATGGTTTTAGCAAAATATGATATAAAACAGCATGAATGACCTAGACCGTTGGATCGACTGAAGGAAAATAGAAAGACAGATTTATTCAACCGATCTCATTCGAAGAAAATGTTATCTTATCATATCCACTCGGATGGAATGCAGAGCTAAAAAAGCAAGGACCATGTAATCAAATCTCTTATGAATGGAAGGTAAAGACGCAAAAGGAAACTTCGGCAACTAAATCAAGCAATCAAATAAACCTGCTGTAATGGTGCAGTTTTGGGGCTGAGCTCTTGCCATATTTATCCTTCACCCACGTCTATAAAAAGCTCTACTAGCCATCATGAAAGGGCACGGAGAAAAGCAATAGAGGGAGCGCTCCTCGTCTAGAGCGCGCACACACACACACGTACGGGAGAAGGGCAACAACACACGCGCAGATCAATCACAACTTCTTAAATCAAATGATAGAAATTAGAACATGTGCAAACCATGCCATCCAATACTAAACTTGACATTCAATGAAACATCAGTTTACACCACCGTAAGAAAGCAATTAACTAGTTTTCTAAACTATAAGCCTACGAGTCTTCAGTGTTGGTAGGGGCCGCCGTTCTTATTGAGTACTTCCTTCATGATGAAGTAGGCGAGCTGTACCTGAATGCTTTGGATTTCACTTGGAACCAGTCCTCCCGTAGGAAAGTTCAAACGCTATAAATAGAAAAAGTTTATCTTAAGAGCTTATATAGAGAATGAGATGTACGAGTCAATGTGTGATGTTAGCGTGGCAAACCTCTACGTCATTGTTTACTATTGTAGAGCCTAAGATTTCACGCATGTATTGGCACACGAAGTACTGTCGACTTTTGTAGTCGGCAATGAATTTATGGGGTAGGCGTTCGATCTCAAACTCGAAGGTCACACAAGACAAGGGGTTTATACAGGTTCAGGGTCTCGAGGAGGAGATAATACTCTAATCCTGTGTGCTGGGATTATATGGATCTCTTGGATCCGGGGTTGCTCAAAGCACAATATGCTCTGGGCGATATGAGGTGTTCTATGCTCTATGGCTTGATTGCTCTATGCTTGGATGATCGGGATCCTTCATGCGTTGCCGCCTCTCCCTTATATAGCGGGGTGGGGTGGCTTACGAGTCTGATCGGTTAAGAGATTCCGATCGGTTACAAGATTCTAGTCAGTTAATAGGATAGAGTTTACATCTTTATCTACCCTATTAACGACTCGGATTACAACCGTATCTATTATATCTAAATATAAGTTCAACTTCTTTTAGGATATGTCCCTTTGCGCACGGCAACGGGGCCTGACGCGGGGAGTATCTTCTGGGCCTCCCTCTTGGGCCTGTCATGAGGGTACCTGGGTTCTTATATTCCACAGTAGCCCCCGAGTCCTTTGCGATCGAGTTGCCGCCTTGCTGGTTGCAGCCCAACTGAGTCATGCTTCACGTCGAGTGCTTCCAGTTCTTGATGCAGCTTCCCGACTAGTTTTCCTTCTGACCGAGTGCCTGTTGTAGGCAAAGAGATCGTGAAGGACTCAATAGAGCTCCACGCGTTAAACTTTCCGAGTGGTTCCTAGCCCCATTATTGGAATTCTAGCAGTCGGCTCATCTTGGGACATACTGTATCCCAAACGATATGCAGAAGTCAAAACGCTTTTCCCGCCGAGGCAAAATTTAGCGCCACTCCTTTAAATTCATTCGTCGCGAAGTTGCTTTGATGTCGTCGTTGAAGCGTTAGCTCACACATCGCATCCAAATTTAGTAGCCCTGAAATCATGTATATGCGTAACTTAGGTAATGTAAAACAATTCACTCGGATGTGATGTCCGATTGGTGTATATAAAATTTTAGAGTTTTACTCTTTTTCCTTATTGATTTTGAATTCATCCGAGTGGTTTGACTCTTTTGTTTAAGCACTCTCCGACTAGTCTAGCCCCGGCGTTGGGAGTCGGCTCATGGCTCTTTTCCTGAGCACGTGTTTTGGGTGACTAAAGTTCGCCGTTCATGGGGTCGAGCTTCACAACTTGGAGTTATCGCTTTCGGATTCACTTGCAATCGTTAAGCAAAGAAGAAAAATACAACTCAGAAAAGATGTGCGCGCACACTATTAGGTGTAGCCCCGACTTCTCGCTTAGTTGTGGGTCAACTAAGTAGCAAGTCGAAAAGTCAACAATTTTATTTATAATGACATAATTGAGTAAAAGCGACTTAGCCGCTTTATGCTCCATATGTTGTCGACGATCGTGCCATCTTTGCTCGGGCGCAGCGAAGGCTTGTAGATGAGTCAGAGGCGGCGCTCGCAGCGGCGTGGCTCGTGGCGTCGAAGGTGGCGCTCGGGCGCAGCGTAGGCTCGTGGCGTCCGGTGGCGCTCGGCGCAGCGTAGGCTCGTGGCCGTCGCCGAAGCGCGGGGGGCGCAAGTGCGCTTCACCTACCGGCTTTTTCTGATTTCGCTAAATTGCGGCCGCCGTCACCATGGCCTTGATCTGGGCCACGATCGGGGCGGCCGGGCTATCCGATGCAATCATCGGGTCCAGTTTGTCGAGAAGCGTCTTGGAGGCGACGGCGTTACGCATTAGCGTCGCGAAAACGGCGATCTCCCAACACGGATTGCGGGAGGTCCTCGCGGACATTGCGGCCACGAGATCGAAGCAATCGCACCTGCACCTCCTTACCCTTACGAAGACGATCTTCCCCCGCAGCTTCCTGTTCTTCTTGTTGGCGTTGGAGATCGGTCTTCTGCTCTTCTATCGCGAAGATGCCACGAAGATCGCAGCAATTCCTCGCGACGCCGACTGGTTTGCCGGCCAAGTCAAAGTGACATACCGAGATGGGTTGGCTTTGATCTTTACGGATCGGATCGGTTTTGGACCAGACAGACAAGCTTTCCGCGCGCATCTGCGACAAAGTCCAGGTTTTCGAAGCGGAAGGCCTGGTCGGAGACGAAGGTGGCGACGAATCCACCGATTGCTGCCATCGAGTCTTTGGGAAAAGATTATAGCGCTTCCCCTACCTGGCGCGCCAACTGTCGACTTTTGTAGTCGGCAATGAATTTATGGGGTAGGCGCTCGATCTCAAACTCGAAGGTCACACAAGACAAGGGGTTTATCTGAGTTCGAGCTCTCACGGAGGAGATAATACCCTAATCCTGTGTGCTGGGATTATATGGATCTCTTGGATCCGGGGTTGCTCAAAGCACAATATGCTCTGGGCTATATGAGGTGCTCTATGCTCTATGGCTTGATTGCTCTATGCTTGGATGATCGGGATCCTTCTGTCGTTGCTCGCCCTCTCCCTTATATAGCGGGGGTGGGGTGGCTTACAGAGTCCTGATCGGTTAAGAGATTCCGATCGGTTACAAGATTCTAGTCAGTTAATAAGATAGAGTTTACATTTTTATCTACCCTATTAACGACTCGGATTACAACCGTATCTATCATATCTAAATATAAGTTCAACTTCCTTTAGGATATGTCCCTTTGCGCACGGCAGCGGGGCCTGACGCGGGGAGTATCTTCTGGGCCTCCCTCTTGGGCCTGTCATGAGGGTACCTGGGTTCTTATATTCCACAAGTACCCACATAAATTTGTGCCTAGCGGCTGTTTGTGGAACTGCAAAAAATTGAATAAACTTATACGACATTGAAGGAGTTATTGACTACGAGGTGCGATATAGGAAAATTGTTTTTGTGCGTACCGGAAATTTAGTACGGATTGTCAGTGATTTATGGAAAGGACGGTGTCTCGAGCACTTTTTACAATATACTTGGAACGCCCTATTCACTAGACTTGTCATATCTTTGTAGTTTTTTGGATCTTTGTCTCGTGGGTCCAAGATCAGCATCTTGCTTTTATCTGGAGTAATTATTACGAGAATCCAGTGGAAACTACATACACATGTATGATGCCGTAGTCATTAATCCTAAGCTGAGCAAAGAACGAGATCAACAAGTAGTTGGGCCAGCTAGTGAGCCACTTACTTGAAATTGTATGGTAAAAGTATGAACTCCTTGCCTTGGAGTTTGATGAAAGCGTTATATACGTAGTCCTCGACCTCCTTTGGTACTCTTTTGATTTTCTACTGGCAAATCGTTCCTGGATCGAGGAATGCTACTGGCCCGTTGGTTCTTCTTAGTTCGATCAACTCGTATCTACATAAGAAATGATTTAGACATCACATTTATCGGTATTACATGAATGTAGACAATGATTTTTATATTGGACACTTACAGTGACCAGCATCTCATAAGAGACACGTCGAGGGCATCTTGATAGTACATGTTGTGCAACTCGCTGAATTCTATCATGAAGCAGCCTGACCCCTCATGGTGGAAATGTTCCTCTCTATAAATGGCAGTGATCACCTTCGGGAGTACATCTTGGTTAGATCGCTCCATATACCATTCATGTAATCGCCTTAGCTACACTGTTAGGCTATCAAGCTTCGAAGGGGTGACAAACGGCTTTCCCAATTCGTATTTCAGTCTTTCTTCAGCATCTTGTCCTTTGGAGACCGCTTTACCCTTACTTTTCTCGCGTACAACATCATACTCTGTTCTGGCTTCGCTTGACCTCGCTGATATGGCTTGTCTATTCTGCCATGCCTTCAGAGAAGGATTTTAAAGTCAGCCAACTGAAGTTATCGCACTAACTTTTGTACGCTGATGTGTTGGTGACGACTGTGCGAGGTTTACTGTAGGACAGGCCGACAGGTTCACTGCAGGAGAGGCTGGCAGGGTCACCTTAGGAGGGGCTGACAGGTTCACCTCAGGAGGGGCAGGCACTTCATGTTGGTCCAAGACGATGTCACGTTTGCGCCCCTGGATGAATGAGTGGACGATAGTTCCTAGAGTTGTAACCTCGTCGTTCGGGGGTATTTCTAGCCCGAGGTTGGCAAACTGGGGATTAACCGTGTCCACCTGGACCTTTGCATAACCCGGCGCTATCGTAGAGTTGTGCAATACACCTCCTTCTTGGTATGGGTACGCTATGCCTGTACCAGCCTGAATGAATATGTTCATGACGGGTAAAGTGAGCTGGCATGGTGTGGGGTCATGTATGTCGTCCACAGGATAATAGCCCATGTCCTGTTCTACAAGTGGGGCGGATGCGCAACTGCTGCAACGATTCGGAGGGCTGGTCGTAACAATGTTCTAGGCTTGCGACTGGCTCATAGCTTGTTGTACTTGTTGTTCTATTGTGCCTTGTAATTCTCGAAGCATCTTTTCCTTCATCATTTCTATTTCAGCAAACGCTTCTCTAGCTCTCTTTCGACTCTTGTAAGTGTGGAGGTGCTCTGGGAATCCTGTCTTCCAGGGAACCTTAACCCCGACACCTCGTGTCCGTCCAGGATGCTCCTTGTTTCCCAGGGCACATGTTAATTCGTCGTTCTCCCTATCTGGGTGGAATGTTCCTTGGAAAGACTCGACGTACAGCTCCTGGACCCTTTACGACATTGCTTCGTCATCGCTTGTGGGACCCCGGATTTGCTATCCAGAATCCCCTGTGTATTTCTGTACTAGTCCCAGATCAACGCTAGTACACACAGTTCACAGTGTTGAATCATAACCGAAAAGCACGAATTAAAATGATAAATACTGAGTACAGGCCGAAAAACCATTATTACAAAACCAGGTCACATGACTTTAAGTTTACAGCAGCGGAAATAAGAAGCAAAATGGTAAAGCCAATAAACACCACAGGCAGTCGACTGAAAAGAAGCGTGCGCCTAGCTCTCTGGATTGTCTTCATCGTACTCCACATCGTAGAACTCATCATCGTTCGTAGCATCTTGGAAAGCTTCTGACGAAAGAATTTATTGTAGCATGTGAGTACAAACGTACCCAGCAAGTCTAGGAAATATGCAGGATGCAAGGCCTTCCAAAGATGGCTTAATATGGTTCTTTTGCACAAAGCCAGATTTAACAAACATTATTAATAATAATTTTCACAAAGTAGTTTTAAAAATTATTTGTACAATTGAAATTATTTATAACTCTAGTGAAGGTTCCAACCACCAACACTAGTATACAGGCTCTATCCGCCCAATTAAAAGATCTTGTTTAACCATCACATGACTCCATCCGTCATGATTCAAAACAGGTTCCAACCACCTGACTGGCTCCAGCCGCCAGGAATACATCCGGAAGTTCTAACCACTCCCAGATCCCAAAACATCAGTTTTTAAGACAAAAAACAAAGTCTACCAATATGAAAGCATTCTTTGCTTGCCCTTGACCGTAGGCACGGCTATTCGAATAGTTTTACACTCTGCAGAGGTGTACAGCTTTACCCACGAGACATGATCGTCTCTTGTTGCCATGCGCAATAAGCACACTTCCTTTGGTGTGTTGGTAGAGAGATCATGACAAGGCTTTTACAATGCAATAATCTAACATGACTCCACCCGCTGAGGTTTCACCGCTGTTAGGGTTCCATCTACCCAGTACAGAAGCCCCCTCTTGCGCCGTGTGGGAAAAACAAACTTGCCTCCATCTAGCACCCACATTTCACCATCTGGCGAGTCTAAGTTAAATTATTACAAATTATTCAGCCAGGTCATACCCATTTAGACATGTGGTTTTACGGTTGTGCTTAGAATGGACAATCACAAGCGTCGGTCCTTAATTGACTTGGGCGGCACAAACACAACAAAAACCAGTGCTCCATCTGCACCCGCCAGACAAACCGATCCGCCCAAATCTAAATTATTTTTATTTTTATTTTACAAATACAGCGGCATACATATTGCCACAATTTTTCAAATTTATAATTTTTCACAGTTTCAAAGTAACCCATCCATAGGTATTTGATCGACTTTGCATTTAAGCACATCTAGCACACTAAACAAAATATATCATAACATATTATTATTATGACATATCACAGCAACCTAGGGTTACAACAATCAAGGATTTCAATATCAAGGTGGTAATAATAATTGGGATTAACTACCAACCTAAATTTTAACATCATCTTTTAAATAATAGCGATGCAAGTTATAAAACATTGTAAAGCATTTATAAAACATGGGATCAACATGCGTCAAGGAGACTTGCCTTCGTTGATGAGGAGGGAAGGGTCGCTCGGTGACCCAAGCACTTACTTGGCGACGCAACGACTTCTTCGACTATCGCAAAAAACAAGCGACCAATAAATAAAACAAAATAAATAAAATCTAAAAAATTATAAAATTAGTACTGACAGAAATATCTTGAATTTAGATGAATTTAGGAAGAAGAATGAGGTCAATCGGACTTAAGATGATAGAGATCGGATATTTTGAATTCAAAATTTGACCTTTCGCCGGGCTTAGAGAAGAAATGGTTTCCGACAGAGCTCCTATGAGAATTTTGAAAATATCATTTTACCAGATGTAAAGGACACTCAGAGGAAGCTCGAGTAAAAATTTGAGGACAAATGGAGGTCGGTAGCAACCGGGAGAGCTCACCGAAAGTTCGCCGGAGTTCAGAAAAAATGGCTTGCACAGGGAGATCTGATGGATGGATTGGAATAACTCAAATATGAGGATGTGAGCAATGAGAAGGGGAACTAGGGGTTCAATTTATAGGACAATCGGACTAGCGGATCATCAGGAAATGCTCGCCGAAGTTTTCGCCAGAATAGTAACCGAGATCGACGGAATTTGAAGAGCTGAAACAGCTGAATAAATGCGGGTCGGGTTGCTTCGGGTACTGTAGCGACGGGTCCACTATAGCTTGCGGGCGGGAAGAGAAACGGATCGGATGAACAGTAACCGAAATTATTAATTCCGAAAATAATTAATTTTCCACTGAAAATTCATATTAAATCCGAAAATTAGCAAATAAATTTTATTAAATATGGGGATTTGAAGAGATACCAGTTTCAGAAATAAAATCATAAATAAATATTTTTAAATAATATAAAATTAATATTTATAGCACAATAATTAATTTTTAAATGTTGAATATTAAATAGGCTTGGGAAAAAATAGTAAAAACGTTCTGAAAATTCTGGGGAAAATCTCAAAAATACTTTAGAATAGTTTTATCCTAATAAAATTGATTTTGGAATTTTTAGGGAATTTTAGAATTGGATTTGAATTTTGGATATCCGGATGAAAATGGAATTTCCGGACGCGAATTGAATAAATTCCATTTTTGGATGGAAAGGAATGCCATGTTAACTAAAATTTCAAAGAAAACCCAAATCCTTGAATTAATTAGTTTAAATTAATTTTTAACAAAAAAACCGAAAATGGGATGTTACTTCGCTATTTCTGAAGGATAAGCCCCCACCAGACGTGCACTTGCCCTCGCTAGCACATAGTGCTTGACTCGGTCTGGTAGTCCGGCCAATTGACTTGTACCAGTCGATTGTAGTGATTCTGCTTCCTGCCTCTCCCATTGAGGGATTTTACCAGCGTACCCACCCGTACCAAGTTTGTGTAGATGGATGTTCCTCCTTCCGATGTTTATGTGGTCCTCGCTGGACTTCTTTGCTGCTTCACTTTGCTTCATCGACACAAATTCATCCTAATATGGTTCTAAGTTTGGGTAGTCCCCGATGGCCGACCGGTTTTTCTTCACATAATTAGTATTTAGCCTGGCCTTGAAGTTCCTCCATGCCGCATCCATGGTCATCAACTCATCCCGACGCACGCGGTGTTCATTTTCTTCGGGGAATTCGAAGGTTTGTTTGAACTCCATCCATAGATCCGTTTTGATGGTATCGGGCACTTTGTGCCAATCCAAAAAGGTGATTGGCACTTTCTCCCTTACGATATACCCACAGGTTGTTCTGTACTTTGCTACGAACTTTGGCGGTGCAATAGGGCCCCAAAGATCCAAAACCTCCGAGATGGTATCTTGGCCTTCTGCTTCTTATTTCTTCCTCGGCCACGAGGTCTTGCCACGGTGCGTCGGCGATCGGCGACAACAGCGGTGGAGTCTTCAACAACAGCGGTGATGTCTTCAGCGGTGGTTGGGTGGAGGTTGAGGAACCTGCTAGGGCTAGGGCTCGGGATGGAATGCTCCTCCATATCAGGCTTGGATGTACGAACTAAAAGAGGTAAAGTATGGAACCATAAGAATTTGGCGGTTATTTGGGTTAAGTACGGAAGTTTAACTCTGAAAACTAGAAATGAGAGTAATCGAGACAATGTGTTACCTAGTGCTTTAATTAAAACTTTGATTAAAACTTTGTTAATTAGGAGTTAAAACTTTAATTAAAACTTTGCACATAAAATACTAGTTGAAACCCTATTGCTATTGATTAATCAATCTTTGGAAGGCTTGAGCTTGGGTGCAAGACGAGTAGTAGCTAGGTGCTGTGATTACACTGCCGTTTTTCATTGATGTATTGATTAGTTAATGTCAGGCATGTATTTGGATAACACGTAGCAGCAGTATAGAGTCCGATGTTCTTTTTTCTTTTGTAAGGTTTATCTTCAGTTGAGGCATTGAGGGTATTATTATTGGTTACCCTCTCATTGACATGTAGTTTATTAATGATGAATTGATGATGATAATGATGGTTGCACTAGTTTTCATTTGCTCTTTCTTGTCGCTTTTGAGGGAATAAAACTTGAAGACGATCGATGTTGTAGAGCTAAGTATATATTGGTCAGTCTCTTTGCAGTGTAGTGTTAGTGTAGTCTAAGAATCTAAGCTTCTTTACTGACTTCTCTTTGGCTGAAAATTTGTGATCATCTAAATAAAAAAAAAGTCGAAATCTCACCGAAATACGTTCTCAACTATATTTGTTCAATGGTCATCACATGGAAATATTTCCACACGATTTGTTCTAGATAAAAAAAGCAACTTTTAGACTGAACTGATCCAGAGTCCTAACCAATATTACCAACATCCTTCTGTATCCATAGTTAGATTTTTGATTTGGCATGTTTTTATGAATATTTTACATTGGAGATTGAATTAGCTGATGATCACACTAGTCAACTGTATAAGCAATGGTACCTGTGAGGTTTATGTTGCACTTTTTTTTAAAAAAAATTCAAAGAAGAATGTAAGACAAGTAATGTAATGCACACATGCAATATGTAAAGTGAAGTGCAACAGGAAACAACTTTGGTTAGATGTGGTAAGTTCACATGCCACCCATTTTCCAATGCATTGTCCAGTGCACACGCTCAAGCAAATAGATGAAAATTACACCACCAGCATCCATTGTTTCAAGAGAATTATGCCAGTAACTCTAAATTATTTCAACACCAGTCAAACCAACACTAGGGCCTTGAGAATTCAAGGATAGGTAATTTAGCTCACCACCATGTCACTACCATTTTAGAGTATCAGACACTACCATTTTAGAGTATCAGACACTAACCACAGATTCAAACACTAACTTTAACTGAAATCAACAAAGAATCATGCGTTCACGCTAACCCCCATATCCAGAACCAACCCATATATCCAGAACCAACACATAGTCGGATCCTGAAACCCTAGAATCGATGGTGCTTACCTTGGCGAGCAGGAGGAGAAGAGGGCGGTGTCGTCGCACGCGGCGGCGCGTCGGCAGCAGCGGCGCAGCGGTGTCGGGCGCGCGTCGGTAGTCGAGGGCGGCGTCGAGCGCGTCGGTAGTCGTCGGGAGGGCGGCGTCGTCGGGCGACATCGGGCGGTGTCGGCGCGGCGCGCGGCGTCGTCGGGCGTCATCGGCGTGGCGCGGCGCGTCGTCGAAGCGGCGACAAGTGGCGGCGTCGGGCGCAGTGGGAGTTTAGGAGTTAAGGGCGCGTCGAAAGCGGCGGGAGTTTAGGGTTTAGGGCACTCGGTGAGAAGAGAGAATGTACCGACTTTTATATATGGGGCATATTATCAGTTGCGGTTCTTCACAAGAACCGCCACTGATACACTTATCTGTGGCGGTTCGTATAAAAAACCGCCGCTAATACATATATTATCTGTGACGGTTCTTTATACGAACCGCCACAGATAAGTGTATCAGTGGTGGTTCTTGTGAAGAACCGCCACTAATATATTAATGACCCTATATAATCCTAATATATTAATGACCTTATATAATCCTACTAATTATTATATACCCTATATAGTCCTACTAATTATTATATAACCTATATAATCCTAATATAGTAATGACCATATATAATTCTAATATAGTAATATACCCTATATAATCCTAATATATACCCACATTTTCATTACTCCACACAAATGCATAACACCACATTTCCATTACTCCATACAAATGCATATTGTTTACATCACATTGCCATCACTCGTATATAGCTAATTATTTTCTTTCACAACTTGCCCTTCTTCATGATCGTCGCGATGATAGGTAGCTTCCTGAGTGGTTTCTTCCTCGAGTCTGATGTTGCCATCTACGAAAGGAGGCAACTCATCAAACTGGTTGTACTCATCCTCATCCACGACATTCTCAACTTCGATGATCCTTCTTTTTCCCTGAAGAACTACATGACGCTTCTTATCTGCTGGGTCGATTACATAGAAGACTTGTGCTACTTGCTTCGTAAGTACGAATGGTTCGTCTCTGTATCCGACATGTTCGATGTTCAAAGTAGTGAAGCCATACTTGTCCACCTTGACACCCTTTGGGAGTTGTACTCAACGACACCGAAACATCGGGATCTTAATAATACAATAGTCGAGCTCCCAAATCTCTTCTATGAACCCATAGAAGCTACTCTTCTTACTGCATGTGTTGTCATAGGCATCTATGCGGACACCACTATTTTGGTAAGTGTTTTTGCTATCCTGAGATCTCGTGTAAAAGGTATATCCATTTATGTCGTATCCTTGCCATGTCAAGATTGTACCTGATGGCCCTTTTGCCAACCATCTCAACATAACACTCGTTTCTTTCCCAGTCATATGCTCTTTGAACCAATGAGTGAACAAACGGTTATGCTCTTTTGTTACCCAAACATCTTATCGTCCACGATTTTCCTCTCGTAGCTTATCCTTGTGCATGTCCATATACGAGGACACCTCAACTGACTGTTGCAAGACTGTGAAATGAGCTTTTTTGAACAATCCATGATCGTAAGAATTTGTTGATTTCCTTCCAATCGTCCCTTTCCCAGCTAGCCTACCCTCATGGCGAGATCTGAGCACTCCTACCGGTTCCACCCCTCCATGTAATCCACGCAAAACTCGATAACCTCCTCGGTTGCATAAACTTCCACAATCTGACCCTCCGTGCCGAGATCGGTTACGTACATACTTCTTCAGGATACCCATGTACCTTTCGAACGGGTACATCTGATGCAGGAATACTGGGCCACATACATTTATCTCATTCACAAGGTGAACAATGAGATGAACCATTATATCGAAAAATGGAGGGAAATACATCTCTAGCTGGCATAGTGTCTTGACCACATCATTCTGCAGTTCAGAAAGTCCGATGGGATCGATGACCTTCTGTGAAATCGTGTTGAAGAAACACAACCTCATGATTGCCTCTCGGACCTTTTCAGGCAAAATACCTCTAATTGCAATAGGAAGCATTTGTGTCATCATCACATGACAATCATGAGACTTCATGCCATTTAACTTCAAATCTTTCATCGAGACCAGTTTCTTGATGCTTGCAGAGTAACCGGACGGAACTTTCACACCATGCAAGCATTTGCAGAGGTCTGTTCTCTCTTTCTTGGATAGAGTGTAGCAAGCTGGGGGAAGGTAAAGTCGGCCTTTCCCGGTGTCTTGAGGATGTGGCTCAGCTCTGATTTTCATATCTTCCAGGTCCCTTCGTGCCTTTAGTCCGTCCTTAGTTTTGCTAGGAATATTCAGCAAAAGACCAATCAAGCTGTCACATACATTTTTCTCTACGTGCATGACGTCTATGCAGTGTCAAACTTCTAAGTCCTTCCAATAGGGCAAGTTCCAAAATATCGATCTCTTCTTCCACGTGGTCTTCTCAGTACGAGACCTCGATTTATTATTACTATCTACCTTTCCAAGTACAACATTAATATCCTTAACCATATCATATACCTCTTCCCCACGATGGGGCCTTGGAGCTATACCATCCTCTTTTGTCCCGTCGAATTGTTTCTTCATATTGCGGTTGGGGTGATTCCTGCGAAGGAACCTACGGTGATGCATGTACACAGCTTTTCTCGAGTTATTGAGCCACACACTAGTGGTTTCATCCATGCACTAGGGGCATGCTTTGGCCCCTTTTACAGTACGACCAGATAGGTTACCAAGGGCAGGGAAATCATTGTTGGTGCAAAACAACAATTCGCGTATGATGAAATACTCTCGCTTGTACTCATCCCATACCTGTACACCTTCGTTCCACAGTATCACAAGATCTTAACCCAATGGTTGTAGGTATACATCAATATCATTGCCAGGTTATCTCGGCCCTGGGATAAGCAGCGACATCATAATGTACTTTCGTTTCATACACAACCAAGGAGGAAGGTTGTAGATACAGAGAGTCACGGGCCAAGTGCTATGAATACTACTCATGTTACTGAAAGGATTCATTCCATCCGTACTCAACCCAAACCTTATATTCCTCGGTTCATTCCGAAGTCCTTCCTAAAGAGCCTATCGATGGTTCTCCACCGCGTAATCGCAGGTGTCTCGACTTTCCATCCTTTTTACGCTCTTCTGAGTACCATCGCATCAATTGGGCATGCTTTTTGTTTCCAAATAAACGCTTCAACCGAGGTATTACTGGTAAATACCACACCACTTTAGCGGGAGCTCCTTTCTTCACCACGGTGCCCTCACTGTCATGGCCTTTACGCTTGTATCGCGATGATTTGCACACCGGACATACATGCATGTCTGTATACTCTTTGCGATAGAGTATACAATCATTTGGACATGCATGTATTCTTTCTACTTCCAATCCCAATGGACATACAACCTTCTTAGCTAAATAAGTGGTTATCGGCAATACGTTTCCATCTGGAAGCATGTTCGCTAAGAGATGCGATAGCGCCGTGAAACTCTTATCGGACCAACCATTGCTTGCCTTCAATTTTAGCAGTGAAAGCACGGTGTGCAACTTTGTGTATTCCTCCTTACAACCCGAGAACAAAGGTGTGTCCGAGTCGTCCAACAAACCCTTGAATTGATTAAATTCTCTCTGACTAGTGTAGTTCCCTTCTGCATCGCGCAACATCTGAGCAAGATTATTATCGTCGTCAATGTACAACCTATCCTCATCAGATCCATAACCGATGTCAGCTGCCATAATGCCTTCTCCATCATCCAATACGTTATCACCTTCATGTATGTTTTCCTCTTCACCGTGACTTGTCCAACGTGTATAGCCAAGTACAAAACCCCTTCGAATCAAATGCAAGTGGATGTGCTCTTTGTCTGATAATATTTTCTCATTCTTACAATCAATGCATGGACAATGTATGTACTCCGTCTTCTTGTGCAACTTGTTCTCCTCAGCGTTACTTAGAAAAGCAGATACCCCGTCGATGTATTCTCGGCTGTAACGGTTCGCATTGTACATCCATCTCCGGTCCATCTAAAATTAATTAACATATAAAAATTGATTGAAAAACTAATCTAATTACTTATCATCTAAAGGAGCTAGATAATAAATTCATCATCTAAAAATGATGAGCACCTACCAAATTAACTAAAATTTCATGTATATTAATATCCACTAATCTTAATTAAATAAATTTAATATATGCAAGATGTATATTATATGTGCACACTAATGGAACCAAATTAATAGTAATTAAAAAACTAATCTAATTACTTATCATCTAAAGGAACTAGATAATAAATTCATCATCTAAAAATGATGAGCACCCACCTACCAAATTAACTAAAATTTCATGTATATTAATATCCAAAAATCTTAAATAAATAAATTTAATATATGCAAGATGTATATGTCCGTACACTAATGGAACCAAATTAATAGTAATTAAAAAACTAATCTAAATACTTATCCTCTAAAGAAGCTAGATAATAAATTCATCATCTAAAAATGATGAGCACCCACCTACCAAATTAACTAAAATTTCATTTATATCAATATCCAATAATCATAATTAAATAAATTTAATATATGTAAGATGTATATGTCCACATTAATGGAACCAAATTAATAGTAATTAAAAAACTAATCTAATTACTTATCATCTAAAGAAGCTACATAATAAATTCATCATCTACCAAATTAACTTAAAATGCAATTTATATTAAATATATGCTTGATCATAATTCATCATCTATAAAACGAACACAACATCATCTAATGAAACTAGCTAGGAAATAAATTCATCAACTACAAAATGGTAGGTAAATAAAAAAAACAAAATCTAAACTTTTCAACTCATCTACATATAAACCTTAATTAAACTAGGTTTAAAAATTAAATTGCAACAAGATTAACACAAATCAAGAGAGGAGAAAAAATAACTCACCAAGGAACAACTAGAGGAAGTACAAGCACAAGAATTGGAGAAAACGAAATCTGAAAATTAGAAGTTTTGGTTTGCTCTCGGGAGGAAGAAGACCAGTGCTGCTACTGACCACCTATTTATAGGCAATATTATCCGTGGCGGTTGTTAACTAGAACCGCCACTGATAACATTATCTGTGGCGGTTCTATCCCCGAATCGTCACTGATAATACATTATCTGTGGCGGTTCTAGGATTAAACCGCCACGGATAATCCAATAGTATCAGTGGCGGTTGGAGGATAGCACCGCCACTAATAACCTAGTTATTAGTGGCGGTTCTATCCTCCAACCGCCACTAATGATGTATTTGTTATCAGTGGCGGTTCTATCCTCGAACCGCCACTGATAATGCATTATCAGTGGCGGTTTGACGATAGAACCACCACTGATATTCTTCCCACCATTTTCAATATAGAACCACCACTAATAATTATATTTGTGGCGGTTCGAAAAAAACCGCCACAAATAGACCGTCACCTATTGCAGGTTTTGGCGTAGTGGTACAACTTTACATTAAAATGTATTAGTACAATTGTAATATTACAGAAGTATTTTTTAATGAAAATTTAATAATATAATTTTTATATAGCCAATTTAGATAGTTTTAAACCTATTGACTACGACAACATAGATTCTAGGACGTAAAGGAAAAACAAAATGGGTATCCTCTCAGCCATCTCAAAAAAGAAATATCTTCTTCATGTGCTTCACTTTTCAGTGTTTTTGAAATATACTTTCCACGAACCCCTTCTATTTTAATTCACTCTCACCCTCACCACCATCGCCCTCCAATCATAATAGCCGCCATGTAGGCTCCTCCTTACCCTCTCATTGGAGGTTGCCCCCCGCCCTTGCCCTCTCTCCTACACCACCTTCTTCCACACCATTATCTTCCTGTAGCGACCCCCATTTTCACATAATTGCAAAAATGGAAATCTAATGCTCATACAGTACTAGTCCCATGATCAGTGGCTAGTACGCACATTTTCAACAATTGGAATCACATCCATACATCATTTTATTCAAGCGGAAGCTATTTGTACAATATATTCTTACAACTCAGAGTATATAAATATAGCAACAGAAGAAGCAAAGTCTTGTAGTGTGCCCATCCAATCCCTCAGGCAACTGACAAGGCATAATCCCTAGAAAGATCGCTTTATTGAAAATCCCGCATCCTGCGACGATAAAAGATCTTTCGAAGCTCCGCTATCTTTTTCCACCTAAAACAGCATAATAAGCAAGGGTGAGTACTTTACGTACTCCGCAAGACTTTAGCAACACCTATAATATATGCAGGCCATTTCAATGGAAAGGCTTCTACGGTTAATTTGCATAAAGCGAAATGGAATATGTAAATCAAGTTGTCATTTGCAAACGGAATTTAATAAAGCAAGTTTGACTGATAAGAAGTAATTAAAGCATAAGTAATACTCACAGCCTTTCACGAGCATTGATTAATTCAATGATCCAATAATCCAATCCTGCCATATCATTTCCTTGCCAACACGTGGCATAACCATAATCTTTGCCAAAACAAGGCACATTAGATGGAAACCATTCCATTTTGAAAATAGTAAAATATTTAGCTATGTGATGACGTTACCAAGTGCCTTTGACCGTAGGCGCGACTAATTAATTAGATTTACACTCTGCAGAGGCGTACAGCTTTACCCACAAGAAATGATCAACCTTTTCGCTAGATCAATTAA
This sequence comes from Otatea glauca, assembly GCA_036346275.1. Taxonomy (NCBI): domain Eukaryota; kingdom Viridiplantae; phylum Streptophyta; class Magnoliopsida; order Poales; family Poaceae; genus Otatea; species Otatea glauca. The sequence goes on along the minus strand of CM070732.1, from coordinate 14,503,602 downwards.
CACACTTCCTTTGGTGTGTCGGCAAGGAGATCATAACATAACCGTTACATTACCTAGTCCTAGCTTTGCACCAGCCCGATGACGTTAAGTCCTTGTTATGGAGAAGAAACATGACAGTGTATCCCTGTCATTAAAAGTGGTAATTCAAGCAGTAAATCCCTGTGATAGAAGAAGTAAATCCCTGCGATAAGGGTTTTTTCCCATACCAAGACGTACACCGTTATACCGATATGCATTTACCCACAACGAAGTGTGGAAGCCTCTCATAAGCAAACCTAGAAAGGATTGCTCATACTATCTCCTGCCTACCAATGTGCAAAGCCAGACCTAAGCAACTTAATAGGTTAAGGCTGCCCCATCCCAGCACTTGTGGTTGCACGGAATTCTTGGCTTGAAAACAACCCATAGCTCGGTCCTTAATTCGACACGGGCAATGCTCCACCCTACACTACGTACAAGTCTAGCCCTTGCACAACCGGCTATTGCCAATAATTGCCCGCATCTAAACCATAGTTTTATTTAGGGGTTTTTAGTCAAAATACCAACAATTGACATCATGTCATAACCAACCATTTTCAATTCTCAAGAATAAATTTTGATCTGATCATATTCAACGTTGGTTCTAAAGCATGGCTAAGCATGATTAATAATCGCATATACCCAAGTTGACATTATGTATTGTCTAACCCATTTATATGGTTATCAAGGTTCACATGTCCATACTTATTAAGGAAGTTTCATGAGACAACAGGTATATCTACCAGTATCACAAAATAGCGTATTTACAGAAAATAAACGCATGCATGAAATATTTTGATAAACACAATGAAAATTAAATACTGGGATCAATATGATCAAGGGGGTGCTTGCCTTGCTTAATCGTTGTTTACGACGAAGTCGCGGTCGAAGCCTGTGTTGTCGACGACATAATTAATGATGTCGGGTTCTACACGTCGTTCAATGGAACTATAGCGAAACAACAATTTCAATAAGGGCAAAAAGAAGACAGACAGTAAATTAAATAAAACATGCTATAAAGAAACATGCGTATATTCTTTTATAGATTATTTATTCTTGTTTTACGAATTCAAGAGGCTAAAATTATGTATTCTTGTATTTATAACTTCGAATTATAGATGCTAAAATTATTTAAAGTAGAAAGATTTGTCTTATGGTGATATCGTAAAATAGTATGTTGTTACTAGGATTCAGATGCAAAGCAATATATTTAAAGACTTTTGAATTAAACACTTATCACTAAATTTATGGCTATCATTTTATCAGGCATAACACATTAAATTATCTACCCCATATTCATGAACTAATTGCTAGAAGCAAGCATGGTCCCATATGAACACATACTTATATATATATATACACACACACACACACACATATATATACCTATTATGCTCTTCATACTAAATCACATCCTATTTGCATAAATCATTATTTGTTCAATATTTTTACCTAGCCTAACATTATTCTGCCATCATGCTGAAAATAAATATGTTTAACAAACTTTCAAAAATTCTTTCCTTATCAATTTAGTTATTACTGCATAGTTACTAATAATGTTAGACTTCAATAGAAAAGACATAAAACAACTAGTTACCCAAATATTTTTATAGAAATGGGTTCATAGCAGAATAAGGATCTTAATAAAATTGGTTTCAAATAATATTAACTTTGTTTGCAAAATTTTCATAGTTAGTCTACTTTCATATGTACTATTCACCTTTGTATTAAAATATTTTTTCAGAATAGATTTTCAAAATATTTTTGCATATTCTGGAAGCTCTTGATTTTAGATGAATTTATAAATTGGTTTCATCTCATTTGGATTTCAAATGCGAAAGATATTCAAGTTTGAATCTAAGCCAAATCTGAAAATAGAGTAAATGGCAAAATATGTTTTCAGAATACTGAAAACATATTTTACTTCGCGCCATCAGCTCCCCGCTCAAATCTGACTGAGGCACTGACATTTTGGGCCCACCGGTCAGTGGCTCGAAGCTCTCGCATGAGGTTTGGTTGCTGTCACTGACGGGCGGGTCCCGCGAGGCAACGACTTAGAACAGAGCCGACGGATTTGAACTCGCCGGCGGTGATCCACGGCCGAAGGAGCTGAACCAGCAGCATAGTTAGCTTCCTTAGGTTCTTTCGCATCTATGGGATGCCTTGAAGACCCTCGGCGACGACCGGAGATAGGCCGCCACTATGGCCGAGCGGCAAAGGATAAAGCGGCATGCGGTGCCGCCAACAAGAGGCACTACCGATGGAATCGGTTACAGGCTTAGCTTCAGGGGCTACTACGCAACCCATTTTGTCTATTTGGAACTACTAAGTTTTGTCGGATGAGCTCACCGCCGTTTGCCGTTTCTGGAGAAGAAGGGTACACCGTGGCTGCGATGCTTCGATCAACAATTCCTGAAACAAGTTGAGGGCTTTTGATGCTTATGGGTTGCTAATGCTATACTGAAAAGGGATTGAAGAATGTTTACCAATACCACCTTCAATTGAGCATGATCCAGAAGCTAGGGTTCTTCAGCTCAATCCAAAAAACAAGGAATTGGCCATGCTCGGTGGATTAGAGTGGATGAAACGAGATGGGAAATGAAGAGCACTCTAAGGCGATCCAGGGACAGGTTTTATAGCTGGTGATTCGCTGTAGAGAAGCAGATTACATGGTGTGAACTCGGCGGAAGAATTGCGGTGGTTGAACAGAAGAAGGCATGGGCGGAATTGCGGAAAATCCGGGCAGGGCAGCTGCGTGGCAAGGAGAGGACGATGACGGTTTCCTCGGGCGTCGCGAAGGAGCAGAGGTGGCGCAATCTACAGCTTCGGCGATGAGGTTCTGCTTCGGGGATGCAGCGACCGGAGGAAGACGAAGGCTGGGGGCAGAGGCTGGCAGGTGGGTCCGCTCGGTGCAACGGTTCCACAGGTCAGCGATGGAATTGGTGGACTTCAAGCGATTTCAGCAAACAGAGCTCGGATTGGTTCACTGAATCAGTTACCTCTCTTGTCGCAAACTTAATGAAAAATTTACTGCCTATACTAGAGCTAGTTTATAACTTATAATAAGAATTTCAGACCTATTGGACTTATGTAGAATTTATATAAATTCTGACAAGCCACTGTGCACATAATTGTGTTCTCTGTTTTTGAATTTTATCAAAGTTTATATCTAATAAAAAAAATTTAAAATTTTTATAGGAGTTTATATTGGCCATATAAGACTTCAGTAAAAATTTGGATTTAATATATTTTATATTTTATTTATAATAATTCTGACAATCTGATTCTTATATTTTCAGCAATTCTGTTTTTGAATTTTTATAAATATCAAACCTAAATATTATCTCCTAATATTTTTACTGAAGATGAATCTATCCAGTGATAAGGTAATATAAATATTTTCACATCGAAATTATGAACATTTATTTTCTGACATTTTTACTATTACTAGTCTTGCTTCATTAAATTACCTTTCTTTTCATCATTTAATATTTTGTTATGACTTTAAAATTATATTTTGTGTTTTGGATAGATCCACTAATTTTTACAGTAATTTTTCTTATTTTTTTGTTTTAAAAATCTTTTCTTACTACTTAAGTAACGGTTGATTGTTTAGAAAAAAGGAATGAATACAGGAAAAGAAGAACAGAGAGAGGAAGCTCACAGAGCAAGAGATGATGCCATGGAGGGAGCTCGGGCATGCATAGCCGGTGGCAACCATTCAGCAAGGAAACCAAGAAATAAACTAGAGGTTTCTATTCGGTAGTGCTTGAGGATACTCCAGGCCAGCATAAATGAGATTTGTGGCTTGCAAATAGGAAGAATGGCTGGGAGGCAGGCTCACTGGCTTTTATAGCCCAGCAAGGCTGTGGAGGAGCTATATGACGAGTGGGCCCGGGAATTGTTCATTGAAGTGACACAAAACAAACCTCATCTCCTCCTTATCGCCAGCAGATCTGGATTCCATTCAGTGAACCGAATAGAAATCATGATGTTAAATTAATGAGAAATTTATGGAGTATACTACAGATAGGTTTGAAGATTCTGAAAATTTTTCCGAATTATCTCATGCTTGTATAATTTATAAAAATTTTAACAGTGCACTGTGCACAGATTTCAGTTTTCTGTGTTTAATTTATCTTGGGGTTCATAACTTATGAAATATATTTGAAACTTTTTTTGGAGGTTACTTATAGCTTTATTAGTCTCTTGTAAAATTTAAAGCTTCAAATTATTTATATTTTATTTACTAAAATTCTGAAATTGGAATTACCAGATTTTTGGCCTTTCAATTTTCGAATTTTTAAAATTATTAAATATAATTATTATTTCCAGATATTTCTACTGTTCATAGGATGATCCATAAAGAAGATAATATAAAAAATTCAATTCGAATTAATGCATAATTATTTTTATTTAAATCTGATAATTCCACTGTTGCTAGTCATGGATTCATTAATTGCACTCATAATTGCTTTGATGTGACATGTAACTTCCTAAAATATCTCCATATTACCCTTAACTGCCAAAATTAATTTATGAATAATTTTATATGTTTAAATAATTTTTTTTTTACTTTTTTTGTTATAAACTTTTTACTCTTTTCTTTATCTATTATCACGATTATATGAAAAGACTTTTCCTTTGTAACAAAAATCAAGGAAATTCAAGAAAATTAGAATAAATTCAGAAAAATACATAAAATTGAGAAAAATACATAAAATTCATCAATAAATATATTTTAATTTTGAACTTTATTTGCTTGTTGTACTTTAAGTTTTGTATTGTAGAGAAAATGAAATTAGTACAATTAAAGATTCTCTTAAGAACCAAAATTAAATAAAACTTTAGATAAGTTGGAATTTCAATGTAAATTTTCATTTCCAACTTATTTTCATATTTTGTTTGATTTGAAGTTTTATTTTGCAACTCATCCTTTTATTATGGTTGGATTTCAAGATATTGAAATAGAAGATAATATTTTAGTTCACTCTTAATATTCTAATTAAAATTCTATTCAATTTCATTTTCTAAATTTTTATATTTCTATTTTTATTATTTAGAATTTTAGGATGTTACACTTCCACCCTTCCCTCATGGGCGTATCTAGTATAAGGACATGGGTATACATATGTACACCCAAATTTTTTGAAAAAAAACTTACTATATAGTAAGTATATTAGATGTATATACTATTAAATAAGCTTAAAAATACGTATTTCAACCATCAAATCCATTTCAACCTGTCCCACCCATTCCCTCTTCCAATCTTCCCTACACAGCCTATTCGCTAAGGTCCGTCTTCCTTCATTCCTCGAGCGCGACACCAACTATCCCTTCATTCCTGACACCCCCATGCTTTCATTCTCTTTGACAACGGCGCAGGCAGCAGCCCAACAATAACGTACAAGGGCTATAGGGTAGGCGCAAACCGATTGAGAGCAGGGCAGTAGATGAGCGTCGAGCAGCTACCGGCACCGGCGAATAGGCAAAGACAGCAGGGTAGATAGTGGCGCAAGGAGCGGTGTGTGGCAAGGCAGCCATGTCCCCAATGGCTGCAGCGAGCATCGACTTGGGAATGGAGAGTACGACACCGGCAACGGCTAGCTAGTCAAGGCGATGGTGTCCAATAGGGCAAGGAGTAGCGTGTGACATGTTGCATGGTAGCCCTATGCGAGCACCGAGTCGGGAATGGAAGGTGCGACACCGACGGCGACCGACGGGGCAGGAAGCGGTGCTAAAACAACAGGCAACAATTGAGCATTCGGCATGGACAACCACACAAGTGAATTTAATTCTTGATTCCCAAATTTGAAATTCCTAATTCACGACTCTATCATCGTTGTGTTAATTTGTAACGGTGAATTATGGTTTCTTAAATGTAGCATGTAGAGCATTCAACTTTCAAAAATAGAGAGGAAGTATATAGATTTGAAATCCCTAATTCACAAATCTCTAAATTATTTTAGGTATTATATATCTTTATTAACAACAACTTGTACTTTGTATTTTTTTTGCTATTGTGAATATTTATATTTTACATTGAACAGTAGTTTTATAACTTCGAACTCCCATTCCAGAAATCCTGGATCCACCACTGTTCCCCCTCACCATAGTTGGCCACCGACACCGCCACGCTCGTCCCTCACCCACCTGCTAGAGCTCCCCGACATCAAGAATGTTACCCCGGCTCGTTAATGTGAAGGCCTATGTGGCCTATGTAGAGCAATGGTGGGATTTACCAAAAATAAGTTGTAGTGGTATATATAATACCTGTTTGGTCTAAACATAGTAATTCTAGGTTAACTCTTTTACACAAAGCAAGGATAAAAATATAAGTGAGGTGCTATGTATGTGTGGATTCGTTCTACTGTGGACTAGGCTTTGAGTAAAATCTAAGTCGAGGTGTTACAAAGAACCACCCTAACCATCGTCGACTCGCCTCGCCCTTGTCTTGGCCGAGTGTACGGCAACGCTCGCTCGCCATGTCGCCATCCCTAATCGTCGTCGCTTGGTCGCCGCGGTGCTGGCTATCATCGCTAGGTTGCCGCCGAACATGTGGCCCTCGCCATGCGCGTAGCTGGCACCACAAAACCACACCGAGCCAGGGGATTTTCATCACTCAAATGGGATTTTTCGTTGCCCCCTCGGTCTTGGATTGGGCCAAGAGGCTATACAATCCGTTGCATGAGCATGAGGACGTCCGGCTTGGCCTTCTGTGCAGCCCACGTGTCCCTGTGAGCCCACGCCGTGCTGACAGAGAGACTGACATCCACTATAAATAATCAATCAATCATGCAGCAAATACTCCGCTACGCTCTCACGTTCGGTAAGTGGTAGCTGGTGAACACAACGTGTAGTAGCTAGCTGGGGGAGGAACCGCTCGATCGCCGGAGTTTCCTCGATGCTCCGGTACGCGACGGCGGAGGCAGCGCTGGGGCGCACCCTGACGTGGGCGGAGGCGGCGTGGCTCCGGTACTCGGCGTCGGTGCCGGACCGCTACCTCCACTGGCACAACATCGCCGTCACCTTCGTCGTCTACACGCTCGCGCCGCTGCCCCTCGCGCTCCTCGAGCTCTGCGCGCGGGCCGCCGCCAAGCAGTACAAGCTGCAGCCCCGGGTGTGGCACCCGCCGGCCACCTTCCTCCGCTGCTACCTGGACGCCGTGCGCGTCTCCATTCTCCTCATCGCCCCTTACCAGCTCGTCTCCTACCCTGCCGCCAAAGTCCTCTCTCTCTCTCTCTCTCTATGCAGCTCTTTCATCACTGTGCTCATGATCAACTCTATATTGTGCCGTCTGAAAAAAAAATCTATATTGTGGCTCTAATTATAAAGATACAGACAAAATGATATGTTTTAGAACGAAATTTAAAAATGACTTGGTAGGTCGCTAAATTTGCAAAACTGTGTACATCATGTTTGCCATTCCAACTTTAAACCTATCAGGGTGGTACACTGTAATATCGCATTCATCGATATTCGAAGTGACTTCCTCGCGAAAAAAAAAAAACGAAGTGACTGTGATATCATTTTTGCACCTGTATTGAAACACCACTTCAGTCCTTTTACCTATATAATTAAATTGGCAACAAATATAGCTAATTAAAAAGTAACAATGACACAAAGAAAAGAATGACACAATTGGCAACTAGTGCAGATCTAGGCCTAGTAAGTGAGAGTTTACTGCTGCAAGTTTTAAGAACTTGCCGAGTTATCATTTACGGAGTATGTTATTATGAAACATAAACGGTCGTACTGTAATTAGCCTAAGTATATGGACACTAGCTCTCTGCAACTTTTCTGAAGTAAAAAGAAGAGAAAAAATAGAATCAACTCATCTTTGTGTGTTGCATGCTATAGATAATGGATATCCGGACGGGGTTGCCGCTGCCGTCGATGGGCGAGGCGGCGGCGCAGCTGGTGGTGTACTTCCTGGTAGAGGACTACCTCAACTACTGGATCCACCGGCTGCTGCACACCCGGTGGTGCTACGACAAGATCCACCGCGTCCACCACGAATTCACGGCGCCCATGGGCTACGCCGCGTTGTACGGCCACTGGGCGGAGATGCTCGTCCTCTCCGTACCCTCCCTCGCCGGCCCAGCCATCGCGCCGTGCCACGTCACCACGTTCTGGCTCTGGTTCGCGGTCCGCCTGATAGAGGGAATCCACATACACAGCGGGTAACCAACGTCACTTGCGCTAGCTCTAGCTTCCTTTCTATGCACCGGCTTCATTTATCTGAAACGCTTCAGAACATACGCACATTTCTCGCTAGTTTAAGCTTTTACGTGAATTGGTTGGAACGTTTCATCCAAACGAAGCATCAACAACCTCTGTTAACTACTACAAACTAGAGTTTTTGTGACCAAACGAACGGACGAGGAGCTTACGATGTGTGCTCTGTATTATGAATAAACTGCAGGTTCAACTTCCGGTTAAACGCCGGGAGGTTCATCCCGTTCTATGGGGGTGCAGAACACCATGACTACCATCACTACTTGGGAGGGCGGAGCCAGAGCAACTTCGCTCCCGTTTTCACCTACTGTGATTACATATACGGGACGGACAAAGTACGGAGGCTTGTGTTTTCTTTCCTTCACTAATCAACAGTTAAAAATACAAATTAAGAACGGATGGCATATATATTTTTCTGACACTAAATAATCTCTGAATTGTTTGTTTCAGGGTTACAGATACTATAAGGCAAAACTAGCAAAGGTATATATATAGCACCTGCCATCCTCTTCCACTATCTATGCTAGAGCAAATTAGGCAACATATATATGCTATGCAATCATGCTTGGGGTGCAATCAAACTAAAAATTATCATGAAAAATTCCGGAAAAAAATCAGACTCTCTTCAAATTTGTCAGAATTTTCTCTTTTTTTCTTACTCATAACATTAATGAATTTGAATTTAAAATTTTATATGTAGAGTAAACTACGAAGTACATCTAGAATTCTTTTTTCGGAATTTTTCATGATAATTGTTGATTTCATTGCACCCCAGGCACGATTGCATAGAATATGTTGCGAAGTAATTAATATTTCCTAAAAAAAGAACAAATTAATAATGACAGCAAATGAAAGTATATATCACATGGGGTTGTATCATGTTGAAGTATAAGTGAATTGCCAATTTTCCTTATCAGTTTAAGTTTTTGGATGAATTAACTGATGCATACAACCAATGTAAGGAAAGATTAATTCGAGCATTGGTTACATATTGTCCCTCGTGGACTACATGCATGCTGTAATTTTAACTTCTTTTCCCTTCTTTGTTTAAACCGCTTGATGGAACAGCTGAAGGAGATGGCCGACAACAACGTCGAGAAAGTAGAGGGCAATGGATTCGACAGCGGGAAACACGACTAGCTAAGAGAGACAGAGAGAGAGATTACTTGCTCAATGCATGCACAATTAATACAATTACTAATGCATGATCTCGCGATCTCTCCATGATGGAGTACACTGTACACCTAAAGAGAGATAGAGATTACTGTAGCGTGAATAATAAATGCTAGTCTGCTACTTCACGATTTTTCATTCCTGCTATCATGGTTGTGTATAAAAAGGTTTAATTGGCAACATATGAGCTCCTGAACCGATACCGGAATTTCAATATATATAACTTCTGGTGCTCGAGTATTTCTCTGATGTAGGCCTTATTTGCAACCCAAATTTTATTTCCAATTTTGCGAGAATTAAACTATTTTCTATGAAAAACTCCAGCGAAATTTCTAGGTTCGAAACGAGGCGTAATGCATGATACTTAATCGTAATATGTTCATGCTTCTAAATATCGATCGGTCATGTGTCAGGTATTTCGCTATCGCCACCCTACGGACACCGATTTCTTGTGTCGCTTTTTCTTTACGAAAATCTGCTGTGTTGTTTTTAGCTGTCGTGTTTTGCATTAGAGAGCACATTCATGCTCCACATCACAAGTGAAAAATTGGCGCGTGCTCACTTGCAAATGAAGAAAAATCAATATATCGAAAAAGATTCTATGAGACAAATTAAAAGGTCGAAAACTTTGGCCGGGGCTTTTTGAGGTGACAAGAATTTGTGACCGGAGGAGGAGGTGCTATCCTGTAAAAACGATATCTGTCCACTAATTCAAAACGTGCACAACATTGGATTAGCGCCTGCCCTGACTCAAGATCTTTTCTGTATAGTGGGATTGCAAAAGCGTAACCCCATCATCACCTTCTCTCACTAGCTTTATGTTTAGAATAACATCAGCTTCTCCCAGATCTTTCATCTCAAAGCTTTTGGACAAAAAGTTCTTGACTTCCTTAATCACATTAAGGCTAGTCCCAAATATCAATATGTCATCGACATATAAGCACAAAATCACTCCCTCGTCCCCACCATAGCGATAGTACACACATTTGTCAGCTTCGTTTACAACAAAGCCAGCAGATGTCAAAGTCCTATCGAACTTCTCATGCCATTGCTTAGGTGCTTGTTTAAGGCCATATAGAGATTTCAACAATTTACACACCATGTATTCTTGACCTTTTGCTACAAACCCATCTGACTGATCCATATAGATCTCCTCATCTAACTCTCCATTTAAGAAAGCCGTCTTAACGTACATCTGATGAACGAGAAGACCATGAGACGCTGCCAGAAAAAGTAGCACTCGAATTGTGGTCAATCCTGTTTGGTAGAGCTCCAGATCTCAGCTTCACCTGAGATCTGAAACTTGTAGGCTAAAATAAAGTGAATTAAGTTTATATTTTTGGTCTAAAATTTGAAAAGATAATCAATCTAAACACTCTTAATATACTCACAGATCTAGCTCCACGGATCTGGTAGAGCTAGGAATACCTAGCTCCACCAGATCTACGGATCTGGTGGAGCTGGAGCCCTACCAAACACACCCTAAGTATCGAAGAAATCCTCTCCTTCTTTCTGGGTATAACCCTTAGCCACAAGCCTTGCATTGTACTTTTCAATTATACCATCAGGCCTAAGCTTTTTCTTGAACACCCACTTGCACCCTACAGGTTTGCACCTATAAGGTCGTTCGACAACCTCCCAAGTTTCATTAGACATAATAGAATCCATTTCACTCCGTACTGCTTCCTTCCAATAGTCAGCATCAGGAGATGAATATGCCTCTTCAATGGTTCTTGGAGTGTCATCCATTAGATATACAATGAAGTCATCACCAAAAGACTTTACAGTCCTTTGTCTCTTACTCTTACGAGGTGCTTCATTGTCTTCGTCTACAGGATTCTCTTCAAGTGAAGGTTCAACGTGTGTTATTGGAATGATAGGCTCAGGAGAGAAGATAGGTTCTTGGTTAGATAAGCTAGGTGTTTCTTTCATTGGAAATACGTCCTCAAAGAATGTGACATCTCTGGACTCCATTATCGTGCCCTGATACATATCGGGTACTCCAGATTTCACTATTAAAAACCTATACCCAATGCTATGAAAGGCATACCCAAGAAAGACACAGTCTACGGTCTTTGGTCCAAGCTTACGCTTCTTTGGGATTGGCACATTGACCTTAGCCAAACAACCCCAAGTTCGTAAGTAAGAGAGATTTAATCTTTTCTTTTCCCATTCCTCGAACGGGGTTATCTCTTTATTCTTTGTAGGAACTCTGTTTAGGACATGTCGCGCAGTCAATATAGCCTCACCCCACCATTCCTTGGAAAGTCCCGCTGTTTCTAACATGGCGTTAACCATCTCAGTTAGAGTGCGGTTCTTTCTTTCCGCAATCCCGTTAGACTGCGGTGAATAGGGCGGCGTCCTCTCATAAATTATACCGTGTTCCTCACAGAATAAATTGAAATCATTTGAGAAATACTCTCCACCGCGATCGGACCTAACCCGCTTAATCTTTTTCTTAAGTTGGTTTTCTACCTCAGCTTTATAAAGTTTAAAATAGTGAAGTGCCTCATCTTTTGATTTCAACAAATACACATAGCAATATCTAGTTGTCGGCGTTTCGAGCACCGATGAGTGAATTTTTAAGTCTAAGGGGCCGCGCGTTCCCTCTCCTTGAATGGTTAGACTCAGGAGCTCAAGGTGTATACTGGTTCGGGCCTAATGTCCCTACTCCAGTTCGTGTGGTGGTGCTATATTGCTTCGAGTGCAGATGACTGCACGGTTTTTTTACAAGCGGGAGCTGAGAGCTCGAATAGGTGAGAGCGAAAACAGCCTATTCGTGAAGACCGAGAGGAGGGAGCGCCCGCCTCTCAGAGGATCCTGCCTCCCTTTATATAGCCGGAGGGGGCAGGTTACATGGAAAGTTAGGAGAGGAAAGGATGAGGTGATCTAAGCTAGGAGTTCTGGTCCTTCGTCTTGGCGATTGGTCAGCGTCCGCTTCACCCCACGTCGGGTTGGTGGACTCATTGAGCAGAGCAATTTGCCGTTTCATCAGGAAATAGCGCACCTGCCCTCTGCAAGCCTGTCAGGCGTTGACGTTGCCTCGGGAGGGAGCGCGTCCTCACGCCGTGCGTGTCCGGACGATGAGACCGGAGCTTGACTTCGGCAACCTCCTTACCACCTTGGGAAGGAGCCACCTGCCCCCGCACAGTCACTCTGAGCTGTCGTGTCCGTAGGGCACGTGGCTAATGGCCGGCGGAGGCCCGACACTTGGCCCTCGGCAGAGATCGCATCAGCTTGGTCGGAGCTCGTGGGGAGTCCGACCTGTGGCGGGGTCGAACGCCCCATTGGGTCGGGGACGAGTTTGGGGCAGCTCGTTAGGTCGGGGTCGATCGTCCTTCGTGGCCCCGCGGGGCCTTTGGTTGGAGCCGAGCTTGGGGCAGTCCGTTCGTCACTTCGGGCCGTTGGGGTACCCATGGTATGAGTACTCGTCACTAGTATAATCATCTATTAAAGTCATGAAATATCTCTTTTCGCCTTTTGTCAACACACCGTTTATCTCACACAGATCCGAGTGAACTAGTTCTAATGGTGCCAAACTCCTCGCCTCTACTGCCTTGTGAGGCTTGCGAGTTTGCTTAGATTGCACACATACTTGGCACTTAGAACCTTTGACATAGGTAAACTTCAGGATTAAACTCATACTGGCAAGCCGCGTTATGCAACCAAGATTAATATGACAAAGTCGTGAATGCCAAACATTAGACTCATCATTACATACATGATTCACCACATTATTACACATGTCTGATAACGAAAAGCGGAACAAACCTTCGCACTCATAGCCTTTACCAATAAAAGATCCAAATCTAGATACAGCACATTTATTGGACTCAAAAACTAGCTTATAACCATCTCTACATAATAGAGATCCACTAACAAGGTTCTTATTAATCGCGGGTACATGTTGCACGTTCTTCAGTCGCACGACCTTGCCTGAAGTGAACTTCAGATCAACCGTGCCAACCCCATGCACAAATGCCTGCGATCCATTACCCATCAGCACGGAGGAAGTCCTTGTGATCTGGTAAGAAGAAAACAGAGATTTGTCAGCACATACATGTATATTGGCCCTAGTGTCAACCCACCAATCTGGTGAATGACATACTGAAAGAACAAGAGGTACTGTTACGTATTCGGATGCTCCCTCTTTAGTATTACCAATGACAATGTTGGCATATTTTTTCTGCTTGTCTTTGCGCTCAGTGCATTCCTTAGCGCAGTGACCAGGTTTGCCGCATACAAAGCAGTCTCCCTTCCCTTTATTCTTCTTCTTCTTGAAGCTAGTAGTCTGGTTGGCTTTATTGTTGTTATCAGCCTTGTTCTTATTTTTCTTTTGGGATTGAAAATTCCTTTTCTGCACCAAATTGGCACTGGAATTTCCCTCATGTCCCTTTCCACAAATATCCTTTGCCCTCGCCTTCTCCTCAACATCAAGAGACCCAATCAAGTCAGCGACGCTGAACTGTTGTCTCTTATGTTTTAGAGAAGTGGCAAAATCCCTCCAAGAGAGTGGCAGTTTCGCAATGATGCATCCTGCCACAAACTTGTCAGGCGATACGCATGGAAAGTGCTCAAGCTCCTTTGCAAGCGACTGAATCTCATGAGCTTGTTCTACTACAGAACGGTCATCGACCATCTTGTAGTTATGAAACTGCTCCATGATGTACAGCTCACTGCCTGCATCTGAGACCCCAAATTTAGCCTCAAGAGCATCCCATATTTGTTTAGCAGAAGATAAGATCGTGTACACATCCACTAGGTTTTCTCCTAGAACGCTTATAACGGCACCTCTAAACAGATTATCGGCAGCCTCAGACACTTTCTCCTCATCAGGAGATAGCGCCCCTTCAGGCTTGCCTTGTGCCACATAATATACGTTCATGGCAGTCAACCAAAGAATCATCCTTGCACGCCAACGTTTGTAGTTCGCTCCATCGAACACGTTAGGCTTCAGTGCAGCAGCGAAGCTAGTAACCGAAAAATTCCTATTATACGATTTTTGGATTGTTGAGAAACTAGGCATTTTTTGGTTTAATTTAATCCACATAAAAACATTACTCCCTCCGTTGATAAATATAAGACCTATAGTTTGAATGGTCTTGTTGAAAAATATAAGGCGTGCATGTAGATTTAATGAGCCTTTCCACTTATACACCTATTTATTCTCTCTCAACCATATGCATTTATTCATTATCTCTCATCTTCCAAGATAATTAAGAGGGATATGTAAGTCATTTCCTCTCATGCCTTTCTCAATTTCACTACAACCTTAATCCTTGTGCAAAGTCAAAATACGCCTTATATTTATCAACGGAGGGAGTATATAACATGACATCTAGCATGGTGATCACGTAATAAACAGCAAGTGTATAACTCAACAGAAGAGTCTGCAAATTATACCCTTGAGCGGGGCCAGTGCAGGTGGCACCAGAGGCGCTATTCTGCAGATCAGTCGACATGATCGCAGTTTGTCGTAGTAGTCGATCGAACTTGAAGCAGTGTAGACGGTTGTTGCAGTGCCGATTCCGATGATGTAATCGAACACAAGGAGCAGTCACGCTGTCTTCGCGTTCCCCAAAAATCGTATTCGCTCTCTATCCCGCAGCAGGAACGCATTCCCCAAAAATCGTATTTGCTATCTATCCCGCATCAGGAACGCAAGAGAACGACGATTCCGGAGGCCTGCACGTCCGTCCGTTACTGGTCATAAACCAGACTTACTGGTAAGTGACGGCGGTTACTGGTCATAAACTCTCGTCTCGTCTCGACACGCACGCGCTTGTGGCACCACCTTTTTCCTTTTTCCAACCTCACAACAAATGGACAACAGTCCAAACTATTTAAGTTGGTCAAACCTTCTCTCAACTACCCATGTGGGACTAATGTCCTTATAACTCCTAATATTGCACATGGGCCTTAGGATTTATTGGGCCAAAAACTAGCAGTAGATGCAATTATAAGCATATTGGTATAGAGAATTTAAAAGAGAGTTTTTGGGGTGAACTGAAAACCAGGGTATCAAACATTAGAACCGGTTTGCCACTCAAAATATTGGTATAGAATATGAATATGAATTTTTTATGGTTTGCAACGCAAATTGCATATTGAAAGTAGTGCATACATATACTTTGAATTTTAGTAAGTTCCCTCTAAAAGAACAACATATTCGAAATGATACTTTCACATAAATCATATCAATTTGGTCTATTTTCCACAAGTTCTTCACTGAACGCCCATAGCCTCTTCGCTAGCTCTGCATCTCCTGCGACTGCCGTTGGCGTCGCTTTATTGCAATCCGCGAAGTATTTGATGACCACACCATTCACATCAGGATGCAATACCAGATAACAAGTAGTCGCAGCTCCCTGAAAATCCGGTAAATATTGCCCGGTTAAATCTTGTTGCAGATTGAAAGTGCAGATTGCTGTGTAGAATTTACAGTGAGATAGTTGAACAGTATGATTCAATTACCTGGGGCATGCCGCGGCATGATCTTCAGAAAAGGCTTTGCCACGGAAAGAATCGAAATCAGCACGGCTGCAGAACATTCAGTTATGGTTTGAAACTACTACTGAACTGAAGAAAAGAACGATTTTGTTTCGGAATCATCATGTTGAGTTTGTAAAGATATTACTGTTTGTGGCAACGTATCGAGCGATGTTTGTGACGATTATTCCAGGATGCAGGGAATTTGCAGTCAGATTACATCCTTCTTCCTGAATTGGCACCAAGGTAGTGTTAGTTTCTCAGGGTACCATGCAATACGTTTTTTAGACCTATTGTACACTATTACTTCACCAGGCTCAGATAAAAAAACGAGTAATCAACAAAACATTTTTTATGAAAAGGACTCAACAAAACACATTGTTGCAAGTGCATTGCTAAGACTACTTGGTTCATTTCCTTATACATGGATTTGACCAAAGAAACCCATTCTTTCTGCAGGGGTTAATTCATCAATCATCATGAATAAGATAAATGCAAAGGATTGCAGACGTGAAAACGCCTGGCTAGCTCATTTGCATGGAGAATGTTGGCTAATTTGGAATGTGAATCTGCAGTGAATGGATTGTACCTATAAATTTTGCGATACGACAAGAAGAAAATTTTGAGCCCCTTATGTTGAGTTCATGGAAATAAAATAAAAAAGGAGGAACATATTGCTGACCTAGACTTATCGTTTAGCTTGTTCAGATCAAAGCATGAACCGTCACTTCTTTTATGTGCGATAGAAGATACGTTTATGATCCTGCCCTGCACACCGGTCTCTCTGGCAGTCGATTTCATCTTGTCAAGAAGTTTTGTCAGAAAGAAATGGCCTGCTTCCAAGGTGAAAACAGGTGTATAAATAAGCCCGAAACCGATAAAACTGTAGCAGCTCAGCTAAACTCAGCCTCAGCATAGCAAATCCTCTGAAGTTTACATAAATGATGATTCTCTGGCATTAATTATATTTTGTACTTTTAATCAGCAAGTTGCCAATAATAGATTAGACTCTGCATTCGGCATTTGTGCGACAGTTTCAGCTAGCTTTGCAATTTCTCGCGACCTTTTCTCCATGCATGGTCAGCTGTCACAACAAACAGTACTAGCAGAAAGAAACCTGTGACGACGGCCGTGAGGTTGGTGGCGTCAACGCCGAATCCCGACAGCCCTCGCCGCCGTCTCCACGGCCAGCCCCAGAGCCCCATCGCCTCTTCCTTTGGTCTCGCTAGTCAATATGTGCGCGTGCATGTCGTCTATGTGTGACCTCTCTTCTGCAGATTTCGTTGCTTGAATATTTATTGAATAGTATCGTACCGATAAAAACAGATTTTTTCCGTCGGATACGGTGGTGAATCTTAGATAAAAATAGAGGGTGAGCTTAAAAAATTAGGTTAAATTGAGATAAACATGTTAAACAACTTGTGTTGTATTCTTATCGGTTCGAGTGCTATTACTTGTAGTTCATTATTTGAGAAATACTTGTGCAACATTCGCTTGTTAAACTTTTGAAAATCTATAAGCAAGTTAACATCAATGAATCAAATAAATTGACTATTATCTCTTTCAACCCATTGATATATTTACAATTGATAAAAAAATCATGAGCAGTGCTTCAATATTTTCCTTTCCAATACAAGTTGTACAAATCTTGAAGTAAGCGAAAAGGTAAGTAATTACCATCTACCTTTCATTCATGCTTTAATATTTCTGTATCTGTCAAAAATGAAAGCATTGAAACACCTCTAAAAAATCATATATTAAGAGAGGGGCTCACTTTGTTTATTTGTTGTCATAGTCAGTCCACTCAGTCGGTTAGTTACTCGCCAACTCACGCTAAGCCACCTTCACAATCTGCTCATCATCGTCGTAGTGGGTTGTCCATTGCTACACACCCGTGCCCTTGCCAGCTCCCCGACATTCATTCGGCGTCCTCGCCGTGCCCTTACAATCGCCGAGTCCTGACAGCGTGCATCAAGTGCCTCATATTTGATGGGCTGCCATATCCTCGCAAAGAAGAGATGTCAAGTCACCTCTCTCTCTCTCTCTCTAGTCTCTACATGCATTGAGGGTTCAAGTCTAATTTTGCAGACAGCAAGTGAAGTTACCAATTGCAAAATTAGGTATTCTACAACAAGTAGCGGCCCATGAAACTACATGGTCTAAAAAGTAGCTCACCAGCTAGTAAAGTTTCTTCTTCCTCTAGACGTGTCTAAGTGTGTGTATATTCGCTACTGTTATGCAAAAAACACGCGTCGCTGCTAGAGAGGGTACATAAGATTTGGCGACTAGAGGTGGGCTCGAGCCCAACCGAGCCCACCCGTTGGATACACCACTGGTTGGATACAAATACGAATTTGGTATCTCACTATTCATCGAATACGTACAGACATGGATTATCGGGTCATAATATCCGGATATTCAGACACATGGACGGGCCTAGACTACTATTTTGGCCCAAAAATATTTTCAAATTTCAAAATTGTTTTCTATGTTAATTAATTCTGAAATCAAGTTTTATTTTTTAAAATCGTCAAACCAGCGTAAAAAATTATGAAAACTTTTAGGGACATTCCTAATATAATCTAGCATTTAAAAAATTATTTTGAAGATTTTCCAGCTTTTAAATTTTCTCAAAAATTCAAACACTGCTGCCTTTAATAGGAAAATATATTAAATAAGTAACAAAAAATGAGAAAAACTCAGAAATGAATAGTTTATTATTTTAAACATAATTCAACAGAAAATACAAATCTTAAGTCATTATATGTTCTTCATGAATGTTGTTTAGATCAAATAAGCTAGTTATTTTTTTTATTTTTTGTGTACAATTTAAAAGGTTTTCATCGCATCATTGGATAATGGAGATGGATGACCAGAACGAGAAGATCAGCACACCAGAGGAAGGAGCTAGACAGGGATCGACGAAGCTGTTCGCGGCCTTCCTGCTCGCCTTCGTCGGATTTTTCTCCAGCATCCTCTTTTCCATCGCCACCGCCGCCGCCGCCGCCGCCGCCGCGGCCTCGTAGATCTTGTATAGTTCACTCGGTGATGCTTCTTGTGCGGCAATATCGGCATTGCCATTCTCTGTAGTTCTAACTTCTAACCAAAGGGAAACATTGTTTAGTGTTTTCTGAGTATTTGTAGGTAAAAATAGGTTTCAACTCTTGAGGGGGAAATAAACTCTTTCAAAAAGCTGCACATTGGTGCTATTCCCATTGTCCCATGTTTTAGCGTCTTTCCTCATGGTTTTCGTTGTACAGAAAGTTGCAATGAGAGAGTAAGCACGTTACATATTTTCAAAAACTTGTAACGCTGTCATTTAGTAGTAACTTCTCTTCTTTTAATTAAATTCATATAAATGAGTGGTATTCACACATTGAACAGATAGAAACCAAAACTTTGTTATGAATCTAGCAAGAAAACCCTTACAACATTCTTCACTATTGAGTATAGATAGTTTAATTGGAACAGAATACCCTCTACACATACGGAGTCATTACAACTTTCATTCTGACAATTATTGTAGCGGCACATTTACATTCTAGGGGCTTGGCTTCTAAATGTTTTGAAGCTTACGACAATAGCTGGACAGCTGCGATTTTAGGGATCTTTTCTCGGAGCTTCTGAGTTAGGGCTACTCGAACAGTCATCACACCAGCGGCTGGGCCTGTAAGCCTGACCTTGACAATAGGTTCTTCGATTGCGACAAACTCAAGCTCACCACCTCCTGTGCCAGCAAGGTATGGCCTAATCTCGTCGAGTACCTGATATAGGTGAAAATGAGTTAGTAGAGCACCCTATCTCAACATTGTTTTTATCAAATGATACTAAAACGAGAGACTCAAAAGATAAAACTTCATATACTGAACAAAAGGAGAGAAGGAATATATATATATATATCTTCAGGGATATTTTTAAAGAAGAACATCGCAGTACAGAAATTGATCTGATCTAATCTGAATCATAATGCCAGATATCGACAACAAAGAGCTTAAATTTGAAGAATAAAGCGAAATATCAGCAATATCATATGGTTATTGGTCCCAACATCCTTCTTGATTGGCTTTCTACTGGAAATGAAATTGGGAATGTCTTAAAAGAACAAAACCTATGGATGGATGGTAACATTGAGCATATCAGCAACCAGAATTTCCGATGAAACAGTAGCATTAATTAATAGCACTTCCTCTACCATTCAGAGAAGGCTGTGATATTGTTGACAGCAGAAAGGATGTTGCTTCACATAAAGAACAATCAAAAGGGGAAAAAGGAAAATGATAGGTGCACATGTATGGGCTGAGGCACAGAGCAATTAGCTGCATATGCTATGACTACAAATTTCAAGATTTGGAGATACGCTGAAGTATCAGAGCTGCGACAAAAGAAATAGCCACAATAATGCCTATACAACTATACCGACAAGATTTACCAAAGGTCCCTAACCTGCTCCTACCAAGCACAAACTGATAGTCAAGAACTGTTGAAAAACAGTCGGATAGGATAAAACTCAGTATTGCAGTACTTTTTTCATAACATGTTCAAATATGAATAACCAAATTAACACCTCAAAAACTGGCATTGCAAGATGGATCTTAAATGTGAATAGTGGACAATAACTTCACTAGGTAGTCGATGCACTATATTTCACTGCTCTACTAAACACAATGTATCAGGAAACTCCGAATTCGAGTTTCTTAAAGTACATTAGTGAGGCGCTACAACATTTTCTAGAAGAATTTGATCTTATCTCAGACAATTCATCCAATTTGCCCACAACATAAAGCCTGAGTTACTTTGAGTCTTCGACAAGCTGTAGGCATCAAGTGATCTTTGTGAATAAATATTTTAGCCAAAAATTAATAACAATTACCTTTTCAATGTTCTCTTTGTTCAACTCAAGCCCAGTCTCCTCATCAGCGATGGGTTCAACTGCAATAATCTCTGGTATTTTCTCCATCAAGCGTCGCTCGATGCCCATCTTCATCGTTGTTACTGAAGCCGGGCATGATCCACATGCTCCTTGCAGCTTCAACCTCACCACATTCCCGTCAATCTCATGCAACGCAACATTGCCTCCATCTGCCATGAGGTATGGACGCACTTCATCCAACACCGCCTCAACATTTTCAGCAGTCAACGACAGCTCCACTGCTGGGTCTGGGTTGGCAATAGCTTGAACCACTGCCAGAGCAGGACACAAATAGAATTTGCATTATTTCAATGCAGTAATATCATAATTTCCTAAGAAAAAACAAATACAAGCAAATAGTCTAGCATGCCCCAATAGTGCATCGGCCGGGATCAAGTGACACCAATGCCCTCTAGTCCAACACACATGGTTCCTTTAGCATATAAGCATATAATCCTCTTATTACAGTTACAAGTTAGTGTTACAAGTTCATAATGACCCCGGTGACCTTTTTCCTAGAGCCGCCTTTGCCTATAGCAAGTTAGCAACACTTAGAGATGATCTTGCTTGGTCCAAAATGGTTAACATGGTTATTAACATGCTAGATTATCACACTCTGGAGGGTGGAGACCATATGAAACTAAGCTCCCACTAGAGTGGTATCATATAGTCCAATTGTAGAGCGCACAAGAGAAACCATTCTGGTTAAGGGCTAAACACGAAGTGCACTATGTATGCCTAATTACTAATTACGAAACACATCACATAATACTGAGGGTTTGAGTCTTCAATTCAATGCCCCAAGACGCCATATGAACAAGTTGACCTTCTCATAAGGGAGGGCAGGGCAGACAAGGAAAAGGTTGTCCCGAGCTGTAGAACATAAGCAAGCAAACAATCTATATGGGAGGAAGATTTGAAGAATAAGCCAGCCTTCACACTGAAACAGGGATAAGCAAACAACTAGGTTTACAACAATACAACTAGGGGCTGCAAAATTATTCTCTGAGCCGATGAGATTGCTCCAGATTTCTACTATCAAAATTCCATGGTAAGTCTCAAGATTAAGCTCGAGATAGTAAAAAAATCTCAATAAGCTGAGAAACAGGGATAGAAGTGTAACAAACCAAGAAAAAACTCACCTTGCCGCCGCCTCCCCTGGCGATTGGACGCCGCAACCAGCCTCGGCACAGAGGAAGCCGCCCCACCGGGCGACGCAATCCCCACCTGCAAGCCAAATCAAGAACCCATCAGCTTAGTAGAACCAAGAAATTGCACCCCAAAAAAGGGCACAGAGACGAACAAGGACGAGGAAGGCAAAACCCCAACCTTAAAAGGAGGGGAGGATGAGGTGGACGGCGACGGGCTCGGCGCCCACGCCACAGCCGCCGCCGCCGCCGCCTGCATATCTTCTACAACAGAGAAGGCTCCGGGTTAATCTCTCAGGCGCCGGGTACTCTCCGGAGAAGAAGACCTTGGCAAGTTGGAAACTTGGAACGGAACAGCTCTTCTTTGTGGTTAGGTGATTGGTCTTCTTTGCGCTTCTCTCCCCTTCTTCTCTGTTTGTTTTTGCTTTACGGGGAACTACTGTTTAGAAGGTTCGTTTCACTTGGGTCATTTCTTCTCTTTTTTTCTTGAGGATATGCAATTTGTTTTGGGTCAAATTTTGTGGTGTTTGGCAGAAGTTCACCACCACAAATCGTGGTTGTTCTTGGCTTCTGGTCCTGGTTGAGTTTTAGCCGCAAACGGGCCTCGGCCGCGGGCACGTCTGTTCGGCTGGAGTCAGACCTGAGCAGAAACCAACTTAACGATTTTTGCCTCTGACCTGCGGCATATTTGAAACACTGTCTGCATACAGCGTACTTGGTTGGGGTACTCCCCTCGTGCCTCGAGGGCTGACTGTTTTTTCATTGTCTATGATTATTTTGTCTGGGAAAACAAGAGATGGACTTTTTCAAGACAGAAGAGAAGCAAACAACGAATTGAGCAACTAGCGTGCACTTTCTATTAACCAATTCACCAATTTAAAGATGGGTAAACAAAGATAATAGGAGCCGACAGCCGGCTTAGACCAATAGACAGAGTAGGACCACGAGAGATCATTTTTTTTTAAACGGCAAGTCATGATTATATTAAAAGAGAAAAAAAGAGAAAAACAGAGTTTAGAGTACAAAGGTGCGGAGACTACACCCGAGAAAGAAGAGAGAAGGGGGTTGGGGGGGGGGAGCGAGAGGGGGAAGAAAAAAAAGGGAGAGCGGGCTGTTAAGGTTGCCGGTGAAGAACTTTCCCGATGTGTCTTGCTCCTGTAGAAATCCAGTTGGCAGCCTAATCTTTGATCGATTGAATGATCTAATCATGAGTTGCCCAATTCCTTTGGAAGACTATGTTATTGCGCTCTTTCCACCATTGCTAGCATGCAAGGATTATGAGGGATTTAACGTCTTTCTGGGAGGTGGATCTGCTAGCTATGTGCTGAAGGTTCCATTGCTCGAGGTCTCCAGATGGCTTCCATCGGTCCGGTTGAAGAGACGGTATGTTTGCCCATCGTGCAATGGAGGACAACATACTCCAAACTTGGGTACACTCTACAAAGAGGTGGAAAATCAGATCATTTTTTTACGTACGCAATAGGCTCTAGGAAAGCTATTTGGAAAAGTTGGAATGAAAGCAGAATCTCCCAGATAGGGGAAGACATCAGTGGCAGTGGAATTAGCATTAGCTCTTGTTTTCTACTAACAACTTGAGGCTTTGACCCTGGGTAGACCCTCTTTGTTTGGCAAATAGACGTGAGTGAATTGGTCGGAATGGGGAGAAATCCTGAATTTTTTTAAATAATATATTTTTATTTAAATTGCGAAAATATACCTCAATCTAAAAAATTGCAAAAATATACATCTGTCGCCTTTTCAGAAGAAGAGAGGGAAATGTCGCCCTTTCAAATGGCGACTGAGGCACGTGTCACTCTTTGAATGGGCGACTGACTGCCACGTCGGCGCCACGTAAGCAAGAAACCCATCGGCTTCCCTTGTCGCCCAACCATACGGCGATAGATAATAAATTGACCGTTGGTTTGGCGACAGAGGGGGCGCGAGCCTCTGTCGCCAAACCAACTGGCGACGGAGGTACGCTATTTAAATAGCGGCGTGTGTACTGTAGCCGTGCGAGCTCATTTCTTCAGCCGAGCCAAGAGAAAGAGAAGAGAGGAGTGGGAGGGAGAGGAGAGAAAAAGGGAGGGAGGGAGAGAAGGAAAAGGGAGAGGAGAAGAAATTTGTAGCCGTGCGAGATTTGTGCAGGTAATTTTTTCTTTTTATTTTGTTTAGCAATAAACCATAGTAGGATAGAAATTTTTTTAGAACTAGTTAAATTTAGAGGTTATGGATGTGTAGATTTTTTAATGTGGATGTTTTAGTGTAGATTTTTTTTACAGATAGAAGTACATAGATATATATTTTTAGGAGTGTGTAGATGTTTTTTACAGATAGAAGTAGAGAGATGTATATTTTTAGGAATGTAGATAGATCTAGGTAGATATATATTTTTAGGAATATAGTTGTTTTTTCTACAGATAGATCTAGATACATATATATTTTTAGGAGTACAAATATAGATAGATCTAGATTTTTTTGAGCATATAGATATAGTTATGTTAGGTGTCACAGTATTTTTTTACGAAAAGTAATTAATTCGTGGGTTAATGAATTGGTTTACAGATATGTCAGAATGAGTTCCATTTAGAATCTATTATGGAGAAGGGGTTGTCATGTATGGTTTAGAGGGTGCGGATCTGAGTAGCTTCCAGTATGTGGACAGAAGTTTGAGTAGGGTCGAAGAGCGCATATTTTCTTCTGTGTTGAATTGGTTGTATTATACTTTTCGAATGGAACCAGAACAGTGCCAGCTGAAGTTATCTTGCCTTTGTAGTATGCGAAATGATCTTATTTATTGGAAGTTAGTTAAGGTGAAGGGAACTGCATCGTGGAGGTCATATGTGAGGGGGCGGAGCAACGTGGATGGTACCGGGTGCTTTTAGTGCAAGCATATGATAGGGTTGTTGCCCCGCAGTAGCAGTTGGACGCCGGTGAGTGTAGTGGATCTCAAAATGAGTTAAGTTATGGTGACATCGAAATTAGGCAATATAGCCATGAGCAGCATATTCAGAAATGCAACGAGGGCATCATTTACCAGAGTGGTGAACAAGTTGAGGTTGGGGAGGATGATGGAAACATTGGACAAGAAGCGCGGCGACAAGTAGACGAAGGTGAGGAAATTGAGAAAATAACAGCAAGCATGGAAGAGGAAGACCGTGAAGACATCAGAACAGAAGTGGAAGACGATGATGACTCGGATGAGGAAGATGGAGGTACGGAGCCGCTTGTGCAAACAGATTGGAGCACACATCAATTTAATAAGCTGGTTGTGAATGAAAGCAATGATACACCTTGGCAGTATAGTGACAATGAGGTTAGGCCTAACAGTATGTACCCGACAAAAGATGCAGTGCAGGATGTTGTGAAAGATTGGGCCTTATCAGTAAGAAATACTTTCAGGGTTAAGAAGTCCACCCCAACCTGCTACGACGTGGTGTGCGAGATCCATGGGTGCCCCTGGAGAGTACACGAGTACAAGCCCAAATGGGGCACCCACTGGCTATGTTCGAAGGTTAAGCAGCATAGCTGTATGACTGAGGAAACCCTGATGGCTCAAAGGAACTTATCATCCGGGTATATTGTGAATATCATGTACCCAGAGATAGTGTAGAACCTCAATTTTGAGCCCCGTGCTATTATCCGAGCAATCGAGAACATATATCAGTACACAATTAGCTACGGAAAGGCATGGAAAGCGAAGCAGAAGGCCTTAGAAATGAGGTTTGGAAAATTCGAAGACTCATACCATAATCTGTCTGCACTGCTCAGTTGCATTCAGGAAAGAAATCCTGGCACTTATTATGATTATCAAGACTGTCCGTCAAGCAAGTGGTCGATCAAGAGGCATATGAAGAGAGTTTTCTTCGTATTCGGAGCTTGCATTAAGGCGTTCTATCATTGTCGTCCTTTGTTGTGCGTGGATGGCACATTCTTGATCGGAAAGTACAAAAGGCAAATAATGACAGCTATGGGCGTTGATGAAAACAACCAGATTCTGCCTATTGCTTTCGCCTTTGTAGAAAGCGAGAATTACGAGAGTTGATTGTGGTTCCTACAGAACTTGAAGATCGGTGTGGTGAAAACTCGTCAAGATGTGTGCATACTGCATGACAGGCATGCTGGTTTGCTTAGTGTTATCAAACAGTTGCAAACAAGGGAGGAGGAGCCATTTCCATGGCCTGACTTGCAGAGCCGATGGTGCATGAGGCATTTGGGTGTGAACTTCTATAAGCAATTCAAGAATAAGGAACTGATGAACATGTTTAAAAGACTATGTAAGCAGAACCAAGCGAGTAAGTTCCATACTCTATGGAAGAATCTTGATGAGCTAACAAGAAAACACAAAGAGGAGCAGATGAATAAGGCTAGTAGCAGTGAAACACGGGATCAGGCGGAGCCTCTATTCCCTCTGCCAACAGAAGATGAGGCGACGAATCGTCGTCGAAGGCAAAGGCCAATCAAATGTTTCTCGGATTGGATAAAGAACTAGCCGAAAGAAAAGTGGTCATTGTTACATGACACACATAGTGCTAGATATGGCGTCATGACGACTAACTTCGCGGAGGTGTATAACTAGGTAATGAGAGGGATGAAGTGTCTCCCGTTGGTAGGAATTGTTGAGGGAGTGCTGCAGGGCACAACCAAGTACTTTGCGGATAGGCATCAAACTGTCGAAGTAGTAATGAGAGATGAGAATGTATTGTAGTCTAGCATGATCACTAAATACATGGATGAGAAGAGTAAGAAGGCGGCCAAGCATAGAGCTATCAAAGTAGGTGTACGAACACTACGCTTCGAGGTGATATGCAGGGATAAAAGACGGCGAGGAACAAACCAGAAGGTTATCACTCAAGAGTTCATCTTCCAAGCTGGCTGCAAATGATCGTGTAACAAACCCCACCTTTTGCATAGGCCATGTTCTCATATGATAACCGCATGTGCGTTATTTGGAATGCGACCCGATACATACCTATCTGAATATTTTACAAAGGAAAATATGATGGCAACTTGGAGCGAAGAGTTTTATGGTTATGGTGTTGTCGGTTCTTTCACCACAACTCTTAGTGTCAATGAAAGGTTTCGGGTTCCTGATTTTGATGGAAGAACATGCAAAGCAGGGCGTCGCAAAACAAGGCGTATCAAAAATAACATGGATGAGTCTGAAGTTGGTAAGCGTGTGAAGAAATATTCATTATTCAAGCAAACAGGACATACGTTCAAGAACTGCCAGCCACAAAACGAAGAGGATGAAGGAGGAGATGGCAACCTGACGGCAGGGGAGGGATCATAGTCTACAAGGCGTGGTGGACGACGTCATCATACTACCGGAGAAGCTATTTGGATTATCATATGCTATATATCAAATTCATATTTTATTGATGTAATGTTTGTTGTATGAACTCTGCTTTTTTATCTAGTTGTAAGTAAGTTGCATGACATTGTGAGTGTTGTTGTTTCATAAATTATTGGAATTTGTTTCGATATATTGTTATGATGCTTGTATAGTTTTTCGTACGCATTTGTTTCTATATATTGTTATGATGCTTGTATAGTTTTTCGTACGCATTTGTTATGATGCTTGCATAGTTTTTTGTACGCATTTGTTTTTATATATTGTTATGATGCTTGTATATTTTTCTGTACGCATTTGTTTCTATATGCATTTGAAATATAACTTTCATTTTTGTAATTTGCAGGTATGGCTCACCAGGATGGAGATGACGACTGGCCATTTGAGTTGCTAGATCTGGTCGTTGATCGTCGTCACCATGCACACTACGCCACTGCTTTTCCAGAGGAGGGACAGGATCCTCTGGAGCTCTGTGTACTACGACCGAGGACACTGCAGAAGCTCTGGACGATTGATCCTTGTTGGATCCCCAGGTAACATACTATTCTTGAAATTTCTAAATATGTTTGATGTAGTATCATAATTTATATTAATTAATTACTGTGGTGCTGATATTAATTTCATATTTTTGTTTCGTAGGTTTCGAGCATCAGGATTGCTGCCACTTGCCCAGATGGTGGAGGCGGCGCACGACGATGTGAGGGACATGACGTGGGTCGCTGGTTCCCGTTCGACAGGTCGCTGCTCACCGCTCTGGTGGATTGGTGGAGGCCGGAGATGCACACCTTCCATCTACCTGTCGGGAAAATGGCGATCACTTTGCAGGACGTCTCATACCTCCTCGGACTCCTGATTTTCGGTGACCCTGTGGTACCCCAGGACGTCAACCCGACGTGGCGCCAGGAGCTACTTGCGCGGTTCCAAGGTGTGCTACCAGCTTCTGCGTACCGACCCTTCACCAGCACACATGGTCCGACACTGAGGTGGCTTCGACAGTTCGTCGTACGCAATTAACTGTTAAAGCTTAATTATGCATATATTGGCTAAACTAACAAGAAAACTTAAATTTATAGGCTGAGCACATCGTCAAGCCTGCGGACGAGGTGAGGGTGAGCCACCACCTAGAGGCGTACCTGCTGTGGCTCTTTGGCTGGTGCATGTTCACAAGCTCCCATGGGGATAGCGTGGACAAGCACATCGTCTAGTTCGCGAGGGAGATTGCGGACGTACCCCTTGACACCATGTTGTAGTACTCCTGGGGGTCAGTTGTGCTGTGCGCCACGTACCGTGCGCTTTGCGATGGCTATGGACGGATCATCGACGGATCGATCTTCACGTGATGTCCACTACTTTTACAGCTTTGGACATACGAGTGGTTCCAGATCGGGCGGCCCGACATCGACTTGCAGCCTGTTGTACATGGCAGTGATGACGACATTGACGCTCTGACCATGGGCACCATCTAGTGCCACTGACGGGTAAGATACTTCAATCATGATTGTGAAACTTTCGCTTTAACATTTGTTAGTACTAACGGTAACATTAATGCGTTGATTTTTTTATCGTCACTGCAGCCTAGGTGGGCACACAGGATGGTGCGATGGGCTACCCGTAGTTCGTCGCTGCATTTGACCACCTCACCGACGACCATGTACGCTGGACGCCATACACAGAGGCAGAGGTGCACCTACGTGTGACGGGTGGGTTGTCCACCCTATGCACACGTGATGTGGCGTACTAGCATATACGTCTGTTCCTCCTGTTCGACGCCCAGGTGGAGGGCTACGCTGTCCATCGAGTCATGAGGTACTTCGATCTACGACATAAGTTCCCAGTCTAGGTCGGCCGTGAGGTCCCACACGGCGCCCACATGTAAGTTCCCTGCATCGATGTTCTCTAATTATTATCGTGTAATGCCATCTAATAATGCTATATTTATTTCTTATCCGCAGGCAGACTAGGAAGGGCGTGCACGGGGCCACCCCCTAGCACATATGTATGGCTTCATGGGTCGAGGAGTGGGGAGGAGCCCTGGACGACGTCCATGCTGAGGATGCAACGTACGATCAGCAGACGTACCTCAGTTATCGACAGTGGTACACTTCCTGTACCCATCTGCGTTTGGTACGTGTCGACCCCGATCCTCCTGGACACGTCCCCAGGGTGAGGGACGTCACATATCCCGCCCATATCGACTCGGCTCTGCACAGTGCGGTACATTGCGTCCAATATATGATCTCATTTCCAGTCAGTTGGTAAAGGTGCTAACTATTTCATAATGTATTTTTTAGACTGATGTGCTAGCCCAGTACTACGAGGAGTGAGGGAGCTTCCTTTCTCGTTTGACCCGCGGGGTTGACGTGACCAGAGAGGAGGTGACCTCTTTCTTCGCGAGGTTTAGGGAGAGCTCGGGGAGCATCCTGGAGTTGGCAGGATGTCGCTAGCCTCCCGATGTGGCTCACGGCGTGCCGCTTAGTGGAGGTAGGGGTGCTACAGGTACATCTTCACATGCTACAGCCTCTCGTGGCACCGTCACACTGCCATTTACGAGAGGGTGAGCTGCTGGACACGTTGGTCTAGCCGCTCACGCTGGAGGTGAGTACTTAATCGCACTTTCTATGTTTTGCAATCATTTTTTGAATGCTCTCAACAATTCTTCATTTGTTACAGGCTCACAGGCACGATGGTTCCCATCTACAGCTTCACCTGCACCTGACGACTACGAGGGGCAGTCTGATGATCTAGCCCACGCGGACTATGACCTTGACAATGGTGGTGTGTCAAGCTACTTCATTGATGCGGATGAGCCTGGACCATCGCAGTTGCAGGGAGCACCACCACCGACGTAGCCTTCTCAGTCGGAGTACGCTACACCTCCAGCTAGATCATAGAGGGCCCACCACGCGTCGACGTAGTTGACCTACTCGCAGGGGCAGATTCGCAGGAGGCCTGCCCAGCCGTGAGGAGCCGCCCCGAAACGGGGTCGGCAATAGTTTCTTATGTTTTGGATTGTTGGAACTTTTTATCTTATGTATTTAGTTAATCCATTCCAAATATGTTGTATGATATATGGTTTTTATTATCACGAACTATTATATTTGGTTATGCAATACTGTTATTTTTTTACAATAGGACTTGCTTTCGAGCACAAAGAGTCAATTAGTTAAAAATGGTTAAAATATCTGCTACTAATGCCTAAAAATGGTTAAAATATCCTATGCGTTGTAGTCGCAAACTTAGAAAGAAAACTGGACCACAATCGTGTAAATTGCATGGTCACTTAAGCGTTTTCCGCACCCCATAAAATAACATGTTTGAATGATAAATTATGGAGGAATAGCCCGGAACACCCTTTGATATATGTACTACCATAATCTAGAAAAAGATCCTATTTAAACCTTGCTTTGCATCTCAATCCTGCCAAAGTAAATACCCTAAACGATCACCACAGACGCAGATTCTAAAACACTTAAGCCTTTGATTAGACAACCCCCGTGCAACAGCTTTTTCAGGGCAATTAGACAAATCACGGGCGTACAGCTTTGTCAGGCCGATTAGACAAGTCACATGTTGCAGCTTTGTTAGGATGAGTTGTCAAAAAAGAAAGCATCCATCACCTTTTGCAGCGACAAGTTGCAACACTCTGCCCAATACTTTAATCTTTTTCAGGTCAATTTGACAACACTCTACGCAGTCCGAAGTGACCACTCACTGCCTACTTTTAACTCTGAAGTGACCACTTATTGCACAATACATTTGTCAGTACTGACACCTTGCATGCATGACTGCCTTTTCAGCCCAACTTGACTACACACTCCGACGTTTTACTATCCGTCTACATGTTTGAATCTTACCTTCCAACACTTAGTTCATACATTACCCCTTCGTGTCTATAAAAGGTCAAACCGCAGGCACATATACATAGCTCTCACTCACACTTCACCATGACTGGATTCTCTAATAGAGCATTCTCGTGGACACCTGATATGAGCAGCGTTGCCCTTCATTACACGTTGAAGATTACATGTAATGGGAAGGATGATCCGTTCAAGGAGGAGAACCTAAGTAAAGTGGTGTTCCAATTGCAAGAGTGACGTCCGACATTATCGAGGCATAACGTGACAACCTCTGGCCTGAACCTTGTGACCTCCGACGACCTCAAGGTGCACTTGCAAGGGTGGCGCCAAATGTATTTCAGGGTGTGTGAACTAGCCGACCACCCTTCTGCTACAGGTTTCTCTACGAGATTTTATAGGGTAATGATGTTGCCCGATCAGTATACAGAGCATATTAAGGTTAGTTATTTCCTATTTGCTCACCCTACTAATCTTTTTAGCATTATCCATAAGTTCACTAATTCGTATGCTCGTCTTGTGTGTTAGTCATTTCTGGAGGATAAATAGTTGCTGAACAAAGATATCCTAGAATTTGCGGTGATGTATATGCTCTTCGGTGATGGTGTGATACCTGGTTCGCGCAGAAGACGCAGAAGAGGATCTAACTTGAGGGGTAGAAGTCCACCCAGTACTGTTGCAGCAGCAAGTTCAAGAGGACGTTCAACTACCACCGAATGGGGGCTTACTCCTAACTACGCAAATGACGATGATGATTTCATGTTACCTAGACCTCGACGTTCGAGCACTACCACAACAGGCCATTCAGGCACTACTACAATAGGCCATTCAAGAAACAATGCAAGAGAACGTTCAACCAGCACTGAAGGAGGGCTAGCTCCTAACCATACAAATGATGATGATGATGAGGAGGATTTCATGCCACCTAGGCCACGAACCTTGCATCCTCGGAGTCCTTCGAATCCTGACGATGATATTACATTAAGCCCTATCAGGTATCTAAACGTAGTACCCCATCAGGAACCAATAGATAACTATCGTTATTTTGACCATGCTCTGTTCCGACAACCATGGCCATAGAATGTATGGTTTTGTGACTTAGTCCTTCACCAGAGGCATGTACCTATGTTGTATCCCAGTTTTATGAATTCTCTAAGGTATGTATGTACCAATGTTGTATCCGAGTTTTATAAATTCCTTAAGGCATGTACCTATGTTGTATCTTAGTTTGTGACTTAGCCCTGCACTTTGTAATATCAATGTCGAGTTTTATTCATTTCCAATATTTTACTATGATTTGTCGTCAAATTTGTCACACACCGAAAGAGAATGAGGAACAACAAAATTTGATTTTTTTTGTCAAAATAATTCTGTAGAACACTACATGAATAATGATTATCATCGACAAATATAATTTTTTCTGAATTTATTGAACCCTAGTTTGACCTATAAAATTCTAGCAACTGTCAAAATAACATTGATTTTTAATAATTAATGCTGATAAGTTACAACGAATTTTTGAATAAAATAAGTGCAAAATAGTTCCTCATAAATTTAATTTCCTCCAAATTTTTTTCATGATTTTAGAATTTATTCGGGGCTCTGTCGCCCTGTCGCCCGATGGTGGGGCGACTTATTGCAGTCGCCCTATAGTGAGGCGACTCAGTCCAGTCGCCCAATGGTGGGGCGACAGAGTCCTCTCACCCTAAAATTTGGCGCCACATCAGCACTGACTCAGCTTTTTCTGCGTTTTGCAGTCTTGTCACCAAACCATGTGACGATAGAGGTGTATTTTTGTAATTTTTTCAAATCGAGGTATATTTTTGCAATTTAAATAAAAAATTGTATTATTTAAAAAAAACTCAGAAATCCTAGAGTCGAAATACCCCGGTCAAAGTAGGTGAACAAAAAGATGTCCGGGTGGATATAGCGAGAGAGCCGACCTAAAGCAAGGTCAAGTGAGACAGCCCTGGAACTAGTTTCTTTAGTTGCCTTTCAATCAAAGGCTGCATCAGGCGCCTACTATTGATTCAATTCCTTCGACACCTTCCGCCAGCATTGCATTGGCCTCATTCTTACCTATGACATTACCAATAGCTGATTCCATAGCAAGAGGAAAGAGAAAAGCGTATCTATACCCCTTTATAATGCACCTAAGCATTCTTTTCTACGTCCACCCTAAATAATGCATCCCACTAGAGATGGCCCAACCTTCATGCACCCAGCGAAACGTCCCCAGAAACTTGCCTCCATCAAAATTAACCTCTCAGATCTTTCCTCAGCTTTACTCACCCACATCCGATGGCCATTGTTTAATGTGTCTAACTCATCCCTGTGGCCCACAACAGATCTCCCCCCACCTCCAGCATCATCTCAAGGAAAAGAAAACAAATATCCTGGAATTAAGGAAAAGGAAACAAATGTTCTAGAAAAGGAAAAGATCATATATTACGTGCTGGGAAAAGGAAACCGGAAGACAGGGCACTATACTAGTTCTTATTAAGAGCCCAAAGGGAACGAAACAGTCTAGTCTGGCCTAAAATGGTCGGGCTGACATCCCTTGATGGCCCTGCCTAGCAGCCCAAAAGAAACCTGGCTATGAATTGTCCATGATGAGCTTTTAAAAAGAAGCAAAGGATTTTCGGGTGGAGAGATTGGAAACTGTGTGAATCATAGAGAGCCAGCGGAGGTACTAGGGGGTGTGGTATGTATAGGCACCCTAAAAATTTTAAAAGTGGTACTAGGAGGTGTGGTATGTCTAGGCACCCTCAAAATTTAAAAAGTGCTACTAATCACCTCTTTAGTGGTTCAAATTTGCTGATTGAATTGGTTCTAATTTTAGTAGTTTAGGATTTTCAAGACCTTAGAACAATTTGTATTGTACTTTTAGTAAATTTCAAATATATGTGTTGGATTTATAATTTTATGAAATCATTACACAAGACTATAGAGTTATACGTGTGTGAGACTATGTGGAGGTCAACCTATGGATGTGTGATGAGTATTTGACATTTGTTAAGTTTGTATCAATTTGTGTGAGTTTGTTTTAGTTTAGAAAACTGAATTTACAATTTTGAGTTGCAGTCGGCCTTCCTAGTGAGCTTGAGCGATGCATTTAATTTGGAATTCATACTGTGTTAATTATAAATTACATATCTTGTGAGCAGTGCTATGTGATGAGTTTCTCTTGTTTATGATGGTTGCAGGACTTGGAGATAGGTCATGGTGAGGCGGAGGAGACTAGGACTAGGCTAGGAGAGCTGAGATCCAGATGGTTATGCAACGCTGAAGATGACCGAGGCTAGGAGTTGCTGCGAACTGGGAGGACAAGTGGATGGCTAGAATGCCAACTTGAGCCCTACTCAAGCGAAGGAGTATCGTTGGATCAAGTTTCGCATATAGAGTAGCGGTCAAGTTAGCATAAATGGATAAAACCAGTTAGAACTAATGGATGGCTGGGATGCCAATTTGAGCCCTACTCAAGCGAAGGAGGATCGCTGGATCAAGGTTCGCGGATGGAGTAGCGATCAAGTTAGTGTGCTTTTAGGCTATAAATAGAGGGGGTAGAGGGATGCCTCTTCCCAAGGTTTGTAGCAAGTTTTTAGGGTTTCCTTATGTGCTCATTTGTGAGCTTTGCCCACCTGGTAGTATGGCTTTTTAAACTTTCCTATCTATGCAATGTAAATTTCATTTGCTCTACTATTCTGGAATTTTCATTCAGCATTTACTTTCCACACTTTAAATTCTTGTAAGTTGGTTTTGCCTCCCCTCCTAATTGCTTTTGGATCTTTTGCCGAGGATGAACGATTGATGGATGAATCTTTATTAGATCATATTCTAATCATCTAGACAAATTTTACTTAAATCTTTGTAAGAAACCGTTCTTTGTGCTTAAGAAGAAAGATTTAGTAGATCATTTTTTAGGCTGTTTTTCTCTTGTTCGTGCTTGCTGTGATATGTGGGAGGCCATCTAAGATCATCTTGATCATTAAAACCCTACAAGCAAGTATAGGATGAAGTTCTTGATTTTTTGTTAACTCTTCTTGTCCAGTAGATGGGAAAAATTATTTGAGATCTTTCACTCTCCCTCTGATCATCATTTCGGTCTTTCAACATGTGAAGTGTGCAGTTGTAACAAAAATTTTCTATTTCAGCCGCCACGAAGAGCTGTTGATATAACAGAGTTCAAAGTGATCTTTGTTGTAAAACGTAGTCGTTCGCCCACGATCGATCAACCACACGCTAACGAAATCACAAGAACAAGAACTGGAGCACACACAAATTAGGGGCAAAGTTCTCTCACTTTATTAGATTGATATCTTGTACAAGGGGGTGCCCAATATATAGTAGAAGATAGCAAGAGATAGATTCGGATTTGCCCATCAATAGATAGAGTCCTTCCAAACTTGGACTGGGATTCTATCTATATCATAACACTCCCCCTTGGGCGAATACCGCGTAATGCACATGTCTCATTAAAAACTTCTCCCAAAAACCCAATGAGAAAAAATGGATGGAGAAAAGAGTACATTGCACTCGCACTCTGTGTTACACTAGTTGCCTCATTAAAAATCTTCATGTGAGAAAACTTCAGGAAAACTCACTAAGGGAAAAAGAGTACAACTTATAATCTTCAGGATTTAAAATATGACCTTCAGGATCATGCAAAGGGTCATGGTTCAAGGATTTACTCCCCCTGAACTTTGCATATCTCTAAGTTTTCTCATTCAAATGCCTTTAACACATCTTTGGAATATAGATTTAGGCAAGAACTTAGTGAATAAATCTACAAGATTTTCACATGACTTATTTTGAACAATCTTTACCTCATCGTTCTTCTGGAGTTCGTGAGGATAGGAAAACTTAGGAACAATATGCTTCGTGATATTGCTTTCCACATAACCCATTTGCATTTGTGCAACACAAACAGCATTATCTTCATGATAAATGTGGGGGTATCGACGTCGTTAAGACCACATGACTTCTGGATATGGTTAATCACATGTCTCAACCAAACACATTCACGTGAGGCTTCATATAAAACTATAATCTCTGAATGGTTGGTAGAAGTAGCTACCATGTCTGCTTACAAGACCATCAAGAAACGGCTGTACCACTGCAGAGAAATACAAAAACCAGTCTATGATTTGGCATTGTGGGGATCAGACAGATAGCCAACATCTATATATCCCACCATGGTTAAATCTTGGTTCTTCTGAAAAACAATCCAAGATCTTGGGTACCTTGGAGATATATGAGTAAAGTCTTGACACTAGCCCAATGTCTTCTGGTTAGGGCTGCACTGTGTCTTGTTAGCAAATTCACCGCGAATGCAACATCAGGCCTTGTGCAATTCGCGAGATACATAAGCGCTCCGATGACACTTAGATATGGGACTTTAGGTCCTAAGACCTCCTCATTTTCCATCCTTGGTCTGAAAGGGTCTTTATCCACTTCAAGGGATCTTACGACCATGGGGGTTTTTAGTGGATGCGATTTATCCATATTAAATCTTTTCAATACCTTCTTGGTATAGAAGACTGGTGTATAAAAAAATTCCTTCTGGGAAAATGCTCTAGCTACAAGCTTAAGCAATATTTGGTTTTATCCAAATCTTTCATGTCAAAACTCCGTCGTGAGGTAAGCACTTGCTTCCTCTATCTCCTCTGTGGTTCTGATGATATTTAGATCATCGACATATAAATGAGATGATACAGAATCCATTCTGGGATTTCTTTATAAACACACAGGGGATATATTCCTTCTTCAGGAGGAACTCACTAAGTCGGTTATACCACATTCTCCCTGACTGATTTAATCCGTATAGCGATCTCTCCAGTTTGATGCTATACATGTTACGATTATTAGGATTCAGAATTGTAATTCCTTCAGGGAATATTATATAAATATCCGTATCCAGTGACCCATATAAATATGTGGTCACATCATTCATCAACTGCATTGATAAGTTTAAGCTTGCTGCCATTAATATTAAATTTCGGAACGTTATTCTACTCTTTACAGGAGAATATTCCATCGTAATCGATGTCAGGTCTCTGCGTGAACCCTTGTGCTACAAGCCTCGCTTTATATCTCACCACCTGGGTATTTCATTTCTCTTCCGGATGAAAAACCCATTTGATCCTACAGGGATTACTTTAGGAGATGTTTGGTCAATAGAACCAAAACTTTCCTTTTAATAAGCGAGCGTTGCCTCAATTGCTTCTTTTGTTTGACCCTATCTGAGCGCTTCTGGCACTCTGCCATGGACTTTGGTTCTAGATCCAGCTTTAGCAATTTTAGAGGCAATTATATGTCGACAATTGTAGTCTTTCTTTTATACAATTCTCCTGCATCACTTCGGAGATATCTCTTTATAAATTTCTTCCAGCTCCTCGTGATTTCCCACAACGATGGAGTCTGGGTGTTCGATTTCGATGTGGGGGATTGTGCGCAAATATACGCTGGGGTTATCATCTTCAGGATGGATCACTTCAGGGATGTTACCATCTACAGGATGGCTCACTTCCAGGATTTTCTCAACATCAGATTGAGCTTCTTCTACTGTCACAGGTAGTGTTCTCATTTGCTTGGTTCTCTACTTCTGCGGACGTCTTCGCGGAATTGAGTCCCATGCACCTGGAGGCCTCCCCCTCTTTTTATCATGAGGGTCGAGAGTGGGTTCAATATCCTTCTAGGGTATTTCCACTCTTTCAGGTGCATATACTGCAGGTATATGAGATCTTTTCACTTTCTTATGAATAGTGAAGGTATTTGGCAGATTATAAGCTTATTTATTTCAGATTTATTATCCTCCGAACTTCAAGTTCGGTCTCTGTAGTGCGTGGATCTGAGGACTCAGCATTCTCAATGTGGTAACTTATCTCCCCCTAATGCCGAAAAATGTCCTTAGTACGATCATCGTACCAAGCCGTGTACAGATCCCCTGTCATAGGCTCTAGGTATTTTAATACATGACGGAGATTTATAACCTACATAGATCCTCAACTTCTGGTGAGGTCTTATGGTGGTACGCTGTGGTGGAGAGATTGGCATGTATACAGTACAGCCAAATTTTTCGCAGATGGGAAATACTTAATTCTTTTCCACGTATTATCTGCAATGGGGAAATTCCATGATGTGCAGTTGGTCTGAGTTGAATTAATACCACAGTATGCAGCACTGCGTGGCCCCAACAACTGGTGGAAAGCCTACTATTCTGCAAGAGCGACCAAGCAATAAGTTTTCATTCTTTTTAATATAATGACTCTGCAGGGCCATTTTAAGTATGGACATTAGGTACGAGATGCTCTACATTAACTCCCAAAGCCATACAACAATCATTAAATGCTTTTGAGGTAAACTCGCTAGCATTGTCTATTTGAATAGACTTGATCCTTTCTTCTGGAAAGTATGCTCTTAACTTAATAATTTGGGTAGAATCATGGTTCCTAATAGATAAGAGATATACATGGGACCATCTAGTAGAAGCATCTATCAATACCATAAAATTTCTTAAAAGGAGCCCAATAGGGGTTGAACAGGTCCATAGATATCATCTTGAATTTTCTCTAGAAAATCCAGTGATTCTTGCCTAACTTTTTAGGTAAGAGGATGTAAGAATGAGCTTTCCTTTGGAACAACCAGGGCATAATAAAAACTTCAGGTCTAGGAAAAGACTTTATGCTATGGCCAGCAGAATTATTAATTATTCTTCTTATACTATTCAACTCAGGGTAACCCAGTCGATCTGCAAGATCTTAAATATATCTAGGTTTTTCATCGCAACACAAACTTCAGGTTTTATATGTACATAGTATAATCCGGAGGAGAATAAATGAAGCTTTTAACCACACGTTTATTATACCCATTAAACTTAGTCATGAGTAGGTATTCTGTACCATCCTCATTCACTATCTCCATACGAAAACGATTAAAGGAGTGCGACTGGACTCAGGGTATAATATGGC
Source organism: Otatea glauca (assembly GCA_036346275.1). Classification (NCBI taxonomy): domain Eukaryota; kingdom Viridiplantae; phylum Streptophyta; class Magnoliopsida; order Poales; family Poaceae; genus Otatea; species Otatea glauca. The sequence goes on along the minus strand of CM070732.1, from coordinate 14,464,453 downwards.
ATTCTTCCAGTGCCAACTATGACAGTATCACTTCTGACAATAGTCACAATATTTTCAATTCACTTAGTGTGGTACAACTGTCTTCTAGACATATTTTTTCCTCCGCCATCGGATTATATTTTGTTCTATATTGGAAGTATGATTTAACAATCAAACATTTGTTGCATCAAGGACAAATTGTAAAATATAGAACAAGCATAGCACAATTAATTAAATATCTGAAAAATATCAATATTCAATTTTTTTTAATGATAATCGCTCAACCGGAGCGTAGACCAAATCTATACCCCTTTATAATGCACCTAAGCATTCTTTTCTACGTCCACCCCAAATAATGCACCCCACTAGAGATGACTCAACCTTCATGCACCCAGCGAAACGTCCCCAGTAACTTGCCTCTATCAAAATTAACCTCTCAGATCTTTCCTCAGCTTTACTCACCCACATCCGATGGCCATTGTTTAATGTGTCTAACTCATCCCTGTGGCCCACAACAGATCTCCCCCCACCTCCAACATCATCTCAAGGAAAAGGAAACAAATATCCTGGAATTAAGGAAAAGGAAACAAACATTCTAGAAAAGGAAAAGACCATATATTACGTGCTGGGAAAAGGAAACTGGAAGATAAGGCACTATACTAGTGTTCATTCAGGAACTTGGGCTAAACTGATAAGGAGACTTATAAGGAATATGTGACATCGACTTAGCAAAGTGAAGGGATATTTAGGAGACTAATCCAGGTCTCCATATGAGATGTAGGTGCCCTCTTGGGACTCCTCGAACTCAATAATTTCAAGAATCATATATTCACACTTCTCAACATCCGTATCAACACCAGGTTGAACGGTGAAGTATGACAATATTATTTCCTCGGGTCTTATTTAGTTTTCTAGTGGATGGAATGTAAAGGTCTACCACATGCTTCGAGATGCGATAGTTGCATGACCAATGGCCAGTGCATCCATATAAGAAAACAGGGTTATTCAGGGTTTGCAACATTTTACGGAAGGCCCGACCCTTTACCTTTACTTTTCCACTATAAATTGCCTCTTCCTCTATTTGATTTGTCATTCTTCCACTTATCCCATATATTCCATTGGCCCTTTCTGCGGCTTTGGTTATTGCTAGCCTGTTGAGCATTTGCATGTGCTTCAAGCATTGCAAAACTCCCATTAGGGAGTACCTGATGATTCTTCACCAGGAATTCATTATGCTTCTAGCAAAATGCATATAAACTCGAAGTACTTCTGATACTTGGCGACGATACTGTTACGGCAGTATCCTCATATTGGGGTGGAATATGCATAATATCTTGTCGATCTTTTTAGCATTAGTAACTTTCTGGTTGCATAATGTTAGATCAATGACAAGCTTGTGTATGACAAAAATTATATATTGTCACAGCCTTTAAAATCCTGAAAGTGCAGGAGGATCCATCGTGTTGTACTTCTGGCAACATAACGGATCTTTGCTGGATATATATATTTTTCCTTCAGGGAATCCAAAAATGTCGTCTGGATATCTTCCATCAACTATTCGGCCTTCAGGTTCGTATGTAGATGGTGCCTCAGGAGGTGTAAAGCTGTACATCTAGCGGCTTCGGGAAGAGCAGGGGTACCAGCTTCAGGCTGGAAAAACAGAAACTTTAAATGATTGAGCTACCAAATTAATCTTAGTATTCATTGCCCGGGTAAGATAATTGTTGCCATTCAGGGCAAGCTTGATAAGTTCCCTCTTTGCGATGTCCATCATATCCTATTTCTATTTATGCAAAATGACCTTTACTACTGGTAAAATCATTATATTGCAGGCTCACTCTTCAATCAGTAAAACTTGGTCTATATCTATTCAGTAGATAATTATCTAAAATTTCCCAGAATTTTCTCTAGCAATTTCATAGTTTTCTGCTAATTATTCAGTAATTTTCAGAATTACCATGTAACAGAAAAATAAATCTCAACATATATCAATATGGAATTATGCTAGGATGTAAATTCTGAGCTATGGAGCATTCAATATGCTATATGAAAATTTTCTAGCATTTTTCATAATTTTTTGTTAATGATTAAGCAATTTGCAGAATTACTTAATGACAGAAAAATAAATCCTAGCACACATTAATATGGAACAATGGTAAGGAAAATGAATCCAGCAACATGACACACAACAATGGGTCTCTGCTAATTTTCCAAGCAATTTTTAGAATTACTTAAATAACAGAGAATAAATTCCAGCACATAATAAATATGGCATAAAGCTAGAAAATGAACCCAGAGCATGAAACTTCCAATGTGTGCTAAATATCAATTTTACCAAATAAATTTCTAGAAAACCATATACCTAAAAAAACTCAGTTCTGGAATTTAACATGATTTTTTTTTGGCATATACATGCAATGCAACAACTAGCACTGTGTTATGGGGGCATGATCACGTATTCACGTAGCAGCTAGCTACTAGCTAGCCAGGATCCTTCTCGTGACATGCATGCTTACGAATTTATTGAACGGGCCATACTGCCCGTGGGCCGTGCAGGTTGGCTGCCGGCTCATCAACTACGCGGCCCACGGGGGAGCATCAATACCCGGCGGCTAGGGTAAAAACCCTAGCCGCCACTCGCATCTTTGTCTCCCGAGGTGGCTGCTTCCATGCAGCGTGCATGGGCGCTCACGGCCAAAAGGCGCTACTGGCGTCTGCCGCACAGGGAGGCCTCGGGCGTGTCGCGGCGCACAGTCACCACCGGGTGCGACGCGCAGCACGGCGAGTCCACTACAGTTCGGCGAGCCCACGGCTATCGGGCGTGGAGTCGGCACCGGGTGCTCCGGACGCGAGATCTCGCGGGCGCGGTGGCATCGCCGCCGTCGCCGAACGCCAGCTTGGGCGACGCCGCTGCCTGGGCGGGAGCCATCACGTCAGGCCGCGCGGATGTCGCGGGCACGAGCTCCACCGCCACTTCCGAGGTGATCTCCGAGGGCGCTGCGGGTGCGGTTGGCCTCCGCAGGCCATGAGCGGGCGCCACCGCGTCATGCGCTGTTCGGGAATCGCAACCGCCTTCAGGGCTTGCGACCACGGAACACCGCAGCCGTACGGATTCAGGCAGTCGCGCCATGCGGACAAGGATACCGGCTTCGGCGGATGTTGAAGTCAAGGCAGTGAACTTGTCGCCGGCGCCGACGCCGTTGCCGTCGCGTTTCGGGCGTACCGTCGATGGCATGGATAAACCAAATGCGCGGCCGATTCTCCTTTTTTCTTTTGATGATGATGAACAGAATCTCAAATTTGCAATTTAGATTTTGAACAGAGTAAAACGATCTACAGGACGTGCTGTTCTGTTCAGGTGCGATCAACCGGTGTAGATTTAACTTACGTAGGGCTTGATGTAGGTTGATCGCGTGTAGCAGGATGGAATTCGGTGCAGTGTCGATTGTCGCAGGCATACGATCACGATCGGTAACCTTGGTAGAGCTTCGTGCTGATAACGTGTTGTAAACGTAGTCGTTCGCCCACGATCGATCAACCACACGCTAACGAAATCACAAGAACTGAAGCACACACAAAGTAGGGGCAAAGTTCTCTCACTTTATTAGATTGATATCTTGTATAAAGGGGTGCTCAATATATAGTAGAAGATAGCAAGAGATAGATTCGGATTCGCCCATCAATAGATAAAGTCCTTTCAAACTTGGACTGGGATTCTATCTATATCATAACAATCTTTTCCCCCAATCCTTCCCGGAGCCTTTTTTTTTCTCGTGGACTCGGCCAAATCTTTGTTTGAGCTTTCAAGAACGTCACTTAACTCGCTTGGATCACCACCCTGGCCAATCGTCATAGTAGTAGTCCTCCACGGAAAGAGTTAGTTAGAAAACAACCATTCATCGCGAAACACGCATATCACAGCTACAGGCCAAATTTCCATGCAGCAAATACATCAGTTCAAGTTCCATGAAACAGATACATCAGTTCAAGTTCCATAAAACAAACTGCTTCTGCGATCTAACAACCTTACCAACCACTAAGTTCACCTACTTCTACATCCTTCTGGACCACAATTGCTCTGAGAGAGCCCACCTCCTCTCTTTGCAGATGTGTCTCAGTTCGCAGTAGTGCCCTAGCATCAGCAATTGCTGCTCTATTCTCCCTGCTCTCATGCACCTTTGCCCTGATCGTGTCGTGCAAATCTGTCACAACCTGCTTGAGAAAAGGAGTCATCTGGTCGTCGTGCCATTGCCAGAAATTATAGCCTCCACCATGATAATTATGGAAAATCAAGCATGCCAAATGCACCGAGATACATTAACACCAATAACAAACAAGCCCAAAACATGCCACAGAGAAACTGCAAACCCAATCAAACACCAACAACTCGCCCGAGCTCTCCAGCATGTCAGGTACCTCCTAGCGGGGTTCGGTGCGTTCCAAGAAATCCACCTCACCGCCTTTGAGCCACAATCGGACAAGATTGCTGGGTGTACTCCAATGAACGCTCGTGGTACGGGATCGACAACAAAGAAGAACCATCCTCTCCACCACGTACGTCGTCCTCCACCCGATGACCATCAGGAGGACCTCGAGCTCCCAGATGTGCGGCTGCAGGAGGAGCAGCGTCCCATGCAGCAGTAGAAGAAGCTAGAGGTGGCGGCTACGCGAGAAAGAGAAGGAAGAAAGAGAAGAGAAGAGAAGAGGAGAGAGAGAATTGAGAGAACTTTGAAAGATTCTTTGAAGGTTGTGCTATCACGTAGAGTGATCCTTATAGGGTACAGTATTTCTAATTTAAGAAATAAATCAGTGAGTATAAATTCCGACCTACTAGTTCCTGTTCTTCATGTTTTGGTACAATTTCTTTCTAGTTTGATTGTTTAATCTAGTTTTCTTCCATAGTCTTTAACCTATTATTCTAGATTGATTCTTTCGGTTTAATTATTATTTTATTAATTTCTTTCTAGTTTGATTGTTTAATATAGATTTGCTGCCCTGCATCGGCGATATCGGGACGAGTAAATGCCAGGTAATTGGGGGCACCAGCCATACTACAATATGCAGTAGGATCGGTGACTTGAGCACCAGCGGATGCAGAAAGTTTGGCTGACCTGTGGACGGGAGTAGGAGAAATAAGTCATGCCGGCACGTTTAAGCAAATCAAGAGAATAATTTTCCTGGGAGAGAAATAAGTCGGTGGAACTGCGACCGACAGAGATCCCAAAGAAATGATGAAGGTCTCCTAAATTGCTCGTACCAAAGTCGGAGCAAAGAGCACGAACGATGCACTGAAGCAAGCTCGACGAGGAGGCAATGAGAACGATATTGTTTTTAAAAATTGGTCAGGATCTCTTTTATTTTATTAAAGAAATACCTCAATCAAGCTACAAACACATACTCACACACATCCACACACACGTCCACATCTCGGCTCGTGAGCATCTGCGTCGAGCAGCGCTCGAACACGGTGAACGCGCTCCCACCAACCAAGAAAGCTCGGATCTCCAGGACGATATTGTTGACGTAGAGAAGAACGCAAGCCATCTCAGTGCCGGAGCGGTAAATAGATAGAGATGTATCTGTCTTGGAGCAGGAGAAACTGCGGGAAGCAAGATGAGTGGCAAACCGTTGGCACCAAGCGCAGGGTGCTTGCTTGGTCGAGACCGATCGACAAAATCAGATGGATGTTGGCGATACACTTTGCCTGAAAGATCCACTGTGTAAGAAAGCGTTTTGAGAGATGTTTCTGTGTTTTTTTTTAATTACATAGATATTAAAGTATGAATGAAGGATAAATGATGATTACTTACACCTTCATTTGCTCTAAAATTTGTATAAATTATATTAGAAAGGAAAGCATAGAATCACTACTCGGATGGTAGCTGACTTGACAACAAGACTAAAGGTCTGATCAAAGTCCATGCCAGCCTCTTGAGAAGATGGGATCCTTCAGGGCACTATGAACTGTTTTGGGCACAGGTGAGATTGCAGGTGCATCGGAAGCCAGGAGGTTCGGTTTTTCCTGCGAAGGCAAACGGAAACCGGCTTTGGCATGAGTTTCCATAGTGTGTGATGGAGCTGCTGCAGGATGAGAGGAGCGGTCAACAGAAGGCGCAATAGCAGGTACCATTTACCAAGCAGCGGGAACAGTAGCAGAAGTGGCTACCGCAGCTGTTGGTTTTAATCTTGGATCATAAATACACATAAATACAAGAAAGAACGCAATAGCACACGGAGAAAATAATATTTGTTGTACGGTATAACTAGCACTTTTGCATTTTCTTGCTCTTATTCTTCTCATAGCTTACAAGCAACCAATGCCTTAATTATATAGTAGTACGTAATACTATCTAACCTACTAAGAATCGAATTCTACTTGGAAACGAATCCGTTTCTTACTTATAAAAGATTAATTCTAACGTTCACTCTTTAATAATTGTAATATCAACTAGCTCTAATCGAGGCAATTAGAGTCAACTATGACTTACTTAATTTTTTACTTGACACAGGATGACGAACGCATTTTCTCAATATTTTGGATTCAACTTACATACTTGATTCAGGACGACGAACATATCTCCTCAACATCCTGTACTCAACTTATGCAGATTACCACAACCTCTTGCCACACTCAGCGGATTCCTCTTGATCTTCTCGTGCATAATCTCTTCTGAGGTACGACATTCCTGAATGAATTCACACACGTTTATCTTGTAGACAACTCACATAAGACTCACGTGATCACACATAGTATCTCGTGGACACAACTGACACGAGAATACGTAGCTTTGGTCGCCTTCTTAATGAGACACGTAGATAGTCACCAATGTTATTTTGTCACACCGATTATGGATGCTCGTTAATAGCAAATATTGGGGAGATACACATCCTTGTAGGATCAAGGATAACCGACTAAAGGGGTGAATATGAGGTTTTTAAAATTCTTTTACCTCTAATACAGTAATTGAGCAAGTAAGACTATAGATGCGAATTTAATCAATCAAAATCTAAATTGTCTAGATTTCACTATAGGCACCGACAATCTAAGTCTACACAAGAATAACAATCCTAGAGAGACAATCAAATACAATGATAACTAGGAATGTAAATTGCACAAGTTAAAGTGGAAAATGAGCAAACCACAATAAGAACCCAAGAACTTTTTCCCGTAGTCTCGAAGGCTTGTCAATCTCTCCTAATCCACGTTGAGAAAACTTGAACGAATCAAGCTGACTCTTTGCGCAATTGAACCTTCCTCGATCACTAGGGGTGGCTCTTTCCCGCTCCAGGTAGGCGAGCTTCAACCTTTACACAATCACCAGGACTCTTCACAATCTTCTTTGAAGAGATCACCGGTTTCTTCTCCAAACCGTCTAGGAGTTGGCAAACTCCAAGAGAATAGAGTGATGACGCCCGCTTGAGGATGATCAAGTGTCTAAATGGCTCAAAATCTAATCTCACACTTGGATGCTCTCAACAACCATTAAAAGAAGAATTGAGTGTTTAATTGGTGAAGAGAGACATGCTAGGGCTCAACAAGTATGCAATGAATGCCCAAGAATTTCCTTTGCTGCAGGTGTGGGTGTATTTATAGCCCCCACCAACTCATTTAGCCGTTGGGGATGAAATTCATAAAAAATCAGCAATCCCGGCACTACCGACATGTAAAATGCGATAGTGCTAGCCCCCAAGTAACGGTCGGATTTGGCATTAAATACGGTCGTTAGTAGCTGTTGCTACAGGACCCCCGGCACTACCGACATGCTAGAAGTGGTAGTGCCGACATTTGATCTTAAAAATGCTCAAGAAATGCCCTCTCTGTTAAATAACTACCAGCATAGATATCGCGGTACTACCGAACAGCGGCACTACCAGTTTTTGAATGGCGGTAGTGCCGCCTTTTAAATCCCGAAAAAAATCACAAAGAGGCATTCTCTATAAAATAGGTATCGACCATTGATGTCGGTACTACCGATCTCCGGTAGTACCGGCATTAAGCTATCGGTAGCTCTAGCCTTGAAGGGGACTCAAAAGATGCTTTCTATAAAAAAAACTACTGCCAACAAATAGTCGGTACTACTGTCCATACTACCGCGATAGTGCCGGCCCAGAGAAACATGGATTTCTCAGTAAAAATGCACTCTCTGGAGTAAAGCTACCGCCAACAAGAATCGTTACTACTGCCCTTGTAGTAGTACCAGCCATACTACTGCGGTAGTGCTGGTAATACTGATAATGCACTGAATTTTTCTTTGAGATGTATTTCTATATGCAAACATTGGTCAAAATGAATGAGACTTTGAGCCATGTGACCATCAATCAATCTCAAGCTACTAGACATCAATCCCTCTTAATAGTACAACACATATTCTAGTAATCTGGTCTTTTTCTTCAAACTCCGGGATCGGCAAAAAGCTATGATAAAGTCCTTATGTTTTTATACCTTTGCCTTGAGCTTGAATCTTTGATAGAACTTTTGCTTCATGATTCCACCTTTTTTGCATGCAATGACATGGACCAATCATTTCTCATACACTTAAAGAATATGTTAGTTCTTTAATCATGATTGTTATTAATTACCAAAACCCAAATGAAATTGGGGGCCTAGATGCTTCACTCCTCCACCCTTTTGCCACCATATCTTCTCGACGACTCTTCTCGCTCGTGACATAACTTCGATGGCACGAAGACTCAGATCAGAGCTTTATACACTCGAGCACTTGGACATACACTCACAAGTACTCATGAACGTATGTGACACTAGCACAATGACCCGAATACACACGTATGTACACCACACATTGTGTATAATACGTACCTCGATGACGGCTCGCTATCTCGCCATCTTCTCCTCGTCTTGGAGCTACATGCACCGTCGTAGCTGTGCTCGACACGTTGTCAGATCCCGCTCAACACTGCATCGCTCAACGACGATAGCCTGCCCCGAGACGTAGTGGTGGTATCCTCCCTTAGGGCAAGCACGACACCAATATTAGACCATCGCTCTGATACCAATTGTTGGTTTTAACACTGGATCATGAATACACGCACACAAACACAGGGAAGAACACAATAGTACACGGAGAAAAAAATATTTGTTGTGCGGCACAACTAGCACATTTTGTATTTTCTTGCTCTTATTTTTCTCGTGGCTTACAAGCAATCGGCGCCTTAGTTATATAGTAGTGCTACTAACTAACCTACTAAGAAACGAATTGTACTTGAAAACAAATCCGTTTTCTACTCAAGATTAATTCTAATAACGGTAGGCATGGCAGTAGAATTAGTTGCCGTTGTAGGCACGGCAGGTGTTACAGTAGGCACGTCAGCTGCCACGGCAAGGGCCAACCCTAGTGGCCCAGCAAGGAGCTGTGAGGGCGTGGTAGGACATAAAGCTGGCATGGAGGGTGATGCAGCGACCAGGAAGGGCAAGAGAGCCTTGAGGGATCACCAAGAACTGTACTCAGAACAAGGTTTTAAATTTCGTTTTTGGATCACATCTTGTGAGTGGCCGAAATCCAAAATTTTGGCGAAATTTCAGAATTTCAGATGAAATTCAAAAAGAAAATGTAAAATCCACTAAATTTGAAACTGGGAAAACAGAAATTTTGACTGAAATCACCGAAATTTTGGAGAAATCAGCTGAAATTTTGGTGATTTTCAACCGGCTGTGAAATGGTCTCCTGAGGCTATATAAAATTAGGGAAAATATGAAAAAATCATGCAAGCATTTATCTACATTTTCTATTTGTTTGAATGCAAAATACTAAGTATTTGCACATAAAATTCCCAAGTTAGGATTTAGAGTTTAGGCCGAAATACATCATGCAAGGCCGAAATCCAAGCTAGGGTTTAGGTTTTAGGCCACAATAAATCATTTAAGGCTGAAATCCAAGTTAGGGTTTGGGGTTTAGACCGAAATACAATTTAAGACCGAAATCCATGTTAGGGTTTAGGCCAAAATACATCATTTAAGGCCGAAAACCAATTTAGGGTTTAGCGTTAGGGTTGAATAATTTGTATATGTATTTTTTTGCAAACTTTTCACATGTATTCCTCATAAAAAACATTACAATTCTTGACAAAAAATTGTGCAAATCTGGTCCAGAAACCATGCAAACTGGTCCAAAAACCATTTAAACTGGTCCAAAATGCCAAAATTTCAATTGAAATCACCGAGATTTCGCTGAAATTTACTGTAAGCACTGCAGCAATCCTTACTTTTCATTTTTTTACTCTACTCGGATTTTGAATCTCGGCCTCGGCCGAAATCCGAGATTTTGTGAAATTGCGCCGAAATTTTGAACCCTGAATCAGCATGAGTAGGAGGCTGGGATGAGGATGCAAAAGGAAATGTAGACTTATCAAACCTAACGTGGTGAGAACGCAAGCTGTGGAGTGGTCGAGACATCCCTGAGTAGTGTTTTTATGCATCACTCTCCCAATACGAGTTGTAAAAATTTTGAAGCAACGAAAGGGGCAAGTAATCACCATCCAACTTTCATTCTTGCTTTAATATTTATGTAATTTTGAAATGATGATACATAGAAACACCTCACATCGTAAATACCCCTTGTGATCAGAAGAGTGGCCCAAGAACTCGCACGGCAACGAACGTTGAGCCAGTTTGTGCGGCATGATGCTGGTAATGTAAGGACGAGAGGTACAACTGGAAGAGCGAGAGAATGGTAAATGAACAATGCTAACCTAATTGACAGGTGTGACAAGACGTGCTGTCATTTATTTTAGGATTACAAGGAATAGCAGAAGAACTAGCAAGGGTTTGGAGAGACCAGTCACCAGTGACCAGGATGACCAAGCTGTCGGTGCCAAAGCGAAGAGCTGGAGCTGGAGGCGTGGAGGGCACATGATGAAGATGGTGCAGAAGGATAGATTGGGTAAAGGTCACCCGAGCTATTGCACCAGAGAATCTCGTTCCTCGTTCGAAGATCCTTTATAGAGAAACCACGAGGATCAAACCCAAAAGCATAGTTGTTATTAGAGATGAATTATCGAACCAAAATTTTTTTTAATAAGACAAGGTGAAACCAAAACATTATTAAGATGAAGCGGACGATGAGAAAAAAGAGAAGGAATGGAAAAGAACGGTGGCCGGTGCAAGCGACAGCAAGAGAAGAGAGGAGCCTTCACCTACCATGATATGATAGGGGATGAAAGAGAAATAGAGAAAGATTACCAGAGTCCTAGCTGCTAGAGCGTCATTATCTAATCTAGTCTTTTAAAGACAGAGGAATCTCTGCGCACAAGCTGTGCCACATCATCGGTTTTGCAAAAACGTCCTTCATGAACTTCGAAATTGCATCCATACCCTCTCACTGGCTCTTTTGCAAAAAAAACCCTCATAGTTACACAAATTCACATCTGGCTCTGGATCGAGCCATTTTACAAAAAATATCTCGTGGTTACAGAAAATTGCATCTAGACCCAGACCACGCACCTTTTGCAGAAAAGATCTCATAGTTCTGGAGAATTGCATCCAGTCTAGGACCGAGCCATTTTGCAAACAGAACCTTATGGTTCCGAAAATCCCTCTCAGGTCCTAATCCTTCTTTTTTTTACAAAAAAAAACTCATAAATTTTCCAAAATCTTGTTCTCATTCACCGTTTCTTTCAAAAGGCCTCCCCGCAAATTCTAAAATTGTTATTGTTCTGGTTTCCTTAGATCTTTTTTAGGTTTCGTCAAAGAAAAAATGACATCCACCTTGGAGACTGTTTTTGCTATCTGAGCATATCAAAATTCATCTGGTACCGTGTAGCGCGCGGCTCTACCTAGTTGCATTAAACACGTTGACAAAGCTGGCTTGATCCCAAGAAGGTTGAGGTGGAGCCTGCTGTGGAGCAAGGAACATGGCCTGCGTGGATGGCAGTGCCGAGAGGGAGCCTTGTGGCGGAGGAGCTGTAGTGAAGAAGCTTTGCGGCGAGGGCGCAGGAGGTCGTGCGTCAGATGACGATGAAGAGCTAGGCCAGAGTTGAAAAGCTCCGGTCCAGGGGTTGTAGATGGATGGCCACTGCAGTTGGGAGGCATTAGATGAGTTGCCTCGACCACCACGGTCCTTATCGTTGCGGCCGCCATTGCCGCACTGGTTGTTCCCACAGTTGCCGCCGTTGGAGTTGTTGGTGTTGCAGTTGCTGTTGTCGTTGCTGCTGCATGATGAAGAGTTTGTCGTAACTTACCGATCGAACTTTGCTTCGGGATCTTCTCTTCTATTGCTGCTCTGTTGCCTTCAAGTCCTTGAGCTCGCACCGTGACCGGTATGCGGACGAACCACCGAAGATCATGTCGACATGGCGGTTGTACTGCTGGAATTCCAGGTACGCGCGACGTCCTTGAGCTCGCGCCGTGACCGGTATGCGGACGAATCGCCGAAGATCATGTCGACATGGCGGTTGTACAGATGGAATTCCAGGTCGAGGCCTTCCATGCCCTCGTCGGCATCGCCCCGACCAGGCAGCTTGTCTTCCTTCAGAAGCGTGGGCATCTCTCCACGCCCGTCATAGAAGGCGTCCAGCTTGTATTGCCACGTCCTGCAGTTCCGCAGATCGTGGCCACAGGCCTTATGGAACGGGCAGAACTTGTCCAGGTTGTACTCGGACCAGACCTCGTCGACTTGAGGTTGGGCGCCACCCCGCTAGGGTCCAGCCTGACGCTGAACTTGCTGTGGCCCAGCGCGGCGCTGCCCCTGTTGGGGTTGGCGTTGCGCTTGCTGAGGTCGTGGCTGATCGTGTTGAGGTCAAGGCTCAATGTGGTCAGGTTGCCGCGCCTCCATCACCTCACGCCCTCTGTCCGTCGCGGCGACCACGCGCAGCTAGCCACCGCCAGTATTGCGGTCTCTCATTCGCTTCTTGTCGCGAGGGTCCGGGCTAGCACTCTTGGCACCAGACGGTCCGGCCTCGCCCGGGACATGGCCGAGCTTGCCCTGGTCAGAATCACACTTCCAACAGACGACGTCGTCCGTGTATCGTTCCGCCATCCGGAACAGCTTGTTGACGCCGAGGTTCGCGGTGATCTCCAGGTCCTCGGTAAGGCGCCTGTCCCGGACGCCGAACTTGAAGGCCTTGATGACGGCCTCGTCGGAGACGTTCGGGATCGAATTCCTCGCGCAGTGAACCGCGACGGTCGCGGAGGGGTTCGCCTTGCCCCGATGATGCGATCCGAGTCCTTTCGCTCAGGTGCTCGTAGCAACTCTGGAAGTTCGAACGGAGGGCACTTTGCACCTGATGCCATGACCGTAAAACGCCAGGAGCCTGGTTGAAAATCCAGGTTCAAGCGGCGCCGTCCAGGACGGTAGGGAAGTAGTTGGCCATCACGGCCTCACTCCCGCCGGCCGCCAGAATCGCGGTGGAGTAGATTGAGAGAAATTCGTCGGGATTCTTGGTCCCGTCGAACCGCTCCATCACGGCGGGCTTGAACCGGGCCGGCCAGCGCACCCGACGGAGGTCGACGGAGTACGCTGGGCAACCGTAGGCTGGGGTAGCGCAGCCGTTGCTGCTGGAGTCGGAGTCATGGCCGGCGGGGTAATCAAACTCGAGCCGACGGCGTACCCCGTGGTGGTCTTGACGGTTAGGAAGAGCGTCATTAGGGCCGCAGCGCGGGCGATCACGAACCCTTTGACGCCTGGGCGGGATGTCCAGAGAAAGGCCTCCAGACGCGCCGCTACTCGAGCGAGTGCCGCTATCACTCTGCTGACAGCGGGCACCCTCGCGTACCAGATTTGGGTCCCAGCGAGGTGGTGATGGTCGCGACGGACTCTGGACCCGCGGGTACGGAGTCGGCCGATGGGTGCGGTGGCGCCCGCGCTATGAGTTGCCGTCGCTTTCCAAGGAACGGGGCTCAGAGCGTTGGTGCCACTCTCGCTGCGAGGGTGTGACCTGGTCGGCCGCCCTGCCAAGATCCTCAGCGAGGGATAGCCGAAAGAGAGCCGACCTTGCCCGGGCAGGATCGGCCATAACCCGGGCGATGGCTCGCAAGCGTTACCGGTTGAGATCGTCCAGGCGGGTAGGGATGCGGTGCCCGGGCGAGGTGCGGAGCTCTTCGTGCTCCTCCCGTCGGAGGGCGGTGATGGCTTGGTTGATGGCGACCCGGGCCAACCGACGCACCTCCTCCGGGGTCTCTGGATCACCGTCATTTGTCCCCGCGCTCGCCTCGCGGCTGCCGGCCATGAAGGCCAAGCACTCGCACGGCGACAGCGAAGGCGAGAACATAGAGGTGGAGCCTTCGCACTCGAGACCTGCATCCGAGTCCAGGCTTGCCAATCTTGACATGTTGTCATCGAAGCCGAAGGTGCTGGCGACGCTGAAGCAATGGACTCTGAACGAGCGAAACTCGGGCCCCACGGTGGGCGCCAGCTGTCGACGATCAGAACTGTCGACCGCAGAGGGGGGATATGAGTAGATCGTGTGAGGGAGAGGCCCGAAGTCGTGCTCATCCGAGAATGGCATGCGTCGCGAGGTGTATGTCGGAGAAGAAGTGATGAAAATGAGGTTTATACTGGTTCGGGCCCCTGAGGTCAGGTAACAGCCCTACTCCAGTCTTGCCCTGAGGCGAAAGATGTATATGAAGCTCAGTGGGGGAATATAAGCAGGGCCTGAGCTCTGGGTCGCTCATGAGCGAAGCTGCGGGTAGGAAAATGCCAGGTCAACCGCGCTTCACTTTGTGCATGTCTATCTCTGTGTGTGTCCGTTTTTCTCCTCCTCTCCCCCCTCCCCCCTTGGTCAAGGTGATCCATCGTCTTTTTATAGTCCTTTGGGAGCTTCGCTACCTGGTCCCGAGGCTGACGTCAGGTGCCCGTGGCGAGTTGACGGGGTTGTTGAGAGGCGTCGACGGTCGTCGGGGGCTGACGGGAGCCGCTAGGAGTTGCTGAGAGTTGCTAGGCCCTAGTTCCTGCGCAGAGGCAGGTTTGGCACTGATTCCCACACAGGGGAGAGTTTTTACACGAGATAAGTAAATTATTATAAATGCCTTTTACCCCGAGAGGTGCAGAGGTCGTGGCGTCAGGGTCGAGCAGGGTCTTTGTCCTTGCGTCCGAGCCCGAGCTCGCTGGACCTGAGCCCGGGCTTGAGGAGTGCACTTCCTAGGTCGGAGACAAGCCCCGAGCTCGTGGAAAGCTACCACGAGACCCGGGAGGATGCTTACACATGGTGAGGGTACCGATCCCCGACAGTCCCATTATAGACATGTGGTTATATGATTGGCCCAATTCAATGGCTTACAAGGTTAAGCTCTTGATTGACCAAGGCAAGACTTCCAATTTACTCAACTTGTTCACACCAAATCATATCCATTGACTCACACATTATCATACCAACCTACTGTCACACTGACCCGCCTGGACTCATAGCCTCTTGCTACTTGTCTTAGTCTAAATCATTTACCATCCTAGTTGATTATCGTGCAACATGTGCCATCAACATCATCATCGTGTGACAACACATGACACACTCTATTCATAAAGATGTTCCATAGACAATTAGTCAAGTTTGAATTTGCACTTTCAAATGGTACCAATTATTCGTTGCATGGCTAAGCAAACTACTTCACGATCCAACTAACTCAAATTGTTATTATATTAGTAACCAACTAATAATTATCCATCCTAGGGCGACAAATAATCATGGCATAGCAAAAGACAAGGTAGACATAATTCAAATGGGTTGAATAACTAATTCCCAAGCTATTTAAATGGTTTATATTTTAAACTAGCAGCAATAGTTTAAAACAAAATGGCATTTGTAAAACTGGGTTCAACATGATTCAAGCACAACTTGCCTTAGAAGAAATTTTGGTGTTGATCTTGAATCAACTCTTCACCCTCGAACGCTCATGGCACTTCAATGTCTAATCCAAACGAACGTGAAGAACAAGATAAAATATAAAAAAAGGGATAAAACCAACTACATAAATCAAATAAAATATATTGAATGTAGCGCTTGATTTTAGATAAATTTAGGAATTTGAATGGACTCAATCGGAGTTCGTATGAAGGAGAACAGACTCTAGTAAGATTTATCAGACAAATAAATCCTGTAAATTGAGAGAGAAAGGAGAATATTACTCCCTGAGAGACTGACAAGTGGATCTGGGGGAGTTTCTGTTTTATAATTAATTTATGAATTCAGAGGCTGACATGTGGACACTTGGTCTATAGACCAAGTCCATGGACACAATGCATAGTCCACGATAGACACGGCGCACGATTTTGACTCACTGGCATCTGGACCCCACATATTGTAGACACAGTTCATGGTGAACTAAGTCTATCTAGATTCGATCTAGTTTTGCCTTGCGTGGTGCTGATGTGGCCTCCATGTAGGTAGTGGTTCTCTAAGACCAATGGTCACCGGCAGCGAACGGCTACACAGCTTCAGCAGCCTTCGAGTCATACCATCGGCATGAGCACAACAAGGTGAACACGCTGACATAGACGTCACGACCTCCGACGACGACCATGAAAGCGGCGGTGGCAATGACCTCTACGGCAACCCTAACCTACGGCAACACTTCGGCGACAAAGAAGTGCACACTAGCCAGAAAGCGCGATGGCGAACGCTACGACGGGGTCAAAGATGACAAAAACTCATCGACGGCGGTGGAATCAACCGGGAAAGGGTCAGTGGCAAGTAAGCCTCTCTGGCGCAAATCTACGCGTATAAGGACCTAAGCTTCGAATTGACCTGGAGAATAGGTAGACAAGATCAAAGCGCACATGATGACACAGTCCAAATCGTAAGGGAATCGACGATGCGGCGAGGAACGAAGAAGACACGATGGACCAAATCATTGATCTTGAAGAAGACGACGGTGCTAGCTTTCCTCGGCTCTAGGTTTTGGGCTTTGGGTATGGTTGGATGTGGAAGAACACGGCGAAGCTTTTATACACGGACAAGACACGTAGATCACAGAGTCCAACGTGGAAACAGTGGCAACACATAGTTCATCTAGTCTACCAGTTGCAGATGAAGAACAATGCTGGCTAACAAGTGGGTCCCATCGGTCAGTGAGACACATGGTGTGGGCGGGCGGATCGGGCTGCAGCACGATGCGGATTGCACATGGGCTGAGCAGAAATATGCCGGATGATTGGATTTTGACCTAAATATATTTCCAGTATCTTAATTTAGTTTTTATTTTTAGAAAATACAGAAAATGCAAAAGAGCTCAAATAAAATAGGAAATACACTAAAAAATTCTCAAAAAAACTAAAAAATATTTCCAAGTATCCAGAACCGAAATAAAAAATTTTGATAATTATTCACTTGAGCATTATTCATATTAAATCATTTTTTATTTATAAAAGTTTCGCATTATGCTTTAATTACCAAATAAATGGTGAATTTTTTTGGAGAATTAAACTACACAAAAAAGCTTTTCAAAGAGCAAAAAAATTGGGATGTTACACACAACTACTCGATATCGACCTTCTTGAGATTGGTTTTGACCAGATGATCCTCCAAGGCAAACTTGTGCAGGGTAATGGAGAAGGGATTACACCACTTGGCGTAGTTGGAGCATGCAGATCGAGAGTGACCAGGATATGTGTTTAAATGTTGGCGATGCCGATCTCTTGGGCCAAAGAGCGGCATTAGTGTGTGTTGTCAATTTCAACCATGGTAGGCGAAAGAGATGATCTGGTGGCGAGAAGAAAGAAGGATAGGAGAAAGAAGTGCGGAAGAGATGCGGTGTGCTTAGGAGTGTGCCCCACTCTGGTACCATGAAAGTTTGGGAAGAAAGGCCATGAATTGTGGTGTCATATTCCCAGTGACGGAGTCAGGATTCTTTCAAGCCTCAGACCGAAAACTAAGCGATAATAACTAACGCCAAATATTACTCACATCATGGTAAAGCAAAAACACTACAATACACAATTAAAGATAAATTTGAATTTCATGCTTAACATTTCAACAAAATAGATAAAATATGTCAAAACAATATAGCGTAGCGGAGTGGTAGAAAAGTTAATACCTAATTAAGGAAGGTTTGGTGCATCCGAAACTATCATATTTCCATCAACAATAGAACAAGAACCTGAACCTGTAAAAGAAGAAATTGCACATGTAAATTAGACGCACAAAACTACGAAGGTAACTATTAAGACAAATTGCATTAGAAAATCATCATTGAACTACGCTTTGATTCTTAGAAAATCATGAATAACGAAGATCGACATCGCAGCATCACAATTCACAGCATCAGCATGATCAGTGCATCACAATTCATAGCATTGCATCAGTGCATCACAATTCACAATTTCACAGTATCAAACAGTGCATCACTGAATCACTGATCACTCACCAGACACTCAGACAGAGAGCAGAGGCGCAGAGTCGCGAGCGGCACAGGGGCTGGCCACCGGGTGGGCGCGGGCTGGCCGGTGGGGTGTGGCCGGCCGAGGGGCAGCGGGCGTGCCGGCGATCGATTCGCGAACGAGGGACGACCGAACGGGACGAGCAGCAGCGAGGCGCGACGAGTAGACGGGACGACGGACGAGCAGCAGCCAGCGACGGAGCGAGGCCGCGGTCGGGAGCGGCGGACGGCCGGCGGAGCGGGGCGGCGGTGCGAGATCGTCGGGAGCGGGGCGACGGGAGGCGGAGCACCGATCGCCGACTAGCCGAGCAACGGCGGACCGACGGAGGAGGAGTAGCACTGCAGCAGGGGGTCGGGTCGCGCGGCGCCCGAGCGGCGGGGCGGGGCGGGGCGGGCGGCGCGACGCCCGAGCCGGGGTTGAGGAGGAGCAAGCAGCGCCAAAGTGAGGCGGGGCGGCGGCGGGGCGCGCGCGTTCGAGCGGCGAGCGGGCGTGATCGCGTGAGCGAAGTCGCGAGTTCGGAGTGCGGGCACGCGCGGCGTGTTCTAACCCTAAGCGCGAACGCGACGCTGGTTAATGGGCGGTGGCACCTCGGGCCCAAATGAACAGTGCTCATTTTTTTTTGCACTGTTACATGGGCCAGGCCTCGGGCCCGGGCCCCAGTGGCCCGAGGCCCAGCTCCGCCCCTGCGTATTCCTATATATGTATACAGATATACATATATATAGACATACATATATACGTACATATGTAGATAGAAACATAGCTACATACATATGTATGCATACATACATATATATGAACACATACATATGCATGCATACATATACACATATGTATGTATGCATACATATATATACCTTATGCTATATCTCACAACGTAGGGAGTATCTCGTAAAACGAAGGGTATGTATATATAGTATACAAGTATATAAGACTATCTAGGTGGTATGTACTTTTTCAGAGATAGTATGTACATTTTTTGGACATACTCATTTTTATGTGTCTATACGAAGGTATTTGCAAAATATGCTAAAAACTATGGACTCCTTTGCAAAATTTTCATGCGGCTCATATTGGAGTATCCTATAAATAGTGTATGAGTGTACCTAAAGTGATAAAAGAGTATTTTAAGTTTATTTATGTGGTATTCTAACATTTACTGTTCCCAACCCTTGCGGATGTCTCCAAATCTGGCTCAAGCAAAATCTCGCGTCGTCGTCTTATCTGCCCGCGGACGAGGAGAATAAGCCCAAGTGCAGAAGAATCCACGCTGGCAACCACACGAAGGCCACGTAGGCAGAAAACCATCCAGATTGGATCCAGGGGTAAAGTGGACTATATAGTAAGTTTGAGATCCCGACTTGAACGGTTTCAGAGTTTAAGATTGGAAATCGAACTGAGACCAAAGTTTAAGGCTGTAAATTAGACTTTTTCATGAAAGAAACCCGTTTTATTTTGACATCTATCGATCCTCACCCTGCCCTGGACAGGTTTAGCCCAAAGATTAGCAATAAGATCAGTAAAGCCTTCTCTTGTCAACCAACAGAGCTCAAAACGAAAAAACAGAGTGATGCACAATCTGATTGTCCCCTGTATCTGGTAACAAAGGAACATGATCAGAAACTGTTGTTTCCATAGTGTTGGCGTCAAAAACTTGATGTAGGATTTCGACAAAGACACACCGCATTTAACACCGGTTCAGAGCGCGATACCAATTTGACTCAGAATCGACAAGGTAAAAATATAAAATTTACTCAAAAGCCGATCGTAACGATCAATCGGCTTAGACTCAATCAGCTTGAAGCCGATTAAGATCAAAGTAACAGGAAAGTCTAACTAGCCGATTAAGGCTAATCAGAGGATAAAGGTAGATCGATCAAGAAGGCGATGCGCAATAAAATCAGAACAAATCAAACCTGGGGTGTAATTGACGAAGATCAACAATCGGCGATGCGTAACTTTATTGATCAAAATCGATTACAAAGAGAGAGATTTAAATTACAGAGGCTGCTCCTAGTCGACAGGAAAAAGTAGAAAAATAAAAGCTGGTTGATTGTATTGTGTTGTTGTTTATGCAGCTTGCTCTGGTCCTTCTTTTATACCCTTCGGCCGATCGTGTCCTACTACAACACGTTTCAAGTCTTGATCCGTATCGACCTTATCTCGGACATTTATTTCCTTAAAGATCTTGCCGTTACTAAATATCTCCAAATCTTTCCAACTTGTTCGTTAATTCCCGTATCTTTGACCTTATTACCGATTTTGACTAGACTTGCCAAATTTTGGTGCAAACATATGCCCCCCATTTTTTAGAGATGACTTGTCATCTGTCAAAAATCGCAATTTATCAGCTTTTCCAATCGGCTAACTGTTGAACTTCGCTCAATAACTGCTACTTTATTCGCGCCGTAATTCTCTGACATGCGGGTAGTGCGTTTTAACTACTCGCGCCTTTTGAGATTCGCTTCCCGCCGCTTCAAATTTTCACCACGCTATAAAATGCGGCCCCCACTTCAGTCATTCTTCACGCGCACAAGCTCTCGATTTGTCTGCAATGGCTTAAGCTTCCTATTTGAAGTACTTCCGAGGCAATCCTTTAGCTCATCCGTCTTTCTTCATCGGCTGCAATGGACCCTAGCCAGGTACTTATTCCGATTCCGCACAACAATGACCAATATTTTTTGGGTCCATTGGGAAATATAGATGTTCATACCGTAACAAACCAAGAAGTCCCTCGTTTACCTCTGTTGGCTGCTGGTCACAACATAGAGGGTTGGAATAAAAGTTTCAGAGCCTGGACGACAGCTCTCAAAGGATGGAGGAATTGGTTTATCAGGGTAGCAGCCCAAAAGAGGGGTGAATGGGAAAGAATGGGCATAGCCGAGTGTATTCCACTTTCTTTAGCCGACCCAGAAGCCAACGAGCCCTTGGTGGCCACGGCCTGTTATTTTTGGTCAGACTGTTTTAATGCTTTCTTGTTTCGTACCGGTCCCATCGGCCCAACTCTTTTAGATGTTGCTCAATTGTGCTGTCTTCGGCCAGATGGAGAACAAGTATCGGCTTTTAGCGGAAAACCAAAATATAAACTTATCCGATCCAAGGGGGAAGGTTGGGCCAAATATATTGGAAATAATAACAAGATTAATGGCCTAGTATCGGACGAAGAGCATGTTGCCTTTCTGAATCTTTGGCTAGACCGTTTTTTATTCTATGGGGCATCTCTTGGACCAACTCAGGTTTATCAAGTGATAGCAGAGCAACTTGTTGAAGGTCGTTGGCTAGCTCTAGGAAAAATCTTCTTGGGCGCTGTGTATCAGATGCTTTATATAATAAGGAGTCGACTTTATACCGGTTTTGGGAAATTCACCATCGGTAATGTAGGTGGTCAGATGTGGTTCATACAAATATGGCTATACTGCTTATTCAGCCGCTCTTTTAATTTGGATTCAGCCGACGAGACACCTTTTCCAAGGGATGACATACCAGAGGGGGCACCTATCCAATTTAGAGAATGCCGATCTTTTGGTGAGAGGTTTATGATGTGTTCCAGTAATGAGACAAGGATTTCTCCCGACAACTGTAGAAGATTCTTGTCTTTCTTTTTGCAATTGGATACCGAAGATTTCAAGCAGCAAGACTTCTTTAGTTACGGTGCTACAACCGATTTTTCTTGGCCTTCATTTCTTCACCTGGAAGCCGATAGTTCTCTGATGCCTCAGGAGACTTTGGATTTGTATAGAATTTTTATTTCTCCGTGCATTTTCCATGTCGGCCTTCATACTAGGAATCGGACACTCCAACCTTCATACGAGTTTTATCATCCTTCAGTTTACGCAAGACAGCTCGGCTTCGGCCAGGTGATTCCAAGTTTGCCACTTCTAGATCGGCTTCAACCTAGAGCCAGGGTTTGCAATGCCACATCAGCGAGGTTAGTCTTGGAATTAGCCGATGAGCTTCATCTTCGCAGTCTCCCCCACTTCCACTTGAACGCTCGCCGAGCAGGTGGTTTCACAACATGGTGGTCGGCTATTCTTTGAGTGCTCAGACATGAAGAAGACTCGCCGCTTATAATCAAGGAATTCTTTCCAAATCGCGAGAGCCATCCTTAGTGTCTAACAATGATTCTAGCAAAGGAAGCTAGCTCATCGGGTTACACTAACACGAGTTTAGTAGATAAGGTATCGGCTTGAATAATCTTGTTTTGCACATCGGTCTTTCACTAGATGCATTTTCTAATCACTTTTACTACGTATTGCGGCTAAGGATGTCGGCAAAAGCCCATCTCCGCCAATCGAAATGGCCAAGGCAAAGGTCACATCAATCGATCGCCTTACGGGTTATACTTCTGGTACTCTAGGGGTTCACAGTCCATCTTTATCGGACATTGAGAAAAAACAACCAAGTAAGTATAAACACAATCGATTAATACCATTTTCTTTTTGACCGAACTAACCTTTAGTCGATCTTTATTTTCAGAAAAGAAGAAGACAAAGTACACCAAGGCTCCTGCGAAAAAAGGACCCAAGCCCAAGGAGCAAAGCGGTGAGAGTTCTCCACATGCGTCGGCTACTGACAAGGTAGATGGTTTGTACTTCTTCGCTAAGAAACATGTCCTTTAGTACGTCAGCTTACCTTGCATTTCTTATTTCAGCCGACGCAATCAGTTCAAGCCGCAAAGATTCTGGCTGATCTTCCAACAGTTTCTTCTACACCACTTTCCCCGCCACGGCCGATTTCAACTGCTCCAATCGCCGATCTGCCGGAGCCCTCCGATCCGACAAATCTGTTGGGTTTCTCTTTGGCCGATCTCGATGATCCGGAGATTATGGCCACTGATGACTACAATGCGGAGATCAGGAGGATCTTAGAAGTTTCGAAGGAAGCATCGGCTGCGGTCACTTCCACCCCAGGCACGAAAGAGAAACTGAACAAGCTATTTGATTTAGTCACAAGGCCACAATCGGAGATCTTGGCCAATAATCAGCCGATCCGCGATGCCATGGCGGCCGTTGAAGCCGACCTTCCCCCGGAAGCAATGGCGGCACTCCTGAATGTGTGCCACTTGGACGAAAGGAAGTCCGAGGTTGAGGAGGCTCAAGCACGCATAGCGCGGCGCGAAGCTCAAGAAGCCGATCAGAAATTTCTGGACGAGCTCGTCGCCGACGCCAAGGCGAAAAAACGCAAGTTTGACGCTGATGCGCTGCAGCTAAAGGCATCCAAGGATAACCTTTCCAAGCTTGAGTCGACAAAGAAATTTCTCTTGGAAGAACTAGCCAAGACAGAAAAATTAATCCAAGATGGCCAGCATTCTATGGAGAAGAACATATCGGCCATGAAAGAACAGAAACTCGGTATTGCTAAAGCCATCACAGATGTGACTAAACAGTCGGCCAAGGTGAAGACAGTACCTGGGAACGCCAAAGACGATGAGCGCATTCTTGACGAAGTCTAGTGCGTGATTGCGAAGGCGACGGGTGCTCTATCGGCTCTAGGCGCGACTCTTCCTGGTTGTGGCATCCGATATTAACTTCACGAGATATGAAACTCTGTTGGCTGTTTTTTTCGGAAACACTTGATTGAATACTTTGTAATTTTGCTATACTTGTAATCGGCTGTTTAACCGATTTAATTTTATTTTCATATAATTTTAGTCTGCAATCTCTTTTAGCCGATAAACAGCATCGTGTTAATCTTGGCTCTGAACGTGATCCTTAGCCGGATAGGCTCCAATCCAAACGCTAGGATAGTACCTCTTCAAATATTTTTCGTTAATAGCTTTAGGCAATACACATCCTTCCAACGTTTCTAGTACGTACGAATTTCCGCCGACTAGCCGATTAACTTTGTATGGTCCTTCCCACGTAGGCGATCATTTTCCGAATCGGTTATCTTTCGAGCCAACAGGCAAAATCGTTTTCCATACTAAATCGGCTTGATCGAAAGATTTAGGCACGACCTTTTTATTATACGCTTTTGCCACCCTTATTTTATTCTTTTAAGCCAATCAGCGTAGACAAACGTAATTCGCCAATTCATCCAAATTGTCGATCATCAAATTGTTATAATCTTGAGCCGACAAACCGTTCTGTCTGGCTATTTGTATGGATTCAATGTTGATCTCTACGGGTAGAACGGCTTCTTGACCATACACCAGCTGGTAAGGTGAAAGTTTCGTCGCTCTGTGATAAGCTAGCCGATACGCCAAAGCGACTCGATAGAGTTGAATGCCAATTCCTTGGTTTTTCATCGATTTTTCTTTTGATTAGTTTAATCGCGCTTTATTGACGACTCGCTTGTCCGTTAGCCCGAGCGTAGTATGGGGATGAATTCAATAGTTTAACCCCGGACTTATTGCGTAAGCTCAAACTCATTGGACATAAAACCGTGCCTTGATCGGTTGTAATTGTTTATGTATTCCAAACCGATGAACAATATGTTCATTAACAAAACCGATGGCTTCAACGCTGGTTACTTTCTTAAGTGGTATAGCTTCAACCCACTTTGAGAAATAATTAGTTGCGGCCAAAATAAACTTGTGGCCTTTACTCGATGCAGGAAATATTTGGCCGATTATATCTATTCCCCAACCTCTAAACGGCCATGGCTTGATAATTGAGTGCAAAGCCGATGCTGGTGCTAATTGTACATTGCCAAATTTCTGGCAAGTTTGACAACCTTTGTAGTATTCAAAACAATCTTCTAGCATTGTTGGCCAAAAGTAACCAGTCCGTCTAAGCATCCATTTCATTTTATGGGCCGATTGATGAGAACCGCAAATGCCTTCATGTACTTCACCTATTGCCACTCGCGCTTCCTCGGTCCTAAGACATCTTAATAGCAATCCTTCCATCGTCCGATAGTACAAAGTATCGTCCATAACAATGTACTTCAAAGCTCGTTGCCTAATTTTGCGTTCTGTCGACTCAGATGAATCGATCATGTATTTCTTTATTTGCGTCCTCCAATCCGCGACATCCACACACATGACGGCTTTATCTATTAGCTCAGTCACTTGATATCGGTCGAGGTCTTTGTACCCTGATACCTGTTGAGCCAAAGCATTAGCTCTATCGTTCAACTCTCTAGGGACGTGACAGATAGAAAACGACGTAAATGAGCTGATGATCTCTATGCATTGCTCCAAGTATTTTAGCAGTATCTCGTCTCGACATTGGTATTCTCCCTTGATTTGCTGTATAATTAGCATAGAGTCCCCGTATGCCTCAACCGCACTTGCTCGATATTTTCCAATAATCGCAAACCTTTGAGCAATGCTTCAGATACTCCTCGATTATTTGAGCATCGGCTATTTAGCTAAAATGCAAACTCGAAGTTATGACCTTTAGGTGATATAAGCACTATACCGATTCCATCACCTTCTCTCGCACACGCACCGTCAAAAACAATTGCCAAGGGCTACGATACCAAATCAATAGTAGTATCATGTCTCGTTATAAAATCGCTAGTACCGCCCTTTAACCGCTTTGGCGATTCATAGGATAGGTCGAACTCAACCAAGGCATAAGCCCATTTGCCAAGTCGACCTCGTAGGATTGGAGCTGACAACATATATTTTATAACATCGGCTTTACAGATTATTTTACAAGCCGATGCTAAAATGTAATGTCTTAGCTTTGTACATGAGAAGTATAAAGACAAGCATAATTTTTCAATGAAAGGGTACCTGACTTCAGCATCAAGAAGGCATCGGCTTAAATAAAAGATAACTCTTTCCTTTCCATCAACTTCTTGTGCTAAAACAGACCCAATAGTCTCCTTTTCAGCTGATATATATAACTTGAATGGAATCCCCTTTTGTGGCGCGGCCAAGACCGGAGGATTGGTTAAATATTTCTTAACATCGTCAAAAGCCTTTTGCTGATCGGCTCCCCATACAAACTCTTGATTATCCTTCAGTTTCAACAGTGGGGTAAATGCGTGGATTCGTCCGAAAAGATTCGAAATGAACCTTCGGAGATAATTGATTTTGCCGATCAACTTCTGTAACTCATTTTTGCACGTCGGGGGCATTGTATCGACTATAGCTTTGACCCTTGTTCGATTAACCTCAATCCCTCTTTCATGCACCATAAAACCTAGAAAATGTCCAGCTGACACGCCGAACTCACATTTGAGAGGATTCATCTTCAAGCCATGCGATCTTATGTTCTGGAAAACTCTCTCTAGATCGGCCAAATGCTGCAAGTCCTCTGCAGATTTTACTACGACATCATCGATGTATATTTCAACGATGTGGCCGATTAAATCGTGAAAAATTAGATTCATGGCTCGCTGATATGTTGCCCCAGCGTTCTTTAATCCGAAGGTCATAACCGTCCACTCGAATAAACCTATTGCACCAGGACATCTGAAAGCTGTTTTTGGTATATCGGCTTCTGCCATGAATATCTGATTATATCCGGCATTCCCATCCAGAAAACTTATGATCTTATTCCCCGACGCAGCATCGATAAGCATATCGGCTATAGGCATCGGGTATTCATCTTTTGGTGTCGCTTTGTTCAAATCTCTAAAGTCAACACATACTCGCAGTTTTCCGTTTTTCTTCATAACTGGAACAATGTTGGAAACCCACTCCGCATATCGACAAGGTCTTATAAACTTAGCCTCCAACAATCGCTCTATCTCTTCTTTTATAATTTTATACAGAGACGGATTAAAACGCCTAGGGTACTGTTTAAACGGCCTATAACCTTGTTTAATAGGTAGCCGATGTTCTACCAATCGTCGGCTTAGACCGGGCATCTCGTAATATTCCCAAGCAAAGCAATCTTTATACTTTCTAAGAATTTCGATTAACTTCTCTTTATATTTTACATCTAAATTTGCGCTCACAAAAGTTGGTCTTTTTCTATCACCACTACCTATATCAATTTCTTCAAGCAGATCGGTGGACGTAAAGCCTTGACCTAACTTTTCAACTTCTTGAAAGTCTTCTATAGCTTCATAGCTATCCGTTGTTTGCCGATAGCTTTGCATTTTATCTTGTAATGCCTTCACTGTTTTTCTTGTCCCCATCGGCGTAGCACTTCGTTTGCTCGATCAAATGTGCCTGGCTTGACACTAATCGGCATAAGTCCTGTCTTGTTCACGCAGATGAAATCGCAATCTTCTAATGTTTTTCCCGATATACACCCTGCTTCTTCATGTTGCCAATTCACATCAGAACTGGCCATGGCTATGTGAGCCGATGTGTCGGCCGTGACAACTTCAACCTCTTCTCCGTTCCATTGTACAAGCGCTTGATGCATAGTTGATGGGATACAGCAGTTGGCATGAATCCAATCTCTTCCAAGCAAAATGTTGTAATTTCCTTTTGCGTCAATAACAAAAAATGCGGTCGGCAAAGTCTTACTGCCGACGGTCAGTTCTGTAACCATGACGCCTTTAGCTTCTGTGGGATCGCCTATGAAGTCGTTCAAAACCATGTTAGTTTTAATCAAGTCTTCATCGGACTTACCCAATTTCTTGCAAGTCGTGTAAGGCATCAAGTTTACTGTGGCTCCACCGTCTACCAGCATCCTTGATATCGGCTTTCCATTTATATACCCTTTCAGATATAATGGTTTCAAATGTCGATGATCATCTCTTGGTTTCTCGATTATTGCGTTTTGGACTCCCGAGCAAGATTGGGCAAAAGTTTCTTTAGCCGATTTAGTTTTGATTTTGAACTCGGCTGGCAATGTGAACACCATGTTGATATCCATTGGTGGTGTATCATCCCTAATCATAGGAGAATCTAGATCGTCTGCTGATTCAAAATCTTCCTCAGCTTGTTCTTTTTTCTTCCATTCTTCTTAACAATTTTGACTGGACGAAGCTCATTGAAAGTTTCGTCCCTCTGTTTCTCTGCGTCGGCTTCCCGGATCTCTTGAGTCCTTAGCCTCTGAAGTCGTCGACGTTGCGATCGGCTAAGGCCAGACGGACACCATCTAGGCTTAAGCTCTACTGGTTTTCTTATCTTGCCGACGAGATTATCTTGGTCTATGTTTGACCTCCGCGTTTCGACCTGGTCTGGTTCTTGCTTTGGTTCAGATATCCTTTCGTGAACAGGCCTTTTGAAACCTTCGCTAGAACCCCGAATCGGCCCAGACAGCCTGTCTTTAGCCGATTGCCTTGGCCAATCGTCGCGGGGGTAATGTTCCATCGGGCACGTATATGGGGATGGCAGTGCTACTCCCCTTTCCCAACAAAACTGCCAAAAAGGACATCTCCTATGGGCCCTTTCTACGTTTTCAGTGTGATATAAATTATCCGACCGGTGAGCAGGATATCGTGGCCGGCTATTCATCCTTTCATATTTATCCATCAGTTGTGAAAAAGTTGGTCCCGACCTTTTGGCCGATTGCTTTGATGGCGATTTTTCAGCTTTGTACCATTTACCTACCCGAGGATTACCCTTGGGTTTAATGGTCCTCGAATTTTTTCCTTCGTGATCGGCTTCTATTTGTAGTGAGTCGATTGTAATTTTCAGTGTTTGACCAGCTCCTGATTTCGGCTGAATATTGACCCGCCGATCCCTTTTTGGCTCCTCATGGATCGGCTCCTTTCCTTTAGCCGAACATTGAACCATGTTGATTGGAAATGGATCAGCATCAACTTGCATAGTTGGCTCGTCAGCAAATTTTAGCCGACCGTCCTCAATGGCCGACTGGATCTGTTGACGGAAAATATTGCAGTCATTAGTATTGTGAGAAAAAGAATGGTGCCACTTGCAATACCTGCGTTTCTTGATCTCGTCAGCCGATGGTATAACATGTCCCTCGGGTAACCGTATTATTTTTTCTTGTAATAACAGATCAAAAATACGATCACACTTGGAAATATCAAAGGCATATTTAACTTCCGACTTATTTCTAGTCGGCTTTAGCCAAGAACAGACAACGGACTTTTTAGAGCCTTTTACCCATTCGGCTATATTTATCTCTGCCTCATCGTCCTCTGAAGAATCACTAGAACAATATTCGACCATATTAACTTTGGCCTTGTCCTTCTCCTTATTATTATTGTTCTTGAATCTATCTTTAAACGCTTTACTATCAGGGAATCGGCTTTCTGGAGCCGATACACGATGAAGCAAGTGACTTAGGTCAGTGAACTCTTGCCCTCCAAACTTCTCCCTAAGCGGAGGAATCAACCCTTGAAACGCCAAATCAGCAAGTTGATTATCGGGCAAAGTGACGCTAAAACATCGATTCCTAGTTTCCCTAAACCTTTTAATGTAATCAGTTACCGATTCTCCAAATTTCTGACGGACAGAGCTTAGATCAAAAATCCTGAGTTCCAAACTGCCCGAAAAGAAGTATTCGTGAAATCGGCTTTCCAAATCGTTCCATAAGTGGACCGAATTCGGAGGTAAACAGGTAAACCAGGTAAAAGCTGCTCCGGACAATAACAATAGGAACAATCTTATTTTCAGTCCATCGGACTGAGCCGCTTCGCCGCATTGAGCGATAAAGTGTCCGATGTGTTCCAACGTTGTAGTTGAATCATCGCCAGAGAATTTCGCAAAGTCTGGTACTCTGAAATTATGAGGGTATGGCATACAATCTATGTAATCAGGGTACGGCTTTCTATAGCCGATAACCTTTCCCTTAGGCTGTATGCCGAACTGGTCCCGTAAAATAGCGGAAATCTGATCTGCCCAATTTACATTATCGGCCATTGGCATAGTAGGCCCTTGATAATGTTGGTCATAGTTGGCAGCCTATCCTCCGAGTGCAAGCTCGAGTTGCCAGTTATGCTGCATCGTCGGCACACGACCATACTGATCATGCCGATTATGCCTGACTTGAGGTTCCGACACTGGGACAAATGGCTCTGAGTATGTCACTACCCTATGTTGACCTGGGTTTCTAAGTATGGTAGGATCTTGAGAGAATCTCTCGGAGCCAATCGGCTGTGGAACCGATTGGGGAAAAGCATAGAACGGAGCCGACGGCGGCAGATTTATCGATGCGTCTAACTTGGCGGCATCGGTGTAGGAATGGTAATGACTTACCCCACTTGACCGAGGATCTCTAGGCAATATTACGGTCGGCTGAGTAGGCATCATTGTAGGGGGTGAGGTTATAGCCGATGGTTTAGGATCGGCTGTCGAGCTCTGCGTATTTTGCGCTACTGAAAAAACAGAATAATTTGGCAGAGCTTGTAATGGGTCAAGCAGACTTCCTGACGAGGCTAACTCCTGGGCTATAGATTTAACGCTATTTGCTATCATCGGCTTGAGCATTGTTACGAGAGCCGATGATTGATTTATTAAGGCGTGGTGCACAGACTGATTGATCATAGCCGATAATTCGGCTTGAGCAGGCAGATATCGGCTTACCGGTTCTGTGACACCCGCATCTCCCAGGGCGTTGACCGTCGGCAGGGCTGATTTTTGAGTGACGCCACGTCTGGTTTTCTGATAACAGCTTAGCATCATCTCCTCCAACGCAGTCTTCCGCGCCTCTATTTCCTGACGTTGTTCCGCGGTCAAATCGTCCATTGTTGGGACAATTATGGCTTCTGCGTTTAGATCTGATGGTGGAATCGACTTTTCTGATGAAGACATGGGTCCCACCGGGCGTGCCAAGAGTGTGTTAGCGTCAAAAACTTGATGTAGGGTTTCTGACAGCAGCACACCAGACGAACACCGGGTTCAGAGCGTGCCAGTCGATTTGACCTTTAACCGACAAGGTAAAAATATAAAATTTACTCAAAAGCCGATCGTAACGATCAATCGGCTTAGACTCAATCAGCTTGAAGTCGATTAAGATCAAAGTAACAGGTAAGTCTAACTAGCCGATTAAGGCTAATCAGAGGATAAAGGTAGATCGACTCTGAAGAAGGCGATGCGCAATAAAATCAAAACAAATCAAACCTGGGGTGTAATTGACGAAGATCAACAATCGGCGATGCGCAACTTTATTGATCAAAATCGATTACAAAGAGAGAGATTTAAATTACAGAGGCTACTCCTAGTCGACAGGAAAAAGTAGAAAAATAAAAGCTGGTTGATTGTATTGTATTGTTGTTTATGCAGCTTGCTCTGGTCCTTCTTTTATACCCTTCGGCCGATCGTGTCCTACTACAACACGTTTCAAGTCTTGATCCGTATCGGCCTTATCTCGGACAGTTATTTTCTTAAAGATCTTGCCGTTACCAAATATCTCCAAATCTTTCCAACTTGTTCATTAATTCCCGTATCTTTGACCTTATTACCGATTTTGACTAGACTTACCAAATTTTGGTGCAAACACATAGCTTTAACCATCACATTGGGGTAATTTAAGAGTAACTGTTATTACACAATACCAAAGGTTGGCTCGAAGTGTACGCTTGATCTACAAGTGATGAATATATTAGGGCATTAACTAGTGTCCGGGCGTCCGATCTGAGGATGTTTCGTCGGACGCTCGGTGCAACTTTTTTTTTCAACGTCTGCAATATTTTTTTTCGCACGTACATTTCTACTGTTATTGAAGAAAAATGTTTCACACGTAAGAAGAAAATGTTGTAGCGATCCGAATCGACATTTGTACTGTTATCGAAGAAAAATGTTTCACACGTAAGAAAAAATGTTTTATGCATACGAAAAAAATGTTGCGGCGTCCGAAAAAATTAGACGTTGGCTCCTAGCCATTCCGATATATTAGAGTGAAGGTTAGATCAGCTAAAATCTACTTCGTATCTGTGTCTAAAAGTTTCCATTTTCCATCACAGTTGCGGCCAAACTCGCCGAAAGTGGTACTACCATTCCCTCTAAAGAAGACACTCAATTTTGCCAAACTACACAAAGCGCTCGTTGCGTACGCTTGATGCAGGTATACAGTGGTTCTGAATTTCTGACAAGTTAGTACAGTATTAAAAGTAAAAAACTGTTGAGTATGGTGATTTATATATAGTCTTCTAAGATTTAAAAATATGTGTTATAAGAAATTCTAGATGAATCCTAATAGACTTATTGTTGGGGAATAGGTAGGCTACTCTAGCGAAAAATCAATTTTTTTCTACTGCGTAACCAAAGAACCACTGCAAGTTATAGATCACAGAATTAACACTAAACGCGCAGACCCGTAGCGAAAGTAGAGTCGATGTAGCGCGGTGGTGCAGATATAGTCGTACTAGCCTCGCGCCTCCTCCAACAGCTCCTTGTGACCGTCGCAGGTTGCAAATCGTCCTAGTATTGAAGCTTCGCAGCAATGCCTCCAAAGTATCCACACGTACGGGGCAGGAACACCACATGCCAGAGTGCTAACGCTTGCTGCGCGGATCTGGGCGGAGGAGGGGTGACGGCTAGGGTTTCGGGAATTTTGAATTCGTACTATCTCCTAACCCTAAAGCCAGCACCCCTCCCTTTAAATAGATGTCACATAATGGGCTCTACATTAGAGGCCCATTAGGAACTTAAAATCCATCAGAATTATGATCACCGTCCGAATTAAGTCCCAACCCTTTAAGTGTGCGACCCTATAGGTTCACGTATACCTAGACATGGCCCGAGTACTCTTACTCGACTATTAATTGGTAGCGGTCATTAGCAGGACGTGCCGACTCCCAAGTATATGTAAAGATCATATCGGACGAACCTAAACAATGCTTAGTTATATGCATTTCCCTTTGCCTCATGATATCAGTCAAACTCAAGGCGAGTACAAGCCATCTTTGTTTAGATAGCTCGATCACTGTTTCTCGATCACGTGACTCGAAATCTCCAACTACGGTTAACTCTTTAACCGCGAGTAGCATGGCCATGCATTTCCAGAATCCGACCACTCGAGAGGCCTAGAGATATCTCTCCCATTGAATAGAGGGGCAAATCCCATCTTGATCGACTATGCTTCGCAGCATGCTTCATGACAAACACAAAAGCCACCTTTATAACTACCCAGTTACGGAGTAGTATTTGGCAACCCCTAAGTAAGTCATTACACATCTCGAGTACATACGCCAACCTCAAGTCTAAGGATATAGCATACACATTGTATATGAGATCAACTGATGACAAGAAGATTACAACGTTCTTGCAGTGTCTCAAGGTGGATCGATCCAACTCCATGTTCTCTAACATGTGTCCATATTATTGGTTTGATATCTCTATATCTATGACCCATGAAACATAGTCATCAACCAATACTTATGCTTGTCTATTCATGTATCCTCATATGTTTATCGACTAGGGATCACTTTAGAATAATCATCACAAAGTCATATATAGAGTTCACAAACAAGTCACATACTTGCTAATAAATAGTAATAAAAATATTCAAGGAACAAAATAATTAATCATGAATATAAGGAAATATAACCATCTCTATGATTTGCCTCTGGGTCATATCTCCAACACTTATGATTTCCGAAGTCAAAAACTTTTTTTGAGTAGATTTCCTACTTTTCTTTGAACGAGGAATAAGGTGGTTATATAAACCCATGGGGTGATCATGGAGAACCCAAGCGACTAAGAAGCCACAAACCAACTCATCTAAAGCAAGAGACGCATGATAGGATTAGATGCTAGATTATTCTTTAGCATTATATTCTTGTATAGGATAAAGATCCAAATGTTTTAAAAGGTTCAAGAGGGTTGTGAAAGAGTGACAATCATTTGTACTCTTTTGAGGTTGTGCTTAAATAATTTACGGTCAGTTTAGCCAAATCTTTCTCTCTTGTCGTGGCAGCTACAACGCCGTTATTTTGGTTCTCTCCACGATATTAAACTTCTTCGTTCTTAAGACTGTACACGCTCGTGATGTATCTCATAAAACTATGATTCAATCAAAGGCTATTGCGCATAAGAAGAGGTATCATAGTGTAACAAGTAGTATCTGAGCCAAGACCGGATTAATCAAATTTGCGAGAAAGTCGGTAAAGCGTTAGGTGATACAAAATCAAGATCAATGTCGATGATGTGGAATTAAGTGGAGAAATTTGATGGTGGAGGAAATTTCAAGGTGCGGCAATGTGTGGTGAAGGATATCCTTATCCAGCAAGAGTTAATTGATACTCTTGAAGAGGATAAACCGGAAAAAATGTCCCCCATAGACTGGAATGTGATGGAGCGAAAGCCTATCAGTACAATCAGTCTGCATCTCACCGATGAGGTAAAGTACTCGGTGATCAAGGAGAATTAGCCGGAGAAATTATAGAATGACTTAGAAGGATTGTATGTGGAAAAATTGCTAACAAACCAGTGGGTGTTGAAATAACAACTGTATAGATTGTAAATAGAGAAAGGTACACAGTTCATTGACTATCTCAACGTTTTCAACAAGCTTATCACACAACTGATTGGTGTGGATGAAAAAATTGAGGAGAATGATAAATTCGTCGTATTGAATCATTTCTACCATCTTGGGAGCAATTTGTGATAAATATTCTCGTCGGAAAAAGTACTCTCAACTTCAATGATATAGTTGCATATCTATTTGCGGCAAAGTCCTTGAAAAAGCCATTAGAATGTTCATCCTCGGGTGATCGTTGGCTACCATAGGTGTTGCAGACTTATGCAAAAGTCACATGATGAAGGGGAAGAGCAAGAGCATACATGTATGCTATCTATGTGACAAGAAAGGTAATATGATAAAGGGCTGTCCGAGTTTGAAGCAAATGAATGATACATGCTCTATGGTGGTAGCAAAAGATGATTCAAACATACTTGTCGTCAATCAATCATGTATTTTTTCATCAATGGATATTAAGTTCAGGTTATTGCTTCCACATATGTTAGGGGAGGGAGATGTTTAATGAAGAATCTCTATGCCCAGCGCATGGAATTGTTCACTTAGTAGATTGTAAGGAGTATGCAATTACTAAGGTGAGAATAGTTACATTGGAGATGTATGATGGAGCACATTGCACATTTATGGGAGTTTGATATGTTCCTAATATAAAGAAGAATCTAATATCTATGAGATCACTTAAACACG
This sequence comes from Otatea glauca, assembly GCA_036346275.1. Lineage (NCBI taxonomy): Eukaryota > Viridiplantae > Streptophyta > Magnoliopsida > Poales > Poaceae > Otatea > Otatea glauca. The sequence continues at coordinate 14,429,220 of CM070732.1, read as the reverse complement.
AAGGTTGTGAGGTATCACTTCAAAATGGAGTCATACGAGTTACTAGCAAAAGGAGGTGATCGTGAAAAATATCTGAAGCAACAGAAGATACCGATTGATGGGCAAATCTAAAGGAATTGTAACCAATGGGAAGTCTAGAAAAAATCTAGGAGAGGGAAACCACGTTATCAACGGTTGGTACTCAGATCTCAACTATAGTCATGTGCGAAACTGCTAAGACAGTTACAAAATCTAATAGACGCAAAGGCGAATGTGTGAGCTGTTGAAAGAAGAAAGATATAGCGGGATCAACCAAGCAGTACCAACTAGCAGATAGAGCTCGGAGGCGGTACAAACCTATAGCATAGAGAGCTACAGGGAAAAGAGGTGTGGTTAATCAAACTATACAAAGAAAAAGCTCTCAATGGATGGTTCGAGCGGTCAAGCCTGAACGCTAACACGCACGTTGCAGTGATGTGTATAAGCTCCTACAGTAAAGGCACTCCCAAAGGTGAGACAGAAAACAAAAAAATTATAAAAAATCTGAAAGTTGGCTGGAAGCAAGTTCTTAGAGGAACACGGTAACTTGGTAAGAGTAAGGTAGAGATTGTTATGTATTGTGATTTGTACCTAGTGGCTATAAGGAGTACTATATGAATTCTAATAGAATTAGGATTAGTAGAAATCCTACTTCTCTTTGGAGGACTAAGAAATCTATATAAACCTATAGGACTAAGAAGTCTATATAAACCCATAGGATGGTCATAAAGAACACAAGCAACCAAGATGCCACAAAAACTCATCTAAAAACAAGAGACGTACGAAAGAATTAGAGATTGGGTTATTCTTTAGCACTAGATTATTATACATAGCAAAGGCCCTAAACGGATCGAGAGAGCTGTGAGAGAGTAACAATCCCTTATACTGTTTTGAGATTGTGCTTAAAGAATTTACAGTCTGGTTCACCAAATCTTTTCTTCTCGTTGTAGTTGCTTCAACATCGTTATTTTGGTTCTCTACGAGATTCAATTTCTTCATTCTTAGAGACCGCATAAGCTCGTACCGTATCTCACAAAACTCTGGCCTAAGATCCGAGGCTACTACGTATTTAAGGGGTACAAAAGTGTAACAAAAACAAAGCTCTGTACCAATTGGTGTAACAGTTCACACAGAGTAATTCCTTGGTTGCCATGAGGGGCGATTACTTCATATGGTGTTATCTGCAGGTTTTTCTTCAGTAATCTCAAAGTACAGGCAGGAGTGGGCATTCTTTTGAGGATCAGCTGAGTTCTAACTAGCTTGGTGAAAAATGGGGATTACCGGAGCGCAATTGTGTCAAATATCTTGCTCACTGCAAGAGGGTTTCTCATCGACGGCGGCCACCGTCAATTCCTCTTCCAAAGATGTTGCTGACACGGTCCTTGATAGGGTGCATACTGTGTTTGTCTCATGATCAGTCTCATAGATGGTTGTGTCGAGGGAGCAAACAGACCTAGATGTGATGGTTCCGTTCCGCAAGAAGAGCGGGTTGTTGTGCCTGGTCTTGTCTTTGACCCTCTTGCACCAGCTATGAAGTGATTCCCTGACGCTCTCGGAGACCAATGACTTCTTGAACTTTGATCCCATCTGCAAATTCACAAAGAAGCAAGAAACGTGAAGAAGACAACAGCCACCGCATATCACCTAGGTATGAGCTATCTTCCGGCAATCATACAAATACAACCTAGTAACAATGTTTTGGAGGAAACAGTTTTTCTGGATATTAAGTGCAGCAGACACATTTGAGTGTTTGTTACATAAAGAGGATGTAACTATAAAACTTCACAATCAGGTAAGAACATGACTGCCCAAATGAAGAAGCAATTCATCGGAAGGATATGTTGACAGTAAATAGTGCTGATGAAATAAGTGAAGGATTTGCTAAGTGGCTCTCTATTTCAAATTGAACTAGGTTAGTCGTTCAAGAATACCTGGGTAATAATCACATTAAGAGGCAGTGTGCTGTAACTGCACCAAAACTGAACTAGCAGCCTGCAACGTCCAGAAAATGTTTTTTCAGTCTTGAGTCCCAATTAATATACTTGTATTTTTAAAAATAATTCATGACAATAGTGGGATGAGTTTCCTCCATAATTAGAAATTTCTTGTAAACACATGTGATTATAAAGTAGATTGACATAGAAACTGATGTGAAACATTAACGTGGCAGTTTTCTCAAAACACTATATCAATTGAACATATGGAGATGCCAAGCTCTTCTGCTATCACAACTCGAAACATACTCATTTCTTGAAACTTACCCAGAAACCAAGCGAATGACAACCATGTAATGGTTCTTCATGAAGCAGGATTGTGCACTCAGTTCCCACTGCATAGGATGTATATAAAGTAATAAACAATCAACAAAGTTATAAGGATAGCATGAGAAATTAATCTATAATACGTAGGAATTTCATATGTGAAGTGGTGATAGATTGCACAGCTTCTTTCTTTTCTCTTGGCCTAGGAAATCATTTGGTTGTTAAGTTTTGCAACCACTTATGTTTTTAGCACTAATAAGCTGTGATCCAGACCAACAATTTGGAAAGATCCCATGTACCCAGCACCTGTCTTTCATCTCTTTACAATAATGCCTGTTAATCCCAAACAACAAATAACTGATCATGAATTAATAAGATAATTCTCACCAGGGACCATAAGAATGTTGCCATCTCAAAGGCATTCTGAAAGGAAGAGTAGGTGTTAGGATGCAGAAGGAATTGTTCGTACAAGCATCACAAGAGAACATTATCTAAAGTAGCAAGAGACATCACCTGAAATGAAATGAATTGTATAAGCCACCAGAGGACCTGAGGCTTTCCAAACCAGAAGAGATCATCACGCAGTTTCAGTTGTGTCCCAACATATGGGGCAGTTGCCTCAACAACTTCCAGAGCCAACTGAGCAACAACATGCTGCAGCTCGGTACCCACTAGCAGGACCAGCTTTGAAAATTTTGAAGCCAAGGTAATTATGACAAGATATAAGTATCATTTTGAGATCAGTAATAAGAATAATCATTAATTGAATCTAGCAATTTCCTTAAGACATACGGAAATACTTACAATAGCAGGGACAAATGATATCCAGAAATATATATTAAGACCTGCAATTGAGTAAAAGAAGCAAACTGTGTCATATGAGGATTAAAGCTGACAACCAAAACTGTGGGTGAGAGAGGGCGAGAGAGAGAGAGAGAGAGAGAGAGAGAGGGTACCATGAACATTGACAAAAATGCATACTATCGCATATGCCCAAAGCGGCCAACTGCACGACAAACGGAATGTCACCTCATGCATGAGTACCAGAACAAAGATGGCAACAGATAGTAAAACAGAATGTTGAAAGAAAAGCATAATATACTGATAAGTCATAAGAGAATTGTAGCAAATCAGCTGCTGACATCATACTATAATCAAGATCTTAGAGGAATGAACGTTAAGATAGCTTCAGCTGACAATCTGTGTTGACAAGCACAATATTAATTTTGGCACCAACATGGGGTTCAACAAACATATAGAACAGATGCATTAGAAAAATAAGAATATATATTCTGTTCAGTGAAAATATTGGGAGCACCTAATCAAACACATCGCATTAAAGCATAAAGGAAGAGATTTTTCAAACCATGGTACATATTTGAACTTAGCAATCCAGAATAGATAGGTTCTTTTGATGCTTAATTGCTTATATCATCAGATGAAAATAAGATAGCCAGGAGTGTAAATTATGTTTTACCTGATACCAACACTTCCATTGTAATCATCTTCCATGCTCCGTACCATGTATTTGTGGAAGTCATACGAATGTGGCAACTTATGATACTGGTAAAACAAATAGACCAGTAATCACAATGCAGAAGTGACAATTGAATCAATAGAGAGAAGTTAGAGTACTTACTGTGATAAAACCCAACCTCAATGCCATATAGTCCGATTTTGTGATAGAGCCCTTAAATTGACGCAGAAAGCACAGCTGAAATGTTTCCAGAGTTTCTAGAGCAAATTAGATGCTCCAGAATTCAAAATTTTTCATTGGATCTCATATTTCAACAAGCCATCACAGAAAGCAATGTGTAGTTGAGTACATATGGACATATATCCAATTAAGTCGTTTATAGCAGTTCAGATACATGAATTCTTTACTCTTTGTTTTAGATATAAACATCCAGTACACTCTCAAGGTTAAAGTAGAGATGACTCAATGAATTGGGAAAATGAGGCATAAAAGATTTAAGTCATTATGTTTAGCATGGTCACGAGTAAAAATAATGCAGTAAGAATCAGTTCAATCTCCACATTCTGCTTGGAGCAATGCAGTGAACTTACCATCCAAATGAGTATTTTATTTTTGCTCCATGGGTGAGATGCATGATGAAATACAAAGGTAGATTGCCTTCGCATCACCTTTCTCCTAGCTGAGAGAGAGAAACACTTCTCAGGTAGAACAAAACAACAGTATTAAGCTAATGTATCAGTACTACATATGACCTAAAAGCAGCCAATTTCACTTGACCTTACCTTGCAGCTGCTCACTGGAGAGTGGACATGCATAGGCTTCCCATTTCCTCCAGCTATATATCTGCAACAACGGAAAAAAAAACACACACACATTAAACATCCAAAGACAGTCTCGCAGTGTTAGATCAATGAATAGGTAACACCTACCTTAATCATCGACAGTACCACTGTCACAAAACTGTACAACACGTGAGTGATACCAAGAATAAACAAAAACTGATGCAGCTGCTCAAGGCCGTCGTACGAAACAAAAGGTTCATGACCCTGCAAGTAGAGAAAACAACAACAGAATCACTAAAAGGTGCCTTTCCACCGCACACTTGATTGGGTGGAAGCAAGTTGATTGTCGTATACCTCACTGCAAGTATGCATTGACTGGCCACCGAATAGGCTGTTAGCAAGAGCAGTCTGGTTTGCAGCGCCGTCCCATTGTAGCGCCAGGTCATCAAAATCGTTCTCCGAGCAAATGTAGAATCGACTGGTGAAGAGTGACGACGGCACACAAATTTCTGATATCCACCTTGCTGTCTGGCTCAGCAGCAACGAGATCACACCGAGCAGCATCAGTTCTGCAGTTAGCCATGGTTTCTCTTGTTGAGGCATACATTCAAACACCTTAAAAGTGGCAGCAATAGCAGACACTTTTTCATTGAAAATGTCTAGCCTTTCGACAATGAGAAGTAAACGTAAGGGGGTTCCAAAAGATGAAACCGCAAATTATGAAGATCAACTAATAGGCCAATAGGACAAACCAAGCTAAATGGAATGGTGACTATGAAAAACAGTGTCAAGATATATCAAGAGAATTAGCAATAGTAGGCATATTCAGAGAATTAGCAGTAGTCAGAGCAAATTGCAACTTGTTTTTTTTTAAAGAAAAAAGAGAGGCAAATGGCAAGGTGGCTCACAGAAAACACATGCTGCTGGAATGATATAAAGAGATACTAAAATACAAAAGGAAGAAATTAGATGGAAACACTAACGATCATGATTCATGAGCAAGCAATTGAATGCAAAAGTATAAAGCATAGTATGCATAGATGACTAAACACACGCTGTTGTATTAGAAATGCACGTATACGACTCAATCTGCTGTGAGTTCGTGAGTTGTCTGCCACCTTCGCGGATCTTCTCGAGCGCGGCAAGCATGGCCTTCCTCTTCGTCTTGCGCAGCCACTGCGTATTCAGAAAAGCGAGGCGATGTCAATCGAGCATAACGCAGGAAGCTGTACCACTAGCTAAGCAAGGTGCTGGGAAATCGAATCAGGAGGGCGAGCTGGTTTACCTTGGCGAAGCGTGAGAGGGCACGCTCGACAAGGAAGCAAGCGGCGACCATGAGCGTGGTGACCGTCGCCACCGACCACGTCGGCGTCTCCGCCAGCGACCTCCCCGCCTCCACCATCCTTGCTCCCCCCTTCACTCACAGACCCTCGGGCCCCACCTGCAGCACTGCTGGCCGCCGCCACCTTCTGCTTGTGCTGCGATCCGGAGCTAGCTTGTCTGCTGATTCGCCTGGCTCCGACGGCATTGACGAGGCGCTCTCTGCTCTCTCTCTCCCTCCCACTATGGAAGTCTGGAGTGAGTGACTGACTCGTACAGTGACAGTGAGGCAGGCAGGCACATGGGGAGTTCTTCACCTTTTTTTTCTTTTCTTTTTCCTACCGTTTTTTTTTTCAAATCTACCTCGTAATAAAGGAAGGATAGACATAAAGAATTAGTCCAAATTAAGGTAAATATATTAAACAGTTTTTATTGAATTCTCGTCAGTTCAAGGGGCTACTGTTACTTTATTATTTGAGAAATACTTGTACAATGTTCGATTATCAAATTTTCAAAAATCTATAAATAAGTTAACACCAATTAATCAAATAAATTGACTATAGTCTCTATTTAACTCATTGACATAGTTATAATTGATAAAAAATTATATATCAAAAGAGGGGGCCCATATTGTCTATTTGTTGTTGTGATTAGCTCACTTAATCGATTAGCCACTAGCTAATTCACGCTATACCACCTTCCCTACCTCCTCTCCGTCACCGCGATGGATTGTCCATCATTGCATGCTCGTTCCCTTGTCGGCTCCTAGCATCCACTCGACATCCTTGACGTCCCTTACATTTGTCGACTTCACGCGATATGCGTCAAACGTCCTTAACTCGGTGGGCTGTCGTGTCCTCGCAAAGGAGAGTTGTAGAGCCACCCCTTCTCTCTACAATCTCTGCATGCATCTAGGATTCAAATCCAATTTTGCAGGCAACAAGCGAAGTTACTAATTGTCAAATTATGCCTTCAACAAAGCAGCGGCCCACTAAGCTACATGACCCAAAAATGCGAAGCTTCTTCTTCCTCCAATCGCACCCGAGCGTATGTGCATTCATCGCTGTTATACCAAATATTGATGCCAGTGCTAAAGAAAGTATATAAGGTCAGACGGCCTAGCTCCATCCGAACGAATTTGCAAAACTAACCTCGTCCCCAAATGCAAAAGCAGCAACAGACAATATGTGTTACCTACCGTGTACCTTGAGCTTTGCAGCAAGTGTTGTAGACAGATAGCTCGACAGGTCCCGCCGAGCACCCGTCCAAGGGATGGATGTAACGAAATGATTAATTAAGTGACTAATTATGTGATTAATTAAGTAAAATGGATGCATGCCATGATGAGCACATGTGATGTCAGAGCAAAGGGAGCTCGGTAGGCCAATGAGCTCTATTGTGGCAAGAGAGCGTGTCAAGTGAGATATATCACCCGTAGGTTTGTACCTGAGAAATTGAAGGCCCTATGCTAAATCAGAATTAGGCCCTATACGTAAGAAAATCCAATTACGAAAAAAAGTAATTGAAAACTTTAATATAATTTTCTCTGAGAATTAATATTGCAATATATGGAAAGTATACGAGAAAGCAACGGTATTTTGATGTCCTCAATATTGCTCAAATTTCCTCGTAAATAAGTGATAGCTTTATCAACAATGGACATAATAAAGTAATGAACCCTAAATGACTGTGCAGATTGTGAAGCAATCAAACACATCTGTCATGGAAATGTTTCTTTCTTTGAATTTCACGTTTTCTATGAAACGTTGAATCAATATCCATCTCAAGTGCAATCTCTTTTTCTATTTATTGAAAGAAAGCCAGTGTCTCCGTACCCTTTGAAAAAGGAAATCAGCCCTGCAGTTTTCCAATAGAAACATCAATAAGCATACCAAAGCAGTTATTGCTAACCAAATTTACTGTAAAAAACATTTTATACCAAATGCCTATTGCTTTTAAAAATTTGAAAATCACCAAGTTCATTAGCTGCTGAAGATTTAGCTTCACTATTCGTTTTTAAGATCATTATCACTATCAATCAGTACTTGGAGTAAATCTTCGTATTTATAGGAAGAACAGTAAGAGATTTCCCTAACTCCCACCTAAATTGACTGATGACTAATACTAGTAATCAAGGGTTAGTTAAAATTTAAGGGCCCCTAATTTTTTGAGGGGTAGCTTGCACCTGCTAGAGGTACAGGTCTGGTCACCAATCATTGCTTTCGCGGTGAGGAACACGACTAATTTTGTAAATTTGTTTTTATAGAGAGTCCTAATTTTTTGAGGCCCTGTGCAGTTGGACAGCTTGCACCTGCTTGAGGTACGGATCTGATCACCCATCATTGCTTTTGCAGTAAGGGACACGACTAATTTTGTAAATTTGTTTTTACAGAGAGAGCTAGGTTTGAAGGGGGGAAAAGTTAGTCCGGTCAAAAAAATTCATGGAATCGCACATGGGCACTTTACTGCACTGCTGCTGTGCTGATTTATAATGCCAGTATTATGAGTTCGAGCAGGACGCTTAGCGAAAACGTGCTACATCATTCCACTATGAATATCATTAAGGAATTCTGGTCGAGAAAATTCTCGACTCATTGCCGGCTGTGGTCTTCGATCTCGTGCATTAGTCTTTTATTTCATTGATTCTCCGCGGTGATCTCAATATACCGAAACAACGCTTATCTTTTTTTTTCTTTAGCTGCTGAAAGAACGCTATATATTAGAGTAACTTGATCAGATCTCCATATATAATACACAAATAAAACACTGCCTCCTCCGTTTCTAAATTCTTGTATATATTTCTGCGACCATACATTAAAAAAACCACATTATATCTCTCATGTTTTTAGGTAATAACATAACAATAAATAACTTTAAAAATAGCTAAAGACGAAAAAAAAGATACGCGCACGGTAAAGAGCAAAATTTGAAGAAAAAAATATGTATCCAAGACAGGTTTCACAATATCAATATCGCGATAATCGACAATATTGAGATTTTAGAAAATCGAAAAAAATCGATCGAAAATCGGTAGAGAATCGGAGGGTTTCAAAATCAAACTTTTGATGAAAAAATTTAAAAAAAATAAATTTCACCGATAATCGCTCGATATACCTCGATAATCGCTCGATATGCACCGATAATCGGTCGAAAATCGACCCGAGCGATTTTGCAAACTTGTATTTTTCGGCGGTCGATATTGTGAGTGATTTTCGCTCGATATTCATCGATAATCGAGCGATATTGACCGATTATCGCGATATTCATGTCACATAATTTTTTTTTAATTTAACCGGTTTACCGACCGGTATTAGACACTGAACCAAGTCGATAATTGCGATAATCGACGGTAAATGAACCCTGATCCGAGAACGGGCAGTGGGACATGTAGATACTAATAATTACACAATTACGTGCTGCATAGCGTATCGCACAACTATATATACACGAGTAACTAACTCACAATTAAGCACTGCGAACACTTTTGACGCACGCACACATATTACAGAATAACCAACACACATGTATGCATCCGTGCACCAAACAGGAGTGAACACGGACAAGAAGAACAAACTAATTAACGCAAGCACGCACGGGCGCCAATCGCCGACTCGATCACCACCGCCGCGTCGTCCTCCCTCGGCCACGGCCGCAGGAGAGCGCCCGGAACGCGAGGGAGAACACCCCCGCCTTGCGCCGCCCGGGCCCAACCAGGCGCCGCCACAGCGCCCGGAGCGACGGCGTCCGCCGGCTCGACCGGAACGCCGCCGTCGTAGTCTTCTTCCTCCGCCACGGCGACCTCGTTGCCAGCGACGGCATTCTCAGCGGCTACCTTAGCCTCCTCCTGCCTGTGATGAGCTGACAAGAAACAGAGATCGATGCGCTATGCCTATGCGCTCGGCTGGATCAATCCATCGCCGGTACGGTTCGTTTTAAACTCGGCGCCGGCCGGCTGGTTCGTCACCTCAGCGCGGTGAGTCCGGATGCACTGACCGACGCGTGTGCGCGCACGTGTAGACAAGGTAGTGGCTTAGAGTTAGAAATAATAAAGTGCGCACGTGGTACGTGCACGTGCCAAGCGCTTCGTCGACGTATGCTCGCTGTGCCTATCGTCGTGTGTGATGTGTACGTGGCAACATTGTATTTGGTTGACACGTGTGCGCATGGATACAGACAAAGTACACGTAGGACAGGTAGGGAGCTAGGGGTTATACATGGACGATGGGCTAACAAAACGACAGGACCACCGGCCACGTACCGGCGCTAGTCGTGTAACCGTCTCCAGTTTTGCTATGAAACTCGATCTTGTGAACTTTTATGCTCTATATAGTAAATGGGATTTGTTTGTCTTGATTTTCGCTTCTTTTAAATCTTACATCTGTACGTTTCAAAGTAAAGAGGTGCTTCTATAATTTTCTTTTTTACAGTTGCATAAATATTAAAGTATGAATAAATGGTAGATAGTAATTATTTACCTCTTCATTTATTTCAAGATTTGTACATCTTTAATTGTGAGGAAAAGCATTGAAGCATTGCTCTTCAAAGTATAATACATGTAGTTCTCCTGTTTTGTTATAATAAGGTTTGGATGTGATTTTAGTGACCTTTCGCCTTGTGCCTTCATTTATATTTCACACTCTCTTTTAACCCTTATTAACAAACATTCAGACACTATTCTTTCTTTTATTTCAAAGGCATCATGGTCATTTACCTCTATCGACATCCTCTAGTTTTATAACTTCGTAATCCCATGAATGACCAAAATACACCTTATAAAATACAAATGAAGAATTTTCCTATCTTGCTCTCCCACTCACTCGTCAAAACCATAGCCACTACTCCATTAAGCATGCCATGTGTTTAGAATTTGTAGCACGCATATGCTTCAGAGCATATATATTGAATTTCTTCAGTTGTGTATAACATGAAAAAGTAGTTGCATTTCTTCGGCTCCCCCTATGTCTGTTTTTCTGGCTCACCCCCTACTGACGACAAAGATGGACAACACAGTTGTCGGTGAAAGCTTCGAAAATAATAATATAAAGTCGGATAAGGCGCATTTTGCTTCATTGGGGACATCGCTGTGCACAAAACTTGACGCAAATCCAATCATAAGAACATTCAACTTAAATCTTAATAATTGATTTAGCTAATCTTTGGAAATTTGTTGGATTGGATTTCAGTTAACGCCGTCCGATTGCCCGTGGGGCGGATGTGGTCCATCGGATGAGCATTTATTGCTACCAACGGGTGCCGCGACTTTGCCATATGAATTGGAAGGAGAATTTTTTGTTAAAGTTTTAGTGAATTGGAGTTGAAATTTTGAAACTTTTCAATCCGTATTGAAACGGGGAAATTTTGGGTCGAAAGTTCTGAATTAAAAGAGTGATCTTTTTGGGTTGGAAGTCACGGAGAGTTCTTATTGGAAGGCTAGCTAGATAGCCAGGGGATCCTCATCCTCTGCCTTGGGTTGGCAGCGTATAGGGGTGCAATCAGCTCGGATTCGGTTGAATATCGTTTTTTTTTTTGTATCTTAAACTATATTGTCGGATTCGGAGTCGGATACGGATAGTATCGGATACGAATACGGCACAGATAATATCGGTCACGGATTCGAAGCGAATACGGAAGCGGAATCGATACGGTACCGGATATTTTTTTTGTCGGATATTGCGTGAAAATAGATACCACATAAAGCACACAATCATTAGGACTTGTGAGTAATGTGAGACAAATCTAATTAATTCCAAAATCTATAGCATCAAACAGATAGAACGATATCCATATCTACTGGCAATTCAGTGAGGGGGAGGAAGATCCAGATAGGGAAGTAGGTTCCCAGGTTTTAGGTCCCAGTAGAGTATCCTTGCTGAATGGAGACATTTCAGTCCACAAAGCAACTACAATCAAGAAAACAACAGCATCTTCAATTATCAAGAAATACAAACAGACATTTTATTTTACTTGGAATTAATTTGTCACCCTCAAAACAATTTCTGGAGTACAGGTGGCCATAAGATTACCATCCTGTGCCTTGACATGTTATTTTACTTGGAATTAATTTTGCATTTCGACGACTTACCTTAATATATTGCACTTTCTATATGAACAGTTAGCATTCGTTATAGTTTGACTAGTGCATTTCAACATCATCTACGCTAAAAATTGTAAGATAGGTTCAAGCACCCGTGCAAGCAGAAAACTAGTAATGATTTTTTAATGGTTCAGCAAGCTCATGTGGAAGCATATGTAAGTTGTAACTACGTCTCTATCATTTGTCCTTGCAGCTTAATTGTCAAAATGGAACGATATCTACACTGACTTCACTCGCTAATCTTCAAAACAATAGCAAGTCTAAATGACAAACGCAAACGGTTAGTAAGGCCTAATTTCCCTGCTGTTTTCATTTCAATGATCTCATCAAAACTCGCTGCGATATGACAACAAATGCAGACATGTTTGCAAACAATTCTCTCTATGCGAATTAATATCTGCTTTTCTGGCTACTTTTACTTCCTGATGCAGAAATTTAACTTGATACAACAATCAAAACAGACTTAACAGCTGTCTCACCAGAAGGAAGCTTAGCTTTTCAGCACCACAAAGTTTATCCTGTTCCCTTCCAAAATTTCTTTGACAAACAGCCTCTCATCAGTCATCAACGTCGCGCTTTTATGCCTGAAACATTCCGGTCCAGAAAAAAATGCAGGAAGAAGCATAGTAGTTTACTATAATGAAAGCTTTGATTGATCCCCAATGTCTCGGAAGGATTTAGGACACACGCGCATACTATATAGTTATATGTCATCAGAGTATATATGTAGGAGCGGAGGTAGGGAACTGGGAAGAAGCCCGTCACTGTCGGCCAGCCACCAATTACTCCCTCCTCGCTCGCTCGCAGTCGGTCAAATGGGGGATGCATGCTCAGTTGCTCCAATCGCGGATGCTGCTGGTGGCTGGAGGGTGGAGGGCGGCGGTGGGAGGGTTTGAGGTAGGGGGGCGAGCGGCGGCGGGACGGGCAGCGGCGGACTGAGCTAAGGTAGCAGCGGCAAGCGATGGCGAGACGGGCTGAGGTAGTGGCAGAGAACGACGGTGGGAGGGGCGGAGGTAGTGGCTGAGGTAGGACGGAGGGCGGCGGAGGGAGGGGCTAGGGTAGGGGAGTGCGGCGGCAGGGGAGGGGCGGAGGTGGGGGCAGAAGGCGGCGGTGGCAGGGGTGGAGGTTCGGGCGAACGGTGATGGTGGGTGACTGAGTCGCGCGCGTCTCTATGGCGTGAACGAGGGAGGAGTGGACGAGATAGTTTTGTACCGCACAGGTCAATACAGATATCCGAAAACTTTTTTTTGGAAATATTCGAAAATTATCTTAGAATATCCTAATCCGACGGATAGTGATCTCCAGAATTTGAATCCGAATCCGACAACTATCCGAAAAAATTATCCTAATCCAATCCGAACACATCCGGTCGGTCGATCGGAAATTATCCGAACCGATTGCAACCCTAGCAGTGTACGATCGCCAAATAGCATATCTAGCTATTGGTCGGTAGCCGTCGGAAATAGAGTGCGAATGCGTCGACGGGCACGAGCATGACACAGAGCTTGGCGACCTGTATAATTAGTTCAGGTAACAACAGTAATACGGTCATTACTCTAAGATAATTACACGAATCTCGGCACATTAACTAATTAAAACATCGAGCGCACTCGACGTTTTATCAGTTAATACACCATGTTTAGAATGTTGCGGCAGAACAATAATTAGAGACTGAAATGAAACTTATTACATTCCATTGCTACGTAGGGTGACAAGTTCAGTACACTAATTATACATATGATCCAAGTACAACAGAAATATAATACAAAAATACTAATCACCCAAGGTTTAACAAAAGCAGGTGTACGATATACCAATATCTTATTCTTCTTAGTAGCCTACATCCTTGTATATCTGATTCTACGGGTGACCCTCACCCCCTGCCTCGTAAGCACCCTTCGGATCCAAGTCCAAACCCGCCGCTTGACCAACTGGGCAATTTTCTAAGCAAAGGAAAAGTTAAACAAGAGTGAGTACAAAAGTATTTAGCGAGTATTAATAACAAAATGCATTATATAAGTTTCCTCCAAAACCATCTCATGAATCCTTCCTCAAATCCTTTTTGAGAAAATAGGGTTTTAATTATGAAAATATGTGTTTCCGATTTTCAATTATCAAACATGTTACTACCAATCCTTATATATATACAATATCAACTGTACCTCGACTTTAATGCATATCGACGGTACACCCAATACCTACCACTGTATCCCGACTTCAAAGCACATCAGCGATACTTCAAATTCTAATTGTACCCCAACTTCAATATACATTGGCAGTACTCCTAATACCAACTATATCCTGACTTCAATGCACATCGGTGATACATCAAATTCTAACTGTACCCCTACTTTAATGCTCATTGGCGATACTCCTAATACCAACTGTATCCTGACTTCAATGCACATCGGTGATACATCGAATTCTAACTGTACCCCGACTTCAGTGCACATCGGTGGTACTCGTCTCATATATGTACTACTAGTTGTACCTTGATTTCAATGCAAATCGGTGGTATTCCTTTCATATAGGTATGCATATGCACCACCTTCTCTTAATCAATTCAATTTTCCATCCACATCCAATTTAGGGTTTTCTTAAAAGAATTATTCCAATGCATCGAAGATAACACATATAACTAAATACATTTGATTTGAAATTATATTATCAGTGAAACTTGCCTGAATTTCGATAAAGTAATCGTCCTCACACCGTTGTGCTGAGGATCAACGGTCGAATTGGATTTATTTCTTGAAATTATAAAATACTATATTTTAAGTAGCTAATAGATTTTTGCATGTTTTATGGCGTCCAACTTTTCTTTAACTTGGTTTAAATTAATACACGTATATTGTGTATTTTAATTTGAAGCATCTGAATTTTAACATATTTAAACTGAGCGTATTTTATTTGAGGATATTTTATCTTGCCGTATTTAAATTGGCATATTTTAATCTATGATGCTTTTTTTAAAAAAAATCTAGATCATCATTTCATTCTAATAGATGTATTATTTTCCTATTTTGATTGATATATATATGGCGGTTGCTAAATTTTAGTTACCTCCTTATTTGTTTATCCGCTCGCTTTTATTTTCTCTACATTATTTCTTATTTGCATGCTAGTTGTTCATTTACTTATTTTATTTATCATTTTTATTTTTATTTTTATTTTGTTTATTTATTTACCTTATTACTTTCTTTTCTTTTTTCCTTCTCTTTTCTCCTTTCCCCCATTTTTCTCTCTTTCTCTTCTTTTCCTTTCTTTCTCTCTCCTTTCTTTTATTTTTCTCTTTTTTTTTCTTTTTCTTTCTCCCCACCATCCACATTATCCTCTACTCTTCTCCATTCACCTCTCCCTCTCCCTCACTTCTTCCCTAAGCCTCTGCCACTGATCTCCCTGCCCAATCTGGCCGGCCTACGGCCACTCGGCTCCACAGCCGTCGCCGGCACTACTACAGAATGGTACACTACTATCGCTTCATCTGGGTCGGTTCTTAAGTTTTTAGGAAAAAACGATTGTGATAGATGACTTAGGAAGCGTGTTAATAATCATTACTATCGGTTCTCAGGTTAGAAGTGATTATGATAAAGCATTGGGCACATCACAATCGGTTCTTATATGAGAAGCGATAGTGATGTGCAATATCATCACTATCGGTTCTCACGTAAGAAGCGATAGTGATGATTATATGCACATCACTATCGGTTGTTATGTGAGAAGCGATAGTGATAATCATACGCATCACTATCGGTTTTCACAAAAGAACCGATAGTGATGTGTATGATTATATCACTATCGCTTTTCAAGTGAGAATCGATAGTGATGTGTGTGCATATCACAATCGTTTCTTAAGTGAAAACCGATTGTGATATGGCTGGCTAGGTTATTTATACACCTCGGGCTAAACTCTCCTCTGAGCCATGGCAATTATTTGTGTTGGTTTTTTGAGAAAACCGATAATGATATTAGAGATTTGTGTCGTTTCTATAAAACAACCGATAGTGATGTTTGCTTTTTTTTTGCTAAAAACATACAATGGTATGCAATTATTTGTGTCGGTTTTTTGAAGAAAAAAAACGATAGTGATATTAGAGCATTTGTGTTGGTTATTTTCAAAAACCGATAGTGATATGGAGCGTATATTTGTGTCTATTTCATTAAGAAAACCGATAGTGATGTTCGCTTTTTTTGCTAAAAAATATACATTGGTATGCAATTATTTGTGTCGGTTTCTTCAAAAACCCGATAGTGATAATAGAGTATTTGTGTCAGTTTTTCGAAAAACCCGATAGTGATAATTGTCCATTTGTGTCTGTTTTTTTGGAAAAAAACCGATAGTGATAGTCATATATTTGTGTCAGTTTTTTTGGAAAACCCGATAGTGATGAGCACGTGCACATCACTATCAGTTCTTATGTAAGAAGCGATAGTGATAAGCATGTGCACATCACTATCGCTTTTTAAGTGAGAACCAATAGTGATGCGTATGCATATCACTATCACTTTTTAAGTGAGAACCGATTGTAATGTGCACATACACATCACAATCGATTCTAACATGGAACCGATAGAGAAAAAAGACTATAATTTCTATCGGTTATTGCAAAAAACCGATAGAGATAAATATGCTAGCGCAATTCTATATTTCCATCTATTGCTATCGCTTCATAACCAAAACTGACAGAGATAAGTATGCTTGGAATCTCTATCGATTCTGGAAAAAAAACCATAGAGTAAGTGGCCCCGATTGCTATCGGTTCATAATTGAAACCGATAGAAAAAATGTACTTGCATTTCTATCGATGCTTGAGAAAACCGACACAGAAATACGCCAGGGCCAAGTACCTATAGGCTATAGCTATCAGTATCGGTTCTTTTGTCCGAACCGACACTGATAGCAAACCCCATAAATACTCTTTAAGTAATGGTCTTCCCGGTCGAGTGCGGGTAGAGTTAATTCGCTGCTCGGCATCCTGCAACCCTAGCTCCCTACTCGGCATCCTGTCCCCCTCCCCAGCCTCGTCCCTGATGGCGGTCTCCTCCCGCAGCCGATCCGCCGACGCCTCTCCTGCGGTGGGTTCCGCACGACCTCGGTGCCGGGTTCGCTCCCGCGGGGTCCTTCTCTTCTCCAAATTCCTTTGTTGTGACCAGAAACCCGGCGGCGGCGGCGATGGACATCTACAACGTCGAGATCCTTGGCAACGAGGCCCTCGTGAATCGTCCTGACCCCGTGTAAGGACCCGAATCCACTGATTCGAACCCACTGTGTTTACTGCACTATTCCCAGGATCAACGCTAGTGCACACAGCTTAACATTGGTACATATCACATCATACACAACGATAATAGAATAATAGTTCATTTATTGATATAACTAAATGTATGATCTTATGACCAACTTACATTATTAAGCCACGCAGGGCAAGACCGAAAATATAAACTAATAATTAAGCAATGGAAAGTAGAAACGTAGGTAGCTCATCACCACCACAGCAACCGACAAGGCTCGGACCCTAATGACTCGTGTCTTCTTGGACTTCATCTTCCAACACAGTGTAGATTCTTCAACTGTTGATTAATGTTGTTTGGCAAGGGTGAGTACTTAAAGCACTCAACAAGTTGTGCATGAATGCAATTCCATGTATCTATATGCAAGGCTTATTCCAATGGATAGGCTATCATGGCTATTTTGCAATAAGCGATTTATGAACGAATACTGATATATAGATTGTAAAGGATGTAAAACAAATAACGATAATAAATAAATTCAAGATTTCTCAAGTAAACCAAGTTTCCAATCCTAAGTTAAATTCCATCTTCCACATGGCATTCCGCCATCCCAACCAAGTTGTCCAATTAATTAAGCTAACCCTTAATCGTAATTCCGAGCATTGCTCAATACCATGAGCACGGCTATCCGAATAGTTTCACACTCTGCAGAGGTTATGCACTTTACCCACGATGATACAACCAAACACCACCAAGGCGAGAGATTATAACAAAGCCTTTACAATGCTCTATCTTAACCCGATACTACCCGCTAAGGTTTCAACATCAAGGTCTCAGTAAACTCACATCCGGGGCCCCCTCTTGCGCCATGTGAATTACACCTGACCCGGAACTCACACCGACCACGATAGTATCAAAATTAAGACTTTGCAAATTACTCAGCTAGGCTGGCCCATACCAGACATGTGGTTGCATGATTGACTCAGGTCAAAGGCTTGCAAGGTTAAGTCCTTAGTGTGATCAAGGCAAGACTTCCACATACCATCTGCCCATCGGGCCCACCTTGGCCTCCTCGCCTCTTGCCACTTGCCCCAATCTAAGTTATCATCACCCAGTTGATTACCAAGCACCACGTGCCATCAACAATTCAACATCGTTGCGTGACATGACTCGCCACAACAACTCAATCTCGTCGTGTGATCCCACATGACACACAAGTTCATAACATTGTTCCATATTCCGTTAATCAAGATTAATTAACAATGATTACGACACATGTGATGACGTGGCATGGCTAAGCAACTAATACGGTCTAACCTCCAATGTTGATCATAATTATTAATCAACTATATTAAACCAATCTAGGGTGACAATGGTTCATGGCATATAATGACAAGGTAGGGTATAGATCAATCGGTATTTTAGCTAAACCCAATCTAATTTGAAACAATTGTATATTTGAAATATATGCAATATTGTAAAACAAACATAGCAATTTTATAAACATGGGTTCAACATGATCAAAGCACAACTTGCCTTGGAATAGGTCCTGATCTTGATCTGAAGCTTGCTCTTGGGTTGCTTGATCTTCCTCCAAGCGTCGCACAATTCAACGTCTCACGTGCATCAAAGAGAAAAGCAAATAAATGCCAAAACAGAGAGCAATTGAACTCCAAAATCAATTAAAATTCACCATTAAATAGATCTCAATTTTACAAATTTTTAGAAACTGGAATCACTCAAATCCGAGTTACGATGCAAAAGATATAGCCTTTTGAAGTTGGAAATAAATCAAATCGAAAATCGAAAATACGAATTAACAGATTTATTTTTATACTGAAAAATCGATTTATGACGTCAGCGTGACCTCATGATGACGTCATCATCACGGAATTTCCAATCGGAATATTTTTCCAATTGAAAATGTAATTATGACGCAAGCATGGCGTCAAGATCGGTCTCGGCCAATCCCACGCCGACACGTGTCCTCGGCGCATGGATGAGTCTCGAACTCGTCTTTGGCTTACGGTGACTTCGGCTCACGGCGCCTCGGCACCAGCGCCGACACGTGGCCGTCTGCGATTGGCTCAACCCAGCGGTTCGATCGATCCGACGAAACCCGACGGACGGTCATCAATCGCGAGCGACGTGGCAACGCGCATCGACCATCAATCTAGATCCGACGGCTTCGAGCTCTGGTCCAGCGATGGCGGCGCGACGGTGAGGTCTTACCGGACTTGAAGACGAAGACCAAAGCGGCGGCGTTTGGCGCGTCTCGGCGAGTGAGGTAGAGTAGTCGGCGCGCGCGCGCGGTGAGTCCAGATCTCGAGTCCACACGACGAAAACCGACGAACCGGCGACGTGCTTGAGCAAAAACTTCGGCGGCCGCAGACTTCAACTCCGCGAGCTTGCGGCGACGTTCTCTGGTTGCTCGCGAAACTTTCCACCCAAAAGATGCGGCGGCTTGCGAACCTCGGCGCTACCCCTCCTTTATAGCCTCGGCGTCCGCGCTCCACACGGCGAAAGAGTCCGGCGGCGTCCACGGCGATGAACTCCGAGTCCAGATCGGAGACGACAAGCGACGTTGCGGCGCGTGTCGAGATCCGACGGCTAAAACGCGCGCACACACGCGCCCTCTTCGGGCCGGGCGGATCGCGATGAACGATCGCCGATCTAGGGTTTCTCGCGACGACTTCATGGCCGATCGGGCCGCACCGACGCTGGTTTATGAATAAGACAGTTGTTGGGCTCGGCCCAACACTGCTCAAAAGATTTTTAACAGTTTTCCAATTAAACTAATTCCAAAATTCCTTTAATTTGTTTTAGGCAATAAAATAATCAGAAAATTCCAAGAAAAATCTCAAAATACTTTGAGACATTCGGACTTAAAT
The DNA here is from genome assembly GCA_036346275.1 of Otatea glauca. Classification (NCBI taxonomy): domain Eukaryota; kingdom Viridiplantae; phylum Streptophyta; class Magnoliopsida; order Poales; family Poaceae; genus Otatea; species Otatea glauca. Next base: position 14,409,145 of record CM070732.1, on the reverse strand, counting down.
AAAATATTTTTGACAAAACTTTATTTTGACTTTGCACAGATTTAAATACTTTTGAATAAAAAGCAATAAACCCAAAATAACATTTAATTCAAATAAATCCAGAAAAATCCAAATAAATTCGAGAAAATCACAAATGCACTTTTAAACAACAAAAACTTAATTAAGCCAAATTTTGGGATGTTACAAACCTCCCCTTAATGAATCTCGACCGAGATTCGGGGCTAACTAGAGAATAGGTTCGAATTCGACTTCAATTCTTCTTCTCGCTCCCAAGTGGCTTCACTTTCGAATGATTGCTCCATGAACTCGCAAAGCGAATAGACTTGTTTCGGTCTTGCGCCCACAACATCCAAAATTACATTGGTTGCTCTTTATAAGTCAAATCTTCTTGCGACTCTATTGCCTCCAACGGGCTTGCTCTGTTGGCACTCGAGACACTTCTTAAGCTGCGATACATGGAATACATCATGCACTCTCGCCAATGACCGAGGCAACTCTAATCGATAAGCTACCTCTCCTCGACGGCTCGTAATCTTGAGCGGACCGACATATCTTGGTGCAAGCTTCCTTTAACGTGAAATCTCTTAACGCCCTTAAGAGGGTAACCACGAGGTACACATGATCTTACGTTCAAAACTCAAATCTCGACGACGATTATCGGCGTAGCTTTTCTGTCTTGACTGTGCTATCTTTAATCTCTCTCGATCATTGCTACTTGACTTTCTCGCTTCTTCGAGGATATCCGCCCAAACACCAAGCGTTCTCTGTCTCGTTCCAATTCAATGGAGTACGACAAGCACGTCCATACAATGCCTCGAACGGTGACATTTGTAGGCTAGCTTGATAACTATTATTGTAATCGAACTCGCATATGGCAAACATTTATCCCATGTCGTAGCGTAAGCTAAGGCACAAGCTCTCAACATATCCTCTAAGATCGATTTACTCTTTCGATCGACCATCATCTCTGCGGGTGATATCTTTGATTGAAATTCGACGGGTTCCCATTGCTTCATGCAACTTATTCCAAAACCTTGAGGTAAATTGGGTACCTCATGCGACACAATCTTCTTTGGCACTCCATGCAAACATACAATCCTTGACATGTACAGCTTACGCCAAACGATCTCGGAGTAAGTGGTCTTTACTGGGATGAAATGAGCGACCTTGGTTAGACGATCCACGATAACCCAAATGGAATCGTAACCTTTCTGAGTCTTAGGTAAACCGGTGATAAAATCCATCCCGATTTCCTCCCACTTCCATTCCGGAATTTTCAACGGTTGCAACAAACCAGTGGTCTTTGGTGCATAGCCTTTACTCTCGACACACGTCGCATAATGCAACATGCTCACCACTTCACGCTTCATTTTTGGCCACCAGAATCTCTCCTTCAAATCCTGGTACATTTTAGCACTTCCTGGATGAATTGAGTACTTTGAATCATGCGCTTCCTCAAGAATCAATTGTTTTAATTCCTTTTTATCCGGCACACAAATTCGGCCTTTGAAGAACATAGTTCCTTGTTCGTCAGTGAAATCTATGGCTAGGCCTTCTTCCTTTTAGCCTTGATTTTTGAAATTTTATCGTCATCTTGTTGACCTTCTCTAATCGATCCTCTAATGTTGGTTTTACTTCTAGCGCAGCTATCATTCCTTGAACGACCTCCAATCTTAACCTCTGAAATTCCTTGCATAATTCGGTTGATCCTCCATTGACAATGCATTTGCGCTATGGCTTTTTCGACTCGGGGCATCCGCCACCACATTGGCTTTTCGGGATGATAATGGATTCCCACATTATAATCCTTAATTAGCTCAAGCCATCTTCGCCTCATATTCAGTCGATTGAGTGAATATGTATTTGAACTCTTATGGTCCGTATATATCTCACATCTATTTCCTATGAGATAATGACGCCATATCTTTAAAGCATGCACTCTGCACTAACTCCAAATCATGCGTTGGGTAATTCACTTCATGTGGTCTTAAGCGTCTCGACGCATAAGCAACGACTTTGCCTTCTTGCATTAACACGCATCCCAAGCCCTCGCTTGAAGCATCGCAAATAAATGTCAAATCCATTACGCATCCGCAACACTAATACGGGGCATTGTTAAACGCTTCTTTAATTCCATGAAACTTTTCTCGCACTCGGCGTCCATGCAAACTTCTTCTCTTTCTTTAACAAGCTGCGTAAGGGGTTTAGCAATTGTCGAGAATCCTTCTATGAACCGACGGTAATATCCCGCCATTCCGAAAACTACGAATCGAGTAATGGACTTGGTGGCTCCCAATGCAACATCTGCGTCCACTTTGCTGGGATCAACTGCGACTCCTTTGGTAGTCATTACATGACCGAGAAATTCAACTTTCTCCTTCCAAAATTCACACTTGCTAAACTTAGCATATAGTTGATGCTCTCGCAGCCTGTCTAAAACCATTCTCAGATGTTCTGCATGCTCTTCCTCTGTCTTCGAGTAAACCATGATATCGTCTATGAAGACTACAACAAACTTGTCCAAGTAATCCATGAAGACTTTATTCATCATGTTCATGAAATATGTTTGGGCATTAGTCAATCCGAATGACATGATCGTGAACTCGTAATGTCCATATCGCGTAGAAAACGCAGCCTTAGGTACATCCTCCGCTCGGATCTTCAATCGATGGTATCACGAGCGAAGATCTATCTTGGAGAAAACTCCAGCTCCTCTTAATCGATCAAATAAGTCGTCGATCCCGGCAATGGATACTTATTCTTGATCGTTACTTCATTAAGTGCACGGTAGTCGATGCACATTCTAAGACTTCCATCCTTCTTGCGAACAAACAAAACCGGGGCTCCCACGGCGATGAACTTGGTCTAATGAAACCTTTCTCTTGCGGTTCCTCAATCGCTTCTTCATTTCTACTAACTCGTCGGTAGGCATCCGATATGGTCTCTTTGATATCGGTGCTTGTACACGTGCTAACTCGATGACAAACTCGATATCACGATCCGTGGCAATCTGGCAAATCTTACGGAAATACCTCCGGTATTCTCGCTCTTGGCACATCTTCCATGCTGATGGCTTTCACACTGTTGACCGTTAACTGCCCGTCCCGAACTGCGGTCGCTTGAAACTCCACTTTCTTGCCACTAGGGCCTTCCAAGGTCACGATCCTTCGGCCACAATCTAAAACAGCCTTATGCTTGGACAGCCAATCCATTCCAAGGATGACGTCTAGGATTGCGCATCTATCAAGATAAGATTCGCGAGAAATTCTATCCCATCCATAAACAACTTAGCTCCCAAACACCCAAGGCTAGATCTAAGCTCAGATCCTGGGGCTTGGACTAAGAGCACACACTTAAGATTCACCACTTTAAATCCATTCTTGGTTGCAAAACTTTGAGAAACAAGCGAATGCGAAGCTCCGTAATCAAACAAAGCAGAAAGTGTAATGAGTTGACCAAGAACTTACCCAAGACGACGTCGTAGCTTCACGAGCTCCATCGGTGATGTGGTTGATTCTTCCACGCCGTTGATCGCGGCGTTGCTCGGCTTGGCTTGGTGCACGATTTCCTCCCGATGTTGGTGCTTTAGCGGGTGTTGTTCCTGTGTTGAAACGAATCGTGTGATGCCTCCTTCGTGGACACCTATTTGAAAAGTGCCTGGCTCATTGCAAGTATAGCATCTCTTCACCGCAGATCACGATTTCCTCTGGTGCATTGTTGCCTTGCGCTGGGTCCGAAATTCGATTGGCGTGGCGAGTGTAGGGGTTGATGTCTTGTTCCCGGTGGTGGTTGAAATCTAGCAAATTCTTTGGGGTGACATCCTCAAGCGTAGATGGTTTGGGCGTCCACCGATTGTTCATCAAGCGCTTACGGTTTTCACCTAGCTCTTTGCGCTTGTCCTCTAGGATTAAAGCCTTATTTACCACTCACGAAAATCCGGAAAATTGTGGGTAATCGGTCCCACTGTAGTCTGAATTCAGTCCCTTCATGAAACGAGGCGCCTAGCTTTATCCGTCGCTCGTCCTCGGGGCATAACGAGCTAATCGAGTGAATTTATTCGTATTCGCCACCGGTTGGCCTCCTTGCTTCAAAGCTCAACTCCTCCTTCTTAAGATCCATCATTCCCTCCGGGACATGATATCTTGGCGAAAGCATTAGTGAACTCCTCCCGTGTTATCTCTTGCGGGGCTCCATGAGCGCACGATAATTCTCCCACCATTCTGCGGCGGTTCCTTCAAGTTGATGAGGCGAGAGCACCTTCTCATTGCCCTCACACCGAGTGATGTGCGCTTCTTCTCAATGGTCCTAAGCCAATCATCGGCTTCCAAAGGGTTCACGTTTCGAGAGAAAGTTGGTGGCCTAGTCCTCATAAAATCCGATAGCTTGGACATAGGTCGAGGTCCACCATGATTGTTCCGAGTTGCGGGATTGTTGTGGTTTCTTCTTTGCATTGGTCATCTCTTTGCATCTGCCGCATCATTGTCTGCATCGCTTGAGTCTCAGGCCGCAAGGAATGCTCCCAGATTCTGCATGTCCATCGGCGGTGGTTGAGGGTGCCTCCATCATTGGGATTGTCATTCGACGCATCCACTTCTGAAGCACCGTTGTTTCCTCGAGTATTCACCATCGATGATTGCCTCTTAGGTTAGGAAAGGTAGATGTAGCATAGATGAGAAGTAAGAATTTCTAAAGCGGGAGATAGGTTATACCCAAACTGAACAATTCTTTATTTAACTTGGTATGGCTGCTTATTTAAGCCTACAAGCTCGCAACACATCTTGCACACTCAAAGAATACAAAGAAGCAAACTAAACACGCAACCTTAACGTCCACTAGAAAGGTAAAGACTAACTTAAAGACGCGACTCACACTCGAGTCTCAACACGGCTCAAGGTCGACACTCACTCATCCACCACCTGGTGAGATCGATCCGGCGATACACCGGCGGGTGGGGCGGCATCGAGCAAACCTATCCCGATGACCTATTCTGGGTCCTCTGCAACAACGGGTCTGCACTCCCCTCGGCTCCCACTCTCGCTCCTCTGATCCTCCTCGGACTCCTCGGTGGCTCTGAACTCTCTGAGTCACGCGCTCCAGCTCGTCCTCAACTGCCTCCAGGGCCTCTCCCAGCTCAGTGATCATCCCGATGGCTGAAGCACGGGTCACCTCGAGCTCCTGCTCTGCTACTCGAGTGCCTCGTATACGCCTCCGGCTCTGGGTAGTCTCTCTCATATGATCCTCCCGGCAAGGGCGAACTCTGCAAGGTGCGTCGCTGTAGCACACTCGCTCCCCTCGATCCGTCGTCTTCGGCATGCTTGAACGTCTGGGTGAAGTCGGAACACTGAGTCGTGAAGCTCGTCAGCGTAGTCGCGGCAGACACGGCGAAGAGCAAGTCGAGCGACCTCCTGAATTGCAACCTCGTACGAGAATCTTCTGGCGGAGATGTTGATTGGCCTGCTAGCTTCCTCGTTCTCCCGAGCGTAGATGATCAACTTGCAAATAAATCCTCGGTGTACACCATTCACTGACCAGCTGCCTCCTCGGTAAAGTGGACGATAGAAACCTCCAAGCGTCTGAAGTACTCTCCACGGCTCCATGGCGTAGCCGCCACTGCCTCCTCAAAGGTCGAACGATCGGCATCCGCTCCACAAGAACTTTGAATAAGTTCTCCACCAAACGGCAAGTAAAGCGGGTAAATTTAGCAAAGGCGAGAAGTAGAGAATGAGATGAGTCGAGAGGGTTTTATTAGTCAAGCTTAGATTTTCTTTTTAGAAAATAATTTTGGACACACTCAAGACACCTCCAAACTATCTAGGGCCAAGACCTACAATCGGATGCTCGATACCACCTCTGTAAGGACCCGAATCCACCGATTCGAACCCACCGTGTTCTTGCACTATTCCTGGATCAACGCTAGTGCACACGACTTAACATTGGTACATATCACATCATACACAACGATAATAGAATAATAGTTCATTTATTGATATAACTAAATGTATGATCTTATGACCAACTTACATTATTAAGCCACGCAGGCAAGACCGAAAATATAAACTAATAATTAAGCGCGGAAAGTAGAAACGTAGGTAGCTCATCACCACCACAGCAACCGACAAGGCTCGGACCCTAATGACTCGTGTCTTCTTGGACTTCATCTTCCAACACAGTGTAGATTCTTCAACTGTTGATTAATGTTGTTTGGCAAGGGTGAGTACTTAAAGCACTCAACAAGTTGTGCATGAAATGCAATTCCATGTATCTATATGCAAGGCTTATTCCAATGGATAGGCTATCATGGCTATTTTGCAATAAGCGGCATTTATGAACGAATACAATATATAGATTGTAAAGGATGTAAAACAAATAACGATAATAAATAAATTCAAGATTTCTCAAGTAAACCAAGTTTCCAATCCTAAGTTAAATTCCATCTTCCACATGGCATTCCGCCATCCCAACCAAGTTGTCCAATTAATTAAGCTAACCCTTAATCAGTAATTCCGAGCATTGCTCAATACATGAAAGCACGGCTATCCGAATAGTTTCACACTCTGCAGAGGTTATGCACTTTACCCACGATGATACAACCAAACACCACCAAGGCGAGAGATTATAACAAAGCCTTTATAATGCTCTATCTTAACCCGATACTACCCGCTAAGGTTTCAACATCATGCGGGTCAGAAACCACATCCGGGGCCCCCTCTTGCGCCATGTGAATTACACCGACCCGGAACTCACACCGACCACGATAGTATCAAAATTAAGACTTTGCAAATTACTCACTAGGTGGCCCATACGAACATGTGGTTGCATGATTGACTCAGTCAAAGGCTTGCAAGGTTAAGTCCTTAGTGTGATCAAGGCAAGACTTCCACATACCATCGCCCATCGGGCCCACCTTGGCCTCCTCGCCTTGCCACTTGCCCCAATCTAAGTTATCATCACCCGCTTGATTACCAAGCACCACGTGCCATCAACAATTCAACATCGTTGCGTGACATGACTCGCCACAACAACTCAATCTCGTCGTGTGATCCCACATGACACACAAGTTCATAACATTGTTCCATATTCCGTTAATCAAGATTAATTAACAATGATTACGACACATGTGATGACGTGGCATGGCTAAGCAACTAATACGGTCTAACCTCCAATGTTGATCATAATTATTAATCAACTATATTAAACCAATCTAGGGTGACAATGGTTCATGGCATATAATGACAAGGTAGGGTATAGATCAATCTGGTATTTTAGCTAAACCCAATCTAATTTGAAACAATTGTATATTTGAAATATATGCAATATTGTAAAACAAACATAGCAATTTTATAAACATGGGTTCAACATGATCAAAGCACAACTTGCCTTGGAATAGGTCCTGATCTTGATCTGAAGCTTGCTCTTGGGTTGCTTGATCTTCCTCCAAGCGTCGCACAATTCAACGTCTACGCTGCATCAAAGAGAAAAGCAAATAAATGCCAAAACAGAGAGCAATTGAACTCCAAAATCAATTAAAATTCACCATTAAATAGATCTCAATTTTACAAATTTTTAGAAACTGGAATCACTCAAATCCGAGTTACGATGCAAAAGATATAGCCTTTTGAAGTTGGAAATAAATCTCAAATCGTAAAATACGAATTAACAGATTTATTTTTATACTGAAAAATCGATTTATGACGTCAGCGTGACCTCATGATGACGTCATCATCACGGAATTTCCAATCGGAATATTTTTCCAATTGAAAATGTAATTATGACGCAAGCATGGCGTCGAGATCGGTCTCGGCCAATCCCACGCCGACACGTGTCCTCGGCGCATGGATCGAGTCTCACGAACTCGTCTTGGCTTACGGTGAGACTCGGCTCACGACGCCGGCACCAGCGCCGACACGTGGCCGTCTGCGATTGGCTCAACCCAGCGGTTCGATCGATCCGACGAAACCCGACGGACGGTCATCAATCGCGAGCGGCGTGGCAACGCGCGCCGACCATCCAATCTAGATCCGACGGCTTCGAGCTCTGGTCCAGCGATGGCGGCGCGACGGTGAGTCTTACCGGACTTGAAGACGAAGACCAAGGCGGCGGCGTTTGCGCGCGTCTCCGGCGAGTGAGGTAGAGTAGTCGGCGCGGCGCCGGTGAGTCGGATCTCGAGTCCACACGACGAAAACCGACGAACCGGCGACGTGCTTGAGCAAAAACTTCGGCGGCCGCAGACTTCAACTCCGCGAGCTTGCGGCGGCGTTCTCGGTTGCTCTCGCGAAACTTTCCACCCAAAAGATGCGGCGGCTTGCGAACCTCGGGCGCTACCCTCCTTTATAGCCTCGGCGTCCGCGCTCCACACGGCGAAAGAGTCCGCGGCGTCACGGCGATGAACTCCGAGTCGGATCGGAGACGACAAGCGACGTTGCGGCGCGTGTCCAGATCCGACGGCTAAAACGCGCGACACACACGCGCCTCGGACCGGATCGCGATGAACGATCGCCGATCTAGGGTTTCCTCGCGGCGGCCATGGCCGACCGGGCCGCACCGACGCTGGTTTATGACGCCGTTGTTGGGCTCGCCCAACACTGCTCAAAAGATTTTTTAACAGTTTTCCAATTAAACTAATTCCAAAAATTCCTTTAATTTGTTTTAGGCAATAAAATAATCAGGAAAATTCCAAGAAAAATCTCAAAAATACTTTGAGACATTCTGGACTTAAATAAAATATTTTTGACAAAACTTTATTTTGACTTTGCACAGATTTAAATACTTTTGAATAAAAAGCAATAAACCCAAAATAACATTTAATTCAAATAAATCCAGAAAAATCCAAATAAATTCCAGAAAATCACAAATGCACTTTTAAACAACAAAAACTTAATTAAGCCAAATTTTGGGATGTTACACCCCGCCATCCATTCTCTTCTCTATGCGTGTGTCCTTTCCCCTTCTCCTTTCGAGTGATCGACTGAGCTAAGGTGTTGCGCCTTTTCCTTCCTTCAGCTGCTCCCCGTCAGCGAGGCTGCCCCAATCTACGAGAAGCTGCTCGCCACCTTCCCTACCGTCGTGAGTTCAAATTCAGTTCCGACCGAATGTTTGTTTGCTCCACCATAATCTCTAGGTTTATCTTATCAATCTTGCAAGTCTGAGGCTTGATTTTGTGTCATCTACTATGTGCAGGCGAAATACTGGAAGCAGTATGTGGAAGCGTGCATGGCCTCCAACGATGACGAAGCCTCCAAGCATATATTCAGCAGAAGCCTTCTCAGCTGCCTTCACATTAGTCTCTGACAACATTAATTTCTTTGATGGTAGATGGCCGCACATTCTATGACTCTAGTATGCATTTTTCGGTTAACGAAGAAATTCTTTCACTGTCGCTCAGCGAATTGAAAAGTGAGCAAATATCAATCACATTTGACTAGTATTTAACGGGCAATTAACTCATTAAGTTATTTGACAGGAAGAGCATCAGTGTATGGCATGGATGTTAGTGTTAATCTTGTTGTTAAAATAATAGTACACGTTAGAACTGTGTGCATGCATGTGTTGTTTTTGGTTTTGGGTTATCTAGTCGCTTGCATAGTGTTACGTAGCTAGACTAGTTGGTTATTTAGCTTGCATGCATTAGACTAGGATCAAGTTAATTAGCCTAAGCATGCATGCGGTGCCGCGTCCATGTAATACGTGTGGTGGCCAAGTCACATAGAAGCGCACGGAAGAAACGGATCAGTTGCGCTGGTGGCAACGGGCGACAGCCAGGTCTTCTGGTGGCGCGTGGAAAGTGGAGCGGCCTGCACACGTCTCGGAGGCAGCGTGAGGACGTTGTGGTCGGGAGAACGTGCGCACGTCGTGGACGCCTGGCGCCGTGCAGCCTGTGCATGTGTCTATATAATCATGTAAGTGAAAGGCTACGTAGAGAGCAGCTAGGAACATAGAAGAAAGACACTAACTCAAGTCTGTTGTAATCTTGAGTCGGTAGGTGTCTCTAAGGGTGTGTTCTTTGTGTTTTTGGTGAGCTAAGTACAAGAATATATAAGTTGTGTGTTCTTGATGTATTTCTTGTTTGTATGTCCATGGGTTCATGTGTGTTGTTCTTGGGATTTCCAACAATGGAAAAGACTTCTAGCATTTGAAAAGTGAGTAAATATCAGTTACATATGCTAAGTGTCATGGTGAGTCAAAATTTCAGTAAAAGATTTTCGTTTGATCTTATTCTTAGACATATAGCAGCTAAGAACAGAAAATATGGTTGGATGTCGCTCGGTGGAATTTTGCTCTGCATGACAGGTAAGCTACAGTATACTTCTAAATATCTATGTCATGAAATGTAAACAGTATTCAGAAGTTCATTTATTTTTTTCAAAAAGAATAGTTCTTTTTTTCGTTTGTATTAATTGTAGAATAAGAGAAAGTTGGGTTGACTATCTAGCTTGCCTGATGGTGCAGGATCTGAAGCAATGGATGATCATTTAGTTTTTTTTACAGCTTGCTTTCACTTCTGTAGTTTACCCTACGCTGATTTTGGCATATGTGGGGGTCAAGCTGCTTACTTATCAAAACATATGACTTCTACTCTAGCTCCCAAGTTGGATTTTACATTGCAGTTCCAAGTATGTTTTTGTATTTTAGCTCATGTATTCATATAACAGGAACTAGTATGTACATCTTGAACATCATACCATATTACTCTCATCAACAAAAATTACATCATATTCCTGATTCATTTTACTGTCAATCATCAGATATGAAGAAATATCTGATAGTTTAGATCATTTAAATTGGAAATTAGTCTTGTTAAGGGCACTGTACATTGTGAATTCACTCCCAGTCCCTTGCCACTTCGTATGATGTTTTGAGTTGTATTTTGTGAACAAATATCATATGTGTTGTAATAAAGTGTTTGTTATGTGAATGTGATATGTGCATAATGTGTGCAATGATTTATACTGTGTGAATGTGATATGTGCATATTATATGAGAGATGTGATGATTGGAGAGTGAATTGAAAAATAGCACACTCCTTCATCTCTATCGGTTCTTAGAAGGAAATGATAGAGATGAGGGGGTCATCTCCATCGGTTTTTTGTAACAAGCGATAGAGATGAACCCCTCATCTCTATCAGTTCTTTGGAAGAAGCGATAGAGATAACTACCACATCTCTATCGCTTCTTTCAAAGAACCGATAGAGATGATCCCCTCATCACAATCGGGCAAGAACCGACTGTGATAGCGCCACCTCATCTCTGTCTAATGGCTTTGTGTCGCCACCAAAACCGACTGTGATGATAAAAAAGAACCGATTGTGATGTATATTTGTGTAGTAGTGCGGCCTCATCTCCCAGCGCGACCTCCCTGCGTTCCGGCCCTCTGGCTCCTCCGTCCCGCGTCCCCGCCACCTACTCGTGTCAGCGCCGCCCAGCTAATCGGCCCCCGCTGCCAGCCTCCTTCGGCCCGCTCCTCAGGACACCTCTCTGTGCCTGCGCTGGCCCCTGGCCACCTTGGTCCTCGGCCTCAGGGCACCGCCGCCTGGGTCCTACGCCCTGGGCCTGCCTACCCCACCCGTATCCTCCTCGGCCCCATACCGGGCCGCTGACGCCTGGCTCGCCCAGGCCTCGGTCCGCTGGTCTCCGACCAGTCCCCCAACGCCTCCAGGCCACCGCCCCCTCCTATGCACCTCACCCCTCCCCAAGCTGCCTCCTCTGCCCCATGGTTGATATTCTCTGGTTTTCTTTATTTTGCTTACTGGTTCCCTATTGTTTTTGTTATGTGATGCTTGATGTGTTCATACGTGGAATTTGTGATATGGTTAATGATGAAAATGGGTGGATTTGCTATTGATGAATGGTGACGTGATGACACTCAGTGATCTCCCGCATGCTGAGGAGTGCGAGGAGGTCGTCGGGCATGTGCATTGCAACCCCTAGCACAATCACTCATTGAAACCTATGTTTGTTTCAATTCTTTATTACCATCCCTATGTCTTACTACATCTAAGTATATGCTTTTAAAGAAAAGAAATGGGTTAATGGCATGCTTGCATTAATGCCTGGTGAGGCTGTTGTTGGGATTGGGGGAATGGGTGGCGACAATGGTGAGATTGATGCTGATGTTGGCGTCGAGGTGGAGGTGCCCAATCTTCCTAGTTCCTACCTTGGCTTGCTTCGGTCTGAGGTCTTAGGTGGTCCTGACCTTGGGTGTGTGTGGTGGTTTTCCTAACCTTCAATGGAATAGAGCTTGATCTTGGCTCTAGACCTACTTGCACCTGATCTTGGCTCCTTGCTCCTAGTTCCCTGGGTTGGCTTGGGCTTCTTGGCTCCTGGATGTGCTCTCTGGTATCTTGACTTTTGGGTGGGGTGGTGTCTGGAGGAAGGAATGGACACTAGGGATAGTCTCGGTTGGAGGGCTGGTCCTTATCCTCAATTACAATGGTGCCTTTCCATTTTCACCTTGTGGCTTTTTACCTTTCTACGGCGGGAGATTTTGGCACTATTGCTAAATGGCTATGGTCACCCGACAATGGTAAGTTTGCGCACACCGGATGATGATACCCTGAACTAGCGAGAGGTGCCGATCTGGCCCTGAACAGATCAGGTATCTCAGTGAACAACACCCTCACATACGGGTCTGATGGCATACCTAAACTTTTAATTTCTGTTTTACTTGCCTTATGATTATATGAGTATGTGCGAATGACTAACTATTTCAGGGATCAAAGCCGAAGATCACAGATGCCTAGCTTTTTAGGAATTTAAAATTTTCTTGTAATCTTTCTTTTTGATGTACTTTTATTTCTCATGTATATCGTAATATACACTTGTATGACATTTTGATAATCAACAAAGTTGATGATTAATTTGTTGAGTAATTTAATTATGTGCAATTAATTTGTGTTGATGATCTCACTTTCATGCTTAATTACTTGGGTTGTTTCACAGAGTCTCGCGCACGCGGCGAGGCTCTTGCGCGTGCTGTACGCCTTGTGCTCTAGTAAGTACGCGGATGAGTCGCGGAGGACATAGTGCATGGCCTCGGGGCGGAACGTTGGCTCGGCTCATGCCAATCAAGAGGGGACAATGTCCATGGTGTGCCGCCGAGCACCGGGACGAGGCATGGTAGGATCGGTTTCGAGAAGTGCTCGTTCGACAGCATCAACTGGAGGTACAGATACATCATGCTGGCCCACGCCGTGTGCATGAATCGTGTTAGTGTTAATCTTGTTGTTAGAATAATTGTACACGTTAGAACGTGTACATGCATGTGTTTGTTTTGTTTTCAGTTATCTAGTCTTTGCATGGACTGGCTGCACGTCACAAGTTTTTGACTAGCTGTGTTGCATTAGTGAGATGCATGCATGAGTGCATGGATGTAGGAGGGCTCATTCAATGGGTGACCAAGTCTTCAGGAGGGCACGTTCACTGGATGGCCGTGTAGTCAAGAATGAGCCGGGGCTATGCACTTCTGTGATCCATTGCATCTATATAATCTTGTACATGGGATGCTCAAGGCAGAGAGTAGCTAGGAACAAAGAAGTAAGACACTAACTCAAGTCCGTTGTAATCTTGAGTCGGTAGGTGTCTTTAAGGGTGTGTTCCTTGTATTCTTGGTGAGCTAAGTACGAGAATATATAAGTGTGTATGTTCTTGGTGTATTTCTTGTTCTTGTGTCCACGAGTTCGTGTTTGATCCTTGGGCTAGTTCCAACATTTGGTATCAGAGCGAGGTTGTGAGTTGCATGCCCAAGTGTTCGTACCGCGGCATCATGTCGATCGTGGAGCGGGCGGCGGCGGTGAAGGAGGGATCCGTCTCCCTCCAGTACCCGATGTTGTCGAGCACCAACTACTCCGCTTGGACGATCAAGATGGAGGTGTTCACGGAGGCTCAAGGCATTTGGGATGCCGTTGAACCCGCGAAAGGAGAAGCCGTGGACAAGAAGAAGGACAAGATGGCGATGGCGGCCATTATCTGGGCGATCCCTGAAGAAACTTTATTGCAGGTTGGTGGGAAGGAGACGGAGAAGGAGACATGGAATACCCTGAAGACCATGTACCTCGGTGCCGATCGTGTCAAGAAAGCGCGGGTGATGTGTTTGAAGTGTGACTTTTAGGCCATGCGCATGAAGGAGACCGAGTCCGTGGATGAGTTCGCAGGGAAATTGACTTCCCTTGTGAATGAAATCCGTGGATTGGGTGAAACATTTGAGGATGCGGTCGTCGTCAAGAAGCTTCTTCTGTCTGTCCCAGATAGGTTCCTGCAGGTCTTGGCGGCAATTGAACAGTTTGCCGACTTGGAGACCATGCCGATCGAGGAGATGATCGGGAGACTCAAAGTGTACAAGGGAAGGATCCGCAAACGCCATGGCGAGGAGGGTGACACACACTTGTTGCTCACCAATGGCGAAGAGGGCGTGTCCAACCGTCATGGTAAGAAGAAGTTCGACAAAACAAAGGTGAGGTGTTTCAACTGCAATGAGTTGGGACACTTCAAATCAGAATGTACCAAGCCTAAGAAGAAAGAGTGGAGGGAGCTGAATTTCGCAAACGTGGATGAGGAACCGGGCGCTCCTGTGAGTGTGGTCATAGTGGACAACAAGATTAAAGGGGTGATTGCTAGTGTTAATCGTGTTGTTAGAATAATTGTACACGTTAGAACGTGTACATGCATGTGTTTGTTTTGTTTTCAGTTATCTAGTCTTTGCAAGGAGTGGCTGCACGTCACAAGTTTTTGACTAGTTGTGTTGCATTAGTGAGGTGCATGCACGAGTGCATGGATGTTGGAGGGCTCATTCAATGGGTGACCAAGTCTTCAGGAGGGCACGTTCACTGGATGGCCGTGTAGTCAAGAATGAGCCGGGGCTACGCACTTCTGTGATCCATTGCATCTATATAATCTTGTACATGGGATGCTCAAGGCAGAGAGTAGCTAGGAACAAAGAAGTAAGACACTAACTCAAGTCCGTTGTAATCTTGAGTCGGTAGGTGTCTTTAAGGGTATGTTCCTTGTATTCTTGGTGAGCTAAGTACGAGAATATGTAAGTGTGTATGTTCTTGGTGTATTTCTTGTTCTTGTGTCCACGAGTTCGTGTTTGATCCTTGGGCTAGTTCCAAAATTTGGTATCAGAGCGAGGTTGTGAGTTGCATGCCCAAGTGTTCGTACCGCGGCGTCATGTCGATCGTGGAGCGGGCGGCGGCGTTGAAGGAGGGATCCGTCTCCCTCCAGTACCCGATGTTGTCGAGCACCAACTACTCCGCTTGGACGATCAAGATGGAGGTGTTCACGGAGGCTCAAGGCATTTGGGATGCCGCTGAACCCGCGGAAGGAGAAGCCGTGGACAAGAAGAAGGACAAGATGGCGATGGCGGCCATTATCCGGGCGATCCCTGAACAAACTTTATTGCAGGTTGGTGGGTGTAACAGCTTCAAAAATTATAAAATAAAGAAAAATGAATTAAAAATCTTTTGTGTATTATTTCTGAAATTTCTGAATTTTCTTATTTTATTGAATATTCTTTTGGCTTTTCTTTAATACAAGAAAGTGAAACAAAGAAAATAATAAATAGAAAAAGGTAAAAAGTAAAAATACCAAAACAACAAAAAATTACCAAAGTTACCATAAATATCTGAGGGCTCTCCTCAGCTTGCTTAAGTCGGTGGGTGAGCTGGATTAATAAAAATAACAATTAATCAAAGATAATCATGTGCAAATATCTCAGGGTAAAATGGTAAAATAATATGGTAAAAATATCTGAAAGTTATCCTGACCCAATATTTTTATCTTCCCGACATTAACACAGTGTTAATCTCCATTAAAAATATCAAGAATTTACCAATTGATTTTATAATTTTAAAAATTCAAAAACAGTGAATAAATAAATTGGAAAACAGTAATGCCAGAATTATTAAAAAATAAATATTAATAATTAAAATTTTAAATTTTTACAGAAGGTGTAGAATACCATTTCAGATAATCATAAAAAGTTTTGTAAAATATTAACTTCATTTCAATCACAAAGTAAAGGAAAAACAGAATGGGCAGAACAGCAACCGCTGTGTTGTCAGATTTTTCTAAAAATCTAAATGAATCCTAAAATGATGAAAATTTTACAAAAGCCTGGTAATTGTGTTTCCGACCTTTGGTAAAACTTTTATAAAATTTTAAGTCGGTTTGATCATCGAAATATCCGTCCTCACCCCGTTCTGTCCTGAGCCTTCGCCAGACTTCTTTTCTTGCTCTCGCTGACGTGTGGGTCCGGTCTGTCAGCGAGACAACTCAGCCGATAGCCGCTGCCATCTGGCCCCCGCGTGGCAGCCTCTCGCCCGCGCCTTCTTCTTCCCCTCACTGTGCGCCCGCGCCGACGCAGACCTCTCGGTCTTTCTCGCGCCTGCGCCCGAACCGCCTCTCCGAGCCCCTATAAAACCCCCTCATCTCGTCGCAGCCGACCTAGCTACCACCCCGTGCCGCCCATTCCGCCATTGCTTTGGTCGTCTTCTCCAATTCCGGTGAAGACCGAGGGAGGAGCAAAACCCAAATTCTTTCGACACAAACCGTTTCGCCCCAATTCCTTCAACCCGAAGCTCCCTTGAGCCTTCAGGAACTCGACCCAATCCTCAGCCGAAGCTCTTTCTTCCCCGGCGAGCTCCTCCGCCGTGTTCTTCCTTCCGCCGCCACCGCGCACGGTGAGACCTCTCTTCCGCCACTCGTTCTTTGATCCAAAGCCAGAAATGGAATCCTTGAGGCTCACTGATGCTCGTAGGGGTGATCTTCAAGCTTAGGATAGCTTCGTTTGCAGGTTCGCCGGCTGGCCGTGGATTCCGCCGCCCCTCGCCGGTGCCGACCGCCTTCTCGGCCACCTCCGGTCACCGCGCCGCCAACCAAAGGTGCGCCTTGGTCCGCTGGTGCCTCTGGTGGAATCGATTCCGTCGCTCGTACCGGTTCGCCGTCGCGAAGCTTCGGATGTGCCGCGCCTGCTGCGGGTCACCGCTTGCGGCCCGACTGTCGGCCGGCCGTGCGCGCATCACCCGCTGCCGTCTGGGCTCGGTATCGGCCGCGACACGCCTAAGCGTAGTCTTTGCGTCGGCCGCCATCCGGGCCCGGCCGGTCGACCTCTTCTTGCGCCGAGCCGCGTCGCCGCTAAGCGGACCGGCTAGTCGGTCGCGCGCATGTAGCGTTAGTCATTGCCGCGTGGACCCGGCCGATCGATCGCGTCGCGCGATCTTAGTGTGGACGACATGCGGACCCGCCGTCGACCTCGCGGGCCAGCAGCGTCGGCCAGCAGCGCGGCACTGCGGACGACAACCAATGGGCCCGGCTTATCGGCGCCTCGGTATCCGATTTGGCGGAAAAGCGCATTTTCTCTGCGAAAGCGCACTTTCCATTTTCGGCAGTTTTCTGATTTTCAGTATTTATTCAAAACCTAGACATTCAAATAGCTATAACTTTTCAAACACTTAACCAAATTTGATGAAATAAATTTCTAAATTCATCTAAAATCAAGTAGATTCAGAGTCTGCAATAATATTTCAGAATTGAATTTTATTTGAATTTCGAATTTAAATTCAAAGGAAAAGTTAGAAATATGTCATACATGAAAATTTTACAAATGACCTCCAAATTTAGTAAAATAAATTTTGTTAGAATCCTTGTAATCTCAGACCAGAATCTGTAGAAATAATTAGGGTTTGTTATAAAAAAATTTAAGTTATTAAATGAGTGGTAAATAATGCAATAATGGTTTAAATAAACTAAATCTTTAAATTGCAAATGAGAACAAATAAAGCTTACAACCATTTCTGAATTTGTGAAGTTATTTTATTTGAATATTTCCATCTTATTTCTTTTTGGCTCTATTGAAATTTGGTATTTGTTATATGTTGTCGTACGACGTGTAGAACCCGACGAATTCGGTACATTCGACGACGAGGAGTTTGAAGTTGAGGATAGTCAACAAGTCAAGCAAACCCCTTTGATCATATTGAACCCAGATTTATAAATGTTTTCATTAAATGTTTTACTGCATACTTTATTTTATTAAAGTCTGCTATATTTCGGGTAATGGTAGTTGTACCAGTAGACTTATAGAACTTCCTTGATAAGTAGAAAATGTGAACCCTGAAAACCCTAGAATAGCTTAGACAATATTTAATGTCACTCTGGGTTACTCACAGTTAGTGACATGCTTAGCCAAGCTTAAATAAACATAAAACTGTGATATGGTTAAAGACTTTAGTTACGACATTTAAATGAGTATGATCATTTTGTGGTTGGTATTTTGGTTGGAAAATGAAAATAAAACTATGGTTTAGATGCGGGCAATTATTGGCAATAGCCGGTTGTGCATGTCTTGCACGTAGTGTAGGGTGGAGATTATTGCCCGTATCGAGTTAAGGACCGAACTATGGGTTGTTTTCAGGCCAAGAATAATCATACAACCACAAGTGCTGTATGGGACAGCTCTAACTTATTAAGTTGTTTAAAACTAGCTTTGCACTTGGAAGGCCGGAGTAGTACGAGCTGTTTCTTAATGAATTGCTCGACGGGACGTCCACACCGAGGTGGTCATGGATTAAACGTCTACCAATATAATGGTGTACGCCATACTGTGGATAGTTTCATCATTTCTATGTTCTGAGTTCTTATACCACAGAATGGGTTTATCGTCACCGTGCTGGTGCAAAGTTAGGTTTAAATAATGTAACAGTTATAACATGACTCTCTGCGGCACACCAAAGGAAGTGTGCAAATATCGATTGCTCAAAGAGTCAGTCATGTCTTGTGGGGAAAGCTGTATACCTCTGCAGAGTGTAAAACTAATCGATTAGCCGCGTCCGCGATCATGGACACTTGGTAAAGTCATCACATAGTTAGCAGTTTTGCTTATTTTCATAAAATATGGTTTCTACCATGTGTTAGACATTTCCATTGTGTGTCGGTGGAAATTGGTTTTGAATATGGTCATTATACTCCAACTTTTATGATTCATTTACGCTTAAATTCTATCACTTTCAGTAATCAATTGCTTTTACTAAATTTCTGTTTTGCAATCTATTATTCTGTATTTACCATTCAAACTGGCTTTATGCAAAATTTAACCTTAATAGCCTTCCATTGGAATGACCTGCATGTATTTTAGGATTTGTATAAGTCTTGCGAGTACGTAAGTACTCAACTTGCCCATGTTGATGTTTTTAGGTGAAGAATCAGATTTCCCCGACGATTCATACGTTGATGCAGGATACGGGGAATTTAACGATGAATTTATCTAAGGATTTTTCCTTGCCAGTTGCCTGTAGAACAATGGGTTAAAAAGGCATACTACAAGAAGTTGTCTCCACTGCAGTTTTACTTTTGGTATTGTAAAAATAATATGTAATCTTACTTCCGCTGTATAATAAAGTTTGTGTATGACTGTGATGTCAATTTGTATTTGTGCGTACTAGCTACTGATCATGGGACTAGTACTGTATGCACATGTTATCCATTTTTGGTATTCACTTATCAAAAATGGGGGCCTTACAGTGGGAAGGAGACGGAGAAGGAGACATGGAATACCCTGAAGACCATGTACCTCGGTGCCGATCGTGTCAAGAAAGCGCGGGTGATGTGTTTGAAGTGTGACTTTTAGGCCATGCGCATGAAGGAGACCGAGTCCGTGGATGAGTTCGCAGGGAAATTGACTTCCCTTGTGAATGAAATCCGTGGATTGGGTGAAACATTTGAGGATGCGGTCGTCGTCAAGAAGCTTCTTCTGTCTGTCCCAGATAGGTTCCTGCAGGTCTTGGCGGCAATTGAACAGTTTGCCGACTTGGAGACCATGCCGATCGAGGAGATGATCGGGAGACTCAAAGTGTACAAGGGAAGGATCCGCAAACGCCATGGCGAGGAGGGTGACACACACTCGTTGCTCACCAATGGCGAAGAGGGCGTGTCCAACCGTCATGGTAAGAAGAAGTTCGACAAAACAAAGGTGAGGTGTTTCAACTGCAATGAGTTGGGACACTTCAAATCAGAATGTACCAAGCCTAAAAAGAAAGAGTGGAGGGAGCTGAATTTCGCCGACGTGGATGAGGAACCGGGCGCTCTTGTGAGTGTGGTCATAGTGGACAACAAGATTAAAGGGGTGATTGTTAGTGTTAATCTTGTTGTTAGAATAATTGTACATGTTGAAACGTGTACATGCATGTGTTTGTTTTGTTTTCAGTTATCTAGTCTTTGCATGGAGTGGCAGCACATCACAAGGTTTTGACTAGTTGTGTGCATTAGTGAGATGCATGCACGAGTGCATGGATGTAGGATGGCTCATTCAATGGGTGACCATGTCTTCAGGAGGGCACGTTCACTGGATGGCCGTGTAGTCAAGAATGAGCCGGGGCTACGCACTTCTGTGATCCATTGCATCTATATAATCTTGTACATGGGATGCTCAAGGCAGAGAGTAGCTAGGAACAAAGAAGTAAGACACTAACTCAAGTCCGTTGTAATCTTGAGTCGGTAGGTGTCTTTAAGGGTGTGTTCCTTGTATTCTTGGTGAGCTAAGTACGAGAATATATAAGTGTGTATGTTCTTGGTGTATTTCTTGTTCTTATGTCCACGAGTTCGTGTTTGATCTTTGGACTAGTTCCAACAAATCGCACGGCGAAGTAGAGCTCACTGCACCAGAGGACCCCGGCGGGCCGTACCAGGAACAGCGAGTACTGGTGCTCGTACAAACATGCAGCCGAAGGTGAGCATCGAGACGCAGATGCAAACTTTCCCGAGTGGGGAATCGGCCGAGCCTCGCCACAAGCCCTCCCCCGTGCCGGCGAGCTAGTTGTTGTCAAAGACGGCGACGGTGAGCACGGTGCAAGGGTCAAACACATCGAATGCGAACTGCTCTTGCCAGCTTGGTGATGAAGTGTCGAGGAGTGTGCATGTTCGAATCCACATCTGTCCGCCCATGGCGATGCAATACGTGTTGACGATTCTGTGCTCGCCGTTCAGAGGCTTCGCCTAGTGAAAGCAAGCCATGTCGGATCTTTTGGCGGAATGGGACTTCTCCGATGGGGCAGTAGTTGCAAAGGCATGCCTGCAACGATATGGCTCTCCTGTTGACCTCGTATCTTCCTCAGTTGGCTTTCTCCTTCTTGCAACCTTCTTCAGATTCACTTTTCACCTGACCGAAGATTCGGTCAGCTTAGCTCTTAGCTGCGCTCTTGGGGGAGACCCGTTGGTTTTGGTGTCAAAATGGCCTATGACTATGGCTTTCGTTTCTCGGTTTCAAACAAAAAAGTTGGCCTTTTCATTTACGCCTTAAAAGTCAGTTCCTCCAAACACTTCTGTTTTCATTTTCATCTCTGGCGAGATGGTGGGGCTGATTGGCGTAAGGAGTTCAAGCTTTGGTCTCAGGAGCATGAAAATGAGTGGACGGTCATTCCTTCCAAAGTGCATCGTCGGAGAAGCAAGTATCCCTACCAAGCCAAATCCAAATCAGTCTCCTTCTCTTCGACGTTGTTGCTTAATTGTCCGAGGCAAGTCATGCAATTTAGATTTGGTTCTTGTACTTTGTCGATGGATTCCAATAGCTCGGCTCCTTCCTTCCCGCTGATAATTGGCTCAGTTCAAGCTCCGTCTGCGAGGGCCAAGCCTAGTTTCTGTCCGGTAGCTGTTCGTCCTGTTTTTCTTAAGTGTTCAAAATCCCGCATCACCTCTATCCTTCCCAGAAATCATTCTCTTCTTCGTTGCTCACGCTACCTTGGGGATGGACATCTCTCCGCCGATTGCATTAATTATGTCAGGTGTAAAGTTTGCTTCAGATATGGTCATTGGCTAAAGCAATGCTTCAT
This sequence comes from Otatea glauca, assembly GCA_036346275.1. Classification (NCBI taxonomy): domain Eukaryota; kingdom Viridiplantae; phylum Streptophyta; class Magnoliopsida; order Poales; family Poaceae; genus Otatea; species Otatea glauca. Next base: position 14,387,330 of record CM070732.1, on the reverse strand, counting down.
CTCGAGGAGAAACAAATCCTTCATCTGGAGGCCTGTCTCAACTCCGTATCTTTCCCTAGCCCACTCGGCAGAGGTGGTTAGCCTCGATCCTGCAGCAGTTCACCTCGAAACCACAACGGTTCCTGACGACGTCTTGGCTTCAACTCCCTCTGAACGTGCAACCACAGCTTCCATTTCCGCTTGTGTGTCCCCCGGTTACGTCCAGCCTCTGCTCCTTCCCCAGCCTTCTCCCATGGCGGAATTCTCGATTGCTGAGCAAGATCGCTTCATTATAGAGGGAATGCAAGTTGAGGATGGTGGTCTACTCTAAAGGGATCGCACCGATATGATTTTCACGACACCTCCTAAAACACATGAAGACTTTTCAGTGGCCTTGCTACAGCCTCAGTCCCAGGGTGAAGAACTCCAACAAATGCTGGTTGAGGTCAGAGATTATTTGAAACAAGTTCTCAGGGTAAGAGTTATTTCTTGCTACCCCCATCCCTTCGGAATTGGCCTCTTCCAGTTTGCTTCTAGTCGTCGTGACATTCTGATCTTTGGGGGCCCTTATGAATTTGGCCCCAACTCGTTGCGTTTCATCAAGCACGATGAGTGTCCCAACTGGAGAGCAGCCTCGTTTACCCATATTGGTTGGATCATGCTGGTTGGATTTTCACTGGATTCAAACATTCCCAATTCATCACTCAAGCTTGTTCCTCTTTTGGGAAGTTACTTTATTGGCATGAGAATGACCAAATACTCAGTAGAGTTATCTACAATGTCCTTGTCCAAGACATCACCTTTATCCCTCAGACCCTCAACGCCTCATAATAAAAAAAGGGAACAATCTGGGCAGACAAGGGAAATCTTGGACGGTTTCAGTCTTCATTCTTAATTTTCAACTTTTGGATGCCTTTCCGGGAGATGAAGACCCACCTCTCTACTTCCATGCCAATCAGATGCGACAACCGGAGCCAGAGGATCACTTTCAGAATCAGCCTCCAGAGATACATGTCATTCCACCTGACAACCATCAATGGTATCAATGGATTCAAGCTCCTCAGGCACCACACTTGGCTCAAGGAGGGCAGCAGGCAATTGAAGATCAAGCCACATTAACACTATCTGATGACAACTCTACACACCTCTTTGACTCTGACAATTAGTCACCAGTTCAAGGCATGATACAAGCCGCTAAAGGCCAGGTCCATACCTCCTAAGAAATTGCCGTGTTTTCTTAAGGAAACTGCCTTGCAGATGATTCTCTGTTCCACAGCTTCATGTAGCTATTTACAAGTTTCTCCATCGCTTGGCATTTGCCGCCGTAGACTACCTACATGAACGGGCTCACGCCGCCGCGCCAAGCAGATGCCCAGACAAAGCGATCGCTGATTAAGACTAACACTCCAGCACCACCAGTGCTTAAGATATTACCATCATTTAACTTTTTCCTTATTTTTACCGTAATATTGACCATAATTTTAGCAAGCAACCTAGACAATTATCACCACTTCTAAGCCAACCACAGCAATAATTTGCATAATCATAAGAACAACAATAAAATGATAATAAATCTTAGAACCACGCACACTACTATAGGAATGTACATCACAATCGGTTCTTTTTCGTCATCGCAGTCGATTTTGGTGGTGATACAAAGTCATTAGACATTGATGAGGAGGCGCTATCACAATTGGTTTTCTCTCGATAGTGATAAATTATCATCATAATCGATTCCAAGCTAGAACCGATTATGATGTGGAGCACATCCAGCTCGAAACCGATTGTGATGTGGATGTAGTGTTTGTTCTTTGTACATCCTACCGAAAATAGCACAGACTACACACTGTATGCATATCACATTCACAATATATATAGAACATAAACACTTTACAATACACATATCACATTCATTCACAATATAGAACACAAACATACTTAACAGTCAGTACACATATCACATTCACATGATATAATACTGTTTACATATGGACTAGTAGAAGCCTGTCAGGTCTCTAAACCTACCGCCCTCCGCTAGAACTTATGTCCAGTATCACTGGCATATATGGTCTCGTAATTTGTCAAAACCTTTTTTTTTGTAAGCTTCTGAAGGGGATATCGATCTTATACAAAATAGAAATGAGTGCATTAATTTAAGTTTTAAAATTTTTATGTAAAAGGCTATGTGTATTATGCATGTACATATACCTTAGGGAAAAGGTGCACGTTGCTGACCAAGATCAGCATGTGATGCATGACGTAGAAGCCATACAGGTCGTCGCACCCCTGTTGATGACATTGTGAATAAAGAAAATCATATTAATAGATGAAGAATAGATGTCAAAAAAAATCCTATGCTAGGCACTTGTTCCTGGAAGCGCTTCCACTCCAGCTGGTCACCTCGTTTGTCATCGTGTCACCCTCCTTCCACAACGTAAGACAAGAAAGCTCTACATACATTAGAGAGATACCATTTAGGCAGAAATGAACGTAGTTCAATACAAAAAGTGTTAGGTTAGAGGAATATACTTACTTCTGCAAAACAGGCTTGATCGTGTAGGCTATCGGTCTCTTCTTTATCGAGTTAAAAGTGTAGACTTTGTTTTCACTCAGAGCGACCACGAGTAAAATCCAATGGTTGCTTATTAAATAGTATGCAATGCAAGAAAATAAATTCATATATGGTTTAAGTGCGTACAAGTAATTGAAGGGTAAAGTAGTACTTACTCCTTATGGTACAGGAATAGAATGAAGTCCTTTTTCACCTCAGCCTGCAATTCTTGCTTGATGTAGTTGGTAAGGAACTTAGATTGAAGCCTAGCCATGGTCGCAGAAACCATCTCGGGGTCGACAAACCCAACTGGGTGTTGACCCGTCATTGCTCGCTGCCACATTATCCTGCAACTCATGTCAATTGTTAAAAAAACATAATACAAAATCCTATAACAGTCATAGGCTCATTTTGTATGGTGCGATACACCGTCTAGGATTGTACAGTAGAAATATCAATGGCTTTCAGGCTATACAAACGGAACAGATCCTCAAACTCACTGGGAATATCCTATGCTCATCGCGGTGGAAATGTCCCCCTCGATACCTCACATTGAAATCGACGTGACGCTCGGGCTCATTCACCTTATCAATGTACCATCCACGGAGCAAGCGAGTGCACATGTCTAGAGCATTCAATTCGTTGCTAGGGATAAGGGGCTTTCCATGTATGTACCCCTTAAAATCTTGAGGGGGCTCTATGGCCTTTGTCAACTTTGCTTTCTGAATAGGAGTCTCCGAGGTCAGGACAAAGGGCTTTCCATGTATTGGAGAGGGAGTTGTGGTCTCTATCAACTTTGCCTTCTTGACAGAAAGATTCTTTGAAGTCTCCTATAGTTCTTTGGTCGTCGTGCTAGTCCTTTTGCGCACCAGGTCTGCACTCTGCGTAGGAGTCGACTTGAATGAAGGAGTCGTCATGGTGGTGATAGCAAGAGCAGGTGCAAGTACACGATAGGAACCTGCAAAGCACATGCATATGTAACGTGTTGCAGTACTGGAATGATCGAGAAGATTCAGGGGATTTTTACCTTGAGTAGTACGACACCCATCGTGGGCCACTTGATGAACGACATTCGTGATTGCCCGAGAGCGGTGACATCTTCGTTCGGGGGAAACTTCAGTGCATGAGATAGGAAGCCTTCGTGAACATAGTCCACCTGCATCCTCATGTAGCCCTTCCCCAAAGGGTTACCATGCACCGTGTCGGTCTCCTTGCATGAAAATGTAACCCCGCGTCCAGCCTCAATGGGAAATACGTCTTCCATCACAATGAGCTGGCACTTAGCAAGCGCCTGCAAAAAGTGTGCAATTTGATTGAAAACATTGTTTAGCTTACTCCCGTACCTTTAAGTTAGAAATAATTATTATCTTCAGCTGGGGATCAGCCTGATCATTTTTGGAAGCTCAGCTGCTAGGGCGGGGCACAGGCCTTTCTACGAGAGGCGAGGCCATATGACTCTTACTCTGTTAGATCATCACCATCATCTTGGCCCTCGGGCGCTCCTCACGTGCCATCATCTACTCCCTCAGTGTGTCCTTGAGGCTACTTGCACGTGCTTCCCGATGCCAAAGACAGGATGTCCTACGACCCTTGGTTCTGAAAAGTCCCTTGCTCTTTCTACTGGCTTACCTCCTACAAGAAGAGAATATAAATTAGTACTAAAATACAACGAGAATGGTCAACTGCAATGTACTAAGTTAGATGTCTTACGATGGTGGAGACGATCCGCACAGTCGCGTGGTTTGGAACTACAAGCCGACCGTCGGAGGTTTTCTTCGTCCTCACTAATACCCAGTCGCGTACCCGCTCCTCACATGTGGGAGTAAGGCATTGCTGTCTCGAAGTTCGCACACTTCTCATCTAGTTGCGGTCACTTTGCCTTCTTCCCTTCATAGCCGACAGAACCGAGGTGGAGCGCGTGTGTGTTCTGCCTCTGGATAGTGATTTTCTTATCTCAACTCCTCTGCCTTGGGCGTACTCTTCATCTTTGTGGACTCCTCCCAAACATTGAGAGTCATAAATGGATACCTCTTGAAGGGAGTATAGCCTTTCAGCACATACCATGCATGATAATCCTGAAGTGCCTCAAAGACACACCCATTCTTTTCAAGGTGTATCGCATTGTATTGATTTCATCTTTATCTGGTATAATCCATTTCTCCTTAACTTCGTGTAATAATCAAGTTGGCCTAGGGGGATGAATAGGCAACTGTAAAACTTTTTAATTATTACGAAAAAATTTTCTCAATAAAATTAGAAATGGAAGCAATTAGTATAGAAGTCCAGCACAACACTTGTTCAAGAAAACTTTGTAAGGAAGGGAATTTCGAATGAGAAACAATAAGAGAATAATAAGTAATGATAAACAAAAACAGGAGAATTCAATGATTTTCCACCGAGGTTCAGAGATCACTCCTATGTCCCCGTTAGAGTACTTCCTCAGAAGTATTGCTCCACCAAACAACCAATCTCAATAGCTTTTGGTTTTTCACTATCCTGACTCATTCACTACTCCAGTGAGGTGAGTCTCAACCTTTCACAGTAATGGTGGCTCTCCACAATCTCTGTTGGATAGGTCGCACCAACAACTTCTTCAACCGTCTAGGAACAGCTAGTTCTAAGAGTAATAGACTATCCACAAGCCCTGTCTCTTGGTTCAGTAGCTAGATGCAACCTAAACTTAGCTTGGAGCAAGTACTCTAAATGTTCAGAATGAATGTTTGTGATTTTCTGAGTTGAAGCTCAAACTCTCGATGAAAATGAAGCTCAGGAATTCTAAAGATCAAGAGTTGTATATGGTTTGAATGATGTCAAAGATGGTCAGGATATCAAAGATGTGAATGTGCAAAGCTATGTGTATTGTTTGTGAACCCAGGCATTCTATATATAGATACTGAACAGAGATAACCGTTACACCTGCCATTTGCTCATTGGGGGTTGGTAGGATTGATGGGGTAGGTCAACTGCTGCCCCTTTTTATAAGAATTTTAAGGTATATGAATCATAAGTCAAAGTATACACACAAGCCGGACCAAAAACTTTAATCCGGGGTACATAGGATTGGAAAGCATTGTTGTGCTCAGAATGACCCACTTACGCCGGACCAAAAATATTGGTCCATCGTACACATGCATTTGTTTGATTTTGATATCAGAAAGACAATGCTTGCGCCGGACCGAAAAAGCTGGTCCGGCGTACACATGATTTGTTTCTTTTGAGTATCAGCAAATAGCATTTGCGTCGGACCGAAAAAGTTGGTCCGGCGTACATGGGAAAATGGCTTGTTTTATCTGAGTGAAACATGTTCGAGACGGATCAAAAAAATTGGTCCGACATACACAAGGAATTCTGGTCTGCATCAGACTTTATATTTCTGGTTAAAATAAATTTTAACACAGACTAGAATTTTATTTAGAGGGAAAATATAACTTATGCCGGACTAATTTTGAGAAAGAATTTAGATTGGTCCGACGAACATAGTTTTACTTGGTTGAAAAAGAATCAAAGGAGAATTTATAACGCCGGACCATCAAAAATCGGTCCGACATACATGAAGTACGCTCGGTGAAGCAAGTTCTTAGCGCCGGACCGAAAATATCGGTCCGGCGTACATGGTGTACGCTCGGTTAGAATTAGAACTTAGGATCTTTGAGCACCTGAATAATATGGAGTTTGGTCCAGAGAGAATTGTTTTGGCTAACAAGATAAAGCTCTGGATTTTTGAGTGAGAAACATGAGAAGTACTATGCTCCAAGTAATTTTAGTGATTTTGCATATGAACCAAGATTATTTCTTATGCATAATCCCTCTTAATAGTACAGTGATTTTAGCTATATGACTTGAATCAACTCCCAAGCCAAAACTAGTAAAAAAACCCTTAGCCTTGATCTTCAAATATATCTGTTGTCGGTTATCACTAAGTATCCTTTTTAGTCATCAACACCAAAACCTATATGATAAGCATAATTTATACAAATAGGGAGCCTAGATGCTCTCACTTCGTCCCACAACCGATTCTTCTGCTCGGCACTGACTTCCTTCCTCCAGTCCTTAACCGTGATCGACACTCTCTCCCTCACCAATTGGCCAAGAAAAGATTGGTAGCGCCTCTTATACTTGGGAGGACCCGTGCAAACCCTTATGACATCAAAGTGGAGAACATGCGGCATTCTCCCTGTACCTTTATTCGGTCCACAAGCCTTTTTCACCTTACTTGGCCCCTCAACATTTGTCACCTTACTCGGCCCTTTAGCATCACCTTCTATTCTATCTAGCGATAAGCCGGTGCTCTCTCTTTGTGACATTTCGAATATATATATATATAACTTAATGAGAGAAAGCAATTCATATATCTGACATAGTCATATATTTCACATGAGAGAAAGTAATTCATAGCTATTATGTCGACTTGACAATAAATCATGTAAATTAACAGATTATTGAATAATTCATAGCATATAATTGTACTAGCATATTGTAGTAAATTACAGATTAACAGATTAATAGATGATCTTAAAGAAACGTCTATCTGTTGACCAACTAAGTACGTACCAACGATGACTCCAAATCTCTAATTAGGTTAGATCCTAATACCATTTGAAGATATGTGGTTCGAGCAAGTTCCTAAACTGTTGTACAACTCCAAAGAAAATTTCAGCAGCATCTCTCGGTTGTTCTCTAAATACATGTCTCGACAACAAATCAAGAGGGTATGTATCCAGAGAACACCAGAGAGATGCTGCCGAAACTTTCTCTAGAGTTGTACAACAGCTTAGGAACTTGCTCAAACCATATATAATTCGAGACTGCTTGCTTATAAATATGACATTTCAGCATATTTATAAACAAACACCCTCGAACGGGAGACGTAGGTTACGCAACCTAAACTCTAGCATTGATCATATTACAGCAACAATAATGATATGTAAAGTAAAAAACCGTTGTAAGGATATTGATTATATTACAGTAACAGTAAAGACAAAATTAAAGTAGAAAATAAGCACTATTTTGAACTAGCATGTCAACTTTTACTTGTTCTTCTCTTCTAGTTAACTTCATTATTGATTAACAGTGTGATCAAATTTACTAGCTCAATCATATCCCCATTCGTATGCTCTACATTTGACACCAATGAAAATACCATTTATGTAGTTATATTTATTTAGTGGATAGGTGCAGTTGGTCACTCAACAATAGCCCTGGGCTGTCACTAGGAGTTAAACCACATGGACAATTTCACTTTCATTGTTTAATGAGGCCTCAAGTTTAATTGGCACTCATCTGACAATGATATGTTTGTAGGCAACTAGCATTGGCAATGGTAAGAGAAGGTACTTTAAGGTCGCCCTTGCAACCGTACAAAACTCCCCATCAAAAGGCCCAGCAAAACCTACTACCACGAAGATGACACCAAAGAAGAAGACGTGAGCAAGCAATCTGGAACTATGTCATATTTTGGGTTCTGTATTTTGAATTGGAGCAATATGGAGCTCTTATGTAATTACAGGAAACTGATGACTTGTTTACTATGTGTTCTGGAACTAATGGTGTAATATTCTAAATGGTTTGCATGCGTTTTAGGGCTGTTGTGAGTGTGTGGGCTGTTTTTGGGGTCTAGCAGACCTGTTTCTGGGCCAACTATGGTTGTTTTGGGCCCAGGTGGAAGGAGAATCCTTGGCCTAACCCTAGCCCAACCCTCCCACCATCTCCTTGCGCCTCCAAACCCTTCCCCCAGCCACCTCCCAGGTGCAGCCTCCCCCCTGTGTGCCCCCATCTGTAGCCGTCTTCCCCTCCCTGCTATTTTCTTTGGTGCGCCCCCTCCCCCTTCCTGTGGTGAGTCCTTTCTTCCCTGGTGTGCGCCTCCCCTCTTGGTTCTCCCCGCTGAATACCACCTCTTGGATCTCTCCTGCTCTCCCCCAGCCCCGGAGATTCAAGGGAGAGGCTCGCGGCGGCGAGATCTAGCCATTCTTGGGAACATGTATAATTTTTGTAGATCTTTGAGGGTGGGTTTGGTACAGGTATTCTAGGAAATTCAGGTTAGGGTTCTTGGTTTCAGTGCTGCGATTGATGGGGATTGGGCGAAATTTTAGATTTGGGTTAGTTTTGGACTCGAGCAGCGCTGGTTGTGATATTAGATCTAAGTTTCAAAATAGTTCTGATCATTTTCAGAGGGGTTGGCTGTTGTGAAAGTTGTAGATCGTTGTCTTAAGTTTAATTAGAGACTAAGAACACAAATGTTGGTTAAGTGGTTTAAAAGTTATGGCCTTTTGAAGCACTGTTGTCCTGAATCTGTGCCTGTTAGCAGCAGTCGCGGTAATTAGCAAATTAAGGCTAATTAGAAGCCGAATTAATTTATTTCAATAACTAGAGATAGCTAGAAAATTTCCTTTAGATTTCAAAAATGTCATTGTTTTATTAATTTGGAGTTGTATAGAAATAGTTACAAAATTGTGAAAGATGTTGTCCAGGTTGATAACAGATCGGTTTTCTGGGTTGAATTCGGGGGTTTTGATGTAGTCATTAAAAATGATGGGTAACTAGAATTTTGTAGGTATTCTTGTGTAGTTTTTATAAAGTTCTTGGTTCCCTTTGTTTGGGCTCTTGGGGTAGGGTTTATAGCCTTTAGACCAACAGGACAACAAAGGAGTGGTTTTGTCTGTCGTTTGTAGAAGTTAAAAATTGGGGTTGTGGTAGGTTCGACGTCGCTATGTTTGTTATCTACACTGTGATTTAATTGTTTTGAGATATATGCAATTTATTTCAGGAGGTGTGACCTCGGGAGTGGCCCCAACCTCGCGCCACTCCGCTCCTCGTGGGTAAAGGCAAGTGCATAGAATATGTTCATGGTTATAGTTGGATCAAAATTCGAATGAGAATTGCTACCTAGCTGGCCTAAATGTTTGATATGCCTCATTAATATTGTTTTTACGCATGATTATGTTTGGGACAATGATAATGTTTATGTTTATGGTTTTGTTATTATTGGAAAAGATGCAATTTGCACATTATTAATGTCATTTGCATATGTGCATATATGATGGAAGATGTGACCCATGAGAGCCTCTGTGACCCACTTGTGATGGGCACGAAAGTCCTACTACAGTAGACCCCTCCACTGGGATGGAAGGGAGAGTGCGACACCGACGTATGTGCACTCAGTTATACCGGTATAAGCAAAGAGAAAAGGAGATACATTTGAGGATAAAGCATGATGCATTGCATGAATGAAGTGGATGAAGAGATTTAAATTGATGAGTTCTCCTTTATGTATGGATAATATGACATGAAGTATTGTATTCAATGGTTATTTTCATGTGTTATTATTGTTGTATGATGCACTTTGATGAGTCTTGGACTCACGCTTGTTTGCTTAATGTTTTAGGTACTTTGAGGCTAACATGATGGGATGGGAAATAGCACAGACATGACACTTATCACCACTATACCCTCATGATGTTATTTAGCACTTTGAGCATGCTTAGCTTTTGAATAAATAGGTAGACTCAGTCATGAAATAATTTAGTGGATACAATCTTGTATGGATTTAATCGATTTGATTAAATTATGTTTGTGGTGTGTCATTATAACTTTTGTATGCTCTTCATTGGTAGCCTTATCGAATGTAAGTTGAAGGTAGGGTTGTATCTTCGATGCATGCATGGGTTCCAAGTAAAGTAGTGTACATGGTTATTGCTGTGGTTGAGGTCGTTATTGTTTCTGTTTCCAATCCTTGTTTATAACTTGTAGTTGGTGTTTATTGTCTAAAGTTAAAATTAGGTGCTTGATGAAATTGTGATATAAAATGGCTATATGTTATTGTTGTTATGTTGTTCAATGTCATTCCTTGTTGTAATACTTAAGGAGAGTTGTCTTGTGTCCCAAATGGCAACAGTGTTGTTGCTGAAATTTTAATTGAGTTTGCTAAAATATTAGAGTAGTAGATTGTTGGGGTGACATTCAAGGCACGTGGAGTGCTGGGGTGTTATAATTGGTTTTGATCATGTTATGTAATAGCTTATTGTTTTGATCACCTTATGTAATAGGTGGAACTAATGTTTTTGATCATGTTATATAATAGCTCGAACTAATGGTTTGGATCATGTTCTGTCCTAGCACTTTAATTAAATCAATGTTCAATTCTGCTTTGTCATGTCCTACTCTGTAACTGCAATGCATGTTAAGTTTGTAGCTCATGTCCTAAAACTAGCAATAGTACAGATCATGTCACACAACTGGCAAGAACAATTCCGATCATGACAACACAAATGGCACAGATCATGACAACACAAAAGGCATGAACAACACAAGTCATATCAACATAGGCATCACATAACTGATCATATCAACATACATAACTAATCCATACAACCTAGTATTAACTACTCCATACAACTTAGCAATTCACTAGTACACGTCAACTTGCCATTTTTCATACAAAATGATACACACCTTGATGGAACAAGCCAACTAGCACTACCAACAGACAACATAAAGATTACCTTGGGCCTGGAGAAGGGCATTGTACTATGGTCGAGGGCGCGGTCAAGGGCGTGGGAGAGCACAAGCTCATGCAGCCATGAAGTCCCTAGGGCAGGAGCCTTGGGGGGAGGCCATCAGAGGGGTAGGGATGGCGAGTAGGTCGGGCGGGCAGGGGGCGGCGTGGAGGTCGGGGTTGGGGGCAGGGCGATATGATCGGGCAGGCGGGGGCAGGGGCAGCGTGGGGGTTGAGGGCAGGGGCACGAGCGGAGGGGGTGAGCTCAGGGGTAAGGGGCTGGCAGAGGGGGCGAGCTCGGGGGCAGGGAGCTCGAGATGGAGCGTGGAGGAAGAATGGAGAATGGAAGAATGGAGCTTGGGGGTCCATGTGTGCGTGGCAAGTTAAATGAGAAACCGAGGTCATCACAACTGGTTCCTACTTGGAACCGATTGTGATGTATCATTATCACAATCGGTTCCAACTAGGAATCGGTTGTGATGAATACATCATCACAACCGGTTCCTAGTTGGAACCGATTGTGATAATTACTGCATCACAATCGGTTCCAATTAAGAACCGATTGTGATGTACCATTATCACAATCGGTTCCAACTACCAATTGTGATAATGATACATCACAATCAGTTCCAACTAAGAACCGATTGTGATGTACTCTTATGTCTTCTTTACCTTTTTTGATGATCATTGCATAATGCATAAGTGTCTTTGTTTGAGAGGGGTTCCAGTAAGCTTCTTTGGAGGGATGTAGATGTTTGCGGATCCATATACTCATGACCTTTGCATTCTTTAAATTCTTATTTTTCTTACTAATGCAAAGCAAGGTAACTTAAAAAGTCATGGTATGCAAATAAGTTTGAATTCAGAATTAAAACTAAAGTTTACAGCAAAAACAAAGTAAAGGGAAAAGAGAAGTTATGTACAATACAAATATTTGAAACACATAGCATTATTTACATTGATGTAATCCCTTTATTTACAATATAACCCTTCTTGATGATCTACACGCATGTAATTTGTTCCATGTGTGTCGTTGTCATTGCTAAGACATGCCCTATCTGCAAACAGGGGTATTTCATCGAATTGGTTGTACTCTTCTTCATCTACGATATTTTCAACTCCAACGATCTGCCTCTTGCCATGAAGGACGACGTGCAAACTCAGATTGGTCGGATCACGCACGTAGAAGACTTGATTTGCTTTCTTCGCAAGGATGAACGATTCATCTTTGCACGTGAGTCTATTGAGATTCACAAGAGTAAAACCTCTCTTATCGACCTTCACTCCATGTGAAAGTTTCACCAACTCACATCGGAACAATGGAACTTAGTATATTTTATAATCGAGCTCCCAAATTTCTTCGATTGTCCCTTAGTAAGAGTTCATTGCGGTTGAGGATCCTCTTTTCGAGTGATCATTGGACAAAGCATCTATGCTCACACCACTGTTTTGAACAGTACTATTTGCATATTGACTTTTAGTGTAAAAGGTGTAGCCACTAATATCGTGCCCCTGTCATATCTGTACATTAAATCTTGGTCCGTCAGCCACCCATTTGACATCCTCACTGACAGATACCTTCGCCTTTTCTTTGAACCATATGAGGAATCGATCATTGTGTTCTCGCATGATGAAAAGCTCATCCATATGTGGAATCTCTTCCCGTAATATCAGCTTGTGTTGCTCGATGTATGGATGAACATCTACGCTGTGCTGCAAGACTTTCAAATGCACTTTGTAATGGTTCCTTTGCCAGCAAGTCTGTCCTCATGACGAGATACAAAAACACAAATTGCTTGTCTTTTATCTAGATAGTCCACGCAGAACTCAATAACCTCTTCAGTCCCAGAACCTTCAACAATACTACCCTCAGGCTTCGACTGATTCCTCATGTATGACTTTAATATACCCATGTACCTCTCAAACGGATACATATAACGTAGGATTGCAGGTCCACATCTTAATTTCTCTAACAAGGTGAACAACAAGGTGGACCATGACGTCGAAGAATGACGGGGGAAAATGCATCTCAAGCTGATATAGATTCTGCACCACCTCATTCTGCAAGTTGTCTAGTACATCGGGATCAAAAAATTTGTAAGAAATCGCATTGAAAAAATAACATAGTTTCGTGATTACCAACCTGATATCCTTTAGCAGAATATTTCTAATTACAACAGGGAGCATTTGGGTCATCAAGACATCATAGTCATGGGACTTCATACCAAACAACTTCAAATCATCCATGGACACAAGATTCTTAATGTTTGCTGAGAAGCCAGATGGAACTTTAATACCTTGGAGACACTTGGAGAGGTCTTCTTTCTCCTTCTTGGACAAGGTGTAGCATGCAGTGGGGATGTACATACCTTTTCCATCATTCTCTATCACTGCAAGCTTGGGCCTGATTCCCATGTAGGCCATGTCGCGGCGAGTATTCACACCATCCTTGGTCTTCCCAGGTATGTTCAACAAGATACCAACCAAATTATCGCAAACGTTCTTCTCAACGTGCATAACATCAATACAATACCGGACATCTAACTCCTTCCAGTATGGTAAATCCTAAAATATCGACTTCTTCTTCTAAATGGTCCTAAGACGAATAGATTTACGAGTCTTTCCATACTGAACATCGATATCCTCCATGCGTGAATATACTTGCCTTCTACTCATAGGTTGCGAGGTCGAGCGAACTTCCCTCTTCTCATCAAATTTGTCATCCATCTTATGTATCAATGATTTCGACGTAGAATCCTACGATGACCCACGTACACAGTTTTCTTGCAATTCGGCAGTCACAAGCTTTAAGTCTCCTCTTCACAATAGAACATGCTTTTGCTCTCTTCGTACTGTATCCCGCCAAATTACCAAGGGCCAGAAAATCATTCATGGTGTAAAATATCATAGCCCGTAGGGTGAAGTTCTCTCTTTTGTATGCATCCCACATCGCGACCCCCTCGTTCCACAATTTTACTAAATCCTTAATCAGTGGTGTTAGGTACACATCAGTATCATTTCCCGCTGTTTGGGTCCCAAGATTAGTAACGACATCATGATATACTTTCACTTCATACACTACCAAGGAGAGAGATTGTATATACACAACAGAACTGACTAAGTGTTGTGACGACTCCTCATATTACCAACAGATTCATTCCAACGGTACTAAATCCAAATCTTATGTTCCTCATCTCGGCACCAAACTCCTCATGTTTCCAATCAATGTTTCTCTATTGAGCCAAATCAACGAGGTGTCTCAGTTTGCCATCTTTCTTTCGAGATTCATAATGCCAACGCAGCAATTTTGCCTTCTTAGGATTTGCAAACAACCGCTCCAAATGGGGAATGATTGGCAAGTACCACAATACCTTGATCGGTGCCCCTTTGTTGACCTCTTCATCATTGTCACCCCGGCTCTTACGCTTCTTGTCATTACACTTCTCCTTTTGTTTGTACTGGGGTACACCACAAACTGGACAAACGTGCAATTTCTTATGAACGTTATAGTATAAGATGCAATCATTCAGACATGCATGTATACTTTCTATTTCAATTTCCATAGGACATAGTAACTTCTTCACTTCATAAATACTTGTTGGCAACTCGTTCCTCCGGAAACACATCCGATAAAAGAACTAAAAGTGCATTGAAACTTGTATCTGTCCAACAGTGTTTTGCCTTCCGTTCGAACAATGCAAGGACTGAACCCAACTTGGTGTATTCCGCTTTGAAACCCGAGAACAATGGTTTGGCATTGTCTTCCATCAAGCTTTTAAATTTTTTAAACTCTCTTTCCGTGTAATTTTCCTTCACATCCCGTAACATTTGCTCTAAATTGTCCTCCTCAAACATATCATGCTACAACTCATGATCGGGTTACAGCATGTCTTCATTGCATACCGGACAGGTACTACTTGTCTCCCCACGATGGATTCAACATGTGTAATTCCTCACACAGCCACATCGAATCAAGTGGTCTTCAATTTGAATTGAGTTGCTAAATCTCCTGAGATTGGTGCAATCAAAGCAAGGACAATATATGAAGTTTACACCCCTCTTCACCATATCTTCTTCTGCAATTTTTTTGAACTCCTTAACACCCCTCTGAAATTCAGCACTCACACGGCTTTTCTGATACATCCAATCTTCATGGTTCATCTGAAATTAAACTACGCATAATAAATTAAGAAAAAACTGAAGCAAAAGCTAGCTATTTCAAATATTGAGATATTATTTAATTACCTTTGCAGAATAGAGAACCGGTTCCAAGATATATAATTTTATTCTTGATACCTTCTTCCCTAGTTAAGAGCTTTCAATTCCTTACTTATGAGACATACATTTAAAATATCAACAATGGTATCGAATTACCTAATGCACTAAGGTTGCAATTCTTTTCACTTCAATGAAAGAAAGTAGGGGTGAAGGCATTAACAAAGTTGAGGAATTGAATAATCTTAAAGAAACGTCTATCTATTAACCAACTAAGTACGTACCAATGATGACTCCTAATCTCTCATTAGGTTAGGTTCTAATCCCATTCGAGGATATGTGGTTCAGACAAGTTCCTAAGCTATTATACAACTCCAGAGAAAATGTCGGCATCATCTCCCCATTGTTCTCCAAATACACGTCTCGACAACAAATCAAGAGAGAGTGTATCCGGAGAACACCAGGGAGATGCTGTCGAAATTTTCTCCGCAGTTGTACAACAGCTTAGAAACTTACCCGAACCACATATCCTTGAACTGTCCAAAAAAATATGGATAATTCAAGACTGCTTTTTTTATAAATATGCTATTTCAGCATATTTATAAATAAGTACCCTCGAACGGGAGACGTAGTTACACAACTGAAACTCTAACATTCATCATATTACAGCAACAATAATTCCAGATTAACACGAGAGTACTAAAAAGATAAATGGATGTGTGTTTGTCAAATAAAAGGTGTGAAATCTGATAGGATACACACAATTCCAGTGCAACATAAACTCTCTTTGCGACATATCGAATTACTTAGTGCAAAATTGAAGGGATTTGAAGGAATACTCACCTTTTGAAGAAAACCACAAATGAGGGAAAATTAAGAGAAAATCTCCTCAAGCAAGGGCTTCAACTATACCCTCTTAACACCCATCCTTGAGGATTTCATAATTTCTTTCCCAAGTATTGCTTCCAAGAATATATGGTGTTTTTTGGGGTGGATGCGGTTTTTTTTTGCCTCTATAACAATAATAGAGGAGAGTTCAGCCCGAGTGTATATATAACCTAGCGAGGCACATCACAATCAGTTCTGAGATAAGTACCTAATTCTACATCACAATCGGTTATAACCTGAGAACCGATTGTGATGATTCCCCACAAATTAGTACACCCTCGTCGAATCATATCACAATCGGTTTTTTCCTGAAAAATTAGGAACCGACCCAGATGAAGCGATAGTGTTGTATCATTCTATAGTAGTGACACCTAAATCTTCGTACTTGGGTATATCCGGTTCAAATGTGTCCGGAAGTAACCTTTACCTTTTGGTGACGACGATTAACAAGATTAATTAAACAATAGATAAACCACCACACCTCTCGATATAACAAAGATAACCAACCAAGTTTGCATATCTATTATTGCAACTATGTGATTTCAACGTCTAAATATAGTTAAGCACTATCTTATCCATGAGTGAATACTAAAACCAAATAATTGTGATAGATGAAGTGACATAGTGATGTTACTCCTATCTCATGTATGTCATCTTCAATGATCACCTAAAATATTAAAAGAAGTAAGGGTGAATCTACGACTCAGCAAGTACATAATAAAACAATAACATAATCATTTATCACATTCATCTCATTAATCATTTTTTATCAATAGCGATACAATACAAATATGTCTACATGCGCATATGCTTATCACATAGCGTATACTGGTATAGCTCAGGAAACACCTGTCGATGTACACCTCTACCTCCATCTCGTGGAGGTGCCTACCCAAGTAGGTCTTTCTCAAGAGCGCTCCGGACTAGTTATATAACTTTCTCACCGACCTGGCTTATACACTCTGGACTAATTATATGACTTTCTTACCGACCTAGCTCATATGCACTTTTCATGATATTAATGCAAGTGATACAATACCATGTACTAACATTACCAAGTGACCATCCACATCATGTGCCCATCACCATCATATCTCATCAAGTTGAAAAAGAATCAAACAAATATAGCACGACGAGGAAATTTATATAACCAAGAGCAAGAATAAATAACTATATATTGTTTTACCATGCATTTGCTTTTTTACCTATAAGAAACGGAATGGCGTGTGGTTGAATCCAAACTCGTAGTCACACCTCCTACAGTAGGTAAACCCATCTCAAAAATATAACATAACAATACATACATTAAACATAGCAACATCGCTCAGAGACACATCCTCGAACTTAATTTTCTCCCTCGCTGGACAGTTTACCCTTAGTTGTCCCAGCGGTCGAAAGACCATAACTCCTAACTCATAAGTCCAAACATAGTAAATCATATATGTTCTGAAAACTACACAAGATTTTCTACAATTTTTCGATCTGTTCTTTTAGTACTAGATAGCATATTTCACAATTTTAGAACTATTTTTATACAACTCCAAACATAGCAAACCATAGCATATTAGAAATCTAGGGAAAATTATTTAGCTTTCTCTAGTTACGGACATAATTTATTTCAGTCATTATCTAGCCCTAAGTAGCAGATTAATGCGACTGCCCTCATCAGCAACGGTTTCTGGACAGCGAGCTTCTACATGCCATTATTTTCAAATTGCTTAACCAAATTTTATGTTATTGTGCTCTAATTAAACTTTTGATAATAATCTATATTTTTATAATTTCCTAGGCTATGAAATTAACCGTAGATACCTTAAAACTTGACCCTAAAATAGAAACCATTATTGATGAATACTAATCTCTCCTAAAATCCATCCCGGGACTCTCCAGCTACAACATCTACCAAGAAAACGACCATAGCGTCACTCAACTACAGCACCAACATGACCAATGATGATCTAGAGTTTATGCATGCATCCCGAAGATTTGCTAGAAACATCGAAGGTGGTGGCCCTCCATAATCCCTAGATGTTTCCTACTTCTTCATGCTTCCCGAAACTCCCGCACCACGTCCCCGAGATGCTCGACACTCACGTAGGAACTGACATCAGGAACAGGGCGAACACGAAACTTTCTCACTTCTCTTTCCTTCTCCCTCCTATCATTGGTGTCTTTTTTGTCCTTCCTCTATTGTGGCAGTCAGCCAATGGCGAATCCAGGATAAGAATAGAGGGTGGGCTTAAAAAAATAGGTTAAATTGAGACAAACATGTTAAACAACTTGTGTTATATTCTTATCGGTTCGAGTGTTAATACTTGTAGTTCATTATTTGAGAAATACTTGTGCAAGATTCGCTTGTTAAACTTTTAGAAATCTATAAACAAGTTAACACCAATCAATCAAACAAATAGACTATTGTCTCTTTCAATCCACTAACATATTTACAATTGATAAAAAAAATCATAAGCAGTGCTTCAATGCTTTCCTTTCCAATACAAGTTGCAAAAATTTTGAAGTAAGTGAAAGGGTAAGTAATCATCATCTACCTTTCATTAATGCTTTAATATTTCTGCATCTGTCAAAAAGGAAAGCATTAAAATACCTCTCAAAAATCATATATTAGAAGAGGGGCTCACATTGTCTATTTGTTATTATGGTCAGTCTACTCAGCCGGTTAGGAACTCGCCAACACATGCTACGCCACTCTCATAAGCTGCTCACCATCGCCGTAGTGGGTTGTCCGTTGCCACACGCCCGTGCCCTCGCCAGCTCCCCGACATTCACTCGACGTCCTCGCCATGCCCTCACAATCGTCGAGTCTCGACGATGTGCATCAAGTGCCCCCTACTTGGTGGGCTTCCATATCCTCGCAAAGAAGAGATGTCGAGTCACCTCCCTCTCTCTATAGTCTCTGCGTGCATCGAGGGTTCAAGTCCAATTTTACAGACAATAAGTAAAGTTACCAATTGCAAAATTAGGCACTCAACAATCAACGACCCATGAAACCACATGGTCTAAAAAGTAGCTCACCACCCAGCAAAGTTTCTTATTCCTCTAGACGTGCCTGAGTACGTGTACATTCGCCACTACTATACCAAAATATGAGCGTCGCTGCTAGAAAGGATAAATAGAATCTGACGACCAGAGGGTGGGATACGCCACTGCAGTCAGCAATAGCAGCAAGCCATGCATGCAGCAGCCGCAAGCAGGGTTCACAATTTCGTTTCGAAGCCAAAAACCGCTAGCCTGGAGGTAGCGGTTTTCGCGAGAAACCGTTCGAAAACCGTGAAAAACCGAACGGTTTGCAAATTCAAAAAAATCGAATTCCGGTCAAACCTACGCGCGAAAACCGCGGTTTTTGATGAAAACCACTCGGTTTTCGCGAAAAACCAACCGACCAATTAGATGTTCTAACAAAACAGTTTTTGAGTGGTTTTTAGCGAAAACCGCGGTTTTTCAACGGTTTTCGAGCGGTTTTTAACGCATAAATTTTTTCACTTTTTTTATTTTTTTATTTTTTAAATTAGAGCGGTTTTGGATCTCGAACCGCAACGGTACGTTTGAAAACCACGATTTTCGAAAGGTTTTTTGCGGTTTTGTGAACCGTAGCCGCAGGCGTCTAGCAGCGCATGCAGCAGTAGCTCATGCAGCAGCTACAGGCGCTAGCGGCGGCTGCAAAGCAAGGGCGAGGGCAAGTGCGGCTGCTGGGAGGGTTTTTTCTTTCAACAAGGAGGCTAGGGCCGGCTCTCCTCCTCCTGTTCTCCCTATTTAATCTGCACAAAATCAGGGATTTGATACTCACTCTGCCAGCAGATCGAGTCCGAGATGGCCACTATTTGAACAAGCCGATTCCCCTTTTTTTTTCCTTGATTCATTCTTGCTATTTCCGTTCTAATCCTTTCTTTTAGAAAAAGCAAACAAGGTATTACAAAGCTGTGTAAATGTTAAGCTTGTATGGAGCATGCATGGAAATGAATAGCGTAGCCGTAGTTAAGGTGTCTTTAGCATTTTTTCACGCCCAATCCAATACCATGTTGCGATTTGGGGTTCTAATGTTTCGACTCGATTGGGGATTACGTCCTTTTCATGTTGCAAATTGATCATATGATTGGAATCTACTACCTAAAGATATGTTTTGTTATGGTGAGAGTGAGACAAGGGTAGCATAGTGTATTGGCATGTTGACACGTTTGGACATGGACAAGGCAAAGTGGCAAATAGAACAGGTGGACTAGAAGAGAACAAATTGATCCAAGATGACAAGAAAGGCAATTGAGATTGTAAACATACTAGTTATCTACTTAAGACTCCGTTTCTTGACTTGGTTGATTTGTGCTGGATGATGAGGACCTAATGTCCAATTGTGCAGTTTCTTTTTTGAAAAACGGCAAACCGTGATTATATTAGATGAAGTGCAGTGAAGTCAAGTGCCAATTGTGCAGTTTCTTAAGAACTAATTTCACCACCAACCACCAGTCTTGCCCATTTGTTCGGTGAAATGGTAATCATCCTTCTGTGATGGGCTCACGATGCAATGGCGACATTTATACTATGTCTGCGTTAGAATCCCAAGCACAACTAGCGCGTTTGCTAATTTCATTTTTGTCTCAACCGGTAGATACTGCTTGCAAAGCTTGCGAGTCTATCAGTACGAAAGTTTTGCATAGATTGTATCCCTGTCCCTGTGTACTCGCTTCACCAAATTAAGCACTTCAGTATAACTCATCTTTCCAAAATAAACTAAACCATAGGCAGGGGCTCCAACCGGGACAACGACAGTAAACACAAATAACCACAATAATAACATTCTTGACAGGCTCATATGCCAGTCTTCCAAAGAAATGATGTCTTTGCTACTAGGGCAATCAACTACAGTAAAGATATAGGGTGCTTCATTTTTTTTCAGGGAATACAAATATGTGGCCAATTCTTCATCCGATTGATTTAAAAGAATCGGGCACGATAGGCTTCCACACATCATAACAGCGGACTGGAAAGCTCTGTGCTTCTCTTACACAGATGAGTTACTGTGAGCTAGTCCTTCGACACAGCTGCGGCTACATTTTTCCCATAAAATGGTGTAAACAAAAGTTTTTTCAACCCTACCAGCAGATATTTCTATCTCAGCGAAAGGTCTCTAACAAGCAATCATTATCATAAATATATATGCGAATGAGTAACCACATTCAAGTCAACAGATGAGCCCACTAAAAACTCCAAATTGCAATTTTAAAGCCATACTGACGACTGTCACCGTAACCAGGCTGACATTGCATGGATTGTCTGACCAAAACAAAATGACCTCAAAGTCACTGCATACGTAATGAACTCAAATAAGGCAGGTTTTAGTATGGCAGTTGGCAAACAATTCAGGAAAAAAAATGCAAGCTCAAACGAAAAACTAAAGCAAGCATATTGCATTGATGTGTGCTTCAACAGTTCTTGCAAGGGCGAAACATACAGACTTCACCCATTCAGGCTATATATGTAACTTGAAGTATTAGTTTGCTTATACTACAGCGATACAAAAACTGGATGTTGCAATTCATAAGAGGGGTGAATCTAGTCCACTGGAGTCCAATATTCATCAACGATATCCTACTACTGACCAAAAGAGGCCGCCGTAAAAAGAGAACCTAAATATACTTCCCAGTACTGAGACTAATTCCTGAACTAATATAGGTATACATTCATGAGGGCAGTTCCATAAAGGAAATAGATAGGCCAAAAAAACATAAAAGAAAAAAGTAAACAAGGGGAGAGCGACCTCGTGTGTAGCTTCCAAAAGTTAATCAGAATCTTATAAGCATTTCTCCACACTGGAACTGAGACAACAACACATGATTTGCTAACAGCCTCTACCAGCAGCGGAGTAGCAATCTAGTCGCATTTGATGTTTCTGTAGATTCTCCTCACAAAGAGAGTAGACCCCAGATAGCCAACAGCACCTAAATAGCCACAAAAGGATGTCAAAATGGACCTAATATTAATTTGAAATGGAATAACCATCGGTAAGTTCGAAAGCTCACCACAGAGTATCCCTAGCCCAAGACAGAACATCAAGGTGTAGCCAAAGTAGAAGCTCGTCTGGAAAAAACCTGACATCTTTGTCTTCACATGATAATAGTATATGGAGTATAGATATACATACAAGGCAGTAGATGCAGCAGAGAAGAATGACGTCCATTGCCAATGATAGTTCTCAGCATTCAACAAGAAATAAGTGCCCACAATAGTGACACATATGGTGACTATTATGAGGATGACAAAGACCAGCAACATGAAACCATAAACATAATACACCTGCCAAGGCCAAAAGATATGGTGTCAATATGCTGTCAAATTAAACGAAAGGTACTTCAAATAAAAACAAATTTACTTCACAGCAATGTTCGCTGATAATATTATTTTTTACCTTGTAGTTCCAGAATGAAGTGAACACAAAGTACATCTCAATGAATATGCTGCCGAAGGGGAGAAGCCCACCCATCAATGAGATAACAGAGGGTGTAAGGTACCATTTCTTCTCAGGAATAGGGCGTGGAATCGTCTTCACACGGCATGGGTTGTTGGGAGCACCACTCCAGTTTCTACCAACTACAGTTCCCAATAGCACCAACGGGAAAGAGATGAAAGCCCAAAGGACAAATATAACAACCATTGTGCCAAATGGTATAGCCGCTAATGAACGGTAGAAGATAGCAATGGTGTTCAACACTAATCCAATTGAAAAACATAGGAACGGAAAAAGGGATGCAGTAAGGATCATAGCCTTTATCCAGTTTTTACCTGCCATTGAATCAAGGGATGCACAGTAAACTTGAGATAAAGAACATGGAACCTGGCAATTCTAAAACTCAAAGATCTATTCAGGATAGCAGAAAAACATGTGGTAGTTCAACAAAGGAAATACTCCAAAGAACGTAAAAACTTGTGCCATACCACCATTCCTTGAGTAGAGGCCACCACTGACATATCCAGAAATGAAAGATGTAAGAGCATAGCACACGATAAATGTTGTGATGATAGCTCCTCGTCTGACAAGTACAGTATTTTAGTTAGGGGAAAAAGCTAATGCAAACATATTAGCTGAACAAACATTATCATTGATCCAGGAATGAAAGATGTAAATAGTTTAAGCACATGATAAAGTTTGTGATGATTGTTCCTTCTCTGACAAGTATAATATTTTAGTTAGGGGAGAAAAGCTAATGGAAATTGTACTAGCTGCCCAAACACTATTATTGATCTCCAAGAACAGTTTTAGATGTTGAGTTACTTCGCATGATGATGAAAAGATACACTTTGTATATTATCAATTTTCCATGTTCTCTAAGTACGAACAATGAAATGAGCTCTCTCTTTTTCATGACAGACAGGATTTTACTCACTTCAGCACACCATGCCTTATGGCAGATGGAGTTGTGCATTTCAGTAATAAGACAAACTGCTCCAGAAGTCAATAGAAGGGTTTTAACAAAGGTGGTTGGATAATGCAAAACCAGCCATTTTCTCCAGATATATACTACCTTGGCCAGAAATCAAACTAAATAATGAGGACACTGACCTACTAAAAATACAAATTTACCGTATGTTTTCTACCATAACATTTTGTTCAAAAAAAAATCTCCAGCTTCACGTGAATGCAAAACAGGAGACATTGTAAAGGTTCAGCCATTCATGATCTTCAGCTCCTTTTAGGAATGTGTATGTATTAATGTTCGAGATGAACATATTCATGGCTCCAAAACTACTTTCAACTATATGCCTACAACATTTTGCACATCAACGGAGAAAAACAGAGACAAATAAAGCAGGTTTTGAGCTTACCCAACATATAACATGCCAACAATGGCTAATACAATCACAAGCAGGATAAGAGCCGCCAACTGAGTGCCAATACCAACAATAGCAGAAAGAAACATCAGACTGTGAGGAGGCCGAAATACATCTCCGTGGACAAGCTTCCATCCAGATTCCTCATTAACATCTCTCTCCTGATAAAGGAAAGCCATAGCATAGGACCACGATCAAGTGACAACAGATGAAAATTGTGCCAAAAGATTTGCTATGAATATTCAAAGAAATTCTCTAAAAAAAGAACTTGTCAGTGTGGGAAGTGTATGGTCAAACTTGATGTTTGACTGTTTTTTTTCTGAATATTAGATTCTTCACATGGAAATTGTAACATCCCAAAATACCCTAAAAAGTAGATTCTAGGTTCCAAAATTATTTGCTACACTTTCCTGCTTTTTCTAGAATTTTCTGCATTAAAGAAATTGCTTTTTCCATTTTCTAGCTGCTGTCCTTGAATTTTTAAAATTATCTAAAATGTGTCCAGAACCTGAAAATATTTTATTTGAGTTCTAAATAATCTAAAGTACCTCTCCAAAAAAAATTCATGATTTTTGAAGTTGGTTTGCTATTTCTTAAAATCTAAACTTGATTCTAAGCATTAAAGTCCTTTGGAAAAATGTTTTAGAATTTAGTTTTCCGAAAGCAGCCAGCTTAAACTCGTTTCTTCTACAAGAAAGCGTACTTCGGCCAAGATGCCTTCTCTCTTAGCCCTCTCTCGCTAATGCGCCGGCCCCACCGGTCGGAGCTCGTCTTAAAATCTCGAGTTGCGCCCGTGCCCGCAAGGAGAGCCGTTGAACTCGCTCTCTCGCCTCACCGCAGGATCCATCCGCCACGTGGCCACCGTAGGACACCTGCGATGCCGTCTGTCGTTCGCCCCGCACAGCACGCCGCCCTGTTCCGACCAAGCCGCCGACCAGCCCTAGCCCAAGTGAGCACCTGTCGCCCCGCCGACACGTCCCGTTCAACTCGTCATCTTGTTCAGCTCGCCGTCCATAGCATCCCACCCAAACGCCAAGAAGGTTGGTCTTGTGGATCGCTGAGAACAGCGGCGTCTCCTTCGAAGGAGACGCCAGCTAGCACGCCACCACCACCCTAGTGAGCTTCCTTGCTCGACACACACATCATTATCTTGCTTGAGCTTTGCCCTTACCCTTTCCAAGCTTAATGAAGTAGTTGCAGCCGAGTGAGACCAAGCCGTCATCATCTTCCACGTCTCTGTCATGAGTACATGATCTGAGTCAACGCAACGCCGTGTTTCCGGTGAGCTCCTTCATCACCTTGTGTTCTGTACTCTACTTAACGAAACCCCTCACTTGATTGCTTGGATTCGGTAGTGGGTCATCGTCGTCGTGCCTACCCTTTGTTTTCAAGCCGTTGTCACCCCTACTCGCTGTTGACCCACCACCTCCAACCGCTTCAGTCGCAACCAGACCATCCGGTAATCCCTTCTTAGTCCCCTAGATGCTAGAGCGCTAGTTAGAATGGGAGATTTATCACCAGAGCCGAGGTTTCACCGTTGTCATCCGTGGCACCGCCGCTGAAAGTGTGACCTCTACTGCTCGCACAATGACCCAGATAAGCCGCTTTGCCCTCCTGCGCTATGTTCAGCACTGACCCAAGACTCCCCGCCACACGTCGTCGTGCTGCCACCCTAGTCCACCATTTTGACCGTCGTTCCTTCCCAAAAGTGCGCAAGGACTTCAGTTTTCCATTTTGCTCAAGCCTGAGGCCGTTCCGCCGCTATGACACCACCGGCGAGCTCGGAGACGAGCTCGGCCGTTGTGCTTAAGCACGCCCTTTGGTTCTCTATGACATGTTGGCCCAGAGTTTAGCGTTAATGACAGTAGTTTAGTTAAACTCGGTTAGGAATAATTTGTCGACATGTGGGCCTGATTTAGTTAAGTAGATAGTTTTATAATTCAAACGGGTATTTAGTTATGTGACACTAACATGTCGACCCCACATGTCAGCCCAAGCAAAAAATAATAGAAGTCTAACATGTGGGTCCCACTTGTCAGTCTCTCCGAGAGAAAAATCTTTTCGTTAAATGTAAAATACGCTTTCAAACCTAAAGAAAATACGCCTTCTTTGTTGAAAGACATAATCCCCAGGGAAAGCCTTCGACGTTATCCCCCTCCTTCCTTTTTCTTTTTCAGGATTTCCTCTGACATGTAGTGCTCAGCTATGTAGCTATGTATCACCGATACACGATACCGGTACGACGATACGCAATTTCCCAAAAACAAGAATCTGACGATACATCGAGTATATATGTGTTTAAAAAATAAAAAATATATGAGGGGGAAGGCAACAGCGGAGGGAGAAGGCAAAGGTGGCTTGCAAAGGGAGAAGGTGGTGGCAAGATTGTAGAGGGGGAAGACGACGGCGGCAGCGATTAGTAGGCTTGGTGGCGAGCTGGCGGTTACAGAGGGAGGAGGCGACGACGGCGAGGTTGCAGAGGGAGAAGGTGGTGACAGCCGCTAGGCTGGGTAGAGGGGTGGCGGCTACAAGACTGTAGAGGGAGAAAGGAGGGGAGGCGGCAATGGTGGCCCGTAGGCTCGGTGGAGGCTAGAGGGGAAGTGACGGCAAGTAGCAGTCGTTGATCAGCTGGGTGGAGGGCAGTGGCTACCGGGTCTAAGGATTTTAGGGGAGTCAACAGCAGGAAGATGACTGGGTGGAATGAGTGAGATTTTAGGGTTAGGAGAGATGGTTTGGATTGGGCTTGGCTTTGTGTTTTTAGCCTGAAAGTATCACGGAGTATCAGAGAAGGATCGAGATTATTTTTATTGATTTTAAATGCTGAATTTCACCGATCCTTCGCGATATGGTATTGGAAAGGATCGAGGATCGCCATATCCGATACCGATATGGCAATTTTGCGAAGGATCGGTGATTTATAGGTGCCCACGAAGGAAACTTTTCAATATTTAGGACCGATGCTACAGAGTGATGGCGGAATTGATGAAGATGTGAGCCATACGAAAGTCCCTCAAAAGTTAAACGGTAAGTTCTATAGGACAGCAATTAGACTTGCGATGTTGTATGGAGCGTTGGGCGACAAAAAGATAGCATGTACAGAAGATGAGCGTAGCAGAGATGTGAATGTTGTGGTGGACCTGTGGTCATTAGGGGTGAAAACGGATCGGATACGGACGGATAATAGCTCTACCATATTTGTTTTCATATTTTTTCTCGGATGCGGATACGGATATGGATAGTCCGGATACGAATACGAATACGGATAATATCGAATACAGATACGGATCGAATACGAATCGAATCGGATACGGTTTGAATATTTTATCTAACATGATAACCCCTTAGATTGTATATAAAAAGTCAACGAAAACACATAACTAGTTGATTTGATAAAAATGTTATTGAAAATTGAACAAATGTAAGCATTTTCATTCACTTAGACAATAAGTAGATACCATGTCGCAAATAAAATTATATAAGACTTAGTTTATCACACACATACAATTAGTTCATTATACACGTAGATCATAACAAAAAAAATGAAGGTAATCTTTACTCAAAGATACAAATGGAGGCAAACACATAACACACTAAAAGTTTGATAATACTTAAATATCACGTCTCTAGAAAAAGTATATAACACTTATATGTAATGATCCAAGATTTATATTCTTTGTTGAATTATGTTAAAAATAATAAATTATGTATTTATGAGTTTATGATTTTTAGCTACTTATTTAAATATTTTCCTATTAAGAATAGGAATATTTGAATTTTTGAGAAAATTTAAAATCTGATAAAATCTTGAAAATAATTTTTAAAATGTTAGATTATTTCGAACTTTCTCAAAAAATTCGTAATTTTGGAGTTGGTTTGCTAATTTTAATAATTGAAACTTACTTTATGGATTAATTAAATTAGAAAACAATTCAAATTAAGAAACATTTTGGGCCGAAAGAGTAGTTTTGGCCCGACCATATGTATATCCGGATGTCCGATCCATCAATATCCGGATTATCCGAATCAGATCCGTATCCGACGGATAGCGAGCCACCAATCCGTGATCCGACAAAAAAATCAAGATCCGATCCGATCCGATACTATCCGACAAATTTCCGATCCGACAGAATCCGTATCCGAAAATATCCGGATCGGTCGGAAACTATCCGATCCGTTTTCATCCCTAGTGGTCATACAAGGCGAGATCAAATCCGCATTGATATGTGGGTAGCACCAATTGAAGAAAAGCTTGTCCAAAATCGTCTGAGATGGTTTAGACATCTCCAATGGAGGCATCCTAAGACACCGGTGCGTAGTGGAATTTTAAGCCGTCAGAAAACATAAAGAGGCAGAGGTCGACCGAGACTGGCGTGGGAAGAAGCTGTTAAAAGAGACTTGAGAGATTGGAATGTTCCCAAAGATTTGGCGTTGGATAGGAGTGCATGGAAGTTAGCGATCCACGTACTAGAACCATGACCCAAGATCGAAGGTTTAGGGTTTTATTGACTTTGATTGGGTTTCTTTCCTAGCCTCCCCAACATGTTTGGGATAAAATGCTTAGTTGTTGCTGCTATTGATTCTCAGACAAGCTAAATTCAAATGCTTATAATTTTTGCATACGAACTCCAAATTAAGTGAAACCAGTTTCTAAATATTTCTAAAATCATGCTTTTTCTTAAATCTGTAAAAATAATTGAATTTGAGTTCTGCTTGTATTCGTTTGGTTATTATTTGTACTTTTCGATATGATACGTGTAGACGCCGACGTCCCGAAAACTTCCATCATCGAATCAGAAGACAACCAAGTTTTCAACGAGCAAGGCAGGCACCCCCTTTGATCATGTTTGATCCCATAATTTCACTAATATGTATATTGTGCCCAAAATTATTATGCATGCTCGTAATTTCGACAAACTTGCTATTTTGAATTAGTCGATAGTTACACCTACTTGTTGCATAGATCCTCCATGATATATTTCCACCTTTGTTGTTGTCACCTTAGTAATGATATCCACTGCTCCTACCTTTAATTGTGGAATTTTTTATGTTGCTATGAGGTAGATGCTTAGCAATGCTCATATCGATACTAGAAAATCTAAGTTAAGATCATGATGAAAATGTTTCAAAATGGGATATACACATGTTATGGCCCATATGGGAATATCTCTATTACTTTGGTTAATACATAAAATGAAAACATGTTTTAGGCTTGGACGGGTAGTGGTAGAGATCGATGTAGTTGCACAAGATGTTGGAATGTGGCAGTCTCGCCCGGGTCAGTAGGGACCGATATATTGTGCAATAGACCCAAGTATACTCGTACAACCACACGTGCCTTTATGGGAAGGCCCTAGCATAATAAGTTGTCAGGTTCTAGCAATACAAACACTGGTGGTAGAGGGTAGGTTTGTTTGGGTTGGCACAGACATGGGATAGGACATCCATGTTCGTATGAGCTTTTGCGAGGTACGCGAAGCTTACCAACACAACTATGGGCTATTGAGGTTAGAGGGCACTCCGCACCTCAAGATGCAAACCATAGGGTGGTTTGTTGTTAGGACTGGCAATGTAAAGGCTTTGTTATGATCTCTTAGTCGCACGCTAAAGGAAGCGTTTCATGGCCGACATTAAGAGACGATCATGTCGTGTGGGCGAAGCAGTACAACCTCTACAAAGTGTAATCTACTCGAATAGCCATGTCCTCGGACATGGACATCGCTTGGCTATATCCCACAATAAGTAGTTTTGTATTTTTATAATTGGTTTGTGAGTGTATGGATAGGGAATCCATGCACGGCTTGGCCAGCAAGAGAACCTTGTCGAGTTTTAATGTTTGTGGCAATAGGCCACTTGTTGTCTACGTTACTTATGCTTCATTATTACTTTTATCAAATGTCAAATGCTTTTACAAATTCCGGTTGCAATCTACTACTTATTATTGTTGAATAAATCTATCTTTGTGCAAATGGAGACATGGTAGGATAGCCATATCACTTGCCATAGCCTCGTTTGCTATATATACTTGTTACTTAGAAGTCTTAAGGAGTACGTTTTGCGTACTCAACATTGTTTGTTGAACATATTCGGCGGATGGAGATCAAGACCCATCATATGGATACTTTTACGCCATGGGTTTCGGTGATGAAGATGACGCTTTCTAGGTTGCACCTAGTCAATTGCATGTGGATAGGCTGAGGCATACTAGCTGGATATCCATGCCTCTTTATTTTGCTTCCACTGTTATTTCTAATATGCGAACTATTTGGCCGGTCGGCCTTGTTAAAAAACTAATCATGTATGACTTAACTGTGAATGTTTAATATTATGTGTTACTGCCTTTTCTCTCATGTATAGATGTGATATGTCAATGTTGAATATGTGTGCTAGCCATTGATCGTGGGACTAACACATTATACACATAGGGATTGAAATGCAAATTCTGAGTCCAGACAAAAATGATGAGTAAATTCATCATTACAATACTCTCATAATGTCACAAATTTGAAAATTCCACAAATATGATATGATAGGACTAATGGTCAAATTTGCATCTAGAGACCATGAAAATAAAAAACGACGAGTTTTTCTTTTTACCAGAGGGAATACATGAGTAAACAGAAGTACTCAGATTCAGAACTTACAAGCGACTCCAGATCATCATCTTCACGAGCATACTTTGCATAATCATTTCTCAGGGTCCTCATCAATATCATTGATACTAAACCGGTTAAGAAAATAACCATCATGAAAGAATTGAAGATGGAGAACCAATGAATCTGAACATGGAAAATTGCAACACAGGTTAGTGATCTTGTGATTCCTTCAGACAGAAAGCAAAGTCTACCTCTCTGTCGGAATCAACATGGTGCCAAAAAAATATAACAAGGCCAGAAAGTGTCCTTGCAAAATTCTATGTTTGCCTCTGGCATGAACAAGAATTACCTGGTGTTCGAAGAACGGGTAGTCCAAGTAAACTTCAAAACGCCGTGCAAATGCTACATTTGTTTGCACCCACTTCACTGAATATGTCATGTCCAACTTTTTACCAGCTTCAAGAAGCTTAGGTAACTCTTGAGTGAGATTGACATGAATTATCTACAAAGGAAATTTAATTAGCTAATGTATATAGGCTTTAGCTAATTTTTAAGGTTATAAACAAGTACAACACATACCCTGTTACCATTGTATTTAACAACAATGTTCTTGTGTGTGTAAAGGTAGTGCTTGTTTTCATTGTTTTTGTCAGCCTCCCCAACAAAACCTGCTCAGAGGACAACTCACCCTATTATCGAAATGAAGTAGAGGGTAGAAAGTATTTATGCAAAAGAAATGCCATTTAAGTTTAGAATTACCTACCCCACAATGGCAGATCATCTAGGAGATTTGACCACAGCAAGCAAAGGAGAAAAAGTTGCATACAAAGAATGTCAGAAAAAAGAAATAGCATCCAAAACAATAAAATCATGTGCAGCAACACAAAACTAAATACGGATCCTCATACCTATGAAAAGCTCAAACCAATATGAGCTTTCAATGGCATCACTAAATTGCTGAACCTTTTTAGCATCAAGTTGAATTGTGCAAATGGGGCCCTTCTCCACATTTTCTAAAACAAAAGAAAATGTTAAATGAATAGTTAGTCAGATAAATCATTTAGTAGAAAGAACATGCATTGATGCACATTCCAATCAAAAGTTAATAAATCCAAGGAGGATGCGAAAACAAGATTAACGTACTTAAGAACTTTATATCAATCTGACTATCAATCAGCTCATTTCCACCTAGGACCTCTCCGAGACCACCCCATTTATGTGCAGGGTTTTCAGAAGGTTGACAAAATGGGAGGCTGTAATAGTTGTAAGTTTCTTGAGGGTTATTGTAAGGGCCAACCTTGTTTACCCAGAGCTTAACCGGTTCTTCAGCTTTGTACTGCACATAAGAAAAATAAGAAGTGTTCTCAGTATGATTGCAAATCAGTATGAATTAAATTTTAGAAAAGACAGCAACAAAGAAGTTGACAAATTAGAAATAATCGATTTTTCTGAATCTGTGCATTGTGGTATGAAGTGCATCTATGTAAGTTATACAGAAGAACAAGGATCATGGCCAGTTAATGATGGTGTTAAGAAGCCATGGCATGTCCATAGAGAAGCTCTAAAATTTCTTAAGAAACTAGTTAATTGTGAAGGCAACTCTCCTGTTCACCAAGGAGAGGGATTATTGTTGACCAGTTTCAATATCAACCATAATGAAAATAAAAGAACTTACAGCCTAAGTTCTCATGGCAATGCATGTAATAATATCCAGCCCCTAACATATATTATGAGAAAATCCAAAGCCACCAAAATGTTTCCCGTTTTAGGGTCAAATATCAATTAAGTTATCCTTCAAATTAACCTCGACAATTAACTACCACGGGTTCCATAAGTTCTTATCACTAATCATCACAGAGTTAGATACTTTGACACTTGATGGATTCAGGGAGCAGACTCGGCCTTCTAGCCCGAAAATAAGGCCAAATACTACTTCACAAATTCCTTTTGGAAAGTTGCAGCGATACTTTACTAGAAGCAGCATTCTCCATAACTAATCTGTCCCATAGGCCAGAGTGCAGTGCAGTGCAGCACAGCAAAACACAACCAAAGAGAGTGCCAGACTCTGTCTATTTCAGATTTCCATGTGCTACAGAGTCACGCGGTTATGGGGCATATTCGCCGTATCTAATAAAAATTTTACCATTATGATTCTATAAGAATGCTACCAAGCAATTAACTTATCCAAAGATAAAGTTAACATGCTACCAAGGCATTTAAAGAGACACGACAATGCCAAATGGAGCCTTATTCAATGGCATGAAATTTTCTCAAACTACTTAGATGCACGAGAATAGTAAACCAAAATAATTTATTTCTCACGGGTATTCCAGGATCGCCTCACTTTATGTTTAACTTTGACCATATAAACTTAAGGTAAATACAACACAATTCACGATCCGCTAAAATTATGCGAGACTGGCATTTTAACAAGCTTAATCTAGGACATGGGAATTTCATACGTATGTACCTTTTTTACCTTATTAATCATATGTTTCCAGCTGAGGGCATCAAACCCCAGAGTTACAGAAGTACCAGGCAGCAGTTACCATAATCGAAGCAAATGCAAGTAATTATTAGAGAGGAAGTAGATACAGTTGCATTCGGCACAAGACAAATCAATGTCCAAAATCAAACTAATACTGCCAAACGTTCAAAACCAGACTACTACCACCAATACATGATTGCAACTACCTGTCTCAGTGCTAAATCCAATCCCCAATCAGTCCCTACTAGTAAGACGGTGTGAAGTGTAAGACAACCAATAATAAAGAATAGACACGTTATTTTGTTTTTCAAACTCTCGATTCACGTGCCACAACATCATGTTCGACTAGTATGCACCCAAACATTTTGACGCCTGAAATAGAATGATAGGAAACGATAACTGCCACATCAAAGCATACTATATCAACTGTATGTCCACTGCAATATACAAGTGTTGTACCATGTCCCAAACATAGCATGCGCCATATCTCATAATTTGGATGCACCACCAAGAAAGAATCAGAATGTAAGCTAGGAAAAGTCTTCTATCTATCTTCGGTCTTATTCAAGGCCTAGCATGATACAGATTCACTCAACATCAATACAACTAAAGCCGTCTGTCTGTCCAAATGCGGAACTATTTCGAAATTCTATACTACCGAAAACTTTTTTTTTGTCTGAATGCGGCTATGTTAATGCTTTGTTCTGCACTCTCGTAACAAACGAGATCAAGTAGTCTCCCAAAGCAGCCCAATTTATCAAGCAGCACTCAAACCATCCTCTTCCTATAACCTCCGAATTTCTAAGCGACCAACCCTTCGCATCGCAGAGATACAGATCAAGCCGCCACCTCGGAGTACTAGCCCAGAACAACGCGGCCCCGGACCCCGCGACGTAGCCACGCCCAAACCTTGCTCCGCGCCAAGATCCGGCCCGGCGCCTCGACGGATCCAGCCGAGGGGCGTACCGGAGGTTCGGATCTAGGGATAGGGAGGATGAGGAGGAGGGGCTGCGGCGCGCACCTTGTGGTCGGACTCGGAGGCGGATACGAGGGGCGGCCGCGCGACGGCGAGAAGGGCGGCGAGGAGGAGGAGGAGGATGCCGCGGCGGAGCATCTTGGCGGCGGCGGCGAGATCTGGGCGGAGGGGGCGCGGTTGGGGAGTTGCCCTCGCGAGCCTACGGGTTGGTCTCGTCTGAGTCTCTCGCCCGAACACGAGCTTCCTCCTCATACGAGAGTTGGGAAAGGAGCCGCGGTTTTGCAGGGAGGTGCCTGGGGAATGCGGCATTTCAGGTTTTCTCTGGTCTGATGCCACGATGGCATTGACCATGGATCTTGTTGACGTGGGGCAGGGTTTACATTTTCGTTCGGCGTTCAAAAATTGGTATCTGATTGGCATCGATTTTTCATAAAAATTGCTCGAAATTCGGTAAAAATTAATCGGTTTGCGAAAGTCAAACAGGTGGTCAAATCGATTCAAAAAAACCGAAAACTGATCGAAAACCGACGATAGAAAGAAAACATGTGAAAATGTAAGGAAATTTTGAAAAAATAGCAATTAATCTATCAAACACCTCGGAGAAATTTAAACAATTTTTGAAATCATTTATTTCTTCTAAAAAATCCAAAACAGCAATTAATGAAAAGGAACAAAGACACTGTCAGATTTTTATAAATATTTAAAATATATTTTTATATTCTTAAATTTTAATGTAACCATAAATAGTGCCAAAGGATTATTTAATAAAATTTTCATAAATATTAGACTTCATTTAGTACCCATATAAAATTAAAAACAGAAGAGCATATACAATGATAATAGCACTTTCAGAATTTTTAAAAAATACACATACCTAATCATCATCTGAAATTTTTGCAACATAATTTTAATTATGTTATAACATCACACAAAAAGTTTAAGAAATATTATACTTCATTTTGTGCCCCTAAAAAATAAAAAACTGAAAAGCATATATTGTGACAGTATCACTGTCAAATTTTAAAAAAAACACACAGGTCTGATAATCATCTGAAAAATTTATAACATAATTAGGATTGCCTCAGAACCTCACACAAATTTTTTTAAAAAAAAATAACACTTTTGCTAAATTTATTCATATTTTTTTTAATTTACATTTGAACTCCACGATTTACCATTCGGTTTTTGTTGCCAGACCGGCTCGGCAATGTCAGTTTTCGCCGGTTTTGTGAACTCTCGTGGGGGTATATGGCACCAAACTTATAAAAAAAAACGTTCAAATATCTAATGGCATGTAAATTATAATCCTTGGGATTATAGTGATACTTTAATTAATTTGTTTTGAAAGGTAATCATACTTCGTCTTTATAACTTACAACTAGTATAGTGCCTGTGCAAACGCTACGACAGCAGTACCCCGCTTATCAATTAAATGAGAAGATTTGTATGAATACAACACTTAATAATAAAAGAGAAATTTAGAATTTTAAATGAATTTAGAAAGAAAAACAAAACAAAATGGAGGTCGAATGGGCGAAAACGGGCTCCCAAAAGATTTCAAATCAAGAAAGAGAAAGAAAAAAGAATTTTCTAATTTTAGATTATTTTTTTTGCAGCTTCCACAGAGAGCACAGCGTGTTCTCTGGGCTTGGCCAGCAAAGGGGAGGAAGGCTGGGGGTGGCGGTCGGTCGCAGATGGTCGACATCGTGCAATGAGATCACCGGCGCTGCGGGGAGAGTCACGGTTGCGTGAATTTCACGGAAAAGATGACGGTGATGGCTTGGGTTACCTCCAAAATCCGCGATCTTTACAAGAGGAGCACTTGGGATTTACGCAATGCGATGGGGTGGAGGAGAGCTCACGGCTTTTATAGCCCCAAACAAGCATATTTATGGAAACCATAATTTGGGATCAAATCAGATTGAGAAGAAATTTTGGCAATGAAAGACGAAATTTGGGGAATTAACACCATAGATGGAAAGAGGAGATTTGGTGCGGGATTGATGGAGCTTTGGAGCTTCTTTCTTGCTTTAATGGAGGAGGAAGAGAAGAAGCTTCTCGATGCAGGTCAGACTAAAAGAAGCTACAGTAAGTAGCCTTTATTTTTTTAAATATAGAAGGATTTTTGAAAAGATAGCACATTAGGTTAAAAATTCTAGAAAATTCTCAAAAAACTTTCGATTATTTTGTACTTAATAAAATTATTTTCAAAAAATTAAATTATAAATTTGCCGAGGCACGGCGTCATGTAGGTCGTGACCAACAACCTCACCGCGTCGGCAAAGCCACCGATGGCGCATCGTGGAGCTATTGCGGACTGCGTTCTCCGACCGCCGCCCCATCTCCCGCTTCCTTTTCCCAAAGACGTAATGTATGGCCCTTTCCTTTCCAGACGTTTGTTTCCTTTTCCTTGATTCCAAGACGTTTGTTTCTTTTCCTTGTTGATCTTTGGAGGTGAGGAAGGTCTTTGTGGGCCACGAGGATGATTTCGGAAAAATATGGAAAAATAAACTACGCCGCCGACCATTTGGATCCGCAAGGAAAAAAGATAAAATTTAAACAAGTGCTTTCGCGGCGATTCCGTGAGAAAAATTGAAAAAAATAAGCAAAGACTCACAGACAGTTGGTTCCTTAGATAAAAATAAAAACAAAAATTCAACGCTTTCGTGCTACCAAATTAGGCTTTATGGGGCTAGATCCGTAAAAAGTCTCGAGAAGGGTCATATTCGGAAAAAATACGATCACAATGCCGGACAATAAAAATTCAAGTCTTGTTTCCTTGCATGTGGATCCTCCTGTTTATTTCCTTGTTTGATTCACCCTCCTACCAAATATGTAGTACGTACAATTTTGGCCAGTAAAAATTCAAGTCTGGTTTCCTTGCATGCGGATCCTCTTTATTTATTTCCTTGTTTGATTCGCTCTCCTTCCAAATATGTAGGTGGGGGAGGTCTGTTGTGGGCCACAGGGATGATTAGACATACTAAATAATGGCCATCGGATGTGGGTGAGTAAAACTGAGGAAAGATCTGAGACGTTCATTTTGATGAATGCAAGTTTTTGGGGACGTTCTGCTGGGTGCACGAACATTGGACCATCTCTAATGAGGTGCATTATTTAGGGTGAACGTAGGAAAAATTGTTTAGGTGCATTATAAAGAGGTATAGATGTTACAGTCGGGCGATGGTGGCACCACTGGTGACACGAATCCAACAAAGGTCGATAAAAAGTGGTTGCAAGCAGTGATTAAGCGGGCAATGCTTTGCTATATCTATACCCCTTTATAATACACCTAAACAAATTTTCCTACGTCCACCCTAAATAATGCACCTCATTAGAGATGGCCCAATGTTCGTGCACCCAGCAAAACGTCCCCAGAAACTTGCATTCATCAAAGTGAACGCCTGGATCTTTCCTCGCTTTACTCACCCACATCCGATGGTCATTATTTAGTGTGTCTAATCATCCCTGTGGCCCACAAATGCACTCTCCCCACCTACATATTTGGAAGGAGAGCGAATCAAACAAGGAAATAAATAAGGAGGATCCGCATGCAAGGAAACCAGATTTAAATTTTTATCGCCAAAATTGTAATGTGACTACATATTTGGAAGGAGGGTGAATCAAACAAGGAAATAAACAGGAGGATCCGCATACAAGGAAATAAGACTTGAATTTTTATTGTCCCGGCATTGTGATCGTATTTTTTCTCGAATATGACCCTTCTCGAGACATTTTACTGATCTAGCCCTATAGAGCCTAATTTCAGCCGCACTGAGAGTGCTCAATTTTTGTTTTCATTTTTATCTAAGGAACCAACCGTCTGTGAGTGCCGCTTAATTTTTTTCAATTTTTTCTCGCGAACCAAAGGGTCATGAAAGCATCGCTTAATTTTTATCTTTTTCCTTATGGATCCAAATGGCGGAGCGCAGCTTTATTTTTTCATATTTTTCAAATCATCCCCGTGGCTCCACAATGCACCTTCCTCACCTTCAAAGATCAACAAGGAAAAGGAAACAAACGTCCCGAAAAGGAAAGGACCATACATTACGTCTTTGGAAAAGGAAACCGAGATGGGCAACAAGCACGGAGAACGCAGTCCGCAATAGCTCCACGATCGCCATCGGTGGCTTTTTCGACGCGGCGAGGTTGCGGTCAATGACTCGCCACTGGCCGTGTCTCTAAAAATTTATAATTTAATTTTTTTAAAATAATTTTATTAAGTACAAAATAATCGAAAGTTTTTTGAGAATTTTTCTAGAATTTTTAACCTGATGTGCTATCTTTTCAAAAATCCTTCTATATTTAAAAATGAAGGCAACTCACCTGTAGCTTCTTTTAGTCAGCAATTGCACTGCAGAAGCTTCTTCTCTTCCTCCTCCATTAAAGCAAGAAAGAAGCTTCAAAACTCCATCAATCCCGCACCAAATCTCCTCTTTCCATCTATGGTGTTAATTCCCAAATTTTGTGCTCTATTGTCAAAATTTCCTCCCAACTGATTTGATCCCAAATTATGGTTTCCATAAATATGCTTGTTTCGCTATAAAGTCGGCGAGCTCATCCACCCCATCGCATTGCGTAAATCCCAAGTGTTCTCTTGTAAAGATCGCGGATTTTGAGGTAACCCAAGCCATCACCGCCATCTTTCCCGACGAATTCATCGCAACCGTGACTCCTCCTCAGCGCTTGGTGCGCGACGATCTCGCCACACCGCTGCCGACCCATCGCGACCGCCGCCACCCCGGCCTTCCTCCCTTGCCCTCGGTTAAGTTTAGAGAGCACGCCGTGCTCTCGTGGAAGCCGCAAAAAATAATCTAAGATCGAAAATTCTTTTTCTTT
Source organism: Otatea glauca (assembly GCA_036346275.1). Classification (NCBI taxonomy): domain Eukaryota; kingdom Viridiplantae; phylum Streptophyta; class Magnoliopsida; order Poales; family Poaceae; genus Otatea; species Otatea glauca. The sequence continues at coordinate 14,348,474 of CM070732.1, read as the reverse complement.
CTTTCTTGATTTAAAATCTTTGGGAGCCCGTTACTATTCGACCTCCATTTAGTTTCGTTTTTTTCTAAATTCATTTAAAATTCTAAATTTCTCTTTTATTATTAAGTGTTGTATTCATACTTATCTTCTCATTTAATTGATAAGTGGGTGTACTGCCGTCGTAGCGTTAGCACAGGCACTATACTAGTAGTGATAAAGTCAACTACGAAGGATGACAGAAGTTGCCCGTGTTGGAGTGAGAGGGCGCAGAGAGGAGGGAATTGTTGATGGGAATTAAGAAGGGAGCGGGGAATGAGGATAAATTTAGGAAGAATTTCTTACTTAGCGGCATTTTTATTATAAGTATATAAAGTTTTACTTTAAAAGTTATCAATTATAAAAAATACGCTACACTAGATTAATTTTTTTAGAAGAGGTATATTCTAGTTATCAAAATTGAACACCGTAATGTTATACTGTACATGTATTAGGTTGCGAGATCGTGCAATTTAGAACTCAAGTTTGAAACCAATTTAATTAGCAATATTCAATTGTATGCTTGAATTCTTACAATAAATATAGTGTTTACATTATAGTCAGAGAAAAATATTGCTATAAAATAAGTAGGTGTGAAGTTTAAAATGAGAATAATAAGGATGTTGTTTAATCACAAAAGTCTAAGTGAGGTCTATGGAAGGCATGCTAGAAGTCATGCCAGAAGTCTAAGTGAGTGAACTCAACTCAAGAAAACAAGTTCAAAGTCACCCAAAAGAAATACAAAGAAAAGAAAAGCTGAAAGAAAACATATAATACATAATATACAAACCAGCTCCCCTCACGAAAGGCCGTAAAGGCTCACGACTCTAAGCTCACTCCTCAAGGTAACAAATCTGGAGCTATCCAAAAGCTTGGTGAAGATATCGGCTAATTGAAGGTCACTCTCTACGAGCTGAAGTGTGATATCTCCCTTCTCCACATGGTCTCTAAGGAAGTGATATCTAATATCAATGTGTTTGGTCCGAGAATGTTACACTGGGTTTTTAGCAATGCAAATAGTTGAAGTGTTGTCACAGAAAAGTGGTACACTCTCTATCTCTAACCCATAGTCCCGTAAGATCGATCTCAAATAAAGTCAAATACTCATCACAAACATGAATGGACCTCCGCATGGTCCTTCAAGAAGAGATGTAAGCGAGGATAGATATTGGGTTTGGCCTGCAATCCTGAGGTAAAAATTATATCCATCATTCCTCATAGCAATGCCAAGTGTCTTATGTTCAAAATCAACTATGGTAGCTCCTATTCCATAAAAGAAAGACATCCATAACTCTTAAAATGTCTCGCAGATTTATGTGAACACGAACTAGAAAGATAGCATAGAGTGTATCTTTAAAAAGAAATCGGTGCAAATCTTATTTTTCCATTGGTGTCTCGTTGAGGCAAAACCCAAATAACAAACCTTAAAATTACCGATCAGGCATTCATGCCTTCCAATATTCAAGTCCTGAGGACTTGTTGATGATCGTGAGGACTTGAGATTAAGATCTTTTTGATGATGTAGTTAATTTTTTTGGGTACAAGATAGACATATACAATCATACTTACGCACCACATATATAAATGCGTACGTGTTCTCTACACACGTTAAGTAATTAATTAGAGACACCTTGATCTCTGAACATAGGTACGCGCTGTCCTACTTAACACTTAAGTATGTATATATCTGGTTCGAATACGGATTGGCAGCGTGTAGGACGACATCACTTGCCAAATAAGCTACGGCTCAGTTGATCGTAGTTGTACTGCTGGAATAGCAAAGGAACGTTTTCTTTCAAAGGTGAAAGCCAGACTGGTCTTCCATGTGGGCCCCTTGTACCAGTTTCACAGTGCAAAAATGCCATCTTCCGTGGCGTTCGCGCTAACAGCACGCGGAGTCGCGGACACGGCTCGCCCCAACTCAAAACCAAACCCCCGAAAAAGTTTTGCTCCCATTTGAAAATCTCCATGCCGCGAGACTGACCGCCGCCGCGGGGGAAATCCGATCGCCGCCGCCGGGAATGGGACGAGGAGCCGCCGCCGCAATCTGTGAGCGCCTCGAACGCACTTCCTGATCCGCTCAGCCGCTTATTCTTAATTACGCCTTTGTTTCTATTCCGTCTAGGGTTTGTTTGTGTTAACGCGCGTCGCTGCTGCCCGCCCCTAATGTGATCGGTGGGATTCCCGTGAGGAAAGCTTGCCGATTTGGGGTTTCGGGCCTTTCGGTTGTGGAACAGGTGGAGCAACCCATGGGATTGGGGAACATGCGAGGTATGATGCATACAATTTTGGGGGTAGTTTTCGTGTGTCTGCATTATGCGAAGTAGGAATTCTCGGAATCTGCGTAGTTTCAATTTGATTCTCCATTGGCGTGTTTGCTTCTGATTCTGTTAGCTGTGTGTGCATAAGTTGCTCCGACGCCCATCAGTGTTTTGACCGATCAGTGCCTTCTTCACATCCACCGCCTAGCGCATTGCCTCTGTGTATGTGTGCGTTTGTGCACACGAGTATATGGCTCTGCTTCGAGTTGCTGGTTGTTGGATTTTGCACTTGAGGAACATAACGCCAAAAGGAAAATTCATGAACAGTGGATCAGTTTAGGCGTTGTTCCGAGGGATTTGGATCAGTTGCAGCCATTCAGTGAGTGCTAGCAGCAATGGCTATTCAATTTTGAGAAACCAATGGTTGAGGTTGAGTGGTCGTCTCATCATGACTGACAAACTGGCCTCCACTTTCCAGTGAGAATTTGTAAATTTCTGCCTTGGGAATGATCTCCGCCGCCTGATGTTGTAATCAGATGGCCCTTTTAGGGACTGCAGTGTTGGCCTCAACCATAGAAGGCACTCCGTTTCTAAAAGCATTTATATGTTGCCATTTGCTTCTCTGCTGGCTTGTGCATTTGGTTGCCGATCCAAACGTCAATGTTGACCCAAGGTTTAGTCTTTTGTAGGTACTTTCTAGGATAAACTAGTTAACCAATCTGGTAAAGATGATGCCTTACCCTGTATATGTTAGTCTACACTAGGTCTTTTCTCCTGTCACTCATTGGCATGGGGAAGGCTGAATCTGAATCTAGCATACAGTTATGTGGGTCTACAGAATGAGACATAGCCAAATTTAAGTACTGTATCCAACAGGAAGACATTTGTTAAGTGGATACTGTTATCTCCTGCTTGAATAACTGGAGAAAGGAAACATAGGTTTATTTTAAGAGCAACAAGAAATTATGTTTTTAAAGCCTGTGCACAAAGATTTGGTAATAGCTCTTTTCTCATACAAATATTTGTGTGACTCAGGAAAAGCATTCATTTCTGATGTAACCCAACCAAAGAGAATCCTCAAATATTCTCATTTCAATTATTTGAAGATATATTGCTAAAGAATTGTTAAGGCTCGATCTTCACAGAAGCAGTGCAAGAGTATTAGATGTTTCCCTGCAAAAGTCAAGTTTTGTTAAAATTCCTGTTTGGTCCATGATCTTTTTTGTCTAATAACATCAACACGTCATATGTCGGCCACTTTGTGCACGTCATATGTCGGCCACTTTGTGTTTAGTGTCTGCTTATGTATAATAAAAACATAACTTCATGTTCACTCAAAATATCCCCATTCTTATCTTTACGTTGTTTAAGCCCATTGATGAACTACTTAGTGCTTATGTATGTTACGAATAGCACTTGTTGTATTCATCATGAGGCTAATAGACCAGAATATATATATATGTACATCAGGGTGCAAAAGGAAAGCCTATATAAGGAAATATCTATACAAGGCAATACATGATACTAGCAGTCTCTATACAAGGCAATCTAGGATACTGTCTAACACCCCCTCAAACTAATGGTGGATCAACAATGCTGAGTTTGGAGAGAGAAAAGTTGTGCTGAGCTCTAGTCTGTGTCTTCATGAGAAGTCTGCTAACTGAAGTTCTGAAGGTATATACTAAAGTGCCACGATCTGATCCTGCACCTATGACTGCATGTAGGAAGCATAAACACTGATATGCTTGGTGAGCTCATGCTTCACCAGGTCTCGAGCAATGCTAATAGAACCTGTAGACTAAACTAGGGAAAAGCCAATGTCCTAGTCTCAAAGTTGTGTCAAGTATCAGATGATCTCCCATATGGGGTTATGCGACAGCCCCTAAAGCACAAAGTTCAGGAGCTAAGAAAGCAGAGGCAAGCAGGAGCATGACTACACGACAAAGAAGATGATGAAGCCGACATAAAAAGAGAAAGATGTCAAATCAAGTCGAAGAGGGATAGATAGAAGCTTAGCGGTGCAGATCGAAGCCCAATACGGTGGCGGCGTACAGCACTAGAAGCGCGGCGGAGGCACAATGCGTAAGAAGCATGGTGGCCTTAGAAGCTTGGGGCGGCAGCATCATAACGACTTCTACGATTTGCAGTGGCTTAAAGAGAAGAGCGGCAGCTGTAGCCATGCGAAAAGAAAAGAGAAAACAACAATCGATCCAAAAGGATAGACTGTGGCTAACAAAGCAATCGGCTGACTGATAAGGGATTTGTGGACTTGCACAGCATGGACAAACTCACAGATAGATGCTAAGAACTTGGATGGACGCAACGGAAGACTCAAAAGAAAAAGATTCAATAGATAACTAGGTGCAGATACTAGAAGTAGCAGCAAACACAAAGGTTCTCAGCCCAAATAGCAATGGCCACACCAGATCCTCACAAAGCATTTGGATTATCCCGCAGACCAAAGGGTCTCGGCCCAAATAGCAACACTAGCAGTGGCCCAATATCGGCCCAAATAGCAGCTTGTGCAGCACTAGGAAGAAGGGCAGAAAGCAGAAGAAGAGGCAATGAGGAGACTCGCTAACGACTCCTTCCCCCTCCATGGTTGCTAGGTGGATCCAGCCTCTACCTTACCGGATAGTGGATGATGAATCCTAGCGGCGGGGCGCATTGGTCGACCTCGAGGACGACAAATTGAGGGTATGCGACGATAAAGAGATCCAAATCCAACCAGATCCAGAGCCGATCAGATCCAACGACCTCGGCCAACGGTGAGCATCCTTGAGGCGTGATGACTCAATGATGCAGGGTGTCTTCGACCACGGGTAGCTTGGATCGGAGCAGGGCCACGTGGGGATCGGAGTAGGGCCCCACGGGATCCGGCGTGGGGCCACACGAGAAGGCTGGATCCGGTGTGAAGGCCTCGAATTGGTAAGGGCGACAACGTCTTCAACAAGGCAACCGCAGTAAGGCGATTGGGCTAGATCTGAGTGGTGCAAAGACCAAATCCAACCAGTGGTGGTTGCTTCCGGGAGTGGAGATTGCTCCTCCTAGGGGTAGAGGCAACAGAAGCAATTTTGAAGCTAGGGTTTGAACCTTAGCTCTGATACCATGTTATGAATAGCATTTGTTGTATTCATCATTAGGCTAATAGATCAGAATATATACATGTACATGAGGGTACAAAAGGAAAGCCTATATAAGAAAATATCTATATAAGGCAATATAGGATACTAGCAATCTCTATACAATGTAATCTAGGATAATGTCTAGCAATGTATACAAATGATCCATCTGCACGTTATTCAACAGATGTAGGACAGGAACTAAGAAAATGATTGCGAAGTGGGAAAATTCTTAGTTGTTCTGATCATGGTTGTTAATCGTCGTTTAAGTGTCGCTTAAGTAGTAAGGCGGTCTAGGGGGCATCCGCCTTACAGCCATGGCATCCATAAGACGTTGCTGAGGCATCATGTGGTGCTGTGGGGACTTGAGGCGGACGTCATATGTGCGCTGAGCGAGGGAGAGGCTGAGAGGTAATAGAAGTATTGGGCCAATCGCCAGCACAATTGAAGACAGAAGACCATAGAAAGAAAAGCTAGCGCTTTGGAAAACCTAGCGTGGTAGCACCACCACCTCCTCTGTGCCGTGTTGCTGCCCCATCTGCTCCAGTGTGGGCTTCCTCTACTCCAGGGGCCATATCCAGCCATCAGGACATTAGGTATGGTTCAGATCCAGCGCATGCCTCTCTCCTCCCCTCGCTTCTCTCCTCTTCCTCTAGTCCTCTCCCTTGTTCGGTTGCTCTGCTCCCCCTCTGCCCTGTAGTTGCTCTCCCTTTGCTTTGCTCCCTCTTTGCCCTGTAGTTGCTCTCCCTTTGCTCTGCTCCCCCTCTACCATGCAACTTCTCTCCCCCTCTACTCTTCAGCAGCAGCTACTTTGCTCTGTCGATTTGTATTGAGGTGTCCTCCTAGTCGATGAGGACTCCTTTTCATCGGTAGTGCAACGAGGGCTGATCGATTGAGGAGTGAGGAGAGGAGGATTTAATAACCATGGGTCTAAGGATATATTCATAATTCATATATATTTGTTGATCTGCTGGTGTTACTGTGCTAGATATATTCATATATGTGTGTCTCAATTATGCTCTGCTTTGTTTGATGTTTCAATTTAATGAAAAAACATAACAAATGTGTCTCACAGTCGTTGTTCCTTGCCTAATTATGCTAAATTGCTAACATAGTTGTCACGGCGGTCCGATTAGGTGTGGCGAGCTCAAAGCACTAGGACGCCTAGACACCCAGGCGACCGCCTAGTCGATGATTAGACGATGATAATAATAAATAATATCTCATATAACATGAATCTAGCTAAATATTCCTCTACTACTGCTTGTGCTACTTACTTCTACTACTACTGCTTTGCTAGTTATACTACTGATATGTTTGTACTACTACTGTTGCTTTGCTTTTGCTTGTACTGCTACTACTACTGATCTGCTTGTACTACTACTGCTCTGCTTCTACTGCTACTACCCCCATCGCCTTTGCCTCCTCTCCCCTGAGACCCCCCATCGCCTCTACCTCCTCTCCGCCATCGCTTCTTCCCCACCGCCGCCACCGCCCCATACGACGGAAAGAAGAGAGGGGGAGTGGGGGAGGGGATTGGACGACAGAGAGGACAACGAAGGGGACCAGACACAGAGGAGGACTGACAGAGGGAACCGGATGGCGGAGGGGGCCGTACCTGCATGGTGCCACTGTGGATCCCGCACCGGCACCGGAGCAGAGTGGTCTCCCGCCGGCTAGATCTGGCGACCAGTGTTGGCGACGGAGCAGAGGCGACGCAGTGGACCTCAGTTGGATCTGGTGACCGGTGACGGAGTAGAGGTGGTGCAGTGGACCCTAGCTGGAGGAAGCACAGCGACGCCATATTCCCCGCCGGCAAGGCGTCAACGTGGCGCAGAACCCCCTGATCGTCTCCCAAGCCCAGCTCACCCTCCTCGTCCGGCTCCACACCGCCAGTTGAGGCGGTCGGTCTTGGCGTCCCCCTCCGGCTGCCAAGATGCCTAGGCGATGCCGTGACAACATAGATTACTAATGCTATTTATGCTTTCTTTATTGCAGAAGAAGTGAAGCACAACCGAAACGAAAACTACAATTAATGCAACTTCTGAGGCCTTGTATGATCCAATGGCTGATCCAAAACGAAGGCAAAGTTTAATGACCTGGGGTTGAAGTATGGCTTTTGGCCAGTTATTGGTAACTGGGATTTGGTCCAATGTTCGCCTTGTGACAGGAAGGTAACGGGAGGGATCAAAAGGTTCAAGGAGCATCTTTTTCGTAGGTTTGGAGATGTTCAAAAATGTTCTAAAGCTACAACATCAATCATGTTATGCTATTAGGCATTAGACTCCAAGCTTGTGGACTTATGTTATTGTTGCGGATTTATGTTGGTTGTCTGTCATTGTTCATGTAATTGTATATTTAATTCTCATTTCTTCACTTCGTTGTTGTCCCATTTTCATGTAGTTTGTTGCTTAGGAGAAGAGAAGAGAAGAGAAGAGAGGAGAGATTATCAATAAGTATGTCAATTGTCACTAATGTATATTTACTCAACTAATTGGAATATGAATTATTGTAATGTTTTGTAGCAAGCTACATGTTGGAACTTGCAAGGGGGATAGGTGCTACATGGGAGAAGATAAATTGGGAGGATGTGTGCTCCATGGGCTCAAGAATCGGCAATATCAAGGTATGCATGGCTTATAAAATTGTTGATTTAATTTGCTGCTATACTAGGTTGGGCTGTGTGTATGTTGTCGTCTCGCCACGCGCCTTAAGTGCTTTGGCGGTAAAAAGGTGGTGAGTCGTCTCGCCTTATCGCTTTAATAACCTTGGTTCCGATGCATATCATTATACAATGGAAAATGCCATTTTGTATTTCCAGTAGGCCGATTGGCATGTACCCTATGAAGAATTCAGCAGTTTGAAGAATGCAGGTGCATCTATATCGATGATCAAATGCTTTACATAAGTTGGCACACAATCATATTTCTGCAACTAAATTATTTAAATATTTGTGCCCAGCTAGTGGCTTGTTTGATTTTTTTAGCAATTCCTATAACACAATAATTATTTTTACACTAATCTCTCTATGGAATGGTCTGAGAGAGTATGAGGTCACCGTTAAAATAGCTTTGTGAAACCACTTAATGCAAATAATGTGTACCACTAGAATGTTGCACTCTTTCCTGGTTTGAGGATTAAGAGTAAGGTTAAGCGTTCTAGTTTGTCCAAGGTGAATACTAAAGACACACAAAACTTTCACTTTTTACAGCGCTATTTGAATTTGTTAGAACAATAGGAGATTCATATAGGTTAGATCCACAAGGTGCTTCTTTTAGTTGACCTGACTCCTGAGTTCTAATATATCTTGAGCTTTTGGCATGTTCAGAATGACTTTCAAGTGTTTATATTCTTCAATACAACATTTTCTCTAAATGATTGATGATTGTTAGGCTGAAAACGGGGTAATATTTCTAGTTTCCATTTTATTATATTACATGTAATTCAAACCATGTCGACAATATATTTTCCTTGCCACTGTGCAGGGGTGGACATCAGCATAGCTTGAAGTTGGAAGAGTCAATGTGATGTTGCAATCACAAACACAGTATACATGGACAAGCACTGCTGGTCAGAACATAGGCATCTTTTGATTCAACAGTGGTTGTTAAAGGCATTTTTGGTTAAGGTATGTTGTCGACCACAAGGATAAAAAAATCCGGTGGTAACCGGCCGTACCGGCCTAGACTAGTAAGAAAAATATAAGTCTGAAAAAGTCCTAAATTTAAATTTTGAATTTTCACCAATTGAAGAAAAGGTTGTCCAACATCGATTGAGATAGTTTGGTTATCTCCAATGGAGGCCTCCTGAGGCACCGGTGCGTAGTGGAATTTTGAGCCATCTTGAAAAACATGAGGCAAAAGTCAACCGAGATGACGTGGGAAGAAGCAATTAAAAGAGAATTAAGGGATCGGAATGTATCCAAAGAGTTGGCATTGGGTAAGAGTGCATGGAAGCTAGTGATTCTTGTACCAGAACCATGACCTAAGATAGAAGGTTTAGGGTTCTTTTGATTTTACTGGGTTTCATTCCTAGCCTATCCTAACTTGTTTGGGATAAAAAGCTTAGGTGTTTTTTGTTGAATTTAAATTGATGAATAGTAATTTGGGGGTGGTAACCGTCCAAAAAACAGCCTAATTCAAATTTTGAGTTAATTTTTTTAATGAAATTTGGCCGGTTTAAAACCGGTAACCACCGGTAACTGGTACTAGAGGGGGTCCGATATCTTTGCTGTTTCCGGTTTTTGAATCTTTGGTAAACCATGATGTATGGATCTGTTTATATATTTTAACATAGCACAAAACTAATTCCATACCAGTTTAGATTCTCTGCTGTTCTCTCAGCAAACCCCATTAAATTTTCTGATGGCCTTGAAGGTTCAATCTTGTATATTTGAATGGTTTTTTTACAATCATTCTCAGCTCTGGTATCTGTGAATCCAGTAGATTAGAAATTATTCTTGTTTACATAGTACTTGGAAACATCTTTCATCCCGAATTATTTCAGCACATCTATTTGTTCAGTTTTCTTGAGCCCACTTCAGCCCATTTGTTTTATGGAACTCAAGAGCATGCCATCCATGTAACCAGCCCACTTGGGCCCAAAATAAACTGACCTGATTGTGTTATTAGTAAGAAAATATAAAGAAACAATCAAATAAATAAACAGAAAAGAAAAGGAAAAAAAACATCTTTGAGATCTGTAAACTCGGAAATGCGGATATGTTTTCCTCCTTATCAGTTGTCTTCCTTGAAAATCAGGACATGGTTTTATTGCTTTCTTGAATATCGACTAGTATGGGCAATGAATTTAAGTTGTCGTTTAATTGGTGGTCTGGAATTCAGGCCCAAGGCTGCCTTGTTAATACTTCCTTCTAAATGCTTAAGCATGATTTGGTCCCATGTCAATGTGCTTGGCATGAATTGGCCAGCCCATTCAGCAGTTTTTATTTTCCAACATCGCCCAAGTGCTCCAGGTGTTCAACCATATGCTACAAAATGTCAAAACGTTTTACCTTGTGTCATGGATATGGGAATAGAAATAATAACCTGTGCTCTAAGATGCATTATCTCTTGTCTGTTCTTAGGATGACTTCTTCAGATAACATTGCATCTCCTGAAATCTGTTAAGTTCTTGCTTCAGCTGTGCTGTCTTTCTCTTCATCGAACATTTGGGACATATTGTCCTTGTATGGTATCATTTTTCTGCAGCTGATTGCTTTTGCTTTATGCATTTAACATATCTATCTAAGCTTCTGTCACAATAAGCATTTATTTCTTAGACACTTTTGCTCTAACAAGGCAACTCCTTAAATAACTCAATGAGAAGGCTTAACTTGAACCTTTGCATAGTCTTGTGCATAATGTCACACAAGCTTAGGTACCTCACAGGTGCAAGTCATGCTGTTACGTACATGCTGTAGATATTCACAACGTTCTTGCGCTATCATGAGAGTGACATTAATCACTATATAAGTTATTAACTAGTTGCTAATGCTTGAAAGCGGAACAACAAAAATGTTACAACTAGGATTTTTATTTTTTTGACTATCCGCTGGAAATGGGAGTTAGACAGGGACAGTGGTGCAATTAATTATCAGCAAAATGTTCCAGTCATGATGTCAGCCTGCAAAATATGAAAATTTCTCTCTTGTTATCTGCATGTTAGGTAGCCCGGGTGATGCAGTGACAGAGATCCATAGAAGCTTCCAATCCATTGAGCCTACCATACCTACATGCCTTTATCATACCAGAGTGGCCTGGTGGGTGCACTGGAGATTATAATATCTTTTTACTCCTCTCTTGTTAGGTGCCGGTTGCGATGCAATCACAAAGATCTCTAGTATTTTTGCACCTGACCTACCTCTTTCTAGAAGGGGTTATTGCACTCTTCATCGTTGATGTTACAGATAGATCATACATAACATATTTCAGTTGCTCAAACTATGGTGTTAGGTAAAGCTATACTGGGCTTTGCATCATATGCCTCCACAATATCCCACCTACTTTTTTTTTCTTGGATTTTGCAGGGTCCTCATAGGCAGAACCGTCACTAGACCTAACTCATCCTATGTAGTATGAATGTCAAAACATCTTTGCTCCCTTTCTTCTCATTTGCTTCGGACAGCAGATTTATCCGAAAGTTCATGCGACTTTCAGTGGAAACAAAGCAGCTGAGCATTTTTCTGCCCACTAATGTCATGTGTGCAGCATGTCGGAAAAGATTGAGAGCAATTTAACATGCAGTCAAACCAGTCAGGCACTTCGCCTTGTTGATAGGGAGAATATCACCAATTGTTCTAGTGCTCCATAATGGAGTACTTATGCCATGTCTTTGATTGCAGCCATGAATAAAGGTCGTATTGTAATTTTAAGAAGAAAAATACCACTATACCATCTAAATATGTGCCTAATATACTGCTCTGTTCTTTCCAGATTCTGCTACTTACTGCTGTATGTGTTCTTTGAGTTGACTTCGTTGTGGGACAACTATAGCTCAATAGTTGTGAAAAAGTTACTTGTAGTGTTCATTGGGTTGGGGGATGTGGAACACTGAAACTAAGAGGTACAAGTCTTACTTGCTGCTGGACATTGTATACATAGCATATACTATTTGCATCATTTAGCATTCCCAAGATGGAGCATCGGTGTTACACATCTTTATCTTAGATACTACAAAAGCAAAAGGTGCAACACTAAGATCAATTGCGACGGATCCATCGTCTTTAGGTTTCTGGTGGCAGGGCATGGAACAAGGACCAGAGTAGACAGATTAGGGTTTATCTTAGCATAAGTTTTCTAACAAGTAAATATGCATTTTTAGTTTTCTACCAATTTGCTGCTGCATTATTCAACAAATTTATTAAGTGCACACAGTTCTTTCTTGATGTGATTTGGAGAAAGATTGTGCAAAAGTGTTTATGATGTCTCAGTCTTATCATTTCTGTTGGACCTTCCTTGATCTGCAGGCTACTATGACTTATTGTATGCGCGACTTGTAGTCGCTGTAATTGCGTTTTCAAGAAGATACATCAAAATTCAATGAGTGGTAATCAATAGCTTGATTGAAGAACCATGACTTCTGAAAGTAGCTACAACGACGAGCACCCTCAGAACCTCCTGTAAGGTACTGTTTTCTCAAATAATTATCCTAAGGTACCCTAAAAAAAGAGTCGACGCAGACTGGACATGGGTACTTAAGAGTCTTGGAGTAATCTTAACGTATGGCTTGCATATGGTTTTTGCAGGTTGTATATGTGTGCTTGATGTGGCTGGACTGCCTATCCATACTCAGAACACGAACCATTCTGTCTCCTACATAACCAGGTCTGTACACAATACACCCACTTATATACATGGGCAAGGGGACAAAATCTTAAGGCGATGAGCATCATGAGCATGTGAATGTGATGTTGGAATGGTTAGGCAGAGGGATAAGGTCACTTTTATTCTCTAACAAAAGATCAGCACACTCACCACCAGTCACCACTCACGAGCGAGCACGCGATGCGGGTGACAGGATCTTAGATGAGGTGCATCAAAGTTTACCCGCCTCGATCTTGACCGTTCGTTAGATTGGTGGGTGGGCCCGACCCGGACCAAATCACCCAATAGCCAGAGAGAAAAAAGTTGCATATTGGAGCTGCTATATATGCTGGATAGAAGTTAATTGATAACCTGTTGAATTGTTGCGCCGGCTGCATCCACTGACCATTCGTGGGTCGTGGGGAAGCCATTGCGACCCCCGCCGCGCGGGGTCACTTTAACTCACCAGAGCTAGTCGAAAATGACGTATGAAAAGGAAGGTGGGAGATCAGACATGAGATGGGAGCAATAGGCAATTTGGGGGTGCACACAAAGAAGGCAATGACTGCTATGCTGCTGTTTTTTGGGGTGACGTCATGTGGGCCACCAACTACTACCGCCCAGTGTATCCCAAAACCTTAGCCCATATTCCATCCTTCCTGTCCCTGTCCGTCCATTACTACCATTATCATCTTCTTCTAAGTTGGTGCCGGTGGTCTTTTACACTCAAGATTCGGATTTCTTGCAAATGTGGACTACACTACGATCAATTTGAGTGATCGACAAGGGTGAGCGCAAATTCAATAGGAAGCTTCCTACGCTTCAAAGCTTGAGAATGAGCCCATGATCGTTGACTCACTCTATCCGTGTGGTTTAAATGATTCAATCGTCATGGATATATACCTCCGTATGCTCAGAAAGTCAGAAGCGTAGGATGCTCGCTGTTAAATTCGCCTCTATCCGGGAGGAACCTAACGGATCATCGTCAGCTGAGAATATGGATGTGTGCCTGACAATTGTTTGAACCATTGGTGGGCGGTGGCAGAAGGGAAAAGGGGGAATACTTGGGTGTAATTGTTTTGTCATCTGTGGTACTTTTAGGTGATTTGTTGAGGGGTAAGAATAGATTTGCCCCACCATGCATGCATTCAGGTGGTCAAATAAGAATAAATCATTATCAATCACAGATACTCTTGACGTTTTGTTTTGTCCCATTTATGTTTACGTACCCCCTTTGTAGTTTTGTTAGAAAGTTATTGCATAAGACCCTACCCTGTACAATAATTCATCGTATAGCTAGTATATTGCAAGTCATTGTATTCTTATAGTTAGTTCTAGCATTCTCACGGATGAATAGAAGCATTGGGTGGAAGGTTTATGTCATTTATTACATGGTTGTTCTTTCCAGCAAGAAAACTCGCAAGTTGTAACCGCTGTCTTTTCCAGCGAGAAAACCTGTGTCCACAAGGCCACAAATGCTCACCGCTGCTCATCGTGGAAAATTTGTAGCCGCTATCTATTTCCATGGTGCAAATTTTCAGACATATCTCAACAAACCTATCTCCAAGATCCTGAGCATTCTTAATTATTCCCGTGTGTTGCTACTCTCTGTGGGCCATAAGCGCATGCGGTTTGACTAGACAAGACAAACCTATTCTTTCTACAGACGTTCTTGGTTAAGTCAACGTTTAGCTTTGGCATTTTTCAAATGAACAGACCTTTCTTGCAGGAACAACTACTCGACCAAGCATGCCAATTTTAAATTTATTTCATTAGACATCTTAGAGAGATCCAAATGCACTGGTCAGGGAAATATTTGCTACCTCCTCAGGTGACTGAACTTCCATGGCGAAAAATCGTTGAGATCTCCGGTACGAATATTTTTCCAAGGAAGGACAACAAAAAAGAGGGGTTGGTCCGCTCCTATGAGTGCAGGTGTTACATGCATGATTTACATAGATCTGATGAGATGTGTGTACTGTTGATGCTGACATGCATAATTTTATCCAGTTCGGGATGAAGACTTATTTCTGTAGTTACTTGGTTTCAGCTTATTTCTTTTGTCATCTCACATCTGCGTAGAGAGGGTTACACATCTCGAAAAAAAGAGAGGTATGCATCTGACAACCCCAACTTATTTATAGATTATATATTTGACTTTCATTAGATCTAGCTAGTGATATGAACGAGAAGATACAGAGAGTCTTCTTAATATTCAGAACATAATTGGCATGAAGTGCTCTACTCTTCTGACCTGTGTTTACGACGGACTAATACTAGTATGGTCAGAGGTGGTGATCGAATCCTACAAAAGATGGGTAGCGTGACATATGGCAACAAAAGAAGAATTAACGACATTTTTTACCTGGTGCTGTGCTTTCGTTTCAAGATAAGTGGAGCATTGTGGAATATATAAAATAAAGCAAATTGATGGTCAGCAATTCCATTACAACTTGGCATTTTTACTTTGAGGCGGCCGCAGTAATATAGTAATAACACTAACCTTCCTTTTCTCCCAAAACATGAGGCTTAAGAATAAAATCTTTTATGATTATATCATGATCGATTAGAACAATACTATCGCATTTCAACTCTTTTCCTAACATGAATAACAACATTATGCCTTGCTCTCCCACAAAAAAAGGAACTATATTATACCATCCTTGTGTGACAAACCCTTTTCATAAAGGGGAGTGCTTATATATGTATGCTCTCTGGAGGAATTTCTAATATATAACCTCTTAATGGATTTTTTTTTAATTTCATGAAAAATCCACCAGAAGAACTTCATATTGGATTTACACCTTCTCTTTATCAAATATACTGGACTTATAATTCTCTGACTATTAAGACCTTAATCACCCCTGAGCTTCTGACTGTTGTCAAGTGTGCTAACTTCTTCATATTAAATAGGCTAGGAATGGTGTAGAAAGCTCATCCTAGTACCATTGGTGTAAAGAGCTGACTCTTGGATAGAAGGGTAAGTACTGATACGGACCAACTAAGGGATTGGCACATAGGGGTGGCCCGATCTTCACGGTACTCATTTTTAGCAACACTTTACTCTTTGTTTCCCCTTCAATGTGCACGACACAAGTGACAAATTAGGGCCTCGGTGGTGAAATTGAATTCCTAGCAATAGCTCTCCTTCCTCTTCTTCTCCTTGGGCCAAGTGAATAGAAACAATTGGCTGATCAGCACCAAGCTAGCAACGCCAACAAGAAGCAATCGGTGAGGCCTTCTCAAACTTTCAACAAGATTGTCACGAATTGAAGTAGAATCGTGTTAATTCAATGGTATAATCCGAAAGATACCGTGTCCTTGCCTTGCACCACAATAGCAAACCCTATATGGGAAACTCTCATACACACATGCTCAATGACGCCACAAACCAACGATGGCTTTTCTTTTATTTCTCATGCATTAGGGTTACAACCATCCTTCCTTGGCCTTCCTCTCTCACCTCCCTCTCGGCCGAATGCTTGATTTTCTCTTTCTTGCTCAAAACAGCATTGTCGTGTAATTTGATCTTGATTTGCACATAATGAAAACAATCCAAAGTGGTGTTGGGTAGTGGGGCAGTATCATCCCCCCCCCCCTTTCACGCGAAATCGTCCTAGGTTTTGAGGTATTCTTCAAGATTTATCTAGGCTTCACCACAAACTCATAAGTAATCTCCTCATTTTTCTTTGGTAAAAGTGAATGAAACACTCCCTTATGCATGAATATAAATCTGTTTACCCTTACTTGATGTGTCACACTCCTATCAAATTGCCATAGACGCCCCAACAGTAGATGACGAATATGCATAGACACGACATTGCATTCCACCTTATCAACATAATCATCAATAGCAAAAGGCACATCAATTTTATGCACAACCTTAAGCTTGCCAACATTGTGAAGCCATCGCATGTAGTATGGCTTAGGATGTCACCATGTGCTTAATTTGAGAGAATCTGTTAGTTTTTGGCCCAATAAATCCTAAGGCCCATGTGTAATACTAGGAGTTATGAGGACATTTGTCCCACATGGGTAGTTGAGAGAAGGTTTGACCAACTTAAATAGTTTGGACTGTTGTCCATCTGTTGTGAGGTTGGAAAAAGGAAAAGGCGGTGCCACACGCGCGCGTGCCGAGCCGTGGCGTGTGCGTGTGCGAGTCGAGACGAGACGATCAATGTGGCTGGTTTATGACCAGTAACCACTGTCAGTTACCAGTAACGGACATGGCCGGTTTATGATCAGTAACCGTTGTCAGTTACCAGTAACGGATGTGGTTGATGGCTGGATCATAATCAACGTTGGTTACTTGTAACTGACATGGTTGATGGCCTCCTCTCCTGGTGTCTATAAAAGGGTGCCCTTCTCTCCTGTGTAAACTACAGAACAACATCAGAGCCTCCTCCTCATCCCGAAGTTCACCGTTGCGCCGCCGCTAAGGGTATTCCCGCTCTCGTCTCCTGCGCAAGACAGAACCAGAGTGAGCAGGCCTTCGGAATCGTTGTTCTCTTGCGTTCCTGCTGCGGGATAGAGAGCGAATACGATTTTTGGGGAACACGAAGACAGCGTGACTGCTCCTTGTGTTCGATTACATCGTTGGAATCAGATCGCAACAACCGCTTACATCGCTTCAAGTTTGATCGACTACTATGATAAATCGCGATCATGTCGATCGATCGCAGAATAGCGCCTCGTGCCACCAAAGATCGCCCGCTCAAGGGTATAATCTGCAGACTCTTCTGTTGTGTTATACATTTGCTGTTTACTATGTGATCATCATGCTAGATGTCATGTTATATAATATTTTTATGTGGATTAAATTAAACCGAAAAATGCCTAGTTTCTCAACAGAATCAACCACATCCTTGTTGATCACATTGTTGTATCTTCCACCATCAATCATGAGTTTGCAGTTCTTGCCTTTGATCATACACTTCATTTGGAACACATTACGCCGCTACCTCTTTTCAACAATTATAGCATTGTCAACATTCACCTTATGAGCCATCAAACTAGGATCATCCAAATTAGCATCACAAATAAGAGTAGTTCCCGTCTCATATGTGAGCTCGTCGACTTCAAAATCTAATTTCATACCTTTTTCTGCATCTTCACTTTCAGGGACATATGCACTATCTTGAGTAAGCAAGACTTTATTTAAGTTAGGGCAATCTCTCATGACATGCCCCTACCCTTGCACTTGAAGCACTTGATGTCGTGTGTCCTAGCAGTAGAGAATGCACTAGAATCCGTCTTTGAAGCCTTCTTGCTTGCTACATTTGTAATCTTTGATGCTTCCTTGAATAGAGTTCCAACTGGTTTAGTGGATGCAACTGATTTAGAACTTGGATCACCTTCACCGCCATGAGTTGGGCGCCTCCATGAGGACGAAATGGTTCGACCACCTTGGTTGAGCTTCATGTCATTTACCCATATTTCAACACGCTCCGCTAGATGAAGGAGCTCTTGCACCGTGTTGTATTGCATCAAATCAACACGATTGCGGACATTGTCGTTAAGCCCTTCAAAGAACCTTGTCATGGTAGCATCAGTGGACTCACAAACACTAGCATGAATCATAAGAATTTGCATCTCTTAATACTACTCATCCACGGTTTTAAAACCTTGAACGAGACTCCTCAACTAGGTGTGCAGCGTTCTTGTGTAGTACTATGGCATAAAGCGTGTTCTCATCATGCGCTTCATGACATACCAATCTCATGGACGATCACCTGTATGGTTCAATTGATCCTACTAAATGATAGCATATTCGGTGAACTCAATTGAAGCAAGACTCAGCTTCTTGTCCTTGGAATAGTGACGATTGTTAAAATTTTGATTGACATGCATCTCTCACTCCAAATATACCTTCGGATCAGCGCGTCCTTTGAACTCTAGTATGGTGAGTTTAATATGACCAATACCATCATTTTTGTTGTCATGTGCACCATCATGCCATCCATGGTAGCCACCATGTCCAGCACCACGCTTAGCACGATCATCCCTCCTTAGAGGATGGGGATGGCTTCCATCCCTACTGGACACCTCGTCGTCCATGCTGCCTCTGTAGTAGTGGCCATCGTCACATCGGTTAGCGCGTCGTCCCACGATATATGCTTGTTGCCCACACACACCATCACCTCCCGGGGGTAGTAGTCGGCTCTCCAAGCGACGTAGAGTGGCATTCATAGCAGCAAAGTTCGCATCCATGCTATCAAAACATGAGGTCAAGTCATCGAAGTGGTGATTATACTCATCACGACAAAGATCACTCTCCCGGCCACGAAAAAGTCCGGTGGCGGCATTAAATTGAGTGCGTACCCTCGGTGGCATCGAATTATCGCAGCGAGAAGTGTCCAACTCTTCATATTCATCTTCATTGGAACCATGCCGGCTCGTGCCCGACATGATTGTAACAACCTAAAAATTAGCAAAAACAAAGAGTGAATACCGTGATCAACCATGCTCTGATACCATGATTATACGGGCTAACTAAGGGGTTGGCACATAGGGATGGCCTGATCTTCACGGTACTCAATTTTAGCAATATTTTCCTCTCCGTTTCCCCTTCAATGCTTATGGCACAAGTGACGAACTACGGCCTCGGTGGTGAAATTGAATCTCTAGCAGCAGCTCTCCTTCCTTTTCTTCTCCTTGTGCGAAGTGAATGGGAACAATTGGCCGATTAGCACCAAGCTAGCAATGCCAACAAGAAGTTATTGGTGAGGCATTCTCAAACCGTGAATAAGATTGTCACGATTGAAGAAGTAGAACCATGTAGATTCAATGGTGTAATTCCAATAATGTGTCCTTGCACCACAATAGCAAACCTTAGATAAAAAAACTCTCATGCACACATGCTCAATAGCGCCACAAACCAACCATGATTTTTCTTTATTTCTCATGTATTAGGGCTCCAACCATCCTCCATCGACCTTCCTCCCTCACCTCCCCCTTGGCCACATACTTATTTGTTCTTTCTTACTCAAAACACCACCACCATGTTATTTGATCTTGATTTGTATGCAAGGAAAACAATTCAAAATAGTGTTGGGTAGTGGGGCCGTATCAAGTACAGTACTGTAGCTTATGTTAAAACAACTTCCTTAGATTTAGATCGCTCAAGGAATTATGCCCATGTGACCCTCGAATATGTAAGCTTCTATCTTGCTACGGAATGAGACTGGTCTGCCTTTGCTTAAACCTCTGAAGATCACCCCTTCCTGGCCCCCACTCTGCTTCATAACCTGAAGCTAGTTTAGATAACTATAGAGTACTGATCCATGATTAAACTACTAATTTGCCCACCAACCACCACCGTACACCCCCGACACACCACAGGCCAAACTCTGACCATTAAGTCATTAAAAAGCTCCTCAATCCATGCCCCTCCTCCATGGCACTTTATCTCCCTCATTAACACCTCTCCCATCCCTTCTACCTACCTACCTAACCAAAAAAAGGGGCATCTCACATGCTGCCCACTCCCTCTCTACAAGACAAACCATTTTTTCCAAAAAAAAAAAAAAAAACTACTGCCGGCCCCTTCATTCTCACTGGGTGGTCATGTGCTTGCAAACATTAAGAACCTAACCTACCCATAACCACCAGCACCACCACAACATGCACCCCCTTCACTTTCATCGGTATGTATCACTCCTTATCTCTCATCTTTGTCCAACCAAGATCATCTACAAAGACATAAAAACAAGCTGCCAGGGCTAGATGAGAGAAAGCATGCATGCATTTAGAAACAATAAGTGACGCATTCTGTAAGATCACCAAAAGGGCATGTTTAGATCTAATGGAAGATGATGAACTACCTATGGTACTGTACATTAAAAAGAACTAGAGGTTTAACATTTAAGACAAGAATGAAGAAGTAGGTAGCACAAGTCATGAACTATGTCACCCAGATGATGAGGCATGATCACTTTGTCCGAGGCTGCAAATGAAAAAAAAAGAGCACATCCTCATGACCATATTACAAAGGGCTAAGCATGTGTGGCTTTTTGTTAAGTACTTAAGTATATACCCCCCTTCCTCTCTTTATGTCATTGTTATGCTACTATTGGCTTCCTTCTAGTGGAGTAATGAATCTAAACACCTGCGTCCTGGCCTGCATGGAGGACGCCGCGCCGCCGCAGCTGCACCCCTCTCCGCCCTGGAACCCGAGGTGGTTTAAGCACAAGCACACCGTCGCATTGTTGCTTGCTGTTGACGCTGCTGCTTCCTGTTTGATCAGCGCGGGCTCATCTGGCCCCTGCGGCGGCTGGTAGGGCGCTAGGCTGATGGACAGGTTCAGGTCGATGCCGAGGTGCCGTGGCGGCGGCGTGGCTGACCCGGGCTCGTCGTCGCTGCTGTGGCTGCAGGCCTCGGGCGAACCGGAGAGAACCGCGAAGTGATCCTGCTGCTGCTGGTGGCCTGGAGCAGCGGCGAGGTGCCGTTGCGTCTGGAGCTGCTGCTGCGGCTCCGGCATGGCCGCGGCGGCGGCGGCATTGAACGGGCGGTGGGTCTGGGGGTCGATGCCGCGGGCTAGGAGCTTCCGCTTGATGTGCGTGTTCCAGTAGTTCTTGATCTCGTTGTCCGTCCTACCCGGCAGCCTGCCGGCGATCAGCGACCATCTACACATACGCATAGCAGTACATAACATATGATAAGAACAACATCATGCATCCTTGATTCCTTGGTGATACCGTTTGATCTTCACTAAGGTTTACTTGTTTCCTAGCAGCTCGTGGAGCTTGATGATGAGCTCGTCCTCCTCCTCGGTGAAGTTGCCGCGCTTGAGGTCCGGCCTCAGGTAGTTGATCCACCGCAGTCGGCAGCTCTTCCCGCACCGCAGCAAACCTGCGCAGGAAACAAATTAATCGGTATATATATACATATGCATCTTATCCATCTATACATATACGAACAACACATATAGTATATCTCTGTTGCCATGTTGTTGATCAGTGCAAAGCAAGGTTCGTACGCACCTGCGGCTTTGGGGAGTGATCTCCAGCAGCCTTCGCCATGGACCTTGATGTAGGCGATGAGCCGCTGGTCCTCCTCCTTCGTCCAGGCGCCCTTGTTGGTGTGCGCCTTCTCGCAGCATGGGGACCTCCCCATGCCGGCAGATGGAGCCGCACAGGTGTATGCGTTTGGATGTGTAGGAACTCGGAAGACAGACTGACTGACAGACAGACAGATACGTTGTTATTGTCGTCGTTGAGTAGTAGGAGTCTGGAGGAAAAGGAGGAGCGGTGTGTTGTTCGTGCTGGAGGTGTTTTGTGCGAGCTTTTTGTGAGCAAGAAGACGGGGGACGGGTGGGTAGTTGGTTTTATACGAGGAAGGGAGGGTGGAGGAGGGTTGGGAGAGGGAGGGCCCCATTGACCCGGATCGCTCTGGGCCATTTGACCGAGTTGGAGCCATGAGAGAGAGAGAGAGAGAGAGAGAGAGTTAGTGCAAGGGTGAGTGGTTGCAAAGCCCTAGGGCTGGATTTGGTTGGTAGGTATACTTCTACCCGAGTGCCCCTAGCTAGTCCTATTCCCTTTCTTCTTCTGTGATTCTTTGTTTTCTTTCTTTCTTTTTCCCACTTTGTTTTGGGAGGGTGCTTGATTGTTAGGTGTACTCCGTGAGTGTAGCCAAGTGTGTGGTCCTGAGTAGGTGCAGCGCAGCCTAATGGAATCGGATTGTGCCCTTGTGGATGCATTGTTTTCAATTAGGTTCTTGGTTTTTTATTTATGAAGATTAGTTGAATATTGATGTTCATAACTGCTTTATTTTAATGTGAATGACTCTGTGTGCTATAAGTTTATTATTTTTTAAATAATGTTTACTGCTTGTCTCTGTTGTATTATTTTAATTTCTCATGATTATGTATTTTGTCATTTGTTTATATATCTTGGGGAATTCAGGTCAATTAGGACTAGTCAATTTTGGATCGAGATATGCAAAGGGTAAATGAAAAAGGAATAACAATAAAGTAAAATGAGAAAATGAACTGGTTAAACACATCTGTGGAAACCAAAATTGCGTTTTGGAAGTGAGAGATCGTGGATAGCACATAAAACCTTGCCCCATTTTTGGTGCATTTATCTTTGAATTTTTATTGTCAAATTTATTGGACATGCCGTGCCTCACACGAGTTCCCTTAGAATTGATGGAGAAAAAAGAGAGACAAAACAAAGTCAGCGATGGTAGAAGCAAGGAAAGTGAGGTTAAAGAAGCTTTACTCTATCATGACATCTATTTGAAGAGCTGCTGCCTTTGATTGGATTGATTATGAATAAAATTTTCAGATAGGGCTTTTCTTTTTTTCGAGCCAGAAGCAGGGAACAAGAGCCCCCGGTTTCAGTTATTTGAAGGGCTGTTGCTTCATGAAAGGAAAAAGGCTGAGTTGGAAACAAACTTCAATGGCTCCACACCCACTTCCATGTTAGCAGATTTTTTGGGGCACACATCAGAGGCACATGGTGATATGATGCTTAATGGGTATGGAAAGTGTTTATTCCCTTGTCTGACTCAGGGCACATTGCTTGTTATTTATTTTCTACATCCCCTATATATTTTTTTCCCAGACTTACCCACCGACATTTTTCTAACACCCCACGCTAGCTCCCCCCTTTCTAAGATTCTAGAAAACCCAGCATGTCTTTGTGTGTGTGATTGTGCATGAAAGAAAGCAAAGAAAGGAAAAGAAGCAAGAAAGGGGAAGAGAATCTGATCAATTTGGTGAGCTACCCTTCCCGCTCCCAGTTCCCCTCCTCCCTCGATATGGAGCAAGTTGTGCTCTTGTTTGATCCACTACTTTATTCCTGGTTGGTTGGTGTACATGTTGCAGGTAGGGAGATTCCTGCGTACAAGCTTGGAAGTCGCACTCCCAATCGCTATACCATGGAGTACATTACCGAAACTTTTACCTTTTTTGGCCTCCTTCTTTTTATTTTTTTCGGAATTAGCCCCATGAATCAAGCAATTTCAAAAATAGCCCCCAAACAGTACATTTCAGCGGTTGTGCAGCGCGTGAACTTTTGTTTTTATTTTTTTACTTCATTTCCAGCAGTCACCGACCGCATGAATTTTTTTTTATTTTTTTCTCATGTTTCCAGCGGTCACCGACCGCTTAAAATTTTTATTTTTTTCGGGAATATTTTTTTATTGTCGTGCGCCCGAAAAAAATAATTTTTTATTTTCCCGCGGCGTGTGGGCGCGTGAATTGGTTGGATTCCACGGGCCGCGTGGCAGGCGGAGGAGGTGGGCCGGCTGCTGGAGGCGGACGACGGCGCGACACGTGGAGAAAAACAGCGGCGACGGTTTTTATTTTTTTCCATTTTTTCAGAGGATGCGGCTAATATTTTTTTTTGTATGTATTTATGAAGAAAAAAATAAAAAATATTTTATGATGGACTATAAATTTTTGGAATTTTTCACTTTTCTAGCACAACACGTATAATTTTTTCTGCGATTAGCTGTTCATCGGATAAAATAACATAAATAGCGGGGGGAAAATAAACCGGGGATCTGGATCGCTGGAAACTGCAAAAAAAAAAAAAAAATCCCGCGATCCGCATCCACTAGATTGTACTGTCTAGAGGCCATTTCTGTTTTTTTATCCGATGAACGGCTAATCGCGGGAAAAATTATACGCGCTGGGCTAGAATAGTAAAAAATTCCAAATATTTAGTGTATTAGCCATAATCGAAAATATGGTCGCAATGAAATTTCAGAAATTGTGCATTAAGTTCGATTAATTTTAGAAATTTCATTGCGATCATATTTCCGATTATGGCTAATACACTAAAAAATTAGAATTTTTTACTGTTCTAACCCGACGCATATAATTTTTTCCGCGATTAGCCATTCATCAGATAAAAAAACAGAAATGGCCTCTAAACAGTACAATCCAGCGGATCATGAGATTTTTTTTTGCAATTTCCAGCGGTCCAGATCCCCGGTTTATTTTCCCCCCGCTATTTCTGTTATTTTATCTGATGAACGGCTAATCGCGGAAAAAATTATACGTGTCATGCTAGAACAGTGAAAAATTCCAAAAATTTATAGTCCATCATAAATTTTTTTTCTTCGTAAATACATACAAAAAAATATTAGCCGCATCCTCCGAAAAAATGGGAAAAATAAAATTTCACGCGCCCACGTGCTGCAGGAAAAAAAAAATTGGCCGCGTGATAATAAAAAAATATTCCTGAAAAAAATAAAAATGTTAAGCGGTCGGTGACCGCCGGAAACATGGGGAAAAAAATTCATGCAGTCGGTGACCGCTGGAAATGAAGTAAAAAAATAAAAAAAAGTTCACGCGCGCTGCACGACCGCTGGAATGTACTGTTACGGGGCTATTTTTGAAATTGCTTGATTCATAGGGCTAATTCCGAAAAAAATAAAAAGAAAAAAAAGCCAAAAAGGTAAAAATTTCTACATTACCAGGTTAGTTGCATATACTGATATACTCATGTTTAGTTCAAAATTCACATTGTACCAGCTGTGGTCTTAAGTGGAATCAGGCAAAATTCAAAGAAGACTTAAACCTCGGGTAAGACAATGAGAACTTTCGCTTTCCATGCCGAGTGTCGATTTTCGATCCTACGTACAGCTCGTGATAAGTTTTGGTAGTCTTTTCGCATGCCTATTTTTGTTCTCTATTTAACTTTGAACGATAAGATGGCGACTTGAGAATTGTTGAATTTGTGTAACCATCTATTCCAAATCTCACTGTAAATATTTGAAGTCTAATGAGGAAGGTTGGACTACTTCCATGAGTCTCCTGGAGTCTAGACCACACAAAATCTGTACTTAAGTATCCCCAGTTGTTCTTCTCCCAAGAAAAGAGATATTTTAATACTTTGTTCCCCAAGGATGTATCCTTAAAAATTGTAAACTCATTCAGGGTTTGGTAGGGATATTGATTAGTATTACAGTGCTAAAGAATAACTCGTGGTACACCCATCCATGCAACGGTTTCCTTTGCGGTGTCACCAAACCTCACTGATGCATGCTTCATGCTGCATGAATAATGGCAATAGATCTATAATCCGACAACTAAAAGTGCTTATCTGCTCTATTCAAAATAAAATTACATGACATTGCAAAACAATTAGTAGCAATTGCTTGAGTGATTATCCTTTGTTAATAACCGCATATATTCCTAAGTTTCCTGTCATTTTTTTCTCGCAGCATGTATAGCATGTGAACAGTGCTGCTGAACAACTTTTGGCCATGTTTCTTCATTTGGGACGCACTTAAGCCTGCTCCAAACAGGGGAGAGGATCTACTGAGAAGAAGAGAGAAAAGAGAGAGATCCTTGGCCTTGGCCGTTTACATGTGGAGCATGGAGGTGAGTAGCTAGGAATTGATCGGTGAGAAATAACTCCCAGAGGTTTAATTGGTCAGTTTCTCCTCCTTGTTGGATCCAGATGGGTGGCCAGTCCCCATAGTACAGAGATCTGATATCTTTGTCAAAGCCAGGCACCTTAAATGCATCCATCACCGACCACTCACTCTGTGTTTCTCTACTTGCGCTTACACCATCCATAAATGAGACCAGCTCAGCCCAGCCATGAACCACACAGTGGAGTAGGGGGCAGAGCCTCCATACTAATGGCATATGGCTCCCCCTCCCCTGCATGGACCCAGACCCAGTCCTCATGCACTTGCAATGTCAATGTTTACCATGTAGTCAGTGAGAGCAGTTGCAGTACTCCTACTGCTAGCAGCAATGTTATGCTTGACTTATGTTGGCCCTTCTATGTCTACAGGACTTCGATCTACCATTGTCGTTCAACGATTGTGCATCGTGTAGGCGTCCGACCGTGGATCCATGGTCGGAGACTGCACGGCCGAGAAAAAGAAGGTACTTGTTTTCTCACCAAAGCCTCATCTCAGCGCGCCATCGATTCTCCCCGATCGGATGGTTTCCTGCATGTCTGATGCTACATATAGTCATGGAGGTGTATGGAGCTGTGCACGCAGACCTGGTCCACCCAGGGGCATTCCTAGGAGGATGGGAAGGAAGAGCAGAAGCAGCGATTGCAACAGCTAGTAGAGTAAGGCCCTGTTTGGTCTAGAGGTAGTTTTTTTTGAAAAGTAGTTTTCGGCTCAGCTACATGGTTGAAAGGTTGTACAACTGAATAGCTGGGCTGAAGAGATTTGATGTTTGACAGTCTGACTTTTAGGTGTAAGGGGTACGGGTCAGGAATGAGAGTGAGATGAGTGGTGTTTGGGATTTTATACTCGATAGGAGAGGTTATTTTTCTTCAACTCTAATGGTAAAGTTAAAATACTGATTTTTTGACTTCTAACTATAAAGAAACTGACCGTTTAGAATAGCTTAGAGGGAAGAAGCCAAAACTGAATCCATTTCAAACTGAAACCCAAGGTGGTGTTAATGAATGAGCTGCTGCTCAGCCACTATACTTGGCCAAATCCAAAAGGAGGTAGGTGGCGTATGCTTCAATAAATTGGCTCACCTGCACCCTGTACTGCAATTCCCTTTCTCTCCCTTGTTCTGCGAGCAGACATAGAAGGAAGCATTGGGAGGGGAGGAGGCAAGGAGCAATTGCAGAAAAAAACAGAACAATGCTAGGCACGAAGGATTCAAATTTTATTTTTGGATAAAATATCGCTCGGGATTGGAATCCGAAATTTCGGTGAAATTTGGGTATTTCTAACAAATCCTGTTTTAAATTCAAAAATAAAAATTCAAATCTGGTTTGTTTCTACCAAAAAAAAGAAATTTCACCGAAATATCCTGAAATTTTGGCGAATTTCAATTGAACGAAAAATTGTTCAAACGATATCGAAAATTTTGAAATTTTTTTGGAGGTTCCTGACACATCAATGATGTTCTCATAAAAATTTCAGAAGATTATCACATCTAAGGAGTTTTTAAAAACTCAAACATTGCTACTGTCCTGATAAAACACTAACGATAAGTTTGATCCGAATGAAAAATAGTACAAACCACATTAGAAACTTTTGAAAAATTTTCTGCATGATTGTGATACATAATTAATGTTCTCATAAAATTTTCAGATGATGGTCAAGCTTCATGAATTTTTAAAAATTCGGACAGTGCAACTGAAGGCTGACCGACAAATTTCAACCGAATGAAAAATAGTTCAAACCGTTCTAGAAAATTTTGAAAATTTTTATAGATAGTCTTTATGCATTATTAATGTTACCATAAAAATTTCAAATGATGATCAAATATGAAAAAAAATTATAAAATTCTGACACTGTTACTACCTCGTTTATGCCAATTCTGTTTTTTATTTTTAAAAGATAACGAATGAAGTTAAAATATTTTATAAATTTTCTGTTTGGTCCTAGACTTCTTAGGATAGTACGATAAATTTTTCATAGCATTACAAAGCATATTCAGTTTTATAAAATTCTAAAAGTGTTTCTGCCAAAATTTTAAAATGTCTCAAAAAATAAGTTTTTGGACAAATTATCATCAAAGATCACTTTCTTATGGGTTATTGATGTAATTGAAGTCAAATCCGGCCATAAAAAAACAAAAATCCGGATTTTTTTCATAAAATTTCGCCGAAAAAATTAAATTACTGTAGCATTTTAAAAAAATTCACTTTTTTTCCGGCCGGTAGTTTATGTCTCGGGGAGGCCCGAAATCTAGACATGGAGTAGCTATAGAAACGGCGAGAAGTCCAAGAAGACTTGTTACTTCTTCTCCTTGCAATTAGCACATCCTTTCTTGATGTAATGTCGCCATTACGCTTGTAAAGCCAAATCACATGGCCATCCAAGAAACAGTAGAGAGGTGGTATGGGAGCTTTTCTTTGGACGAGGATACTGACGCTTTGTTTTTTTTTTCAAGTTTAGCCTCTATTCGAATGGAATTACAAATCTGATCTATTCTCAATCGTGACATACACCTATTACCTATTACGGTTTGTGTTCTATACCGTGATAAGTGATAAGTATAATCTCTTAATCTTTTCACGGATAAGAAGATGCTATATTTATAATTTTCTTAGAAGAAGTCTAGACTTTGGAAAAAAAAAGCCGAAAAAACTCGTGGATGCTGACCATTCGATACTATTGGGAGCGTACGGTGACTTTTTTTTTTGTCAAACAGAAGCTTTGAAACTAATCCAAGCAGTTCAAACCACGCGGCGTCGTACGATGGTGTCGCCCGTACAGGTAAAGAAAAAAATGGCTGTACGACAGTTTTGACTTGAACAGATCAGATCAAATCGAATCGAGTCGGATTCCGCCGTGAGGAAAAGAAACGTTTCTTGGTGTTTGGTTGGTTAAGATCTTGTCAGGAGTTCAAGTCTGGTTGTTGCGTCCTCAAATCAACAGTGCCTTTGCTTTCGAGAATACACACTCTGTCTTGTACTGATCTTTGCTTTGTTATTTTTACGTCGATGCTATTTGGATTTGAATCTTGTTCAGGTCTGCGCTGCCGTAGACTTTACAACTGTTAGAATTCCAAGCTTATTCTAGACTTTCATTGGGCAAGAATCATAAACTCCACTCGTGGAATATTATGTAGGTTGTGTTTGGTGGTGCGGATGGCTAAGCTCATGCCGCAGGAGATGATGGTGCGGCATTACATTTACAAAACTTCCACATTAGCTCTGAGACAATCTGAAGTATAAGGTTTGGATAAAACTCCATCTGTAGTGAAAACGGAGTAATATATATTTTCCTATAACTAGTGATAGCTAGGCAATTGTCGGAAATTCTGGCCGGCGGTGAGATTTCAGATGCTAGTTCACCATAACCATTGAGCCTAATTACCAATTCGAAAACAGGGATTTTCTAGTATTTATGTGGGAGTTACCCTGTTCCTGTGAAATCGTTGTCCATATTAATTTCATCTGTCAGTTTTTACATGCTTACATTTCTACATAGTTCTGCAAAAGTTGGTACGCACCAAGAGCCGGGCACAATCAGGCACTCGTCGACTGGTAGGAACTAGAAATCAATCTTGAGACTGGAAGTCTGGAACTGGGTCCTGAAACCTTGTTCGTACAAATCGAGTCGTACGGCATGGAGGAGAGCGACAATGCCTTTCTTGTTGGTTTTGTACGACATGTAGGCTATGTATGTCGTTGATGTTGAAACGACAGATCATTTGACATGAGAGTTAGGTTTTGTCCCCAAAATTAAACAGCACAACCACAGCGAAACACCAACCTGTATCGATCATGGTAGGATGGGATGGATATGGATGGATGGCACCATTGTTCTAGATAGTTACCTATAGCTATGCTATAGCTTTTTTTTATCTTAACATGAAGCTACGAGCAAATGTTTTGTTATATTAAGGCTCTGTTTGGTAGAGCTCCAGATTCTAGCTCCACCTCAGATCTGAATCTTGTAGGCTAAAATAAATAGAATTAAGTTTATATTTTTAGTCTAAAATTAAATAAAATGGCCTACCTAAACACTTTTAATATACTCACGATCCAAACGCGAATCATGAGCTACAATCTACCTCACCCACCAGATCTATGAATCTGGTGGGACTGGAGCCGTACCAAACACGCCCTAAGTTACAAGTGATATAGCTAGCAATAGCTCTGATATTTGACGTAGCCTGCAGCTAGCGATAGCTTTGCCATCCTACATAGATATCCATATGTCAAAACATTGGACTCATTTTGAAATTAACATTCCTAAAAGGCCCAACTCCTTTTTTTCAATAATCCAACCTCCGTATTTCTCAGTGATTAAGTACTTATCATTAAGAATATTATGATATAGTTATCATTTATGGACATGTATTATCATGTTTGTTGATGTTAGACTTGACTTGTATTCTTACTATAAAAATATTAGGACTTTCTAAAGTACCATGTGTTTAATGATCTGTTTAGAGTTGACCTATATTTTATACATATTTATTTTTAAAAATCATTTAATCTTGAAAATTCCTGCAATACCTAACGATAACTATTTATCTTTTATAAGATCTTACCGTAAAGCCACGAAAATCGTAATTTAATTTGGATGGCACTTAGGAAGGACAGGACTCATTAACGGGGTGTCGCATCGAGTACATGACAGCTCAGCTCACCACAACGGTACCCGTTTGCTGTCCATGTACAAGTCATCCTAAACTATGTGCAGTTAAACATATTTTTTTTCAGTTTAGATTTGCCACAGCAAATCAGTGCCACGAGTCACTGAGGAACATGCTTCCATAAGTGACTCATAGCTAGCATATTGGCAATCAGAAGTGGTACTCTCGAGACCGTGTAAATATAAAAAAACACAACTTTTATTTTTTAAAGCAGGAGGAGCACACATGGGCAACCTAGAAAGCGAAGTGTCTGAGCAATCTGGTATGCGTACGTGTACACTACCTTATCCTTCCTTTCAACGAATAATCAACGAGCGTGCCTACGCAAATACAGAACAGCAGCCTAGATTGGAAGGAGTTTTTGTTCATATATACTCGACAACAATTCCAACTGAAATGGACAAAAGTAGGAGTAGTTTTCATGTGGCTTGAGGACAAATGGCCTGAGCCTAACATTGATGGGTCACCCAATAATGCACAATCCAGTCCAACCTAACCAAATCAAACTTGAGATGCTTTTTTTGATGTTTTTGTTTGTGGTTCTGAGGCACTTTTCCAACTCCAGGGTGGTCCTATTGGTTTGTTGGGTTCTAGAAGGCCTGCCTACCCACCTACCTACCTCACCTTATTGGGCACCTAAACTAACAAACTTGCATGGTGTTGAGTAGTAGGCTAGCAGTACTAATAATGAACTACCACCATTAAGATTATACAACAGATTAGGGTAGAGATTGTGGGCCTCGTCCATTTGACATACTATGGTGTAGATACCTTTATGTGCACCTAATTTGTATGCATGCTTGTTCTTGGTTACCATTGCTATTCTATTAAGTTTGTACGTGCTAGAGATGCTTTTACGTTAACTAGCCGAATTTTTCGCCTAATTGCAGGACTAGGTACTACAATGTATATATTTATGTCGAAACATAGAGTCATACTTGTTATATAACTTGGTGCTTGTGATGAAATATAGTTGTATTTCTTATATAGCCATAACAGCTCGCATATTTATCTAATTGATTTGCACCGTTATAACTTGGACCCACCAACATCGACGGTGTATATATATTTTTTTCCTTCTATTAATGTGATAATTTCTAGCCCTTAGCAGTAAATATGGTGGCTTCTTTTTTTCTATTGTTTTAATAATATAATAGATAGATGGGGTGAAATTAGAATATAGTATATATATGCACTTTTCAGAGTATTTTCAAGACTCGTTTCGTCACTGGATTTAAGTGTCCGTCAATATGCTGAAACACAGCAGTAAATCTTTGTCCTTGGATGTGTTTATTTTAACCAAAAGAAAAGTGTGTTTGTTGTGAAGAATTAACAAAATCATGCATGAATAATTGTAATGTAAAAGCTACATATGCAGTTCATGTAACTTAGGACTCCTTGGTTCTGGTTTACATATATGGGCAATAATATTTCACCATATCTTAAGGCTTCCAAAAAGTAAGAACTAGTTAAGCATTAATTAGCTATAGAACGTTGAAGAAGTACACGTCGTCCATGTGCCATATTATTCTCTAAACACGAAAGAAAATTTTACTCTAGTTGTTGACATGAAAACACACATGCACATTGATCTGTTCAACCTCAAAAGAAAGCAAATTAAAAACAACGCCGGCGATGTCTGTTCCTTGCAGCCATTGCATTGCTTTACGTATTATTGGTAAACCCCAGCAAGAACTTTCTTCGTGACACGCCATCAAACATGTCCTTTTCCCCATTTATATATTATTTTGCCATTAGAATCTCTGTGCTCATACTACATCACTTGAATAGTACTCAATTACTCATGCCGATGTATATTAGTTCTGCATGTTGAATATTTATGAAGGTGTACATATGCATGTGTGTCAGGGACTAATTAAAGGAATATCTTTTTCATCAAGTCAATGTATTTTGATCAGCAGGTTGCCCTAAAAAAATGCAATTATGGATATTGCACGCATCTTGGTGATGCAATGATTTGGATAGTTATCAATGCAGACGTAGTACTAAGCTGCAGGCTAGTAAGTAAATACACTTAATTTCATCCTCATATATGGTAACTAAGTCCACTCACTGCTCATCAGATTACATATATTACGCGCAATGCGTAAAAAAAATATTATAACGTGTGTACCATCGAGTGCACAAATTAATCTCTTATATATATATATATATATTTATTTATTTATATTCCCTTCCGTCCAAGTTTATAAGGCATATTTTCTCTTGTCACATAGTCCAATAAAATATTGAAAATACTAAACTATTTTTAAATTAGGGTTTTGATAAACATCACTCGAATGTTTTCTTAGCAAAGAAACATCCAAATTTTGGAGCATTGGATTTGCGGTGAGATCCGTAAGACGTGAAGGGAGGTGGGATTGTATTTTGATGGATGTCTTGATACTTTGATCTAAGGTCTAAAATTTGGATGTTTGTAAGAAACAAAACATCCGGATGAAGGCTAGACACTCCTTTTTTATTATTATCTATAAGCACTATATCCAATGCATACATATAGAGAATTACTCTCTCTGGTCATAAATAGTTATCGTTTTGGATATCGACACGATCTCTAAAACACAATGATAGATGTTTTAGGGGTATAGACAGAATTTTACATTGAAATATAAAATATATCATATATTTACGAATAAAATTAATAAAAAAATACGTACTTGTAATAGGGAGTATTCTCTCTCTTGATAGCTGAGGTTTGAGAGCGAGATGTTCTCTGATCAGAATCTCCGTGTTCACACTGTAACTTAAGCACCACATTGTGCACGTTAAGATTTACAGGAAATTGACAGGTCTGGAATAATAATAGTCCTATTTTCCTGCATAGAGAAAGCAACCCATCACCAACGAGGCTTGCAACCACGATTCCATCCATGCAAAATCAGCTGGCTCAGCATCACTATTCACTAATCACTACAGTGCAGCTTATCCTTACTGCATTGCTAAGCAATCACGAGACTATTAAGGGTCCAACAAGCGTCTGTACACAGCCAAACCCTTATTTATCAGACATTATTTGCAGATCAGAAGCGACTGCTATACAAGGTATATAATTAATGTACGGAATAATACATAGCTGCCACCCATACCTCTACAAAACTCGCTGCCTCCTGATCTTCAGGGTTCCTACAAATACCCCAAAAAGTGATCTTAATTACCGGCAGCACACCAGGGTTCATCATCTAACTCTCCTGTAGCCTGCGGCTGCTATCATGCATGTACTGCAAGTTCGAACCTTCTGGCAGAAAAGCTTCATCAGTTGTGGACTGAAAGGTGGTGACGTTGCCACCGCACGGTTCTTAATTACCATGGTCCCAGATGATCTGGTACCACAGCTAGATAAAAATTATGAATAACTGTTCATCAACATGAACTCCCTCGTACTACCTTTCCTAATCCCAGAAGGCCTTCACATGCATTTGAGCCAGGAGCAAGCCGGCTGGGCTCGCGGCTCAAACCGAGCCGGGAAAAAAAAATACACTCAGGTCCTTTTTCAAAAAAAAATATATTTAAATCCTTTTCGAGGAAAAAAATTATGGTCGGATCCTTTTTTGAAAAAAAATATATATTACATTCATGCCTTTTTAGCTTTTTTAGGCGTAGCGCTCGGGTCCTTTTTGGGAAAATCGAAATTACGTTTAGGTCATTGTCGGCGTTTCGAGCACCGGCAAGTAAATTTGTAAGTCTAAGGGGTCGCGCGTTCCACTCCCTGAATGGTTAGACTCGGAAGTCCAAGATGTATACTGGTTCGGGCCGAAGGTCCCTACTCCAGTTCGTGTGGTGGTGTTGTATTACTCTTGGTACAGATGACTGCACAAAGTTTTACAAGCGAGAATGCCAATGGCTTAGTGAGATGGGTTTGATAGCGCTCTCTCTCTTTCGCCTTTGCTCACGGGGTTCTGCCTCCTCTTATACGAAAGGAAGGCGGTTACATCGAGAATTGGGGAGGACGAGATGACCTATACTAGGAGCTTGGTCCTTCGCTCGCCGATTGATCATCGCCCGTCCCGCCTGCGGCCGGGTCGGTAGCTTAGCCGGTCGAGCGGTTAGGTATTTTCCCGAAATGGCGTACACGCCTCTGCGAACCTTTCGAGTGTTGACGTTGTTTGCGCTGGCGCGGTGTTGCCTCGGGAGAGGTGCGTCTTCATCTTGTATGTGATCGGTGATGGGGTCGGGAGCATGACTTGGTCGACCATTAAACCTTCTTGGGAAGGAGCCACCGCCTTGTATAGTCGCCGATTGACCACGCTCGTAGGTACGTGGTCGTTGGTGGTAGAAGTTTTGACACGCGCCCTTGGCGGGGTTGTCTTGGCACGATCGGTCGGGGATCCCGACCGCTGCGGGGTCGGGAGCTCGCTTGGTCGGAGCAGATGGGTCTCGCCCCGCCAGCGGGGTCGGGAGCCCCGCTTGTCGAGACGCCTCGATCGGTCGGGAAGGGATGTCTCGCGTGGCTTTGTCGGTGCTTGGTCGGTAATGGGCTAGGAGCGGCTGTTGGGCTTGAGCTGTGCTTGAGGCCGTCGGCTCGTCGCTTTGGGCCGTTGGGTACGGCTGTTATAAGTATTCGTCAAGAGCCCCGAACCCCGAGTGATTTCTGCAGATTCGGTTGGGGTTGAGCTTGAAGAGAATAGTGACTGGGCTCGGCGGTTGGCCCACCAATTAGGTCAAACGATTTACGCCAGTGTACCCAACGGATCCGATGGTTGCCCCGGAAATCTGCCCGGGGTATTCGAACCGCCGGGGGCTTTGAATCACCTCGTTGCGTGCGCCGCGCACGGCTTGGCGCGCCTCGCCCGCTCGTCTTCCGGACTGCTTCGGGTTTTGGTGAAGGGCGCTTCGTTTTCCGACTCCGGCATTTACTCTGGAGACGTTTAATCTCCCTCCGTTCGGGTATAAAATGATACCACGGCCTGCTTGAGTGATAAACCTTTAAACGATAAACCTTTCTTTTGCTCTTTGGGATGGCTTCAGGGCACCCTCTAGTTTTCGGTTTTGGCGATGATGTCGTGGCAGAAGAAGAAAACCCTTTGGCTGAGCTTTGGGTGAGTATGATCGGGCGATGGCGAACTCGGGAGGAAGAGGCAGAGCCCGTGATGTTTCTTGCCGTCGGCCTTGCCTGCGGGTCGCCCCGAGGCTTAGGGTAGTGCGGGGCCCTTTCGAGGCGATGGCGCGAGGCGCCGATCGTAGTTGATGCGGCTATGTCGATGTCGCTGAACGGCAAGAGCGCGTCGGCGACGATTCCGCAGCTGCGGCAGCTGCCCCGTCGACCAGGCAAGGGCCTTCCAGCGTGCCGTCGGTGCCACCGATGCCTACCAAGATGCCGCTTGTGCCGCCGATGCCGCGACGGATGTTGAAAGGCTTTGGCGCGAGAAGGTCTCGCCGCAGCGTAAGCGTAGCTATTCTTGTGTCTGTCGAGCAATCGTATGTAAAGTCGTGTAAAGCTTGAGCACGCTGGTCTATAATAAAATCTTCTTTTGTTCGTGAATGTCTTTGTAATGAGTTTGCTTTGTGTCTTGGTCGGCAGGGACGACCGCGATGCCTTTGAGGTTTGGGTGTCCGAGCGCTCGTTTAACGTCGTAGCTAGACCGTGCCTTGGTCGGCAGGGACGACCGCGATGCCTCTGCGCGAGGTTCGGGTGTCCGAGTGCTCGTTTAACGTCGTAGCTAGACGCGGGCTCGTTTTACGTCGTAGCTGGACGTGGGCTTCGTTTTACATCGTAGCTGGACGTGGGCTCGTTTTACGTCGTAGCTGGACGTGGGCTCGTTTTACGTCGTAACTGGACGTGGGGCATCCGTCCCGAGTCCTCGTCTGGCGAGGGTAGCTGCGAGAGGAGTGGCCGCCGTCTATCCCACACGTATACCCCGTCCGCAGGTGTGGGACCTGGAGGGGGTGAGCGACGCGCGTTTACCCGCGTTGGTTTGAACGCCGTGCTCGTGGAGCTTATAACGGGTAGTCCGAGTGGGTCTGGGAGGTCCGCCAAGGGGACCCTTCCGAGCGGACGGTCCCAGTAGGGTGTCCTGCCCTGCCGTGGGCGACCCATAAAAACCTTTCTTTACTCAATCCCGTATGGACCCTAGGTCGTCCACCACCCAGAGCACACCGGCCGCCGCCATCGATGAGCTCCCGGGAGAGTGTGAAGTATGGTCTCGGACGCGGTAGAGGTGATTAGGTCGTCGGTAGCCTAACCGAGGGCCCACCGCGGCTCACCTCATACTTGCCCCTAACTCGAAGTTTATTGGGCGGCCTTATGCCCATCCGGTGGGGTTGGCCTTTTGAACCCACGCTTTTAGTTGGGCCCTAAGCGCAAGCCACGAGCTTTTGCCGCTTGCGGCCGCAGCGCCCAGTGGCCTCTCGCCGCGCCTGAGCAACCGCCCCGGCCTCAAGGTGGAGACCGAGAGGTTACAGGACGCCTCGCCGGCGGCGCGCTTTTACGACTTGTCTGTCAAGATTAAATGCCGGGTGGAATTGGGAACGGGGAGTTACCAGTGGGCTTGACAGACGAGGGCGAACGCGACGCTTCGCCGAGGGTGCCGGTTCGGTTGGTCCCGCGTCTTCTATAAATACGCCTCGAACGCTTCGCAACCACGCTTTTTGCCTCCTCGCCTCCTGCTCGAGCGGGCTTGACAGACGAGGGCGAACGCGACGTTCGCTCGAGGGTGCCGGTTCGGTTGGTGCTCGCCGTCTTCTATAATACGCCTCGAACGTTTACGCAACCACGCTTTTTGCCTCCTCGCCTCTGCTCCTAAGAACAACAAAGAGCCAAGGAAAGAAAACTTAGCCTTCTCTTCTTCCCGCCTTCCCGTCTTCTCCTCGCAAGAATGTCGTGGCCGGAGCGCTCGGCCTGGTGAAGAAGGGCTTCCTCCCCGCGCAGGATCTCTCCGGATGGAGGGTGCCGACGGGGGCCGTCAATCCCTCGCCGCGAGACGATGAGGTCGTGGTGCCCGCCTCGTTTTCGAGCGGCTTTGGCTTGCCGCTGCATCCATTCGTCCAGAGGATGCTCTTCTACTACAAGGCGGAGGTGCACCACCTCAATCCCAACGGGGTCCTCCACATCGCCATCTTCATCACGCTATGCGAGGCTTTCCTGGGGATCGAGCCGCACTGGGCGTTGTGGAGGCATTTCTTCCAAGCAAGGCTCTGGAAGGACAAGCCCAATGGCGTGCGAAGACCCATCGGCGGCCCGCCTTCGGCTCTGGTCCGGCCGGAGCGCGGAGTATGTCGAGGTCAGTGCCGCCGTCCAACAAGGGTGGCGCTCGAGTGGTTCTACGCCGGGCGTCGAGCCAACGCCCGCCTTTCACGGCAAACCCCTCGTGGCGGAGAGGAACTGGGCGCCGAGAAGAAGGAAAGAAGAAGGTGGCCCCGATTGTGGAGCAAATCGGGGCCCTTAGGAGGCAAGGCCTCACCGGGCGCGATCGTGCGTGCCTTCATGGGGATCGCGTGCAACCTCGATGCAGTGCCTCGCCCCTATTTGTCTGAGGCGTCCGACCGCATGAGGATGGCGGGCCGGGCCGCCTCAATCGAGATTGAAGCCCGGTGGCGCCGTTCAGGTGGAAGCGCCATGGAGGTGCCGGTGGCCTCCTGTAACCGTTCTCGGCGCACTTCGAATCTGGTAGGTTAATAGAATTTTCTTTCGCTTCTTTCCTTTTTTGCCTTTGGTATTTGTTCTGACCGGTGCCCTCACATTTCCTAGGGGCTCTTGGGCCTGATCTCCCGGGCGCCGCTCCCGGGAGAGAAGGAGGCAAAGGCGACGGCCCGAGCGGAGGCCGCACAACTCGATTCCTCCCGCAAGAAGCGGAAGGAGGAGAGGAGGAAGGAGAAGAGCCGCGGGAGGGCAGCGCGCGGTGAGGATATATCAGAGGCCACTGTTGCGGGGGCAACCTCCTCCGTTAGCAGCGGGAGCACCCTCGGAGGCGCATACTGCGGATTCCCCTCCGACCCGCGGATCGGGCGGCGTCCGGCGTGGACTGCCGGAGGCGACACCACAAGCTCGGTGGGGGGCCTCGGGCGGTGACAGCGTGGTCGCCGTCGCCGTGCTGCGCCGTGGGAGGCGGCCGGGAAGCGGCCGGCAGATCGCCTTCGGAGGCGGCGAAGAAGAGCGCGTGCGCGTACTCGTTCGGCTCGATAAGTACCCTTTCTTTTGTTTTGTTCGAACATTTAGCGACAAGTCGCCCGACGGCCACTAAGTGTTTTGTGACGTCAGGCGCCTATACGGTGTGACCGTGGCGCGTCTGCGTCGGCTCCGCAGGGATGGCGCCGGAAGTCATGCGCGGCGGCGCGTCGCGGTGGTTCGAGGGCGCTGTTGAGCCGCGTCGGTCGCGGCGTTGGCGGTCGAGGCGCGCCGTCATGGAGGGATGGGGCCTCGCCCGAGGCCGAGGTCGGCGAGGGCTCCCGCGCCTCGGCGCTGTGTGCCGCCGGCGGTGTGATCATCCTTGCGGAGGAGGATGCGACAACTCGGTCGGCGATCGCGCGGCCGAGATGGCGCAGTGCGGGCGCGACCCTTGCCCTGTGGGAGGCGCGGTGAGGCCCGTGGCGCAGTCGCCACGGGATCCCGAAGGACGAGTTCCGCCATCGCCGCCGATGGTGCTCGGCAGGGCGCCCGCCGGCAGACGACCGAGGGCCCGCCGCCGGTGGCCCTTGGGTGAGTCGGCGGCGAAGCAGAGGAGGCGAGTGGTCGCCCTTCAAAAGGCGCCTGACGCCGGGCGGAGATAGAGCGGATCCGAAGGGTCCGACTGCGCTCGAATCTTCCAAAAAGACGCTGACGTGGTGGCGGGAGTCCGGCCGATCTGCTTGGTATGTTGATGGAAAAGCTCGGCTTTGTAAATTACGACTCACCGTGGTGACACTAATGGATAGCTCGCTTTGCGATCTACGCCCGCCGGAAGGCGAGCCGAGCTCCTCTGGCCTTTCGGATAGCCAGCGGCGGCGCCGAGGAGGAGTGCGATCGGCCGCGTTGAGCTACGCTCGCCCAAGAGGCTCGACGGTCGGCGGTCGGAGGCGGCGGATATTCGCCAAGGGTGGAGGAGGCCACGAAGGCCTCTTCGATGAACGCTGGGGCCAAATCTTGAAGGTGAAGGTGGCGAGCTCGAGTCCTCCTGGCGAGGCCAACGAGGCCAAGGATGCGCTCGTCACCGCGAGAGGGACAGCGCAGCGCGACGACCCGTCTGCGGATCGAGCGGGACCAGGCTCGGAAGGACGCTGACCGAGTTCGCTCCGAGCGGGGGACCGCCCAGAAGGACTTAGCTTCGCTGAGGACTTCTTACGAGGCGCTTAAGGAAGAAGCTGGCAATCTGACCAACTCTGCTGCCGGTAAGTGTCTTGATTCTTCAATTAACTCTGGTGGTGCGACCCACAGAGCGAGCTTATCTGGAAACGCTGAAAACTGCAGAGGCACAGAGGAATCTGAGCATCGCCGTGGAGGCGCAGAAGGCGGCGGCAGATGCTCGCGACATGGCGATCGCGGCCCGGGACGAGGCGCGGGCGGCACTGAAGGTCGCCGAGGACGGTCGGGCCTCGATTGGCGCCGAGCTGCAGACCCTTAGCGAGGCTGGTCGGGAGGTCTGCGTCCGCGTCTGAGGGCGATGCGAGCCCGAGCGCTTGCCCCTGGCCGCCTCGAGTGCGAACGCATCGAGAGGGCGGTGACGGTTGGCGCCGCGCTTGGAGCTTCCTCTGCGTTGGTCAATACCATCTCGCACTATGATGGCATCAACCTCGCAGTGGTGAGCAGCAGCGTCGCCGGGAACCGGACCGACGACGAGGTCGATAGGTTCGAGTTCTTGGTTGAGCCGCACGCCCGGGAGATCGCCAGCCACGTCTCGCCGCAGGTCGCCCTCGAGGAAGAATAAAAGTAGTTAGATTTTATCCCTTTCATTGATTGTAATGATTGTCAAGTTTATAAACAATCTTAAGTTTAACAAGTTCCGCTATGCCTCTTGCCCCCTTTTGTGTTTTTGGTGAACTCTCGACCAGCCATAGCCCTAAGGACCGCAGGGGTCACTTATGCGTAGGTCGGGTTGCTTCGGGAGGGGTTAAGAGGATAGGAATCTTGGTTACTCAGCAGTTATGCGCACTTGTGAGGGAGAGGAGTGTTCCCGACCGACAGAGGATCGCTCCACTCGGGCACTTCCTTCTTCCACAAAGCGCTACTTAGCAACCGTAGCCGCTGGGGCGTAGGCCGTAACGCTTGGGTCGAGAGGGTTACCGCTCGGGATGGACCCTGCGGTCGGTCTGGTCACCGACCCGCACGAGCGCGTGAGCTAGCCGAGTTTGCGCGGGGAAAGAGTGTTCCCGACTGACTAAAAGGTCACTCCACTCGGGCACTTCCTTTTCCGCTAAGCGCTACTTAGCAACCATAGCCGCTGGGGCGTAGGCCGTAACGCTTGGGTTGAGAGGGTTACCGCTCGGGATGGACCTTGTGGTCGGTCGGGTCACCGACCCACATAAACGCTGACCAGAAGCAGCCTGAACGGGGGCGCCAAGGGGCAGCCCCCGAGCGTCGCAGGGCGACCAGGTGCTCGGAAGGGTAAAGGTAAAGACCATGCCAGGAAAAAAGAAAAGAGATTAGGGATAGAATCGCCTTAACTTTTCTATGTTCCAAGCGTTCGGAAGGATGCGACCGTCGGCGTCCTTGAGTCGTGCCAGGTCGGAGAACCTCTACGACGGTGAAGGGGCCTTCCCAGGGCGGCGACAGCTTGTGCTTGTCCTTGCTGGTTTGGACCCGACGCAGGACTAGGTCGCCAGTGCTGAAGGATCGCCCTCAAACCTGGCGGCTGTGGTAGCGCTGCAGAGCTTGTTGATATCTGGCCGATCGCAGGATGGCCACGTCATGCGCCTCATCGAGCTGGTCGATGGCGTCTTGTTGCGAGGCGAGCCCCCGAGCCTCATCAAGGCTTGTAGTCTTGGGCGCCATATTCTAGGTCATTGGCAAGGCGGCGGTGCGAACACCATGAAGAACGGTGTAAACCCGGCCGCTCGGGTGGCGTGGTCCGCAGACTCGAGAGGACGGAGGTAGCTCGGCCACCCACCGACCGCAAAGTGCTTGAGCCGATCAAGATTCGTGGCTTGAGTCCTTGAAGGATCATGCCGCTGGCACGCTCGACCGGCCGTTGGTTCGTGGATGGGCCACGGCGCCCAATCGACACGGATGTTGAAGTCGTCGCGAACTTGAGGAACTCCTTCCCGTGAACTGCGTTCGTTGTCGGTGATGATGGAGTTTGGAACTCCGAACCAAAAACGATGTCGCGAAGAAGATGGCGCTTGTGCCGACGTGGCGCTCACGACCGCTTGGCCTCTATCCACTTGGTGAATTTATCCATCGCGACTAGAAGATGAGTAAAGCCCCGGCGCTTTCTTGAAGGGCTCGACGGATCGAGTCCCCAAACCGCAAATGGCGGTAATGGGGATCGTCTGTAAGGCTTGAGTGGCGGATGTCTGCACGGGCAAAGAATCGCACCCTTCGCAGTCGCGCACGATCGATCGGCGTCGGACACGGCGGTCGGCCAATAAAACCTTGCCGAAAGGCCTTTCCTCGAGGATCGAGGCGCAACATGGTGACCGCAGACCCGCCATGGATATCGGCGATGTCGCTTCCCTTGGTCGGCCGGAACGCATTCTGCGGGACCGGAGGACTCCTCTTGTAAAGGTCCGAGCCGACCAAGGCGAAGGTTTTGCCCTCCGATTGACCCGTTCGTGGGAAGTGCGTGGCTGTTGGTGGTAGAAGTTTTGACACGCGGCCCTTGGCGGGTTGTCTTGGCACGATCGGTCGGGGATCCCGACTGCTGCGGGGTCTGAGCTCGCTGGTCGGAGCCGATGGGTCTCGTCCCTGCGGGGTCGGGAGCCCCGCTTGTCGAGACGCTTCCCTCGACGGTCGGGAAGGGATGTCTCGCGTGGCTTTGTCGGTGCTTCGGTCGGTAATGAGCTAGGAGCGGCCTGTTGGGCTTGAGCTGTGCTTGAGGCCGTCGGCTCGTCGCTTTGGGCCGTTGGGGTACGGCCTGTTATAAGTATTCGTCAGTCATTTTTCGAGAAAAAAAGACGTCGGGTCCTTTCTTTGAAAACAACAACTACGCGCTACGTTTAAGTCCTTTTGCTGTTTTTTTTGTTACATTTAGATCCTTTTTCGAAAAAAATACGCTTGGGTCTTTTTTTTGGAAAAAATTTGTTTATGTCCTTTTTTTCGTTTTTTAGCGTTAAGCAGGCGCTACGTTTAGATCCTTTTTTGTTTTTTAAAATTATTACGTTTAGGTCTTTTTCCAGAAAAAAATGCTTACATCGCGTGTTTCCTCGATTTGCTCGCGTTGAGAGCGACGTGCGCACGTTTTCTTGATTTGCTCACGTGGCAGGCAACGGTCGCGGTGTGGCATGCCGCGGACACTTACCTAGTAATCCAAAATCAAGTGACAGGTGGAAAGCTCACATCAGATGCTCGCTTAGAATGTGTTTAGTTGATGGGATGAAGTTGAATGGGATAGGATGATCCTGTATCATTTGGTTTCATTGTTGTGGGTGAATGGAATGGTTTAGTATATATAAGGAATATTCCTCAAATTTGTATTCCACCATTCAGGATGGGACGGTTTCATTAGAACAACCAAACACATGGATAGCTTTTTTTTTAACCATCTCATACATGTACCACTTGGTACAAGCAACCAAACACACCCTTAATTTCCGCTCATTCTTTTTTGATTGTGCTGTCTTGAGTCTCGAGAGTTCGGTCGCTTCTGCTTCAATCGAATCAAGATCGAGGCTCTCTAAGAAAGCGTCATCCCAATA
Source organism: Otatea glauca (assembly GCA_036346275.1). Taxonomy (NCBI): domain Eukaryota; kingdom Viridiplantae; phylum Streptophyta; class Magnoliopsida; order Poales; family Poaceae; genus Otatea; species Otatea glauca. The sequence continues at coordinate 14,304,934 of CM070732.1, read as the reverse complement.
TATGTCATTATTGACTCCAGTAGTATGGTGCGAGGAAGGCTGTGGTGCCGGTTCCGGTTCAAGGCTTATAACAGGGATTGAGGTTGAGGCAGCTTGCTGGAAGCTTAGCTTTCTCTTTCTGCAGTCTAGTTTAGTGGATGACTCACAATGGACTGTACTTGCTTCACTCCGTTCCATTATCGAACTGGCTCTCTCCAGGGAGCTTTGCTGGTGCCCTAGAGGACTTGGGTCAATGGTACGATGTGTTTCAGGAATCCCTTGTGGAGTCTGAATAGAATTGTGAAAGTTCTCTGATGAGCAGCTCGCATTTCCAGCCCTAGAAGCAGAATTGTCTGAAACATCTTGGTATCGTGAGGGCAGAACTACTGGGGGCTGAGTAAGCAGCGATCGCCTGCACTAACATCACATGGAAATTGAGCTTCGTAGTTTCTTTCTACAATTTTTCAAGAATACAAACATGAACATAATTATGGAATTTGTATGCTGAACACTAGGCTATTGGTGAACATGAAAAGGAGAATGTTGCAGTGTTCTAAATAAAGGCCGTTAAAGACCTTGTAAACGGCCATTAAAATGGTAAAAAAGTCACGTGTCTGTTATATTTATGGACATTTCAAGGTTTGCTTATTTTATCATGCCGTTTATTCGGTTTAACGACCCGTTTTCTTCATGACATTGCTATGGACAATTGTGATAGGCTGTTAGTTTCATTCTATATGCATGAAAGAAGATGAATTAGATGTTTATTTTGTTACCGTAAACACATGTATATATTTTTCTGAATTTTAGAAAGTAAAACCGTTTACAAGGCCGCTTACCATATAAACATTAAATGGTGGGGTGACCGTTTGTTCACCTTTTACCGTTATTTAGAATATTGGAATGCTGACTGCCAGTTTAATTATCTGGCTCTCAGTTTCTATCATGACTGACGACACACAAGCTTCTTAAAGAGAAGAAAAAACAGTCATAATAGTTGTCAGCTTCTCATGATTTATCCCATGTACAAAAACATTGACAGTAAATTTCTAAACTGAACTCAATGTTAGAATATATGGGCTAGGCCCATAAATATTTGAGAATAATTTTAAATAAATTTCAAAGGCCCATCATCATGGAGGAGGTGTAAAACTCTTTAGTCCCACCATGCTAGTAGAAGTGGAGCAACACCAACTTAAATAGTCAGTGGTGAATCTAGGATTTAAACCTAGGGTACACCGATCAAATAATAATTCGGTAAACGATTTAAAATTTATTGAGCAATTCGATATACAAGTAAAAAAATAATTAAAAACAAGATGATATATTTAAAAGAAGCTTATATACTTATAATATTACTTCTTCTTGTTCGGTCTATACGCCTTCTAATGGCCATAAAACTCTTGATTATATCATCTTCTTCCACTTTGAAGAAAATATCTCGCTCAATGTTGCAGTTCGTGATGGGGGAGGAGGTGAAGCAGCAGCAGCCTTCTTTGCTGCATGTTTCCGAAAAAGAGATGCAATGTCTCCGTTCCTCTTCATAATTTAAAAACCTTGCAAATAAAATACGTCCATTGAGTGGTTAAAATACTAACTAAGATAAGCAATAAATAAAGATATAACTATGTCAGCTATAGTAGGAGTCGAATAAAGTATATGTATAGGATCGAAATATACTAAACTAGCAATCAGAGGGGGGGGTGAATGATTGCGCGGAAGCTAAAATCAAAATTTTGATCTACCAAAAATTCACCTCAATTCAAACTCAAATAATTGCTTCGTATTCAACAAAACAGAGTAGATGTGTTCGGTAAATCACGAATTCTCAGAGATCCAACCGTTGGATTGACCTGAAATTTGAACAGAATAAACTAGATTCCAATAAGCATCTAAATAAAAAAGAATTAGAACAATCAGACCTATGGATCAAAAGTTATAAATCCTACAAGGTTGTTGTAACAGATTATGACGAGAATCATGTATGGGTTGGGCCAAATCTACAGGGTATGCCGCGTAGATCCGTCCCTGTAAATAGTGGAGTGTGCTCCATCCCACTAGCTTGTGTGGGAGAGAGAAAGAGAAAAACACACTCGCTCGCCTCGCCGGCTCGGCCGGGCGAAGAAGCGCGAGCGCCAAGACTTTGCGTGAATGGTCCGCCAAAATCCGGTCCAGTAGCTTGCGCAGACGCGGTCTCCTATTGCAGTTTATTGTTTTGCTCTCCAAAAAATCCGTGATCGGTTACAAGATATGGAAACCGCATCATCCTTTGATCACGCGGTCTTTCCCTATATATATACCACACGGGCTTCCACCTCGGATTGGAGAACGAAAAAGCTAGAGTTTTTCCTCTTCCTCTTTGCTGCACCGCCTCAGATAGGCTGCTCAGTCCCGCTGCGTCGGGGTGCACTGCTCATCGGGAGAGCAGGTCTCCGAAATCCGTCGCTCTTGAGATCCTGCATCGGAGAGGGCGAATAAGGTTTTTGGGAAGCGCTCGGCGTGACTGCTCGCAATCTGCTTCATCTACATCATCACCACGATTTGCTTCCGCTCCGTTCGTGATCTGTCTCGTCTACTACATCGTCGCGACGGGGTCCTCTGCTTCACTTCACATCTTCAGTTCTCCTCAAGAAGACCGGTACGTTTCGATGTCTGCCCTATTTACAATCTTATTGCTTCTATTTTCTAGTATATTGGTGGGATATATGTGTAGTTTTGTTACATGCATGTTTACAATATACTTGTGTTTAATGGGTAGACTTCTCAATCAGTTTGTGTTAATGATTTATCTGCTGTTCGAATTATACCTGAAAGTGCTAATTTATTCAGCACTCAACACGTCAGAACTTTGAATGTGAATTATGTGCACATAATGGTTCTATGTATCTGCGTTATGTACTGAGTATCATCTTAACCAAATTAATCAAACGCACACGTGTTCAATTGTACAGCCATTCAGTAGTGAAACAATACTGTAATTTGGAACTGTGCTGCTGATTTACAGCCACAGTCGTAAAACAACACTGTAGTTTGAAACTGTAACCACACGTGTGCCCAGTTGTGGAACATTTTTTTATTATTTAACATATATTTCAATTTATTGTTGTTACTAACCCTTCATCAATTTTATTCCAAATCTATGTTATCTCCACCCGCGGCGTGGCAAGATAACACTACCAGACCACAGAGTAAGTCTAACTAAATGGCACTTCTTGCCATGGCCAGGCAACACTGCTAGTGGCAGGATTTGGCTATGTCATGGTGACTGACATGACAGCGTTGTCTTGTCACACCATGAGTGGTGACATGGTCAAAAGAGTCATAATTAAAAATAACGTTGGCAAAGGGTTATTAAAAAGTATTTTTCAAAAAGATTATTTCATTAAAAAAATTCCCAGTTGTGCTTGTTGATGGCAGAAAGAATGACATAAAGCAGAATGGTCTCAAAACAAACAATATAGGCAGCAAACATCATTAAACACAAGAGGAAAGAGTTGCTTGATCATCTTGTAATATACCTGTAGAAAGCCACCATGTCACCAGTATTTTCACCACCTTGTCCACGTACTTTGGGTAAATTGGCCGGTAGGAGTTGTCTGATCATCAATAATTAAAGCTATCTTCATATTTATCTCGACTCTGATCATCCTCATCTGCTGAAATATCAGCATCTTCAGAAACCCTGAAGCAATAATGTAAGATAGTTATAATTGATAAAATATCAATATTCTGCTAGAGTAATCTGAAACAGTAGTATACATCTATAAGCTATAACAATAGAAAATAGAATCAGCATTAGTTTGTGTGCCAATATCAAGGTTTCAATACAAAGGTTTTTAGTAATCATACTCGACTTCCTCGTCAATAAATGTATCCAGACCCCTATTGGCTTTCCCTTGGTTTCCTAGATTAGGAATAAAAAAAGTCCATCAAGATACAGAGACTTCATAAAAGATATGAGGGTTACGATAACAACAAACGATAAATACGCAACGTGCTAATAAAAGATTGAATTGATAACAAGATTAAAGAGATAATTGCAAAACTAAAGAGAGTTTTAAAGAAAAGAGGCTCAACTCACCAATAGCATGCCCCATTTGGTTTGGCATGCTTTTAGTTGCAAGAGAGCATTGTCCTCCAACAAATCCATCATATCTGTCATTCAGAGACATGGAGGAAACTCTTTTGATCTTGTCACCATATTTGCAGTCTCTTTTGTACTTAGGTGCTTGTTGAACTGACCCTGATGTATCCCCTCATCGACTTAAGTCACAATCATCGACAAACTATCACACGTAAGATTTCTTTGTAGGAGTATGAGCAAACGAGGCTACATATTTTTTTCGCATTTGAAGGACACGTTGGCTCTTCTGTTTTTGGTTGAGTCTGATTTAGGACATTTGCTCTAAATGAACCACCAAGTTCAGTGATCCCAGCAATAAACCGCCCTTTTTTCTCAAAGCTCAATGGTCTGTTTTGACATCCCGACCCATTGGCCTGAGCTCCCTGACCGTGTGACTTTGAAGAACCGACCTTAGGCAAAAAACCAACATTGGCAGGCAACACTGTCTGTTTCTAATTGTTGGTGGCTAACTTCAAGGACTGGAGACTCAGGAACAATTCCTTCTTCAATATAATATGTTAGCCTGGGGCTAAGTTCCATATCTTCCTGACCTAATAAAGATGGGCTCGCTAGTTTAGCATTGCATGGTGTGTCCCATTCTCTTGGAGTTGTCAATGTTTTAGATGGTGGAGTTCCAAGTACTTGTATGTCATCAGTGCGGTTACATTGTTCAGCATATTCAGGGGAGTGCGGACCTAACTTTAATATATTATCTGCAAAGATAGGTTTGCTTGAATAAGTGGCATCTACAGGGCAATAAAATTCAACTGTTGGCCCAGTGGCATCCGCTGCCAATTTGTAAGGAGCGGTCTTGTTCTGGGCTTTATGTTGCCAATTTACATGCCTTATGTCCTTATGTAATTCAGATGTCTTCGGCAGGGCAGGTACAAAGGTGATCGAAACGTAGCCTCTAACATCCACAGTTACATAATCTCCACTGAAAAAAGAGTGGGCAGGATAATTCTCGACAGGAGAACTTGGCACACAAACCCTTTTACTCCATGCCACTTCTCCAGATGAAGCTTCTGAACCACTACCATAATATTCCTGAGGAATTGTCTCCTTAGTTGCGTTAACAACATAGAGACCTAAAAATGGTTCAGAATGTCATACACCAATTAAATGGAAGCAACCATAAAACTCTGTGCCCACAAATGCCACAATAATGAGCTGGATGAACAGAAATTTTGATCTATTAAAAAACTATAAGCCCAAAGAATATTTTATATGAATACAGAAAACCATTTTTAGAAGCTTTTAGAATTCAAAAATTGATACTCCATGTTGAAGTATAAGTGAATTGCCCACCTTTCCTCGTCAGCTTAAACTTTTGGATGAACTGGCTAGTGCATGCAACTCAATATGGTATCAAAGCCAAGAGGTCTCGATTTCAAGACCCGGTTGACGCAATTTAAAAAAATAATTGCATTCCACTTCTATTCCACGTCTAGGCCTAAGGGAGCCTACACGTGAGGGGAGTGTTGAAGTATAAGTAAATTGCCCACCTTTCCTCATCAGCTTAAGTTTTTGGATGAACTGCCTGGTTCATGCAACTCAATACTCCATGAACTGAATGAACCACAAGGTGGAGAACATGACAAGTACTGACCTTGCAGTGCCTGATCCTTCACAGCTGGTACATCAACAAATTCTTGTGAAGGGCTTCTACACTGAATAGGTTTCAGAAACAGTATTAAGAATTCTGTTTTCATTTCTAACTTATAACAAAAACAAATAAAATATCACGCAGATCTTCAATGACTCTACCTTTGCCCTAGAGAAAGAAAGATCTTGAAGTTGTTGCATAGCATCAATTAACATATCTGTTGTTTGGAATGAATGAGGTACTTTATAGACATCACATGGAGAAACCTAGAAGCTAGGAAATGCAACAAGAGATGGCTTCCAGATATCCTCTTTGCATGCACCAAAGTACCGAGCAATCAATTGGCCATCTTCCACTGATATCTTGTTCAAAATCGGAGATGCGCCATTAACATCAACTTTTATTTTCTTTGAGCAAGAAATATACTTTTCTATTGACAGTTTAACATATTTAACTTCTGGTTTATAGACATGTGGAACCTGTTAGAATAGCAGAATTAGCACCTCTAGATTTGAGAAAATAATGTTATGAACACATAGATCAAATAAAATTACCATCCTAGGACTGGCATGGTATTCAAAGCTGTCACGATTACGCAATAGCCTCTTCATAGTCCGAGCATTTCCTTGCTTCCTTAAGTACCCTTTCAACTCCTGTCCTTTACAAGCCAAAACCAGTTTGGGCAGTTGTAACAACCCGAAAATTAATTAAGCCAGTAAAACTATTAAGCAACTAATCAATTAGATAAGTAGTAATTTGCTTAATAACCAATGTTATGCATAAGTAAACCATAATGACAAATATACCCCCATAGTAACTAGTAAAAGGCCCAAAGGTAGAAAGGTAAAAAAGACCACAGTAAAAGAGGATAAGGGCAAACATGGCTCAGTGCATTCCTCTTTTCTTCACCATAACCGAGAGCCATCCGAGAGCCAGGCAAGCACAACACATTCACTCCCCTTAGCACACTCCAACCGAGAGCACAGCCAGTCCATCCCCTATCCCCCACATTTCCAACCAAGAGAGAGCAAGCCAGAGCAACCAGAAGGAGCCAGCCGAAGCAAGGCAAAGCAAGAAGAAGGGAAGGCCAAGAAGAGGAGGACCAGATCAAGGAGACCCCCAAGCCGAAGGCAACACCAGGAGCAGAAGGAGAAGCCAGAAGCAAGCCAAGAAAAGTGAAGCCTGAGCCATCCTCTCCAACAGCACCATCAACACCAACACCATCATCCAGCCTCACCACAGAACCAAACCCATAGGGTGCACTTCACAATAGTAGCAATACTAGCAATGTAGTATGCATAGATGGGTAAATCGGGTAAATAGACAGTAGATCGGGGAAAACCTTAGTGGTCTCAGTAGGGGAGGCAACCCTAAGGGCTACGAGGAGCGTGCCGGCCACCACCACGTACTCCCCGGCGTGCGGGTGTTGCCGGTGTTGTCACCTTGCCTCCGAACCTAGAGCATCACCCCCTAAGTAATCATAGAACCATACTCACCTTAGAACACATCTACCCATGCTTAACCCAAGCAACAAAAAAAATCTGTAAAGCAAAGCCATCATCTACAAAGGGAACTGCAGTAGAGAATCCAGAGAACCGAGCCTAGTCGAAACACGGGAAGAGAAGGGGGTCGAGCTGCACTAGGGCGCGGTGAAGGCCAGGCTCGGTCAGTGCCGAGGCTCGGCTGCGGGCGACCGAGCCAAGAGGGGAACCGAGGGAGGCCAGAGAGGTGAGACCGGGGATGGAGTCGGCCAAGAGTAGGGAGGTGGAGAGCCGGCGGTCGGGCTTGAGGCCGACGGGCCGAGGTCGGAGCTAAGGGCGGTCGGCGCCGAGCCAGGTAGGAGTAGTAGGAAGAGGAGGGAGCAGAGAAGAACCGAGAGAGAGAGCTAGGGGAGTTCGATCCAGAGAAGAGGAAGGAGGAGAGCCAGAGTCTGTCGGTCGAAGGAAGGAAAAGAAATGAGAGTAGGAGAAGGAAAAAGAAAAGAGGGAAGGAGAGAAGAGAAAAGAGAAAAGGAGGGAAAAATAAGGAAAATAATTTTGGTTGCTGCAAACCGTGTATAGTTTAATTAACCAACTTGCAGTATGCCTAAAAATCCAAAGATCATAAATAACCGCGTTTCATCAAGTAAGAGGTATATAAAATCTACAATCATATAATAACTAAAAATGGTGATTTTAGTACCTCACTAAAATAAAATGTGGTGCCAAATTAAAATACAGGAATCAAAGATAGTTATAACTTAAAATACACCACATTAAAATGTGCCAAATTAATAACTTACAGCAGTTCAGAAAATGTTGGACGCCATAAAGCACGTTCTAATTAATTGCCATAGAATTAATACTCTATGATTTCAGGATCAGAACTGTACCCGTCAGACCACCAGTTCCATAATTTGAGCGAGGTTGTGTGATGCTAACTACTAAATAATAGCTGGTTCTCTTCTCTCTTCTTTTTTCACTCTTTCACATAGGACAAAGCTGATGTGTACATACTAATAGTAAGCTGACATGGCCCATGCCCTTAGGAGAGAAGGGAAGGGAGCAAAATCTGGTTATAGTTATTGAAACCGGGTTGTAGATCGAATCTATCGAGCTATCAGTTTCGCCATTTTGCCGGTTCAACTGTTGATCTACCGGTGGAACCGTCAGTTTCATATTTTATTCTGTATATATTGTTATCTCTCCTCTATATAAGTTTTTCCATGTCCTCTCCTCCACATGTGCCTAGCAGGTCCTGTGAAAAACGGGATGAAATCCCACCCTTGTGGCCTCCTTCTCCCCGAGCTGATCCAGTCTTCCACGTACAATCCCCATATCGCATTCCCATTCTCCCTCCCACTCTGGCACCAACTGGCGTTGTTCCACCCACTCACTCGTCCCCATCTCACTCCAGCTCTCCTCGCACTCTTTGCCCTCCTCGGAGGCGAGGAAGATGACTAGATCCAGCCTCCCATGTCGGCTGTCATGTCACCTACTCCTCCCCATTGCCGCATCATCCCAAATTCGTCCGAAGCCCGCTGTAGAAGGAGAGTAGGCGCAGCTTCCTTGCTCGTTAACGGCGAAGGAGGGCAGATCCGGTGGTGCTGACTTCGGCGATAACGGATCCAAGCTTCTCTAGGACGTGCCAAGGCTGGGAACTATGGTCCTTCGTTGTAACATCCTACTTTTTCATTTTGAATTGTTTTTGTGCAATTTACCATTTTTGAAAATTTTCTAATTTTTATTTTATTTTAAATATTAATATATATGGGTTTTCCCTTCAGCCAAAAAATATTTATTACGGTTAATATTAAAGTTAATATTTGTCAAAAATATTTTATTTGAGTTCTATATACTCTAAAGTATTTTATGAAATTTTCTATGATATTCTGAATTTATTTGCTATTTATTTGAAGCTATTTGTATTTTTTGTATTTATTTTAAAAGAAAAGGAATTTAAAAAACCTGGTTTTTGGTTCTATGCCAAAGTCCGTGCAACCAGTCCATTTTTCCCGTGCCTTGGCCCAGCCATGTCAGCACGCCTCTTCTAGTCCAACCTGCTAGGCGTAACCTGGCCCGCCAGCCGGGGAACAAGGGACACTAACAGGTGGGACCCACCTGTCAGGCACTTCATTCCCAACTGTATTCGAGTTGGACACTATTGTCATGTCCGTCACGGTCCCCTCGTTCTGTACCAGCCAAGCCACAGACGCCGAGGTCTATATAAGTCACGCCCCACTTCGGTTTGATTATGCAAACCCAAGCCCTAGATTGGAAGTTGAAGTCGTGCCACCGTCAAGCCAGAATTTGGAGTTTTGTGGAAGCGCCGCCGCTGAGGAGTTCCCATCGATTCGCCGTCTTCAGTGAGTTCCGATGCCCGAGCTTGGTCCCATTGAGTTCCCCTTGTGATGTTCTACCAAGTGTGCGCCATGGATGGTTCGGCCAGAGTGTGACTGGAACGTAGCTGCTGCTGCTTTTCCCATTGCCGCCACCACTGCCGTGCTCCGACCGCTGTGACATCCATGTCACAAGCATCGCCTCGTCGCCAGCATTCCATTGGAATCACCCGGAGGTCGCCGGAGTGCACTGTCAACGACCATAGGGTTGCGTGCGCTGCCGACCGATGTGGCCACTTTCGGATCTTGCCATGTGTCCATGACGTTAGCGAGTCAATGACATGTGGGCCTTTCAGGGGTTTAGTTTTTGAAAAAAATAATTAATTTGGAAAAGAAAATTAGTGAAGCCCACTTGTCAGAGAATATTATAGGAATATTTTTTTTCTTTTCTTTTTCAGGATTTTATTTTTTGTGAATCTTTCGAGAGTCCGTTCTCTTTCATATGAATTTAGATTGAGTCCATTCAAATTTCTAAATTCATCTAAATTTAAGCTCTTTATTTTGGTGGATTTTATTTGAATTTTGGATTTTATTTTATCTCTATTACATATTTATTTTGGTATTCTCCTTTCATTTTGCGTAGACGTTGAAGTACCGGAAGCATTCGAAGTTGAAGAGTTGACTCAAGTTCAAGGTCCAGATCAACATCAAGAGTTGTTCCAAAGCAAGTTATGCTTTGATCATATTAAATCCAGTTTTATGAATGCTATTTTGTTTCAATCTATTGCATATTATTTTATGCTTACACTTGTTTTCAAATAATTTGAAAATTAGTTATCGAACTCAATTGGATTATACCTAACTTGTTATGTGCTATGCCATATTTATTTGTCACTCTATGATAGATAATTATTAGTTGATTGCTAATAGATACCAACTTGGGCTTTGTAATTCTCGTTGTCTTGCCGTTTCCTCACGTTCTCCTAGTTGTTTTGCTGTTGGTTCTTGGTTTAATGGTGGCCGCCGCGCCGTGGGTTGCATGGTCCGTGCTCTACTTCCTCCTACCTCCTTCCGCCAGTTCTGCTCGGTGAGCTTTACTCATTCTCTCTGTGGTTCATGTTCATTATGTCTTTAGATTGTTGTGGACCAACGATGGGCCAACACAAATTTTTTACGAACCAAAAGATTGGATCTATTGTATTGTTATTTTACTTATGCCATAGTGTCTCACTTCCAAATTAGAGTATGCATAGATCTTAATTATCTAGTTGTTTAGAAAATACTAGCTGTGTGTCTCAATTAATTATAGCCAATATTTTGTCTATAGCTAATATTTTGTCTCTGTTTTTTAGTTCTTTTCGATTCTTGTGTGTTACATAGTTTCGTCTGCCTTGGTGAGGCCGTTATTCACTTTCAGTTGCTACTTGTTATACTCAGATACCACTTCCTATGTGCGCAACAACGCTCAGATCGGATCAGAATTTTGTGAGATAAGGCACGAGCGTGCACGATCTCAAGATCGAAACAACTGAATCTCGTAGAGAGAACAAAAATAACGACGTTGAATCAACCATAATGAGAGAGATTTAGTGAAGTCGGCCGTAAATTTTTTTAAGCACAACCTCAAAAGAATACAATAGATTGTTACTCTCTCGTAACTTCTCGAATCTTTTAGGACTCTCGGATCCTTACTCTATATAAGAATCTAATGTTAAAAAATAACCTAGCATCTAATCCTCTCGTGCACCTTTTTGCTCCGGATAAGTTGGTTTGTGGCTTCTTAGTTGCTTGGGTTCTCCATGACCACCTCTACATTTATATAGTCTCGATCCTTAGTTCTCCTCTAAAGCAAATAGTAATCCTACTCCAATTAGGATTAGAAATCTCTCTCCTATTTAATATAACTTTCCAAATCTTATAATCCTATTTTCTCTTCTTTTACGTGAATAATGTTCCCTTTAATGTTGTATTCTCTTGAGTTGTTGCATAGGAGACATTAAATAGAGGACTGGATGCTTGGCTTCCTATTTGTGGTTGATTTTGCCGGCCGTACGTTCTCCGTTGCTTGTTGCACCGCCGCGCGCGACATGACAGGGCCGTGCTACTGGGCTCTCGTTGGCGCTGCGGTGCCGTGAACCCGCGACTTCTCGTAGTGGCTCCGGCCAACTACACGTAGGTGCTCTATTTCTCCTCTACACGTTCTTGGCTTGGTCTCTGCATGGATTTCCCCCATTCTAGCTTCCTAGGCCCCAACTTACTTACTATATGTGCTTAGTAATAAGACTAACATCTCTTCTACCAAAACATTCGTTTGATTCATTAGCCTTGGCTTCTGGTGCTAGGTTCGCCTCGCCATTGATGCGGATGACGCCCCCTCTCCTTCCGCTGCAGGCTGGATCGACCGACGAGAGGAAATCCAAATGACGCTCGCTGGTTTTTTATTCGGTTTTTCAGTGAAGTGCGTGCGCGCTTGTGGAGGAGAGGACGACAGCAAACTCCCTTTTATATAAGAAGAGATAAAAGAAAAACAGAGATTGAACAAATTATGGGTCGGGCGAGCTCAAAAGGCCGAGCCTTATGAGAACATTTAATGTACTTCCTAGGTTTGGAGTGCTATACTACTTCCCTGGGAAGTGAACCATCAGATCCGAAATGGAGGAACAGGATGCAGGCACGTGGGGGTTCATACTAGCACTTTCTAGGATAGCCCCTGGAATAACATCTACATCCCTGCATTCATACATCCAAGATTTGATGATTTATTCCGTTTTAATTAGTGTAATTGATAATTTATTCTATACATCTCACTGATATATGTTATCAAAGGCATAAGTAAACGAAGATAAATTATCTATTTTTCCTCCGTGCATCCCTGCGATGATACATTTTGTTTCCATCCCTTTCCCCTCCTCTCTCGACAGATTCTCTGGGACAGCTGGTGACGACGATTATAGTGGTACGACCGACGTCGGGCTCCAAGAGAACTCTGGCGATTGTTCTTCCCAATTTCTTTTGATGTGTGTCCTAATTTCTTCCCTATTTGTGTTGCATGTACTTCTCTTCCGTTCCTTTTTGTTTGAATCAAATCAGAGCTATTGTGTGACCCAAATTGGGACCTGACTTTTCCTTTTGAACTTGTCCAGAAGTTGGTAAGCAATGCCGAATTGTTTCAGTTGGTACATGTTTGAAATTGAGTTGTTCGAGTTAGTAAGGTGTTGGTACTGAAAGATTTGTGTGAAACACTGTAAGATTGTGTAATGCTACCACTAGATGAGGTTAAATTTGGAGCAAAGAGGCGGCTTAGGGCTGGCTTGTTTTAGCTTTTGATTCTAGATTATGGCCCCAAAAGCAGAATAAAAAACAAACAGCCCGATTCTCACAATCCAGCCCACCCATATACACTAGAATCCATGTTAGAAATTGACAAACAAACAAGAACGAAGAAGATCAAACCAACACAGATCAGACACCAGGATTTTAACGTGGAAAAACCCTTCAATGCGAAGGGAAAAAACCACGGGCACCAGCCAGACAAAACTTCACTATTTTAGAGAGAGTTTACAAAACGCCGTATGATTCCTGGCGGCTTACAGATGAATTTAAGGTGAACCCTAATCTGTACCGCTCCGCCAACTTGGCCAACCTTGATTAGAATTTGGATCACAACATAACAATCCACAATCCACTTTATATGTGCTTTTGGATTTCAGCTTTTGGAGAATCAGTTTCTCTACAACCACAATCCAGAATCTCCAAAGCTAAAACAAACAGACCCTTAGTCATTGACTCAGTGGAGCTTTGAAAGAGGCAGCTTCTCTGTGTCAGCTCTGAGTTAAGTTGTATTCCAATTTTAGATACGATTTTCTCCAAAGTTTTGCTGAAGATGAGATGCCAATCCAAATTGTGTGCCAAATGTGACGCTGAATATAATTGAGAATCTGAGATCATGATTATTTGCTAACTTTATCCTATGCTTTCATATTGCAATTTCTAGATAAGAGGTATTACTTTGGTTTCTAGATAAACTAGTCAAGTGCCCGTGCGTTGCGACGGGAACACATTTTTTAACTAAATAATCAAATCATGCAACATGTTCACAAAAAATAAAATTGCACTCTTGAGTTTTCACAGAGAGGAAGAAGTGGGTAATGGCCTGGCTAGAGGGAGAGGGTGTGGGTGGAAAGAGAGAGACATTGTTGGTTTCCTTTTTATCCCACGGCCCATATATCGATGCACTGTTTTTCTTAGAGAGGAGAAGAGGGAGGACGAACGACCACCACCAACTCATATTTATATGTTAGTAAAGATACTGAACACCTCATGTGCTAAGGTTTATGAGTTTTGTTCTGCAAATGTGTGCTTATGCTACGAACATGTGTTTCACAGGTTGGTGTTGTGAGGAGAGTAGATCGTGTTTTCAGAGCACCCATGATAAAGGAAGTGTGAGTTTTCCAGAACTGATTTGTTTGAGTTCAAGTTGCGCCCCTTTAACTTGAGATTATGAAGTGCTGGTTTAGTTTTTAGGTCCTAGAAATGATAAAATGAATAATTGGATGCTGTGTCAATGGTAGAATGTTCCAACCGAAATGAACTTTTTTGTGTTGTAATATACTGAGATGTACCATGGATGCTCAATTGTGTAGTACCCTGCGATCGATGTACCATGGATGTTTCTGTGTTTGACTGAATTGCAATGATCAAATTTTATGACGCTTATTTGGTCCAAACTGATGCCCATTGAATGTAAACAAAATGAATGCTTTTAATTTTGTTAAAAAGGGAGGTTGGTGTTGTGGACCAGCTAACAAAGGGAGCAGTATCTTGTTTTGCATGTTTTTCCAAACAATCTTTTTTTTAGAAAAGGAGGTTTGTGCTGATGATCGTTGCTGTTATCAACTACCTCTGAATTTCAGAAGTTTGAAGTAGGTGAAGCAAGTGATGGACAATAACAAGGTGCTTCTGTGTTGGATCAGTTGTGGGAAGAAGTAGCGCTGCTGTTTTATTTTTTGTAGCTGGTAGAAATTGTATTCATAAATTGCAGTTGCAAAGTTGAATCAAGTTTGGCAAATGTTTTGTGTATGAAGCTATCACATGGTCGAATCGATGAGTACAATTAGATGTTTCTATTCAGTTCTTGTGTCGTTTTTTGAACAAGAGATTATATCAAGTTCAGTCCAAAATAATGATAAAATGATTTCTTCTAAGTGTCATTTTCATTTGGATTCTTGTGTTCTATTTTTTATGTATGAGATGAGAGTGCCATATGGATGTTCCTAATACATGATGCTGGTGCAGCTATATAGATGTTGCTTCTGGGACCAGAATATGATTGAAATCTTGTGGATGAATCAGAAAAGATGGTGTGTACAGATTCCATGCAAGCTTTTTTCATTACTTTAATGAGGTTTGTTCCTGCTAGCTTTGTATCTATCAGATTGAGCACATGTTCATTATTCAAATGGTTCTTGTAGTGGCAAGCAAATTTGGGCTACTCTTGCCATGTTGAGAATTTATTGGAACTGAGACAAACTCTTTCACTTGTAGGGATCTGAATGAAACTGAAACAAATTGGAAAGTCTATAATTGAATGGATCATTTGCAGACATAACACATTGGGGCAACATAAATCTTTTTCTCATAAGAGACATCACACATGTCCATAACACATTTAGATATGACAAAATATCTGATACTCTCAGTTTAGCAAGAACTTGCACCTTAAACTCACTACTACAAGACTCATATAAAGAGGCAAATTCCAATCAGCTCATACCATTCAACCTGATACAATGCAAATGTGATACAAAAGCTTACACCCACTCTTATGTCCACAAAATTCGACCTGATACTATTTCATTGCACACAAAAAATGAGACATTTCACTAGACAATTTTGGCACAACCGCAATCTGCACCTTATCTAATTCATCTTAACTAGCATAACTACACTTTTGCATTGCCTTTAGTCAACCCAGCAGTCCTCTTATTTATCTGATCCATTGCTTCATTCATGTCGCACAAAATTCCTTCAACCCATGCACACATCTGCACTTAATGGAAAGCATTACATATTGTCACCCATGGCTTAACAATTGAAAATAGCTCAAAATTAGGAAAATAACAATGGATCCAACCTGAGAAGTCTATCGCAGATACAAAGCAATGCTTCAAAAAGAATAGATTGAAATCTGATCCATGTACCAATCAAATACCAGAGGTCAAGCATATTCTCAGGAACATTTCTCTCAAGACAAGCATACCTCCCTCAGGTCAAGAACAATAACATATTTCCGTGATAGCTGCTAGAAGTTCCACAAGGTTTCGAAATCAAAATATTTCAAGCCTGTTGTAGTACACTTGGACCTAAAAGAACTGCTAGTTCTTGAACTGAAAAGGGAAAAAATGCAGAAGTTAACGAGACATCCAGTACATTTAAAAGTACTGACAAAATTAACATCTTGATGTAAAGGTTCACCGAAGTGCAAGCAAATATGCACGTACAATTTGCAAGCATAAGAAATAGTACACAATCCTTTCAGTCCATCAGTTCAACAGCTTCGGTTAAACATTTAAAGCACATTATTGCATAACTGATGTCACAGAAAAGTAACCAGAGCTCATGGAAAAATTTGTAGGGAGAAGTCAATGATGAACAGTATGACATGTAGCTCAGATTTCTAACTAAAATATTTTGCATGGGAAACTGTAACCCAAGTGTTTGCATCAATATAGAAAATCGTTGGCTTTGTTTGGGAAACGCTAAATGTTTGTCCCCAGCAACAACAAATTAGATCCCCACACAGGAAATCATATGTCCCCAGCATGGAACATTGGGGAAATTGGTCAGATTGTAACATCAATTCCAGGATTGCAGGAGATTCAATGCGTGGGCAGATCGGGAGGTTCAACTTCCACGGGCGACGTGTACTCCTCGGCGAGGAAGGACAGAGGAAGGAACTCGGATTTTGGGAAGAGAACAGGAAGGACCGAAGGAGGTTGGGCTTTCGGGGAAGAAGAGGCGTCCTGTGCGAAGGTCCAGATCTTCCAGGGGCTTCGTGCAAAATGTACCACAAGCAAGGTGTGGGCGAACTACAATCTGTTCCCTCGATTTCGGATCGGATGGCTGAGGCTCCACGGAAATAGTATAGCACAGGCACAGCAAGAGGCGAAACGGGAAGCGCATGAAATGTTCTCCGAGCCTTTATTACCACCTCCAACAAACTCACGTCGCGCCTCCTTCGCTACGGTGAACTTTTGTCGTCTCGGCTAGGCGAGCTTGGCATGCACCGCCTCTGCCACGGCGAGATCGGGCCACGCCACCACTGTCGTCGGTGAGATTAGGCATTGCTGCCTCGCCGGTTTGTGAGATGGAAAGAGAGAGGATTTTGGGAAGAAAAAGAGGGGGCACAAGAAAGGGTGTAAGCCTCAAATTATTTTAATATTGATATGCATTTTATGGATTTTCTGAATTTTTAGTTTTTTTTGAATTTATTTTGTATTTATGGATTATGTTATTTAATTCTGTAAAAAATTTAAGTAATATTTTGTCAAAAATATTTTATTTGAGTTTCGAAATATTTTTATAATTTTTTTCAGAATTTTTCCAATATTATTGTTATTTTATTTGGCTTAAACTATTTTCTAGATTTATTTTAAATGGGAAATATTTTTTAAAAAAATACGGGAATAGTGTTTGGGCCTAAAGCCCATTGGTCCAGCCTGATCTCCAAGCCAACCCGATCCGTCACTGAAGCCTATCCTGTTTTTTTTCCGTTCAGCTCGCTCTCCTGTGAGGCTTGGATCTCAGCCATTGGATTTTGATCAAGCGGTCAACATCAGGGGGGAAACCCTAATCTTCCCAGCCGTTAGATCTAGATTGGACGCACGCGCTTGATCGTGTCGGTTTGGAACCCTAGCGGATCGCGTCCGTAGGTTCCGTGAGCGTCTCGGATTGGACCTCGTCACATTGAATTGCGTTCGCTCGTCAAGCCACGTGGATGATCAAGATGGAGCTGTGTTGCCGCCACCTTATCTACCTCGGTTTCTGCTCTTTTCAGGAATGCCGAGGGGGCTATTTAAAGCGCCATACCCCTTGCCGTGTTCCCCGTCTCACGCCGCATCTGTTTCCCTAGAGAACGTCGCCTGAGATGTCGTCATCTTCACGGGAGAGCTTGTCGGAGTTGGAGAGTCGCGCCGCCACCTTTTCTTTGTCACATCTCGCCGACTGGCCATTGGATCTCCGCTGCCGTTAAGGTCACTATCGAGTTCACCAAGTCGTGCTCTTCCAAATCTGCCCAAGCCTGAAGCCAAAAGGTCACCAGATTGCCACGCTCGTGGTCATCTTCCTCCTCTTCGGTGAGAACCCCATCGTCTCGCACCGTCGTTCCTCACCTGCAATACCAGCCTTCGAATCTATCGAGAGCCTCTGAATGCACGCCACGTGTCGCCTCCCGAGTCATGCCGCGTGTTAGCAATCGCGTCGTGCCGCGTGTGCCTTCTTGCGTCAGTATGACGTCGCCGTATGATGTCAGCGGGTTCACGGTACAGCACCTCGTGTCCACGGTGGACCGAGGGGTCATGTGAACCAAGTCTATAGACTGGGCCACATGTCAGCCAGTGATAGGGTGGGTTCTGTGATGACGTCAGCATGATGTCATAATAGGGTTTTTCAGTATAAATTTAATTCGGGAAAATAATTAATTTACTATTTTCTGACTTTTCTATTTATCAAATCTTTTGAGAGCTCGTTCTTCCTCATACAAGCTTTGATTGAGGTAATTCAATTTTTTTAAAATTAGTAAAATTGAGATCTATTTAAGAGTGAATTTTATTTGATTTTTAGAGTTTGTTTGCTTTCTAGTTTGGTATTTATTTGGTATTTTCTCGATTCGCGTAAACGTCGAAGTACATGGATCGTTCGAAAGTGAAGAGTTGATCCAAGACTAAAGTCCAGAGTAAGACAGGACATATTCCAAGGCAAGTTGTGCTTTGATCATGTTGAACCCAGTTTTACAAAATTGTTCTATTGATTTACATTATTGCATGTTATTTTATGTGTACAATTGTTTTCAAATTAGTTTGAGATCTAGTTATTCAACCCAATTGGATTATACCTACCTTATCATTTGTATGCCATAATTATTTGTCACCCTAGGATGGTTCATTATTAGTTGGTTGCTAATAGATACTAATGTGAGTTGGTTAGATGGTGTGTAGTATGCTTAGCCATGCCACGTATAATTCATGTTTTCTGGAATATCAAAATCAATCTTGATTAATGGAATATGGAGCATGTTTATGAGAAGGTGTGTCAGGTGTTGTCACACAATGATGTTGAGTTGTAGTGATATGTGTCACGAAATAATGTTGACTTGTTGATGGCACGTGGTGCATGATAAACAATTGAGGTGGTAAATAATTTAGATTGAGGCAAGTGGCAAAGAGCTGTGTGTTAAGGTAGGTCAGTATGACGGTTGGGTTGTGGAAGTCTTGCCTTGGTCAATTAAGGACTTAACCTTGCAAGAATTTGAATTGAGTCAAGCATGCAACTACATGTCTGGTATGGAACGGACCTAACTAAGTAAGATTACCGATGTCTTAACATGTGATACCTTAGGTTACGGGTGCAAACAGAGCGGATACGGACGGATTTCACTCATCCCGTATCCAATTCTATTTTTTTGTCAGAATAGAGTCGGATATGGATAGTACCAGATTCGAATACGAATGCGGATTGCCTCGGTCACGAATACGGAGCGAATACAGATCATTCCGAATACGGTTAGTCTCAGTCACGAATATTTAGTCGAATAATGCGTGAAAACAAAAACCATATATGTCGCACATATTAAGATCAATTAACCATACTATATGTCCAAAATACAACTACATTAGTACGTTAGCAAGTAGAGTTAAGTACATCACTCGATAACAAGGACTAGTTAAGCAAGCATATGACTGTGGTTAGTTAAGCCAGTAGCATTGTAACAAATCACAACCCTCACACCTTAAACTATCCAAAAGTGACTTATAGTCAAAGAAAGGACTAAGCAGATGCCATGCCATGGATGTAGGAGTGCGCGATTAGCCTGTGGAGGAGCTCGAGCACAGTCTCAGCGAGCTTGGCGC
This sequence comes from Otatea glauca, assembly GCA_036346275.1. Lineage (NCBI taxonomy): Eukaryota > Viridiplantae > Streptophyta > Magnoliopsida > Poales > Poaceae > Otatea > Otatea glauca. The sequence goes on along the minus strand of CM070732.1, from coordinate 14,285,282 downwards.
TGCCGGAGCTGAGCGTGGAAGAGACCAGCGCGAGGAGCAGCTCCGAGTCCGCGAGCGAGAGGCTACGGAGCAGGCCCGGCTGCGAGGAGGAGGTTGGCGTGGAGGGGGAGGTGGGCGTGGACGAGGCCTGCGCCACGGCCGGGGGTTCCGGAGGCGGTCGAGGATGGACTTGGCGGTGTGGGAGAGCTTGGAGTGCGCCTTGTTGCACCACGAGGTGTTCTTGATGATCTTCTCAAGGAAGGGTACGAAGGCCTCCACAAGGCGCGGGTCGATCTCCGACGGGTACGGCAGCGGCGACGAGGCCGCAGAGGCAATTATTCCTCGACGGATTGGATGGCCACGGATTGGAACTTTGGATTGGCGGGTGGGGATTGTGGAGAAGAGAGAGATGGTCGGGTCATGTCGCATGCGTAGCCCAATAGGGACCGGAGAGGGTTTCAAATCGGATAGTTTACTGGATATATCCGTATCCGAATAAAATCACGAATATATCCTTATCGGGTCGGGTACCCGAATCCATGAGTAAAACTGCCATCCCTAGTTTCATAGTAGGAAGAAGGAGAATGGTCAGTATAAGAAGCTAGGCTTATCTTGAGATGAGAAAGCGGCATGAGTTTCCGCATCTATGTTTCAAAAGGTTTCAATAAGTTTCCTTTGCTAAGTTTCATCAGGTTATTAAAAGTTTCACGAGGTTCGTGGCTAAGTTTTATTAGGTTTCATAGTATTTCATGATGTTTTATGGATAAGTTTTATGATGTTTCACATATAAGTTTTATTAGGTTTCACAGATAAGTTTTATTAGGTTTCACAGATAAGTTTTAGTTTCTTTAGCTCTTAGCTTTCACAATTAAGTTTCAATAGATTTCATTCAGTTTTTACTAGGTTTTATGACAAGGTTTTACATGGTTTCATGAGTTTTACGAGGTTATAGCTAAGTTATATGATGTTCTCAGATAGGTTTCATGATTAAGTTTTGTCAAGTTTCTTGAGATTCAGAGGGTGCATAGATATGTTTCATGGCGTTTTACACATAAGTTTCATTATATTTCATATATAAGTTTCATAATAAAATTTCACCTGGTTTCATGAGTTTTAGGAGTTATGGTTAAGTTACATGACGTTCTCATATAGATTTCATGATTAAATTTCATCAAGTTTCTTGAGTTTTAAGAGGTTCACAGATATGTTTCATGACATTTCACAGATAAGTTTCATGATGTTTCACAGATAAGTTTCATTAGGTTTCATAGTGCTGCATTAATTAGAGATTCTTCTTAAACTTGTCTTTAATTAAGTTTCATATTTGAAATTAACATAACTTATATTTTTAGATTGAAACCCATTGATTTTTTTAAATGTGTTGGAACCATATGAAACCTGTGAAACATGCTCTGAAACTTTAGAGTTTGTTTTTTTGAAACTCATTTTTTTAATCAAGCTTTAAATCATTTAAAACCCATCAAAATTTGTTTAAACACGCTGAAACCCTGTGAAACTAGTTTGAAACTTTTTTGAAACTTGCAGATTGTGTTTTGAAACTTTGAAGCTAGTCTCTTGAAACTCAGTTAAAATTCTTTTGAATCTCATTTTAAATTAAGTTTTAGATTTGAAATCGGACGAAACTTATAGTTTCGAAACTCAATGAAATTTGTTGAGGCATGCTGAAACTTTATATAACCTGTCGACGATCGGGACCGTCGACCGCAAAGAAAGAGGGGGAAGGATCGTGCGGAGGGCGAGGCCCAGAGCTTCGTTCGTCCGGGTGGCACCCTCGTGGCGCACTAAGCGAGGGAACCAGTGCAACCAAACAGGAGACACAAGGTTTATACTGGTTCGGGCTGAACCCCTACTTCAGTTCGTGTGGTGGCGTTGTATTGCCTTTAGTGTAGATGGTTACACCAAGTTTACAAGCGAGAGTGCTAATGGCTTAGCGAGATAGGTTCGATCCCCTTCCTAGGGGGGTTCCTGCCTCCTTTTATACGGAAAGAAGGGGCAGGTTACATCGAGAGTTGGGAGAGGACGAGGTGACCTACACTAGGAGCTTCGATCCTTCGTTCTGCTGACTGATCACCGCCTGTCTTGCCCATGCTGGGTCAGTAGTCTAGTTGGTCAGGGAAGAGCTCGGAGAGGTCCGCCAGGTCGGGGAAGAGCTCGGAGAGGTCCCCGGTGGCCTCTTGAGACCTTTGGTCGGATCCCGACTGGTAACGATCGCTTTCGGCGCCCGGCCGGTAGATCGGAGACGCCTCTGCTCTGGCTTAGGAACACCCCGGGCACGAGGGGAACGGACACGTGTCGGGGGCGCCGCCAGTTGTCCGATCCCGACAACCAGCCCCGAGGCTCAAGAAGGTGCGAGACTCTAGGCGCTCTTGAGTCGATGTCTTGTTTGAAGAGGGATTCCCATCGGACACATACTTGACTTCGCCATTTTGTTTTCCGGACGGGCCAGAAACCAGGGGCCTCGTGGACGGGAAGTTGAAGGAATGGGGTCTGTAGGATGCGTGGAGGGACGCGCCCGTACGGGGGTTTTGAAAGGCCTCCCGACGTTTCGGCTTCTGCCCGCTGGCTACGAGCGCGCTTTTTGAGGTGATGGTGACGTCAGTAGATGAGGCGTCTTTAAAACCAGGGGTCTCACCCTTTAGGATTTCACTTCCGCTTCTCGTGCTCTTGCCTTCTTCCTCCTCGTCCCTCTGCGTCAACGCCTTCTAGCCCTTGATTGCGACCCGCTCTCTCCTCTCTTTGACCTTGATTCTATGGCGAAGTTTGGGAGGAGCACACTCACCGCAGAATCGGATGAGGAGATGGAGTCTTTGGGGCTTCGGACCCGTTCTCTGGCGGCTTCCTTCCGGGAGAAAGTGTCGCGACCTCGGGATGACGAGATCGTGAGCACGAACAAGACATGCTCTTTGGGCTGCGGACCCCGAGAGTGACTTCTTGGTCATGGTCCTTGCAAAGGCGAGATCGAGCTCGTGAACTTGGCGCCAACTCCTCCTTCTCCTTTCTGCTGCACATCTTTGCGAGGGTTCTTGGCGTGCTCCTACCCCTTGCTTTTCTTCCGTTTTACTCCTTGTCCCAAGACCGCGAAAGACCCGTCGTGGGTGCCTCTATTTCCATTTGGCAGACTCCTTGCACCTTTCTCCAAATCCCGACCGGACTCGCTTGGGCCGTGGGCGGAGAAGTGGTTTTATTTAAAGAAGGGCGAGGAGGCGGGCTTGCTTATAACGGCGTGCGGGCGAAGGGAAGCGGAGACCCCGAGCTCGAGGACTCGGTGGACGACCAGAAGTGGCCGCTTCATCCACACATACGCCATGCGGGCTGAAGGCGCATAATCGCTACGACTACCGCGAATCGGGTGCTCCTCTACGGAGGAGGATGCACCTTTCTTTGAAATCACCGGAGGTGCGACGCCACCCGGAAAGTCACGAGGTAAGTGTCGTCCGATCTCGGATCCTTTCGACCTTGGTCGGGTTCTCTTATCTCCCGACGCTTTATTCCCGATCTCGCAAAGACCGAGGTCGGCATGGGTCGCCTGAGGATGCAGAGATCTTCGGAAGGCCGCCAACTCCTTCGACCTCGGCAACGTCCCCAAGAACATCTTGGGCGTAGCAATGAGGTAAAAGCCTCTCACCTTGGTCCTTAATTTGGGCGCCGACTGGATGCTTATTGTGGTGAGCTCGTGCAGCAACCAAAGAGCTGGGTACGACCAGCGGTTGCTACCGCTTCTCGCCCAAACAAAGGCAAGAAGGGGGCAAGAAGCCTCGATGCTCCAAAGCAATCGCCAAGAAGCCCCACGCCGAGTGGGGCGACTGGTCGTGGTGAGCTTAGACCCCAAGCTCGAGGTACTGGTTCGAGCTTGGTTCCATCGGGCCACTTTTTCTTTTTCTTCTTTTGGTTCACCCACTAACCCTCGCTTTTGCCAAGAACAAGAGGCGGCCGGCCACGAGCCCTGCACGCGTGGCCGAGCAAATGTGTTCGCAACAAGCTCCGAGGGGAAGCCCTCCCGCCATTGCCGAGGAGCGGTCACGCCAGTCGGGCCTCGTACATATTTCGTCATCCCACCCCATCGCGACGCTCGAAAGCGCCCGAGGTACCGACCTTTCCCGTGGTCGGGCAGGCCGGGAGGAGGATTATGAGGACGACACGCCTTGTGGCGCGACCCAGACGCGGCAGATCTTTGCCGCCGCGCCTCCGAGGAGGACGGCGGCCGAGGAGGGTTGGTTGAAAGCGCCACGACCAAGGACGCCGTGATTGGGGTGCCGCCACGGAGCACCGTAGCCGAAGGGCCGCAATGAGGGTGGCGTTGTCGCTGCGCCTCGGTGGGCGCCCCGGTGGAGTCCTCGAAAGCGAGAGCGAATCGCTTCGCAGTGGGCGATAAAGAAGGCGAGGTTGCCGCGCGTCCGTTCGGCGCGGTAAGTTCCCCCCTTCCGTTTTTTAACTTCGTGGTGGTGGTGCCGATTGAGCATCTTTTGATAATTTGCTGCGTGCAGCTCATATACCGGGGCGGTCGTGGCTCCGGTCCATCGTCCGACCCCGATGCCTCCGACCGGGGCGCTTTCGGTTGTTGAGCCCGTGATCGAGGGCGGCGTTGTCGCCGTGCCCCGGGTGGGGCCGTCCACCCTTGGCGAGCCGAGGACCCTTCCCGCAATCGAGGCGCGCTGGGGGTCGCCGAGCCATCCGCCGCCAGTAAGGTCCGGCCATTGCCGCTGTGGCGGAGCGGATCCCCGTTCTTCGGGGTGTGCTGCTATAGCGGGCGGCGAGGCCGTCGGGGGCGCAATCGCGCGTCGCCCTCGAGATTCGATGGTGTTGTCGACTTGTCTTGCCGGAAGACCGGCTAGTGGAGGTAAGATCGATCGTGGCGCGGCTCCTCCTTCCTCCCTTTTCTTAGTGGTCATGGCGGGTTTCGCTTTGCCTTGCAGGTCTCTGGTGGTTTCCCGGGTACAACATTGCGCGCGAACATGTGCTCGCCTTCCGCCCTTATGCGGTGCCTCGAGGCCAATCGAGGGACATCGCCGAGCTAAAAGCCGCTGTCGCGCGGTCAAGAGGAAATCTCGCGCTGAGGAGGCCCAGCCCTCGAGCTCGCGCGGCCGCCGAGGCCGAGCGGAGCGTGGCCCAGGAGATATACACAATAGCGCTCTCTGAAGCCATCAAGGGGGAGCAGAGGAGGGCGGAGGAGACCCTTGCACGGGTCCGTCGAGAGGTGCAGGACGTCTTTGACGAGGATCGCGGCGCGTTGACGAGATCGGCGCCAAGCTCGAGATCTCCGGCCTTCGCTTCGAGGCGTCGCGACGGCGAGGGGGGCCCTCCTCCGAGCTCGAGGCCAAAGAGGCCGAGCTCGAGAAGACGGTCGCGGGGTTGGAGATGAGGGCCACCGGAGCAGAAACCAAGGTGGCTGAGGCCGAGGCCAGGAATGCTAGTCTTGGAGAGAAGCCGACGCAGTGGCTCGGGCCGAAAGACGCCTGGCCCAGCTCCAAGGCGGCTCGCGATCGATTGACAAGGTCGAATCCGAGGTCCTCGCACTGCGACGGAGGGTTTTCGACCTTGAACGGGAAAAACTCGCCCGAGACATGTCTCTGTAAACTTTAGAGTTAGCAGATGGGTCCGGGGGTGAAAGATTCCCCCTTGTAAAGATAAAACACTTTATGCTAAGCTTTATAGAGTTGTGTTTTTCCGGAGAACTTAGCTTATTTGTCGGTCCTGCGCCGCCATCGCGCACTTTGCGCGCTATTTCTTGAAGGGTCGAACAAGATCGATACGTGGCGCGTGGCGAACACGTTCCTACGGACCTTCGCAACGAGGCCTACCGCCTTTTGCCCGAATTACCCACTTTAGGTCGACAGAGTATCGATGCTTGATGTTGATTCAACCGAGGCCTGCCGAAATCACTCGGGCCTGTGCACGACTGGGTTGACATGTCTCGATAATTTGGCTGCGGGAATAAGTCGGCTTGTTGCGCAAAGCGACTTATTGCGACCGAGATCATCCCCGTGGTAATCTTAGGGTCGCGCCTCCGGTGCGAAATGTCATCGGGCCGGCGCTTCTGAGGACGCCCACCGGCGGTAATACGTGGGAATAGCCGACTTACTCCGATAAGGATCGCTTTATTGCGCCTCCGAGCCCGAACGCTGTCGGGCTCGGGACACCGCATCCCCGAGACGAACCCGAGAACGTGGTCCCCACCGAGGCCTCGCCGGCGAAGACACGTGTTTGGGCACAACTCGGACCGGGTCGGCCGATAGCTCAGTGGACCGATTTTTGGCCTTGGTTCGACTCGGCGAGCTCGGGAATGCATCGAGCTCGGCAAGACCCCCTCAGAGGGCGGTTTAGAGATTCGAACCTGGCCACCCGGCCCCGGGGGAAAGGTCGGCTTAGAACGACAGAGTCATCCCCGTGGTGAATCCCAAACCGCGACCTCGAGCCCGAAAAGTCATCGCTCTCGGCGCCTCGAGAACGCTCAATGGTTGGCGACGGGGATGGCTGGCTTACCCCGATAACGATCGCCTCACCGCGGCCCCCGATCCTAGGAATGCCCAGGCCCGGGTTGTTCATCCTCGAGGCGAACCTAGAGAACGTGACCCCAGGCGCTGCAAGAAAGAACACGCATGGACGCCCCGAGGCCGAGCCTGCTGCGTGGCCTTATGGTTGCCCTTATAGCCACGCCGCGGGGTCGGGCCGCCCGAGGCGTCCTAAGAAGAATTTACTCTGGTTAAAGGAATGGACGAGACGCCGCGTCCGGGGGCCTTTAAGATGGCGCGACCTTCGACCGAAGGGATCTGCAACTTAGGGTCGTGACGGAACACCAACCCTTCTACAAATCGAAAGAGATTAGCACGGAAATCGGAAGAAAACTTTACTATGGCCATGAACCTGGGCCGGACCAGGGGATGGCAACACGAGAGCCTCGGGCACGCCCCGAGGCGCCAGAATTCAGAATACAGGAATGAACACAGCAACAAAGAAAGAGGCACCTTAACTTAATGAAGGGTGAAAGAGGAGCGCTAGACGTAGAACTTCCGGAGCTGGCCTACGTTCCACGAGCTCGCGAGCTCCCTGCCATCGGGGACCGCCAGACGGTAAGCCCCCGCGCGGCTTGTTGAGACGACTCTGAAGGGGCCCTCCCACAGCGGGGACAGCTTGTTGGTGTGGGAGCGATCTTGGATCCGTCGTAGGACCAGGTCCCCGATGCGGAAGCCCCTGGGTCGAACGGCTTGGGCAGCATGTCTGCGGAGATCTTCTTTGGTAGCGCCGAAGCGCAGGCGCCAAGCACCTCACTTCTTCCGCCAAGGCAAGGTCGAGGACCGCTCGCCGAGGTCGACATGGTCGACCGAGCTCGTTCTAGTGGAATGGAGCACGACCTCGGCGGCGGGGCGACCTCGCCCAAGACGAGCCGGAAAGGGCTTGCCCCGTTGCTCGGTGGTCGAGGTGCGAGCGCACCAAAGGATCGCGGGAGCTCATCCACCCATGCCCGGCCATGGCGATCGAGCTCGCCGAAGACTCTTCTTGATCCCTTGGATGAGCTGCCCATTGGCGCGCTTCGGCGCCCGTTGCTCGGGGTGGCTCACCGAGGCATAGTAGACCTTGGTCCCCATATCCGCGCTGAACTCTTGGAACAGCTCGCTGGTGAACTGCGTTCCGTTGTCGGTGATGATCCTGCAAGGGACTCCGTACCTCGTGACCAAGAAGGAACGGAAGAACTTTACCGCAGCCTTGGCGGTGATAGCGGAGACTGGTTCTGCTTCGATCCATTTTGAAAAGGTGTCGATCGCCACGAATAGGAACTTCTTCCCCCCGACCGACCTCGGGAAGGGACCGAGAATGTCGAGGCCCCACGTCGAGAATGGCCAGGCGAGGGGAATGGTCTGCAGGGCGTAGGCCGGTTGCCTCACCTTTCGGGCGTGAAACTGATAGGACTGGCAAGAACGAACGATGCCCTGGGCATCTTCGAGCGCCGTTGGCCAGTAAAAACCCATCCTGAAGGCCTTCCCGACCATAGTCCTGAAAGAGGAGTGAGCGCCGCACAGGCCGGAGTGTATGTCGTTGAGCAGGTATTTACCTTCTTCTGGAGTGATGCATTTTGACAGAACGCCCAAAGCCCCCTGACGGTGGAGCTGCCCGCCGATGAGCCTGTACGAGCCCGCACGTCGCCGGAGCCTGCTCCTTTCAGCAGGAGTGGTGGGGAGCTCCCCTTGGTCGAGGAACTTGATGAATGGATCCATCCACGTCGGAACGTTTTCGAGGAAGGCCACCGGGTCTTCCTGGTCGGCGACGGACGGTGTGGCCAAGGTTTCAAGGATGACGTCCGGTGGGAGCTCGTCGCCGGATGATCCGAGCCTGGACAGGAGATCGGCGGTGGAATTGTCTTTCCTTGGTACGTGTTGGATCCTCAGGTTCCGGAACCATCTCTCCATCTTGCGTACCTCGGCGAGGTATTTGGCCATCAGAGGCTCCGAACACTGGTAGACTTTGTTGTACTGATTGACGACGAGCTAGGAGTCTCCTTTCACGATTAGGCGGCGGATGCCTGTGGACTTGCAGTTCTCGGAGGCCGGCCAAGAGGGCCTCGTATTCGCCGCTTATTGGTGGCGGGAAAGCCGCGCGACCACATATCGCAAGTGATCACCTTGAGGGGTGATGAGGAGAACGCCACCCGAGCGCCAAAGGATCTTGATCCGTCAATAACATAGTCCATGGGTCTCGGCCGACCTCGGGCTCGGCGCAGTTCGCCGTCCGCCGCCACGGTCTGCCAATACTGTGATTTGATGGCGGTGCGGGCCGTGAAGCGAAGGTCGAACTCGGCCAGCTCCATGGCCCATTTGGCGATGCGACCTCCAGCTTCAGGGTTTCTGAGGATTTCCCCGAGCGGGAGGCCGCTCGGGACGACCACCGCATGTGCTTGGAAGTAGTGTCGGAGCTTCCGCGAGGCCATGAAGAGTGCGTAGAGGAGTTTCTGGACCTGGGTATAGCGCTCCTTCGGCCCGTGGAGTACTTCGCTAACGTAGTAGATCGGGTGCTGCCGCCCTACCCGTTCGGCTACCAGGACCGCGCTGACGGCCTGGGTCGCGGCCGCGAGGTAAAGTAGCAGCACCTCTCCCTGTTGTGGAGTTGTCAGCAGAGGAGGACGCGAGAGGTACGCCTTGAGCTCGTCGAAAGACCGCTGGGCTTCGGGGGTCCACTCGAAACCCTTATGACTGCGCAGGATCTTAAAGAAAGGCAACCCGCGCTCGCCGAGCCGGGAAATGAAGCGGTTGAGGGCGTCGATGCGACCGGTGAGGCTCTGCACTTGTTTTACTGAGGTCGGAGCGGTCATCTGCTCGATCACCTCGATCTTCTCTGGGTTCGGGCCCACGCCCGACCCCCCGATCATGTAGCCGAGTACTTTTCCGGAGGCCGTGCCGAAGACGCATTTTTCGGGGTTGAGCTTGATGCCGAACCTGTTCAGGTTGGCGAAGGTCTCGGCCAGTCGTTGACGTGGTTAGCCTTAGAGGGGCTCTTGACGATGATGTTGTCGACGTACACCTCGAGGTTCCGGCCGATTTGCGTGTCGAAGGCTTTGGCCATTAACCGCTAGAACGTGGCACCCGTATTGCGGAGGCCGAACGATATGGTCGTGTAGCAGAATGTTCCAAACGGCGTGATGAATGCGGTCTTGTCTTCATCTTCCGCGGCGAGCTTGATTTGGTGGTACCCGGAGTAAGCGTCGAGAAAATTCAACATCTCGGCGTTGGCGGTGGAGTCCATAATCTGGTCTATGCGGGGGAGCGGGAAGTTATCTTTGGGGCATGCAGCGTTCAAGCCCGTGTGGTCGACACACATTCGCCACTTCCCGCCCTTCTTCTGTACGATCACAGGGTTGGCCAGCCATTCGGAGTAGTTGACCTCGCGAATGAAGCCTACTTTAAGGAGCTTGTCGAGGTGCTCTCGATTATCGCCGCCTTCTCGTAAGAGAGCGCCGAGCTTCGGCGCACGGTCTGCAGCGGTGCTTTGTTTGCGCTTGTGCTCGATCACCTCCGTGGGACCCCGCATGTCCGCCGCTTCCCATGCGAAAATGGTTTTGTTATCTCGAGGAAGGTGACGAGCTCGTCTTCCTATTTGGGATCGAGTGGGCGTAAATACAGACGCATTTGCCCGTGCCCCCTCCTCAAGCCGCACGGCCTTGGTCGGGCCGCTTATCGATAGCCGCCTTCCGACGGGCGTTCTTGGGTGATCTCGGGGCCGGCCGGGCGAGATGCCGCCAGCGTCGTGGCCTTTCTTCGCAACCGTGTGCTGCCTTAAGGTCGCCAGCGGACCGTTATGACGCCCGCCCTGGGAGCTTCATACACCGATGCCCGTGAGTGATTCGCACCATGAACTTGACTGTATGGGCGCCCGAGGATGGCGTTGTAGGGAGATCGCCGTCCACGACCTCAAAGGTGATCGGCTCGGTCGCGGAAGTTTACTGAGTCGCCGAAGGTGACGGGAGGACCACTTGCCCTGGGGGTGGTCGAGCTCCCAAGACGATGCCAAGAAGGGATCGCTATGTTCTTTATTTTCGACCGGTATTTGCATCCGGCCTAAAGCGCCGCTAGGAGTAAGTTGAGGAATCGCCTCGTCGACCATGACCCGCCAACGACAATTGCTTATAGTCGGGTGACGACGCAGGCGATTTGAAGTCTCGGGACATCCCGGGGCCGTCGTCCGGGAAAAGGTGATGGGGATGACGCCCATCCGCAGGTTGGTCGGCGAGCTTCTGGCGGTGGCTTGATAGACGGCGCGCGCGGCCCTTCACCAAGGCCGAGATCGGTATGCGGAGGAACCACCAAGATCATGTCCACACGGCGGTCGCCTGTTGAATTCCGTGTCGTGGCCCGCTGGCCGCCGCCGATTCCTCTGGCCGCTCATCGCCTTCTTGTAGCGCGGCATTTCCCGATCCCTTATAAAGGCGTCGGCGAATGACCATGTCCTGCGCAGCCCCGCGTCATGGCCGTGGATCTTGTGGAACAGGCAAAACTTGTTGGCGCCGGCCGGTTGTTCCTCGTTACCCCAAGCTTGGATGTTCATGTGGAGGGGTCCCCGACCTTGCCTCGTTGGGGCGGCGTGGCGCTCTTCGCGGCCGCGGATGGTTCTCTGAGGTCGGGGCCCGGCGGTCGGCCGGGCGCGTCCCGTCCTTCACGCTTGTCGCCGATCGTGGCGACTAGGCGGGCTGGCCGCCTCGACGCTGCGGTCTTTTCCCGCCTTTGTCGCAGGGGCGGGTCTCCTTCCTTAGCGTCGGATGGCCTCGTTTCGCTTAAGGCGAGGCCGAGCTTGCCCGGTCATAGTCATGATTCCAATGACAACGATCGTCTCAAGGCGTCCGCTGCACTTCGATCACCATGCGGAATAGTTTGTCGACGGTGAGTCTTGTGGCAATCTCGAGGTCTTCCGTAAGGCGCCCGCTCTGACGCCAAACTTGAAGGCCTTGATGACGGTTTCATCGTAAACATTGGGGATCGAGTTTAGCATGGGTGAACCGCGCGACGAAGTCCCGCAGATGTTCCTTTCCGTGGATAACACGGTCCTGTCCCTCTCCGCCTGTGTCGCTCATAGCAACTCGAAGTTGGAGTGAGAGCGCTCACCGGTGCCACGACCGGAAGGTGCCGACGCTGGTTGAAGAGCCAGTCGCGCGGCGCCGTCCGAATCTGGGAGGTAGTTGGCCATTACGGCCTCGTCCTCCGGCCGCCAGATGGCGGTGGAGTAGATGGAGAGGAATTCGCGGGATTCTTGGTCCCGTCGAACCGCTCCATCATCGCCGACCTAAACCGGCCGGCCAACAGATGCGACGGAGATCGCCGAGTACGCCGCAGCCGTGGGTCGGAAGGTCACCGCCGCCACAAGCGTCGAGTCGTCACCACCGGCGTGGAGAACTGAGCCGTGGCGCGACCCGCGTCGACCGTGATGGTCGACGGGGCGCCGCTGTGGTGGCGCCGCAAGCGTTACGATCTTCGTCGCCTAGTTGGACGTCCGGAGAGGGACTTCGAAGTACCGCCGTCCGGCGAGCATCGCGTATTACGCCCGGGCGACGGGCGAGTTTCCACGCGCCGCCTTTCCCGTCGGGAGGCGGTGAAGATGGCGCTAAGTGCGAGCTCGAGGCGGGGATCCTGCCGTAAGCGGTCGGTGATCACGTGACGAGGCCGGCCAGCGTCACAGGCGAGACTCGGAGCCCAGAGAGCTTGCTTGCCGCCGGGGTGTGACGCCGTCGGTCACCTTGTTGAGCTCTTCGCCAGGGACCGTCGAAGAGGGCCGAGCCGGCCGAGCGGGTCACCATGACCGGCGATGGTTGCAGCGCTCTTAGGCGGTTCGTGTGACGGGAGGGCCGAACCGGCCGGACTGGGAGCGGGTCGTACCACGCCCCTCTCGCCGAATGGCGGCGATGGCTTGGTCGATGGCGACCTGGGCGAGCCGATGCGCCTCCCGAGGGGTTTCCGAGCCACCGTCGTCCGCCCCAGGGGTTGCCTCACGTCCGTCGGCCGCGAAGGCATGGCGTTCGCGGGGCGGCAAGGATGGCGAGAGCATGGATGTGGAGCCTTGGCACTCGGGGACAGCGTCCGAGCCCAAGCTCGCCGTTCGTGACATGCTGGCAGTGGAGCTGGAGGTGTTGAGCTGGCCAAGATGACGAACTTTGGACGAAAGAAACTTCGGGCCCCACGGTGGGCGCCAGCTGTCGATGATCGGGATCGTCGACCGCAAAGAAAGAGGGGGAAGGATCGTGCGGAGGGCGAGGCCCAGAGCTTCGTTCGTCCGGGTGGCACCCTCGGCGGGCGCACTAAGCAGGGGAACCTGTGCAACCAAACAGGAGACGCAAGGTTTATACTGGTTCGGGCTGAACCCCTACTTCAGTTCGTGTGGTGGCGTTGTATTGCCTTTAGTATAGATGGTTACACCAAGTTTACAAGCGAGAGTGCTAATGGCTTAGCGAGATAGGTTCGATCCCCTTCCTAGGGGGTTCCTGCCTCCTTTTATACGGAAAGAAGGGGCAGGTTACATCGAGAGTTGGGAGAGGACGAGGTGACCTACACTAGGAGCTTGGTCCTTCGTTCACTGACCGATCACCGCTGCGTCTTGCCCATGCCGGGTCGAGAGTCTAGTTGGCGGTCGGTTAGGTATTTCCCGTGAAACGGCGTGCCGCCTCTGCGCGAACCTTACAGTGTTGACGTTGTCGCGCATGACGTGGGTGTTGCCTCGGGAGAGAGCGTGTCTTCGTACTGTATGTGACCGGCTGATGGGACTGGGAGCATGACTTCGGCAGTGATTAAACCATCTTGAGAGATGGCCACCTGCTCTCGTATAGTCACTTCGATTGACCCCATCTGTGGGGCACGTGGCTGTTGGCAGGTGGAGGCTTTGACACGCGGCCCTTGGCGGGGGTTGCCTTTGCTTGGTCGGAGTCGGGGGATCCTGTCCCGCTACGGAGGTCGGGAGCCCGGCTTGGTCGGAGTCGGGGGACCCCGTCCCGCTGCGGAGGTCGGGAACCTGGTTTGGCAGGTCGGGGAAGAGCTCGGAGAGGTCCCTGGTGGCCTCTTGAGACCTTTGGTCGGATCCCGACTGGTAATAGTCTGCTCGGCGCCCCGGGCCGGTAGATCGGAGACGTCTCTGCCTGGGCTTAGGAACAGTCCCCCGGGCACAGAGGGGGAACGGACACGTGTCAGGAGGACGCGCGCCAGGCTGTCCGATCCCCGACATAACCCATTTGGAACTCTTATGAAACCTAATGAGATCTACGAAACGTGGATAGAACGTGTTGAAACCGTGTGAAACATGTCTATAACAATATAGCGTTGGATAGTAGTACTCAACTACAAAATATCCTGTGGCATAGACCGAATTTTTCCTTTGATAAAATGTTTTTTTTCGTTTGTTTGACCCTCTCTTGCGAGGTTACCTCACCCTCTCTTTTCTTTACGACTTTAATCGTTGTCTTTTTTTTGTTGTTGTGCAAATTGGAGAGACGGCCGTAGATTAGTGTAATTTTGTATGTTCGATTTCGCACGAAGAAAGGTGATACTTAGCTTGTACGCTGAAACTTCTCCTTTTTTAAAAGAAGATGTGAGTATAAAACAAATCCGTAAACGCGGTGTAGGTTTGTCATTTAAAATTGGAATGGCTCGATCCAATGTAGTGGTTGAACAAATGTTTGCTCAACTTAAAACTATGTAATACGTGGTCGGTCTACATATACGCGGTTAGTTTTACCAGGCAGCTAGCTGCATCTTGAAGCTTCTTGTAATATGTGGAACTAGAAACCTATACGCGGCGTGCTACGCCGCGGACGCCGCTCCCCACGCGAGCAAATCTAGAAAACGTGCGATCGACGTTCCACACACGAGTAAATCAAGAAAACACGCGAAAAGTACTTAAAAACGATTTTGTGTTTTTCGTAAAAGGGCTTAAACGTAATGCTAGAAAAACACAACAAGGATCTAAATACGATGTATATTTTTTTTTTAAAAAAGGGACCGAACGTTTTTTTTGCCTGAAAAGGACTTAAACGTAATTTCGAGTTTCTCAAAAGGACCCGAGCGCTACTCTTAAAAATGCTAAAAGGGCATGAACGTAATATATATATTTTTTTTTCGGAAAAAGAATCTAATCGTATTTTTTTCGGGAAAAGAACCTATCTATAATTTTTTTTTCAAAAAAAACCTATTTATAATTTTTTTCGGCCGGCTCGACGAGCCGGCTCGCTCCAACAGATCAAACGAACCACAAGGCAGGGAGTCTTCTCGCTTTAGTAGAGGGTATATGAGTTTGGTATATAATGTATCCTCGTCGCATACCTAAGATTAAGAGGAGAAGATATCAATACACGTCTTAATATTTCACCGCTTCAGTTTTCGAGGTCTACATTTTTTTCGCATGTCCTAGTCTATTTCTAAAAAGGAAAAAAAAATCATAAGGTTTTCTTATAACTACTGCCGCGCTATAAAGTGCCTAAAAAAGAAAGTTTTTTTTCCCAAAGGGAAGATGAACAAATTTGAGAGCTAGCGTCGGCGAGTATTACAATTTCTCCCGCACATCGAAATGCTAGCATATTTGACTTTTTTTAATTTTTACAAAAATAGCCTTCTTCCGCGCAGCCGCACTGCAGTACTAGGGGATGTAACTCTATGGTACTGTAGCGCGGAATGCCACAGTTCCAGTGGTACTGTAGCGCAGGAATTTAGGTTTCCGCTGTCCCGTGGTGTGGAAGAACATATGTCACCTCTTATCTTTTGCGGTGGAGAAGAGAGTTATTTTTATAATTTTTTTTAAAAGAGGGTTATTTTTATAAAAAAAAAAAGACAAATAAGTGAACAGTTATTTACTCCTCCCTCCTGTCCTAGTCTCTGCCAAGTGCCAATTGTGTTCACCGCATAGCCCCAGCGGCCGGCGGCCCGGACCACCGCGTCCGCCATTTCCTTCACCCCAAAAAACATTTGAAAAAGAAGAAGAAACCGCAGGTCGTCTTCCCCGCACAAGACACAACCAAACCACGTCCGATCTACTCCTTTCTTCTCTTCCCCTTTCGCCATCGCAGCATCAGCGTTCGCTTCTCCCCAAGTCAAGTCTCCTCAGAAAATTCCAATTCAATTCCCTTCCGCACCCACCACCTCGACCAAAATCTTATTTATACGCTCACCGCCACGGCGACCCCGACGACTCCCCCCGCCTCCGACCCCGCCCCCCTGACCGTCTCCAGCTCCAAGCGCCGCCGCGAGCAGGAGCCCGCCGCAGCCACGGGGAACTCGCCGCTGCGCGGCGGCGGAGGAGGCGGGCGCCAACGCTCGGCCTCCTCCGCCCCGCGCCCCGCGCATCCCCCTGCGGCGGAGGCGCAGGCGGGGTTTGACCCTCTCGACCCCGAGGCGAACCCGCCGCCGCGGGCGCTCACGCGGGACCAGGTGAAGCACTGCAAGAAGGCGCTCAAGGTGTTCGACAAGAAGCTCAGGCAGCCCGCCGCGATCTCCCAGGAGTTCACGGCCCTCCCGGTACAAACTCCTCCCTTCCTCTTTGGGGGTTTCCTCCTGTGATGGTTCAGCACTAGGTCCCAAGTAATTCTTACATTTGTTCATCTACATACGTACATGCGTTGCAATTTATAATCATGAACGAAGAAGATTAAACTTGATTTGTCAAGAAAATAAACAATGTACAAGATGAATTTTGTGCAATGGTTAGTGCTATATGATTTTACACATTGGGAAATAATGATGTTAGTGTAGTGTTGCTTCCAAGTGAAGCGCTAGGGTGGGCTGGATATGATTACATCATTCCAGTGGAACAAAGATGATTTTTTCAATCTCTGTCTGTTGAAACTACACAGCAACTTGGGGTCTTGCTTAGCAGCCGGCATTGAAGTCTGAAATTTGGACCGGTAAAAACCCTACTTGGAGGAGTTTTTTTTGCTGCTAGGTCCAGAAATACCGCATCAGTCAAACTAGCACTCAGTGAAGAAAGAGCAAAACTAATCTGCTCCCCTTGCATCTTCCTTGAACTGAACCTACCCGTGGCCTTAACTTGTATTTTCTCATTCACTTTCCTGAGATGGACATAACGTCTTAACCTGACAGAATGAATTAGTTCACTAGTTTTGCTTGTCTAGACTACCAGGTAAAACAAGTATTGCTGTAATTGGCTGTTGTTGATATGGAACCAATCTGTTATCACTAATGTTGCCTTGGGATATGCTTTACGATGATTGGAACAATTTTGGCCATTTCATTTTTTCCTCTAACCACATCAAAGTTTTCCAAATTTATCTAATCACATCATCGAGGAGGAACTAGGTATTTTTTCATTAAGAAAAAGAAAGGCACCCAATTCCAGCCGAAGTGGACTCGAATTTGGGTGTACACCCACAGCTCCCACCAACTGAGCTAGCCGAAGAGGACTTGAACTTGGGTGGTTGGGGTGTACGTCCACACCTCCCACCAACTGAACTAGGCCCAGTTCCTTAATTTATCTGTTTTACTATCTTCTAATCAAATGGGCCTGTTCTGTATTTCCAAGTCAAAACAAGATCAATAATCAACTCCATGCTGGAATTGAAACTCCACAGTTTTTTCTCCCTTTTTTTGTAAGGACAGACCAACAAAGTGATACCAATTATAAGGAGATGTATTCTCAAACTGGATTGTGGCCATACCAAATGTTGTATGAACTATTAACAATTGGATTAGCTGCTCTTATCCTCTTACTCAACTCGCTGTAAGAAGAGCAAAAACCCATGGATATGTAAAATCTATCACGATTCTATTCAAATCTAATTCGCATTACCGTGCTACCTGTCCATTTTCATTTCAATATAAGGGGTGGAAGCAATTCAGATATATGAATGGGTTGGAGACAGTAGATACTAAATTAATTGGCCCCCTCCCCTTCCTTTCCAACTACTAAAGTAAGAAATATTTTGTATGTTGGTCGTCATAATAAATACTTCTTACGAAGCAAGTGGAGTAACTATTGATTCAATGTAATTTCTTCAGGACATAAGAACAGTGCTCCAGTTGACACAAAAGTTTACTGTTGCTCGGAGTCCTGCTAATAGGGAAAGGAACCGCTACACCGATGTCTTGCCATGTGAGCATCATGAACTTGTATACACACTCATGTGTAGCCAGCAAGACCACCATGTGGAACCATTAATCTGATTTAATTTGACTATTTTTTTTAGTTGATGAAACAAGGGTGCGACTGCAGTCCTCAACAGGCAATCAGACTTCAAGCAACGATTACATCAATGCAAGCCTTATAGAAGTAAAAATGGCTTATTTTCTGGTAGTTAGTTTTTCTTTGCCCTTTCCCTTCTTTCTAATCCTAATTGGGCTGGCATATAAAATGTGCAGACTGATGGCAGAGGTCAAACAAAGTTTATTTCCACTCAAGGTCCACTAGTTAAGACATTTGAAGATTTCTGGCAGATGGTATTTGAGAATAGCTGCCCTGTGATTGTTATGCTCACCAAATTTGACAGTGTTAAGGTGCTAATGTTGAACACTTCTGAGTTTTCATTAAGTTCAGATTATATTCAGTTGCTCCTTTCTTCCATTGTTTTGACTCTACCACAACCTTCTTACTCCACATGTTCACCTATGTCCTACAAGAGTTGGTTTATTTTATTATCACTGTCATGTTTCCATTTATAATTTCACCTCTATATGCATGAGCCTCTTTTGCTTAGTATGTTTGAAATGGACAAGAAATGCTTGACGACTGTTGCATTGCTATGGATGTGTCTGTTGCATGTACACTTCTCAGGTTGTCATATGTAATTCAGTTGTTGGGAACATGAAATGGATAGAAAAGCATGATCTAGCGACAAGCCTGTACAGATACACTTCTCAGGTTGGCCTAGATAATTTGGAAAATCCAATGGACAAGAAAACAAATTTTGCACCTCTATTTTTGAGCCTGTTACACATATACTTGTCTGATTCTCCTGTGTAATTCAGAATGCAGAATGCAATTTCTTTTTTCTCTTTTCCTCCCTGAATACAGTCATTACTCCCCTTAAAATAAAAGAATACAACCTTGATTAGCTTGGTCACTTGGTGTTTTTGATCCAACCATTTACCATTTTGAGAGTTTTACATTGACAAATACATTTACCACATGATACATAGACATGAATATCTTCTGGCATTCTAAATCTTGTAGATATTTGACTTTCCATGTTCCAACTATTTCCTTTGATAAAAAGCTATTGAATAATATTTACATTTAAAATAATGGCAGTGTGATGAGTATCTTCCATTGAGCAAGGGACACGGAGATTATGGAAAATTTAACATTAAGATCATAAAGACCAGGAAAGATGGTCAGTTAGTGTTGCGTGGTGTGACGGTACAACGTAATGAGGTAAAGATATATAAAGGCTGTTATACATGCGCTGCTTTCTTGTTATATGTAAAGTGTAAGATAGGCTGTACCAGCAATGACTATTCTATTCCATGCTTTGCGTCATATGTTATAAGTTTTAAAATGAAGAGTTATTCTTGTTCACAGAAGCATATACTTCACTTCTGCTTTTGTAGTATCTGTTATTAACAATGCATAATAATTCCTTTAGAAACTTGATGTAATTCCCATTTCCTTTGCAAAGTTCTGTGGAAGCAGGGCGGCGTCGCCTAGGTGTCTAGTCGCCGGGCACTGACCGCCAGGGGGGCTTGCCTCGCCTTGCGACGGCAAGTCACCCGCCTGGCTGCGTCAGGCGTCGCTCGGTGCGACTAGGCGTCGACTGTCGTCGTTTGGTTGGTCGCCTAGGGCTTTCCGCATGGTGGCTTGGTGTAGCGGTGGCGGGGGAGAGATGGAGGTGGGGGAGAGGGGGTTTACCTGGTCGCCACGCTCGCCCACTCTGCTGTGGCTGCTCGCGGCCACGCTCGCCTGCGGCCCCGATGCCCGCACCACTGACCACCGAGGGTGACAAGAAGAGGGGGAGTTGGAAGGGGCGAGGGTGAGGCAGAGGGGAAGAGGGCGAGGGGGAGAGGGGGAGGTGGAGAGGGTGAGGCGAGGTGGAGGGGAATCGCGGGGGGGGGGGGGAGGCAGAGGGGTGAGGAGGTAGAGGCGGAGGGGGCGAGCCGGGGAGGGGCGAAGAAAAGGAAGAAAGGAAAGAAAATGAGAATGGGAAAATAAATGGAAAGAAGAAAAGAAATGGAAGGAAGAAAAAGAAAAAAAAGATAGGAGAAAAAGGGCGGAGCTAGATTTCTGGCGTCAAAAGTTGTTTGGTTGCAGGGGCAGGGACAGGGGCAAGGGCATCGACCAGCGCAGTGGTTGCATTTTGTTTGGTCATCTAACTGTCACCTAGGCGTCTAGGCGCCCTGGAGACGACTCACCTTGCTGGGGCGCCTTGATAACCATGTATATCTCATGAATGGTGTCCTTCGTCAGTTATATTATTGCTGGGCATATTATCTTGTTCAGTTAGGATGCTCATGTTTACACTTTGGTGGTAGTGGTTTCAGTTCAGTTTTTTAGGACATTGATCTATGATAGGCTATTGGCTAAAATACTGGCATCACAAAGTGTCCTGTGTTATCTATGTGATAAATGAAGACCTCTGGTTACCAGTATTTGATCTATGATAGGCTATTGGCTAAAATACTGGCATCACAGAGTAAGATGTCAAGTCACCTATTGCATACCTGTTAGCTTACCATTTGTGAATATTTATCAGGCTGCTATAAATGCTGCAGATTCTGTACCTGGAAACCTTAACTTATTTTCTTTCATTATTTTTTTATGTTTCTCTCATTGTTCCCCCTGTTTTTGTACTTTTCCTTCCATGTTTACTTTCATCTTGTTTTCTTTAACATAATTGCATAAGAATAGTTGCATTGCTATGCTTAATAATTTTATGATTGAAGTATCTCAAGATGGATAATCCTTTACTTTGCAGTCAGAAACAGTGCACACTGTTCTTCACATAGAGCACTCTGAATGGCCCGACCATGGGGTGCCAAACGACAGCAGTGCTGTACGACAGATTCTAAAAAGATTATATTACATTCCAAGAGAGCATCCAATAGTTGCACATTGCAGGTTTGATTGAAATTAATGCCATGCTTCCTTGTGCACCCTTTACCCTCAATATATTGCATTCTCTTTCTGCAGTGCAGGCATTGGAAGAACTGGTGCTTATATCACCGTCCATAACACAATAGAGAGGATTTTACTTGGTGAACAGGTTGCTTTGGATCTCTTTAAAACTGTCAGAAAGTTTAGATCCCAACGACCTGGAATGGTCCAAACAGAGGTAGAGTTGGTTTTTCTTTATTTCTGTCCCTAGCTCAGTTACAAAATCCTCTCAAATTGACAGTGCCGAGGAGTTAGTACTTGCTCACCAAAACCCTTATAAAAGTACTAGCTCACAGAAGGACGATCAATTCTTATTTGCTGAACTAGAGTTAGTGAAAGCATGGTTGGTAATAACTGCAGTTTAAATTTGAAATTTAGCTATACTTTTACAAGCCACGTTACTCCCTTGATAGGTAGCTCATGTACAAGATAATTTTTGCTTGGTAATGGCAGGATGCAGCTAGCAACAAGCAATTGCTCTACAGGGGTTGGTTGGGATATCCTGATTGAGCAATGCCTACGAGTTATACAGCATAGATACGCCACAAGCACTACCATCTAGCTATCCTAATGGCATCTTCTGCTGCTTTGCAGGAACAATACAAGTTCTGCTATCATGCGATTGCTGATGATCTGAAAGATCTGGTATCAAATTTGAAATAAATCGTTTTTGAGGTACGTTTCATGCACATTACTTTGACACTGTCTTACCGTACAATCTCCTTTATGCAGTGTCTTAGTTACGAACATATACGTGCTTGCATCAGTAACCCCGAAATCTTACACATCTTCTCATTTCGTGCTGTTTCCCTGCAGGGACAAGAAATGACAGTCGTATGCCATTGCCCTGACGTATCTTACCGTCTGTTTGCCCCCTTCACTCCCTCAATTCTTTATGCTTAGGTAAACAGCATTCATGTACAGCATGAAGACTGAAATGCAGATTTCAGCAGGGAGCTTTCCTAACTTTCCTTGATCAGAAGTTCGTCACTTCGATCATATGTCCAACCATGTTGTAAATGGTTGGCTCACATAAAGAATCGCATGTATCCTCGACTCTACCCTGTTCTGCATTAACTTGTATTGTTTCTGTTCTGAATTAGAATTTAGATGATGTTAGAAGTGGAATATCAAGTGTTGCATGCCTACCTAATTTATATTGTTTGATAGTACATGCATGAAGTCAAATGTCCAGCAAAGATTTGATATGGCCCTTTCTGTGCAGTGGTGACGCTCTCTCTCTCTCCCTCTCTCTAAAGTCAAACGTCTAGAGAACATTGATATGGCCAGAGGCGGAGCCAGCTCCCGGGTAGGGCGGGCGTCTGCCTGGGCTTATTGGCGTCGCACAGGGGCAGAGGGGAGGCTCGCTTGTGTCCCGGTATGCGATGGAAACTGCATCGGCGAAGTTAAAAGCGCAATGTTCGGAAGTGTCCTGCTGTCACTGTTGAGAGTTTCCAAACAAACATGACGGTGAACCTGAAAAACCAAAACAAAATCCAAGGAAATTCTCTAACTCTCCTGTTGATTTAGTACCAGATAGCGAGTTATCTGAACTTAAGAAGGTTAAAAAGAACCTTAGGAAGGTAACTAATTCCATGGCTGAAGCCTCAAAGATATCCAATTCCATGGCTGAAGCCTCGTAAGGTATCCAATTTCATGGCTAAAGCCTCTAAGGTATCTAATTTCATGGCTATGTCTCAAAGGTTTCTAATTCCATGGCTGAAGCCTCATAGATAACTAGTCTCGTGAATGGGATCTCTGACCATCAAGACAACCAATGTGAGAAACCACCTCCTGCCTGGGACGACAGCCGGCGGCCGGCGAGGAGCAGCAGGTTGTCGCTGTCGTCGCGGACTCACGGCCGTAGAGGATCTTCGACAACCTGTGGGTCGGGAAGCTGCCCGGTGTGGTCGTCAGCAAGAGCTCGGACACGTCCGGGAGCTCGCAGAGCCCACGGTCGTTGGTCAAGCCACCAGAGTCCAAGCCGTTTAACTCATCATCGAGGAACCGGCTAGCCGCAAATGTTAAAGTACTACAAGAACTGCAAATGCATTTGACGATGTCTTCAGCTTAAAGTTTCCTCTCCCTGCCCCTTCGCTCGCTCCGTCCCCTACTGTGGCGACGTCGTCGTCGCTAGCCTCGGACAGCTACCGCTGCGTCCATGGTGATGTGCCATTGAAGGCCCCGGAGTGGCGCACGGCGATGGACGTGTCTAGCAAGGAGTTTGTCGATATTCTCTATGAGCTTGTCTAGGTTTTCAAATTTTCCTGACTCCGCCACTGGACATGGCCCTTGCATTTGCAGTGATGACGTTTTCTTCTTTGTATGTCTGTCCGTTTCTGCGGTGTTGAGCCAAGCAGGAGCAGATGCCAACATATGAGGGGATGAGAGCATCGCGCACTTACGTTAATGGTTAAGAAAATGTTGGTCTATCAGATCGGTTAAGGTAATGCAGAAGTATACAAGATAAAGCAAGAAACAATTGCCAAAGTGTACGTGATTAGGGTGGCTTGAAAGGAATGTCCAAACTTAAAAACCACTCAAGAAGAATTGATCGGAATGAACTAGTGGATCTCAATCAACATAAGAACAAGATTTGTTAAGGTCGAAAAACGTTTCTACCAATGCAACGTCCCATCTAAACGTAGTAATGGTTGCAATCTCATTAGAGCATAAGCCGTCAAACACTCAAAACTTGAGAAAAGGTTAACACGCATTACCTAAGGCAGACTCCACGAACTGATGCAATTCGTCTTCTCTCTCTCTTCCGTCATGCCGTGTAAGAAATTTTAGAGTAGAATCTACACAATTGCCTACATAAGAAATGCAACAGTATATATTTTGCAAACGAGATTAATGACATGTCGGTGGACTAATAGTATAAAACCCTTATCATAGAGGCCAACGGTGATAGAGAGAATAGGTTTTGTGCTTTGTGACACTTATCTTTTTATTAGGAAGTCCAAAGGTCAAACACGCTACCTCATTCGTCCAAATTTAGAAGGCATATATTCTTTTAGCACGTAGATTAAAGGGATATGAAATATGACTAAACTATCCCTAATTATTATCTTTAAGCACTATATTCAATTCATGCATGTAGAGTAAAACTAAATATTTATTAGGGTATAGAAAAAACATCACACTAATTTTTTATTGAAATATGAAATATATCTTATATTTATGAACAAGACTATTAAAAGAATACGCTATATATTTTTTAATGGATGGAATATTTAAGTCTAATTAGCATGGTACCCTGTGTTGTGGCTACCGGCCTTGAGAGTTGAGACCCACTTGCTACTCCCTCCGTTCTTGAAAGTAAGAGAGAGAAGCGTTTAAATTGTGTCCTCCAATATTAGAGATTGAGAGCTCTCCTCCCTTAAATTGTGTTCTCAAATTGTGCCCATGTATACAGATGCACGCAGATACATGCGACCACACATTCCAAAACAAAAACGCGGTAGGTCATTCTCTATAATCGTGATTAATTAATGCATGCATGTTGCCAATTAATAGAGACACAATATTAAATAGGGGCATTAGAGTCTTTTGGCAGAAACCATAATCTGTCCTAAAATTTTTTCTATCTCTTACTTTTCAGGACGGAGGGAGTACATGTTAGGCGAATTTATTGTTCCGAGATTTAATCCTATGACATCTTGATTGTTGAGCATTTAAGTATGACTATGATAACCAACTACTCACTCTGATCACAAATAGTTATCATTTTGAACGTCAACACGGTTCTTAAAACAAAGCTTTGACTACTAATTTCTATTATAATATATTTATAAAATCCAATAAAATTATAATATTATGAAAGTACTTTTCGAGACAAATCTACATATATGATTTTCATGTATTCAATTTAAATATTTAAAAAGATATTGATAGTCAAAATTTTAAAAGTTTGACTGTATCTATATCCAAAATGATAACTATTTGTGATAAGAGGGAATATATCATTTGAAGAAAAACTTCATATTTTAGTCCTAAGAATTCCGCCTTTGAGCCAATATACATGGATGCTAGATTGGTTGGACTAGCACGAGTTGGCTAGGTACGTACGTCATGTATGTCAGACTTAAAACGGGTAGAAGTTAGTATTCTTGAAAACAAGGCAGTGAAACGCAGTACATCCTGTATATGTGATACGCAGTGAAACAAAGAAATTGGAGTTTAACCAAGTGAAGTTAATGAAATATTCTACAGGCGGCGTCTGCAAGGAGGGGCACATGCACCACAGGGTATTGTGACAACACTCAGTTTACCATTCTCCGAACAAAAAGATACCTAGTGATCTAACTCTATAGTCTTGTACATTGATTTCGTAAGATCATAAATCTAACATATATATTTAAAATTGACTAAAAGTACAATACAAATAGTTCTAAGGTCTTAAAAATCCCAAACCACTAAAGTTGGAATCAATTCAATCAACAAATTTGATCCATTGAAGATGTGATCTTGTAGTACTTTTAAAATTATTGGGGGTGCCGAGTCATAGTACCGCCCTTGGTGAGGATATATGTATCGTATCAGACGTCTTAGTCCTATACGGCAACACGGTAACACCTCCTCTAGGAGCAATTGCCTAACCTTATCGACATGTGTATCCCATTCTCACCTACACAGCCATGCCTACATCTCTCTCTCTCTACCCCTGCTGGTGAAAAAGTTGTTACCATTGAGTTCTCCAACGAGAGGCTAATCGGATCCCTTGGGCAAGCACATGACCTCCACCCCCTTCTCTCTCTCTCTATGCAACTTGCGCTCAAGGAAGAGCATGCGTCATGGTCGGAGCTCCTATGGAGGTTTCCCTTTCTGTGGAGAGGTCAAAGTTCATCAGTCTTATCACCATTGAGACTGGATCTGGGAGGGTCAAGGCTAGAGGAGCTAAGGCTGCGGATGCTGATCAAAAGATGAAGTGGTTTGGGCGAGGCATGAGGAGGTGCTGGTGTTGGGAAGGAGGTCTTAGCCACTACAATAGGCTAATTAGATCTAGTTTGTTGTACTCGGTTGACGGTTGTTCACTTCTTGCAATCCTTTTTCTCAATTGTTGCAAGGAATGTTGGATTTTTGTTCAGTGTGTCATATCAAAATGTTGTAGTAACTTTGTGTTTGTTGCAGCCGAGGTCTTGATTTGTTACCCTCGAGTCATTTTTTGTTGCATTTGTTTTGTTATTTTGTTGCTACATTTTTGTTTCCATGGGTTGTTTGCATCTAGATTTTTTATTGCAAGCTTTATTATTTCTTGTTGCAACTTGATGTTTTTTTGTTGCAAACATTATTAATCTTTGTTGGAATTGGATGTTTTTTTCCGAGCTTTATTAATCCTAGTTGCAGTTGGATGTTTTTTGTTGCAATCTTTAATGGTCTTTGTTGGAATTGATTTTTTTGCAGAACATGATTGGATGAATCGGACCAACAATTCACAACGGAGCTCTCCAAGGCACAAATGTTTTTTATTTTTCTTTCAAATATGATGATTGATCGCATGGTGGTTATTGCAGACAAGTGAATCTCGAGAGAGACCATAGTTGTTGCATGGATAGGGTGTCGTATTGGCCGGCGGCCTCTCGGTGTTGCCTTGTCGAATGATGGATAGAGGAGCGGGATCTGATGGTTGGGAACTGGGCTCTAAATGAGATCGAACGGTAAATGGAGCATACAATAGAAACTCTCCCATCATAAGTCCGAGTTCAAGCAACGTCGGGAAATTACTATGATGAGAATGTACGATACAAATCATATTGTATCAGATGTCTTAGTCCTATACGACCACATGGTACTAACACCTCGTCTAGGAGCAACTGACTAACCCTATCCACAATAGCTGTATATCCCATTCCCACCTATACAGCCATGCCTACATATCTCTCTTTCTTTTACCCTGCTGGTGGCCAAGTCACTACCATCGAATTCTCCAACACGAGGCTAATCGGATACCTTGGGCAAGCACATGACCTCCTCCCCTTCTCTCTCTCTCTCTCTGCACAACCTGCGCTCAAGGAAGAGCATGCGTCATGGTCGGAGCTCCTATGAAGGTTTCCCTTTCCATAGAGAGGTCAAAGTTCATCAGACTTGTCCCCATTGAGGCCGGATCTAGGAGGGCTGGGGCCAGAGGACTGGGGCTGCAGACGTCAAGCAAAAGATGATGCAGTTGGGGTGAGGCGCGAGGAGGTGCTGGTGATGGGAAGGAGGTCTTAGCCACTGCAAGAGACTCACCGGATCTGGTTTGTTGTACTCGGTTGTTCACTTCTTGCAATCTTTTTTCTCAATTGTTCCAAGGAATGTTTGATTTTTGTTCAGTGTCATATCAAAACGTTGTAGTAAGTTTGTGTTTTTTGCAGTCATTTTTTGTTGCATTTGTTTTGTGGTTTTGTTGCCATGGGTTGTTTGCATCTAGATTTTTTGCTACAAGCTTTATTAATCCTTATTGTAACTGGATGTTTTTTTGTTGTAAACTTTATTAATCTTTGTTGGAACTAGATGTTTTTTTTGGTATGAGCTTTATTAATCCTTGTTGTAGCTGGATGTTTTTTTTGTTGCAAACTTTATTAGTCCTTGTTGCATCTGAATTTTTTTGCGAACATGGTCGGATGAATCGGACCAACAATTCACAGTGGAGCTTTCCTAGGCACGAATATATTTTTTATTTTTCTTTCAAATTGGATGATTCATCGCAGGGTGGTTGTTGCAGACAAGTGAATCTCGAGAGAGGTCGTAGTTGTTGCATGGATAGGGTGTCGCCGTGGCTGGTAGCCAGAGGAGCGAGGCAGCATAGTTGTTTCTGCAGCCTCCTCTTGGTGCTACCTCGTCGAATGACGGATAAAGGAGCGGGATCTGACGGTTGGGAATTGGGCTCTAAGTGAGATCAACCGGTAAAGGGAGCATACGTCCGAGTGCTAGCAATGCCCATATAAGAGATATGTTAGGTTCACTCAGCTATTTTTATATGGTAGTTCAAACAGAGGATTAGATCACAATGTTGACATGTATACAATTTTCCAATTTTCTTACAAAGTGCCAATTCCAAAGTGCATTGTATCGGATGAGTATGGATACATTTCGATGTGTGCATCAATATGTAGGCTATTCATGCTATCATGGAATAAGGCTTTTTCTTGGTCTTTCCTTAGAAATTTATTGGTTGTAAGCATAACACTTAACAACATCTGATTGGACTCTTTTGAGGAATTACCAAAATATAATACCTCCATAATGAATTTATTTTTTTACAAATTATTTTGCTTCGATAATTTTAAAATAAAGAATATACTTCAATGGCTAAATGCTTCGCCATTTCAAGTCAAATATAGATTAACATTAAAATTACAACAACACACCGATAAATTTGTAGAGGTGATGCAATCCATTGGTGGTGCATACTTTAGTTTAGCATTGTTACTTTTGGCCGAAGTCTGAGTCCAATTTAAGTTACACACTACAATAGATGGAGTTGGTTAGTGTTCTTTCCAAGTTGGGAAATGGGGTATTTTACAAGATCAATTAAATAGTTAAGTGCTCTCCTATTTCTTTCATGTAGTGTAAAACTAGAATATAGAAGGACAAGGTACACAATAGGTCATTTTGGTATTTTCAGACATAGTTGATCATAAAGAAACCTATTCTAAAAGTTCTAGCATTAATGGACGGGTTGATATCAACAAAATGGTGATATGAGAACGCCATTGTTTTGTTGGGATGTCCTTTATGGAACAAGAACCAAAACTCATTCGTCATAGTAGCTTCACTCAATTTTAGTAGGTGGTGCCACAATGGAGGTTAGAATCATTATGTTCACAATCACCTTGTTTCACAAAAAAATTGTAACAATATCCAACAAGTGCTTGAATAAATGATACTCAAGGTTATCAGAATTCAGACCTATGTGTCAGTGTGCAGTGGTTGTTATGAAATGTTGTATAGCGAAGCATAATCATTAGGGGTGGGCATTTTTAAACCGAAACCGAATTACCAAACCGAACCGAACCGAATTAACCGATTATTTCGGTTTATTCGGTTTTCGGTTTTCGGTTCGGTTTTGTTTTGCTATAATTCGGTTTAAGGTGTTCGGTTCGGTTTTTGACTTCCAAGAACCGAAATAACCGAATAACCGAATAGCCCACATACAATACCACTTTTATAATATTCTTCCTAAAATTACTAAACAATTCTCATATTCTAATACATTTATGTATATGTTTGGTATATTCACATGTTCTATTATACTTATATTGTAATAATCTATGAATATTGTGTAGGTTTAACCCTAATCTATGTTGCGATATGAGAAGGACTAAATCTAATCTACCTAGTGTTTATTCATATTTCGGTTAATCGAAAAACCGAATTAACCGAACCTTCGGTTAATTTGGTTCGGTTTTTTTTATTTTGGTCTGAGAAATTCGGTTGCTAGTTTCCAAAAACCGAATTATTTTAAAACCGAAAAAACCAAACCGATCAAACCGAAAAAACCGAATGCCCACCCCTAATAATCATAGGCATAACATACACATTACCCATTAGTCTTATGTGTAACAATAGTTTTAGAAGGGGTAAATGGAATGCTGATCGATCAATTGAGTGAAAATGGAAGTTATTACACTAACTAAAAGCATACATCCATGCCACTATCAAACAATAAACATTCTAAGAAGAAATTGCTTTTGCATGCCTGCATTGTAATAGTTGAGATGAGGATAAAAAACTAAATTAGTTGAGTAATTTAAATTCCACATAACAAGTTCTTTTTACCTGTCAACTATTTGATACTAAGGAACGGATTACATATCTAGTGCAAACATTCAAATTGCTTTGTTTGTAGTAACAAATCAACAAAGAAAAAGGTAAATAATAGAGAGATATCTTATGGAGTACTACACAACCCTTTAACATGAAGTTAGGATAAACAAAAAGAAAACTTAGTTGCAAAAAAAGAGATTTTGCACACTTGTTTTTCTATTTCCTTTTAATTTACACAATATTTTCTCTTTTTTATTCTTTACACAAATATATAGAATTTAGACTTACACAGAAGAAAACTAATTTGTTAACTACTTTAAATTTTATGTTGATTTTATGGTCAAACCAAACTGATTTCCATGAACATAGCCACTAGTTTGCATTAGATATACTACCTAACTATAAAAAAGAAATAATGTAGCTAACAAATGTGTTGAAACATGAGCCAAGAATTGAAAATACTGCATGCACATAAATTTTCTTGTAGTTTCTTTACAAAAATCAAGCCCCACTATCACTGTGTCGTTGCAATTGATCTAACCATTGATTTTGTAAATTGTTTGTCATTACCGTGATTGTTTATCTCTTAAAATTAGATATAAGATTCTTGTCTCCCATCCCACTATCGCCAATGGCCACGTCTCACCTTTTAATTGTTCTCACCTTCTTCCTCATCTCCCACTGCCACGTCCTACCCTGCCCCTAGTTTGCGGCCACCTCTCACACTATCGATATCTCATCACAACTAATTCACACATTGATTTTGTAATAATTTTGTCATTAATGCAACTGTCTTTTTCTAAAACTCTAACATTGGATTTTCGCCTCACCAAGTGTCTGATTCTCACTTTTTAAATGTAACACCATTCTTCCCCATCTCCGACCTCAGCCTCCTATTCGCTGTCGCCTAGCGGCCATGTCTCACCTTTTAATGGGAATTCCACCTCCTTTCTCATCTCCCACCATATGTCTTACTCTACCCTTGTTTTGCGATCACATCTCATACTATCGATATCTCATTGCAACCCATTGTTTTATAATAAGTTTGTTATTAATGTAAGTGCCTTTTCAGGAAAATCTAGCATTGGATTCCGCCTCACATTAAAATGTAACCATGTCGTTCCTCATCTCCCGCCATGGCCTCCTACCCCACTCTCGCCTTCTAGGCACCTCTTGCACTGCTGTATATACCACCATATCACCAGAGCCATTCGTAGATCCTGCCTTCCCATACCGGTGTTGCGATTGCTAGCCCTTGCTATCTCACAGGTGTCTTGCTTATTGCTCACCTCCTGGACCTCCTCCCTCAAGATCCATGTCTACGCCATTCCCATTGTAGTGATGCCTTTCGCCATCTCCTATCGATGTTGTCCTCACGCTTGTCTTTGCAGTCACTCCTAAAACTAGGTTCGCCTGCCCGTTTGATGAAGTGAGATCAGGGCTGGTAAACCTTAGAATCAAAGTGCTAATCTCGAAGCAGATTCAATAATCCAAAAGTGTGACTTTGGGGAAAACATGTACTTTCTAATATTTCTTATAAAAGATCCAGTATCCGCTGTTTAGCGAGCTAATATGTATATCATTACTTGTTTAGAAAAAATAGCACGACCAATATGATCATTTGAGCCGTCAGAAAGAAATCTAGACAATAGTGTTCGTAATAGGATATATATTTCAAGTAGTAAATGCTTAATCCTTCTGGTAGGTGAATAACCAAAAGTTAACCAGAAGGACCGAAATGGCGACTAGAGGGGGGGAGGGGGTGAATAGGAGCCAAATAAAAACTTCCCCTCTAAAAGCACCCAAGCATCTCCTCTGAAAAGGCAACAAAAAGGAATAATAAATCCAGTACTGGACAAAAGAGTATTCTAGTCACTTTTCCTAAAGCACCAACTAAAGTGCTAAGTCAGAGCAGTACTGGATAGATGTACAAAGCTATCATGAAAACAGTAAAAATAGTATGATCTTAAAGACAAGAACTGAGATAACCTTTGATCGGCTGAGAATCTTGATCTGTTCTTGCTCATGGGGTATTAATGATCAATGTGATCTTGGATCAACTCTCATATGCCCTATTAAGCTAGATCAAGGCATGATAAACTCCCAAAACAAAGAGAACGCGAACTGTTGAGGTCTTTCTTCTTGCCACAACAGATCGGTTTAACATCAAGAACTTAGATAAAGGAGTTGCTGAGGGCCTAGATGATTGATATGTGTTTCAGAGATACACCATCCATCAATCACTCATTCTTGGCTCAAGATCAAACAAGGATAAAAAGGAACCAAAAGAGTGAAGAAGGAGATAATTGCAAACAAAACAAAGCAAGAACTAGAATGAAAGCATAAACATGAACAAGATTATTGTACTAGAACTTTTCTATTTCTTGGAAGGATGGTTTACAAAGTCTCACAACTAGGTGGGCAAAAGCTCAGAGAGTATCATGATACCAAAATCCTTCACAAGACACACACAGGGAGAGGCACCCCTCCCCCTCTATTTATAGCACTCTAGGAGTAATCTCCACGATTAGATGATCTTCTTGAACATCAAAAACCTCATCAAGGGTGCAGATTCCCTCCCACTCTCATACATGGGCTAACCAAAAACCCAATAACATCACGGGTTTTGACCATACCCTTTAACATGATAGTTTTAGCTTTCTTGACCGTTTTAGACCTAGACTTCTCCCTGAGCCTAGTCCTG
This sequence comes from Otatea glauca, assembly GCA_036346275.1. Classification (NCBI taxonomy): domain Eukaryota; kingdom Viridiplantae; phylum Streptophyta; class Magnoliopsida; order Poales; family Poaceae; genus Otatea; species Otatea glauca. The sequence continues at coordinate 14,253,271 of CM070732.1, read as the reverse complement.
GTCCATGCCATTGCCTGCCACGTCCTTCACTTTAGTCCCTTATCTTCCTGGCTCGCAACCACCTCCTGACCTTAGTCATCTTCCGAAGTCCTTTGACCGTTCTGGACCTCAACTCTTGGCTGAGACCTCTTAAGACCACTCTTACATAGGTCTAGACCACTCACTAAAAGGTCCTGACCACTCCCTTAAGTGGTCACGACCACTCCTGTAGAGGTCTAGACCACTCATCAAGTGGTCACAGGGTTCACGACCACTCTTTGGGAGATCATGACCACTCCCTAAGTGGTCACAGTTGATCACGACCACTCCTACAGTTGTCATGACTACTCCCTGGGAGGTCACGACCACTCCCTGAGTGGTCATAGTGGTCACGACCATTCCCTGAGTGGTCACAGTGGCTTACGACCACTCCCAGAGATGTCACAGTGGCTCACGATCACTCCTAGAGAGATCCTTGAAGGTCTAGATCAGTGGTTTAGACTACTCTTACAGTGGTCACAACCACTCTCTTAGAGGTCACGACCTCTCTAGGGACGACCTCCTTAGTGAACGACCTCTCTAGGGACGACCTCCTTAGTGAACGACCTCTCTAGGGATGACCTCTCTAGTGAATGACCTCTCTAAGGATGACCTCTCTAGAGACGATCTCGCTAGTGGTCACAAAGCCCATGACCACTCAAACCAAATTGCTCAAAGACAAAGCAAACTCAAACCTGAGCACCAAAGGCTCAAAATACAGTTAATTACTCATCACAAATATGAGTAGACTACCACATGGTCTCTCATAACCAAAACTGGAATGGAGAGAAAATGATCTATGAGGACACCTGATCTGAGTTTTTTTAGAGAAAAAAGAATAGATCTAATTTGTTGGGTTTAACATTCTCTCCTTCCCTCCTTAATATACGAGTCAACTATTTAATTAAGAGAAAAATATATAATAAACCTGTATTATATAATTCTTTAATGAGTAGACTTCTTCCCCTCTTGCTATACATTAAGCCGTTCTTCAATTGTTTCCTCGTTTAACTGGTTTCCATTTCTTGCCATCTTGTTTGTAGATGTTCTTTTGTGAAGAGAGAACAACATTCTTGATTTCTCTGGTTATTGTAATCAGAGCTTTTTGCATGGTCATTTTACATGGGTTCCGTGACCAATCTTTCATGGTTTACAGGCGAATTTGATCTCCTCCAAAGATCCCAGCTTGCCACACAAATCATATAGTTTTGAGTTCTTTCTGATCAGATTGAGAAGATGGGTGGACTTTGCTGTTCGGGAGGACTCGTGTTGGGCTCCTCATCATCTTCTGATGAGGGAACCTTTGCTTCCCATGAGGAGACGCTGCTGCAGCAGCAGCAGCTGAAGTTGCAATCTGCTGGGAAGAGGCGCAGCAGGAAGACAGTGCCGGAGATGACAGATGAGCTTGAGAAGGATGGTGAAGTGCCACTGCCGATCTCCAAGGAGGCGGCATTGCTTGACAAGGGGAAAGCAAAGGCAAGTGCTAGATAATAGTATTCTTGATGCTTGCTTCGTGGTCTTGCTTTGATAGAGTTCTTGTTTGATCCATTGGTACAAGAACTGCCTGACAAGTTCACAAGTGTGGTGTTTCAGGGAAAAGAATTTGTTGGGACATCATCATTCATAAGGGAGTTTGATATAATTGATGAATTTGTTAGTACGAGTGACTGTTCTATATTTGTTAGTCTGGTGAGGAGGTTAGGAATTCGTCATTTCTACACAGCAGTGGACATGGCATGGCATTGGAAATTCATCCATTCTATCCCAAGCATATGGAAATTAGTTATGAAAATTCCAAAAAGAAAAACATTGCATTGCTTTGAGACAAGTTTTTATGGGAAGTAAGCATAGTGTAATTATGTTCACAATGCCTTCCCTGTTTGATTGAAATTGATGTTTATTTTTCTTGTCAAAACATATTCACAGTTCACTGAGTTTTTCACAGATCATTTATAAAAGTCATATATTTTGTGAATTAAAAAAGAAAAGCATAGAAACACCTCTCAAAAAGAATTTGTAAAATGCTTGTATGATTAATCATGTTTATGTCAATCAAACTATCCTATTAGAAGAAATTCCACTGATGTTATGTCTCTTTGATCTTACAGGCATAAGAAATGGACATATTTCTCAGTGAAACCTGCAAAGTAAAGTCAGGCAAGTCAGCAGAGAATTCCAACACAGCACGCACTAGAGCGTTGACCTCAAAAACCGCAATTTTCAGCATTATGACCTGTATTGCTGCCAAAGAAAGTAGGACTATAGAGATCCTGGCCTTTGAGATTGCGAACACAATTGCTAAAGGCTCCAATCTGATGAATTTCCTGTCTGAACAAAGCATAAGGCACCTGGAAGCTGTGATGCTTCAGATCCAAGGCATCCAATGTCTGATTTCAGATGATTGCAACTAGGGGTGAAAACGGGTCGGATACGGGTGGATATTGCTCTTCCCGTATCCTAACCCATATTTTCCCCTCAGATTCATAATCGGATACAGGCTAGCCAGATACGGATATGAATCTGGGTTATTTGGATATGGATACAGGACGGATATGTGACGGATTCGGGTCGGGAACAGATAAAGTTATACGGATAATGCGTGCATACATAGAGTACTATATATTGAATCAAACCAAGTGTGCAAACTGGATAATATCCTAATCAAACTTATTAACAGCTTGTGACTCGTTAGGACCCAAGTGTTCAACTGATTAATAGCTCGTGGCCTTTTCCAATCATTGAATATCATACTAATGTTGACGGGGGCCTAGCTGGGTACTTCAAGAACTATAGAGTGGGATTAGGTGCTAATCTAACGCACCATGACCTCCATAAAAGACCGAAGCAGGTGCTTTGAACAGGGGGGATCAGCACATGATGCACCCAACAAGATCGTGAGATGATTATCTAACCATAAGTGTTAAATTGTATATCCCTTTTGGGACAACAACATATATACTCTTCAATCGAAGATCATTCATATATCCTTGCATATCTAGATTATGCATATCCAAAATAGGTGTAGCTTGCATATTGGCAGGAGGTGGTGGCGGCCTAACCATGCCATGAACGGGCATCATTCCATATCCAGAATGGAAATTTGACTTGCAGAGATGTAAAAACCCAATAAAGACTAAAAAGTCAATTTCGAGATACTTTTCTAGGAAATGAATATTGACTAAAGTGGAAGTCACTTCTGTGTTGGTGGTCAACAAACCAAATAGCTCAATAGAAATTTGAAACACAATACCTGATGGTGTGCCGCGGTGCTCCCCTTTCGTGTCTTTCTTTTAAGCATAAGAGACAGTGATTGGCCGGTGTCGGGGTTTCGAGTCACCGGCAAGTAAATTTATAAGTCTAAGGGGCCGCGCGCTTCCTCTCCTTGAATGTTTAGATTAAAAAGCCCAAGATGTATACTGGTTCGGGCTAAATATCCCTACTCCAGTTCGTGTGGTGTTTATCGTATTGCTTTAGGTGCAGAAGACTGCACAGTGTTTACAAGCGGGAGCTGGGGGCTCGAACGAGAGAACGTAAACAGCCTATTCGTTGGGGGATCTAGAGAAGAGGGCGAGAGAGACCGTTCGTTCGTCCGTCCGTTCTCCAGAAGACCCTGCCTCCCTTTATATAGTCGGAGGGGGCAGGTTACATAGAAAGTCGGGAGAGGGAAGGATGAAGACATCTATGCTAAGAGTTCTGACCCTCGGTCTTGGTGGTTGGTCGACCTCCCCTTCTGCCCATACCGGGTTGGTGGGCTCATCGAGTAGATCAGTTAGCTGCTTCATTGGGAAACAGCGCACCTGCCTTCTGCGGGCCTGACGGGCACTGACGTCATATTGCGTCTTTGGTGCTTCCTTGGGAGGGAGCGTGTCTCTATACTGTGCGTGACTGGACAATGAGACTGGAGTCTTGATTTTAGCAACCTTCGTACTGTCTTGGGAAGGAGCCACTTGCCCCCGCACGGTCACTTTGAGCGGTCATGTCCGTAGACCACGTGGCCGATGGCCGGCGGAGGCTTGACACTTGGCCCTTGGCGGAGATTGCCTCAGCTTTGTTGGAGCCGGTGGGGAGTTCGACCTGTGGCGGGGGTCGGACGCCCTGTTAGGTCGGGGACGACCTTGGAGCAGCTTGTTAGGTCGGGGTCGAGTGTCCTTTGTGGACCCGTGAAGCCTTTGGTCGAAGCCGGGCATGGGACGACCCGTTCGTTACTCCGGGCCGCTGGGGTACCCATTGTATGAATACTCATCAGTAGCCCCCGAACCCCCGAGCGAGTTCGTTAGATGCGGTCGGGGGTTGAGCTTGGTCGGTAAAGCATGGTCAAAGGCGGTGGCCGGATTTGGTCGGCTGGTCCGACCGACCTGGTTGGTTGGCTCCAGCCTGGTGTGCTTCGGGCGCATCCGGCAGCTGCTGAGGGACCTATCGGGGGTACCCCTGCCGCCAAAAGTTTTTTAATTGCTTGGTTGTGCGTGTCGTGCATGGTTTTGCACGTCTTGACCATTCGTCTTCTCAGCCGCTTCGGGATCCGGCGAAAGGCGCTTCGTTTTCCTGTGTCTGGCATTTATGCGGAGTCATTTGATCTTCCTTCCTTTGGGTATATAAGGGTACCACCGCTTGCTTGAATGGTTACCCCCAGCCTAGAATCCTCTTTTTCAATCCTCTAATGGCTTCGGCGCATCCGCTGGTCTTTGGCTTTGGTGACGATGTCGAGGTGGTGGAAGAGGATCCCTTGGCCGAGCTCTGGGCTGAGCGTGACCAGGCGATGGCCGAGCTCATGGAGGAGGAGGCCGTGGCCCGTGACACCGCCGCCATCGACGCGCTGCTCGGGGTTGTTCCGAAGCTCTTCGTGGTGAGGGGCGCCCTCTTGGAGGCGATGGTGTGTGCGCACGGGTAGCCGTCAGTGCGTCTGCACTGACGCAATCTGAAATTCGTGATATAATACGTGGTGCTGAAATAGCTCCACCATATTATGTAACTCCATATCATGTAACATTGTGTAATGTTTGAGCTTGTCGGCTTATAATAAAATTTCCCTTTTTTTTGCGATTGATGCATCTGTATGACGACTTCGCTTCAGGCGCCCCCCTTTTTTTTAGACCACTTGTGCCCCCGAGGGTCAGCAGCCAGTGCGTGACTATTTTTCTTAAGTACGGGCATTCAAATGCCTCGGTCGGCGTGGACGACCGGATGCCTCTCGGGAGGTTCCGATGTCCGAGTGCTCATTTAACGTCGTAGCTAGACGCTGTCTTGGTCGGCGTGGATGACCAGATGCCTCTCGGGAGGTTCTGGTGTCCGAGTGCTCGTTTAATGTCGTAGCTAGACGCGGCCTTGGTCGGCACGGATGACCAGATGGCTCTCGAGAGGTTCTGGTGTCCGAGTGCTCGTTTAACGTTGTAGCTAGACGCGGCCTTGGTCGACGGGGACGACCAGATGCCTCTCGGGAGGTTCTGGTGTCCAAGTGCTCATTTAACGTCGTAGCTAGACGCGGCCTTGGTCGGCACGGACGACCAGATGCCTCTCGGGAGGTTCTGGTGTCCGAGTGCTCGTTTAACGTCGTAGCTAGACGCGGTCTTGGTCGGCGTAGACGACCAGATGCCTCTCGGGAGGTTCTAGTGTTCGAGTGCTCATTTAACGTCGTAGCTAGACACGGCCTTGGTCGGCTGGGACGACGAGATGCCTCTCGGGAGGTTCTGGTGTCCGAGTGCTCGTTTAACGTCGTAGATGGACGGTGCCTTGGTCGGCTGGGACGACCAGATGCCTCTCGGGAGGTTCTGGTGTCCGAGTGCTCATTTACCGTCGTAGTTGGATGTTTGCTCGTTTAACGTCATAGCTGGACGGTGGCTCGTTTAACGTCGTAGCTGGACGGTGCCTTGGTCGGCTGGGATGACCAGATGCCTCTCGGGAGGTTCTGGTGTCCGAGTGTTCGTTTACCGTCGTAGCTGGACGGTGGCTCAGATCGGTCGGGATGACCAGATGCCTCTCGGGAGGTTCTGGTATCCGAGTGCTCGTTTAACGTCATAGCTGGGGGCGGCCTTAGGTCGGCTGGGACAACCAGATGCCTCTTGGGAGGTTCTGGTGTCTGAGTGCTCGTTTAACGTCATAGCTGGACGAGGCCTTAGGTCGGCTGGGACGACCAGATGCCTCTCGGGAGGTTCCAGTGTCCGAGTGCTCGTTTAACGTCATAGCTGGACGTTTGCTCGTTTAACGTCGTAGCTGGACGGTGGGCATCCATCCCGAGTCCTCGTCTAGCGAGGGTAGTTGCGAGAGGAGTGGCCACTGTCTATCCCACGTAGACGCCCCGTCCGCAGGTGTGGGACTTGGAGGGGGTGAGTGAACGCGCGTTGGTTTGAACGCCGTGCTCGTGGAGCTAATAACGGGTGATCCGAGTGAGTCCTTGGAGGTCCCTCCCAAGGAGGACCCTTCCAAGCAGACGGTCCCAGCGTAGGGTGTCCGGCCCACTGGGGACGGCTCATGAGAAACCTTTCTTTACTCGATCCCGTATCGGACTCTAGGTCGTTCGTCGACCCAGAGCACAGCTGGCTGCCACCCATAGATGGGCTCCGCGGGAGAGTGTGAAGTATGGTCTCGGACACGAGTCAAGGCGATTGGGTCGTCAGCCAACCCAACTAGAGGCCCACTGGGAGCTCGCCTTGTATTCGCCCCTTGCTCAAATTTTCATTGGGCGCTCATGCCCAATTGGTGGTCCGCCTTTAGAACCCGTAGCTTTAGGTCGGGCCTTGGCGCGACTTCGGGCTCTTCGCGCCGAGGTCGCGCTGCCCGAAGAGGCCTTTTAGACTCAAAACGGTGCAGCCGATCCGACCCGAAGGCGAAAACCGAAGGGTTCACGGGGCGCACTGCCCGATACGACGTCTATTCGCCTCCGCGCATCTGCGGACTTAAATCGTAGAGGGCATTGGAAACCGTGGGGTTACCGTTTTGCTCGGCGCGTACGGCGGAGGGACGGGACGCGCGACGATTCGTTCGAGGCGGTGTCTGTTCAGCTGGCGCCGGTTCGGCTGGCGCCTGCTCGGCCTTTATAAATTCGGCACGGGGATGCTAGGACGATTGCCTGCCTTTGCCTTTCCTCGTTCTTCTATCCTCGCCTAAGATAGAAAAAAGCAGACAGCAGAAGCCAGAGAGGAGAAAACACCTTCCCCCTTCCTCACCTTTTTTGCTGCTCTTCTTCGAGAATGTCGTAGCCGGAGTGCTCCATCCAGCCCAGCCGCGAGCTCAACCTGGTGAAGAAAGGGTTCCTCCCCTCGCAAAATGTCTCAAGCTGGAGGGTGCCAACGGGGCCGCCGTCCCCTCACCGGGGGACGATGAGATCGTCTTGCCCGCCTCGTTTTACGAGCGCGGGTTCGGTCTTCCTCTGCACCCATTCGTCCAGGGGCTGCTCTCTCACTACAAGGCGGAGGTGCAGCATCTTAACCCCAACGGCGTCCTCCATATCGTGATTTTCATGACGCTGTGCAAGGCGTTCTTGGGTATCGAGCCGCACTGGGCGCTGTGGCGGCACCTCTTCCATGCGCGGGTGAGGAAGGATAAGCCATCGGACGCCCCGGCGCGCATAGGCGGTTGGCACTCCAAATGCGTGTCGGCCGGGGGCCAGACTATATCGACGTGAAGTTGCCGTCGTCGAACCGGGGCTGGCACTCCAAGTGGTTCTATGTTCAACACAAGGGCGCTACGGTCTTCACCGGTCGATTGGTGGCGGGTCCGAGTGGACTGGGCGCCGCCAAGAAGGAGAAGGCCAAGGTGGCGAGATTATGATCGGATCAAGGTCAAAAGGAGCGGGCTCGGCCGTGATCTTTGTCGTCGCGCGCTTTCATGAAGATGCGCGTCCAGCCCCTCATGGGTAGGCTGCTCCCCATGTTCCGATACGGGGGGACGTCTGACCCCATGAGGATGGCGAGGCCAGAACTCTCTGCCTCGGAGGTCGAGGCCCGGGTGTCCGCCGTCACGGGCGGGAGCGCCACCGAAGCGGCGGGCGGACACCCCGAGCCATTCTCGGCAGCTCATCCCTAGACCTGGTAATCCGAGCAAACTTCTTCTTGTTTCCTCCCCCCTTTTCTTTTTCCTAGCATTCGGTCTTGACCGTTGTTTCTGCATTTCTTAGGGGCTTACCGGGATGGTCTCCCGGGTGTTGCTGCCGGGGGAGAAAGCGCTGAGGGCGGCGGCCCGCGCGGGCTCCGCTCAGCTCGGATCCGCGCGCAAGAAGCGCAGGGAGGAGAAGAGGAGGAGGAAGAAGAAGGAGCGCACGGTAAGGGCCGCGCGCGGTGAGGAGGTGTCCGAAACGACCGCCGTCGAGACGGGCGGTGCGGGGTCGACTTCTAGTGATGGTAGTGGGAGCAGCGACGCCGACCCGTACCGTTGGTCTGACCTCGGGCCGTCGAGCGGCGGAGGTTCGGTGGTGGGCGACCGCGCGGGCGCCATTGTGGTCGTGCCCCAGGTGGAGGTGTCCCCGGCGGAGGAGTCCTCGGGGAAACGGAGAGCCGACTTGCCTCCGCGAGGGGGGCTGGCAAAGAGAGCGCGGCTGCCGTGCACCCGATCGGCGCAGTAAGTGTCCGCTTCTCTCAACTTTGTCGTAGCAGGGTCGTCCGAGCAACCTCTGATCGTTTGTTGTGCGCAGTACCTACACAGGGGTGGCCGTATCGGTGGCAGCACGCCCGGCGGTGGCCCCTCGTGGGCCAGCACCGTCCCTGCAGCCGGCGGGGGTCGAGGAAACGTCGGCGGAGCTAGAGCAGCTCGGGGAGACGGTGGGCGCGGCCAGCCCGACAAGGGTCGTGGCAGCGCAGGCGATGTTGGAGCCGCCGACGGCCGACGCCGGTCGCGGCAGCCAGGTCGGCCGGGCATGAGGGAGATCCGCCGATCCTTGATGAATCGGGGCTCCCTTCTGCGGTTGAGGGAGGTCGGGAGGAGCTCCCGCCACCACCGCCGGGGAGCCCACCGGCACACGCGGTCCGGGCTTCCGGGGCGATGCTAACGCCGCCGCCCGGGAGCCCGTCGGCGGGAGCGGTCCAGGCGTCGGAGTTAATCCCTTTGGAGCCGCAGGGGGAGGCGCCGAGTGGCCTCCCACAGACACAAACTGCTGGCGCCAACCCAGGGGGGTCTGCTCAGCTGCCCTCGCCTGCGTTGATATGGTCGGGAGGCGACCAGACCAGCGGACCTTCCCTCACGCTGGATGACCCGGCGGAACGCAGCGAGTGGGATGCTTTTCGGGATGGCGTCGGCGCCGTGGCGATCGCAAGCGCGATCGGGAGGGTCGGCTCGTGCTCGACTATTCGGCGGAGATACTGGGCGCGATCGAGGAGATCCTCCCGGTTGGTGCGGTAAGTCGGCAGAACTTGGCTTTTGCAGCTTTTGACGGATTCGTCGTAGGCTAATAGAGTGTCGTGCTTTGCAGCGCTTGCGGGCCCGTTCGGGGAAGAAGTCTCTGTTCCTCTGGGGTTTACAAGGCCGGAAATTGGTCGCTGAGGAAGAGCGCGATAGGCTGTGTCCCGAGCTGCGCAACGCTCAGGAGGCCTTGGTTCGTGAGCAAGAGGCGGCGGAGAAGGCCCGCCAGGAGCTGGGTCGGGCCACCCAGGTCCTGCTTGACGAGCGCCAGGCGAACCAGTCCTTGGCGGCACGGGTGTCGGAGCTTGAGTCCCTTTTGGGGGTGGCCAGCAGCGCCAAGGATGCCGCCGTCGCCGCCGAAGGGACCCCGCGGTGGGAGGCGGACCGCCTTCAAGGCGAGCGGGATCAAACCCGAGAGGGCACTGAGCAGGCGAAATCCGAGCGTGATGTTGCTCGGGAGGCGCTGGCCAAGACCGAGGAGGAGCTTCGCGCTCTGACGAGCTCCACGGCCGGTAAGTGGCCGAACTCCTTAATCGATTTTGCAATCGTGGCTCGTTGGCTGCGCCTTCTGACGCCGTCCCGATCTGTAGAGCTGCAGATGAACCTTGGCAGCGCCGTGGAGGCGCGGAGAGAGGCGGTGGAGGCCCGCGACGCGACAATCACGGCGCGGGACGCGGCCTTGGTGGAGCTGCTGGTGGCCGAGGGAGAACGGTCCGACCTGGCCACAGAGTTGGGGACCCTTTCGCAAGGTCGGCCAGGACATCTGCGACCGAGTGCTTGGAGCCACGCCGGGCCCTAGCTCGCTCGCCACCGCGCTGGCCCGAGTGCCGGAGCACGTCGAGAGCTCGGTGAGCGAGGGTGCCGTGCTCGGAGCTTCCTCGGCACTTGTCCACAAGGTCTCTTACTACGACGGCATCGACCTCGCCGTCGTCAGCAGCGGGATTGCGGGGAACCGGACTGACGAGGAGGTCGATAGGCTCGAACTTCAGGTTGAGCCGCACGCCTGGATGATTGCCGACAGGATTGCGTCGGGGAGCATCCTCCACGAAAAATAAGGAGGAATTAGATGTTTTTTTTGTAAAAGACCTTAGCAAGCAATAAACTGAAGGTTTGATGAGCTCCAATCCGTCTTTCGTATTCTCCTGTTGTGATAAAACGCTCGGCGACCGTAGCTCTAGAAACCGCAAGGGTTGGTTGAGCGTAGGTCGGAGCGTTACCATTTATGAAGGAGGCGCGAAGGGGACTGGGGCTTTGGCTATGAAGCATTTATGCGCATTTGCACAGGATAGGAGTGTCCCCGAACACCCAAGGGCCACCCCGTTCGGGAACTTCCTTCTTCCGCAAAGAGCCACTTAGTAACCGTAGCCGCTGGGGCGTAGGCCGTAGCACTTGGGTCGAGAGGGTTACCGCCTAGGAGGGGCCCTATGGTTGGTCGGGTCACCAACCTGTGAAAGAGCGCGAACTAGCTGTGCTCGCGTGGGAACGGGGTGTTCCCGACCGACCGAGGGTTGCTTCGTTCGGGCACTTCCTTCTTCCGCAAAGCGCTACTTCGCAACCATAGCCGCTGGGGCGTAGGCCGTAGCACTTGGGTCGAGAAGGTTACCGTCTAGGAGGAGCCCTGTGGTTGGTCGGGTCACCGACCCGTGTGAGCGCGCCGAGCGGAAGCAACCTGTACGAGGGCATCAACAAGCAGCCCCCGAGCGCCGTGCGGCGTCCGGGCGCTTGGAAGAAGGGTAAAAAAGGCGCAAAGGACAAGAAAGAGTTTTAAGGGTAGAAACGCCTTAACTTTTCTATGTTCCATGCGTTGGAGATGACGTTGCCATCCGTGTCCTTGAGTCGGAAGGTGCCGGGTCGGAGAACCTCCACGACGTTGAAGGGGCCTTCCCAGGGCGGTGAGAGCTTGTGCTTGTCTTTGCTAGACTGAACCCGGCGCAGGACCGTGTCACCAACGTTGAAGGAGCGGCTTCGGATCTGACGACTGTGGTAGCGTCGCAGCGCATGCTGGTACTTGGCTGATCGTAGAATGGCCACGTCACTCGCCTCGTCGAGCTAGTCGATGGCGTCTTGTTGCGAGACGAGCCCCCGAGCCTCGTTGAAGGCTTGTAGTCTTGGGGCGCCGTATTCCAGGTCGGTTGGCAAGACGGCTTCAGCACCGAACACCATGAAGAATGGTGTAAACCCGGTCGCCCGGGTCGGTGCAGTCCACAGGCTCCAGAGGATGGAAGGTAACTCGGCCACCCATCGTCCCGCGAATCTCTTTAGCCGACTGAAGATTCGTGGCTTGAGCCCTTTGAGAATCATGCCGTTTACTCGCTCGGCCTGGCCGTTGGTCCGCGGATGGGCCACGGCTGCCCAATCTACGCGGATGTTGAAGTCGTCGCAGAACTCGAGGAACTCCTTCCCCGTGAACTGCGTGCCGTTATCGGTGATGATGGAGTTCGGGACTCCAAAGCGGAAGACAATGTCGCGGATGAAGTTGGCCGCCTACACCGATGTGATGCTGGCGACCGGCTTGGCCTCTATCCACTTGGTGAACTTATCCACTGCGACAAAGAGGTGGGTAAAGCCCCGGCGCCTTTACGAAGGCCCGAGCGGATCGAGTCCCAGCACGCGAATGGCCATGTGACGGGGATCGTCTGTAAGGCCTGTGCCGAAAGATACGTCTGCCGGGCGAAGAACTGGCATCCTTCACAGGTGCGAACGATTTGCTCGGCACCGGCCAAGGCGGTCGGCCAGTAGAAACCTTGCCGGAAAGCCTTTCTTACTAGGGACCGTGGTGCGGCGTGGTGGCCACAGACGCCACCATGGATATCGGCGGCCGCCGCCTTTGGTCGGCGGGATGCATTTTGGAGGACTCGGAGGGCTCCTTTGTAGAGTACTCTCAGGCCAGATTTAAAGATTTTGCCCGACAAAGCGGCGCCGTGCTTCGGTCGAGTCAGTGGGGAGCGATCCATCGGTCAGGTGGTCGATGAAGGGATTTCTCCAGTCGGAGTCGGCCGTCATGGCGTCGCGGCCCGACCCGGCCGACCACTCACCTGACCGATCGGCGGTTTGAGTGGTCGCATCGGATAGGTCGGACGACCGCTCGATCCTGCAGTCGATGGGATGTAAGATTTTGAAGGTCACGAGACAAAGATCCCGGTAGGATGGTCCTCACCGGAGGCGAGATTGGCTAGGTGTCGACCTCACCGTTGTAGCGTCAGTAGCTATGGTGAAGCTCGAAACCTTTGAACCTTTCTTCGAGCTTGCGCACTTCCCGGTAGTACGCGGCCATGCGGGCATCTCGGGGCTCCGCGGCCTTCATGACTTGGTTGACGACGAGCTTGGAGTCTCCGTGGACGTAGAGTCGGCGAGCGCTGAGGTCGACAGCGATCCAGAGACCGTTGACGAGAGCCTCATACTCGACGACGTTGTTGGTCGCATCGAAGAGCAGCCGAATGGCGTACTGGAGCTTGTTCCCGAGCGGGGAGACGATGACGACTCCCGCACCCGCGCCATTCTTGGTGTAGGACCCGTCGAAGTACATTGTCCAGTACTCGGGGTCTTCGAGCGCTGGCGGCGCCTGGGCTTCGGTCCACTCGGCGACGAAGTAGGCTAGGGCCTGCGACTTAATCGCCGTTCGAGGAACGTACGATATGTCGTGGCCGTTGAGCTCGAGTTCCCACTTGGCTATCCTTCCTGAGGCGTCGCGGTTGTGGACGATTTCGCAAAGTGGCGACGAGGTCACCACGGAGATGGGGTGCCGGTCGAAGTAATGGACCAACTTTCTCTTTGTGATGAGCACCGCATAGAGCAATTTTTGCACTTGCGGATACCGAGCTTTTGACTCGGAGAGCACTTCACTGACGAAGTAGACCGACCGTTGTACCTTGTGCACATGGCCTTCTTCCGCTCGTTCTACAACGAGCCGCGCGACAACTGGGTCGTAGTGGCGATGTAGAGCGACAGCGGTTCTCCACGTGCCGGGCGACAGGGCTGGGGTGAGTCAAGAATACCTTGAGTTGGGTGAGGCTTCTGAGCCTCACAGGTCCAGTGAAGTAATTGGAATTCTTGAGCGGCTTGTAAGCGGCATTCCTTCGCCAAGGCGAGACACGAACGGCTTAGGGCTGCAAGGCATCCCGTCAGCTTTTGGACTCCCTTTAGGTTGCCGATCGGGCCCATCCTCATGATCGCCGAGATCTTTTCTTGGTTGGCTTCGATGCCACGCTCGGAGACGATGAAGCCGAGCAGCTTTCCTTTAGGGACCCCGAAGACACATTTCTCGGGGTTGAGCCTTATACGGAACCGTCGGAGGTTCGCAAAGGTCTCTTCCAGGTCGGAGACGAGATCACCGGCCTTCCTAGTCTTGACGACGATGTCGTCGACGTATGCTTCGACGTTACAACCTATCTAGTCATTAAAGCACGCTTGCATACATCGTTGGTATGTAGCGCCCGCGTTTGTCAGATCAAACGGCATCGTTACGTAGCAATATGAGCCGAAAGGGGTGATAAAAGAAGTTGCGGGCTGGTCGGACTCCTTCATCGCTATCTGGTGATAGCCTGAGTAGGCATCCAGAAAGGAAAGGGTTTCGCACCCTGTAGTGGAGTCAACGACTTGGTTGATGCGAGGAAGAGGGAACGGGTCCTTGGGACACGCCTTGTTCAAGCTCGTGTAGTCAATGCACATTCTCCATTGCCCGGTTTTCTTTTTTACAAGGACAGGGTTGGCTAGCCACTCGGGGTGGCGCACCTCTTTTACAAACCCTGCGGCCAAAAGTTTGGCGATTTCCTCCCCTATGATCCTGCGCTTCTCGTTGTTGAAGCGGCGCAGGCGTTGTCGACCGGCCTTGAGCCTGGTCGGACATTCAGGTAGTGCTCGGTGACTTCCTTTGGGATTCCTGGCATGTCGGAGGGCCTCCATGCGAAGACGTCCTTGTTGGCGCGGAGGAAGTCGATGAGCGCGCTTTCCTATTTGGCGGTGAGCGTGGCTCCAACCCGCACAGTTTTGGTTGGATCCTCGGGATCGACCGCGACCTCCTTCGTATCCTCGGCGGATTTGAAGGATCCTGGCCCCGACTTACTGGAGTCGGGGGCAGACTCAGAGGTTTCCCTCTGGAGGCTTGCGAGCTCGGCGGAGGCAATGGCCGCCGACGACTCCAACTACTTCGCGTGGTTGTAGGCAAGCCGAAAAGAGGAGGCCGCGTGATGATCCTCCTTGTGGCCTGCATCTTCACTTGAGGTAGGTGTAGCCGGGACCGCCATGAACTTGGCGTAGCATGGTCTCCCCAGGATGGCGTGGTAGGAGCCGGGAAAATCCGGAACCTCAAACATGAGGGTTTCGGTGCGGAAGTTTTTCGGTCCTCCAAAGGTAACGGGCAGGTCGACCTGCCCGAGCGGGTGAGCCTGGTGGCCCGGGATGACGCCATGGAAGGGAGCCTTGCTCGGTCGGAGATTCGAGCGGGGGATTCCCATGGCGTCGAGCGTCTCAACATAAAGGATGTTGAGATCGCTGCCGCCGTCCATGAGCACCTTCGTAAGGCGCTTCTTCCCCACGATGGGGTCGACCACCACGAGGTATCTCCCGGTGCGGATGTGGTCGGGTGGTCGATCCGGCCAAAGGTGATCGGGACTCACCACCGGAGGTAGTGGGTGACGGCTGGAGTCGCGGTGTGGACCTCGCGGAAGGCGAGCTTGAGACGGCGCTTGTCGGCGTAGCACGCCGGTCCGTTGAAGATCATGAGGCAACCGTCGGGTTCGGGGAACTCGTCGTCTGCCCTTTTTTCCTCGGCACACGGTGCTTGGTCACGCTTCTTTCCCTTCCCTTCGACGGTGTGGGGTGAGGAAAGGAAGTGCTCGAGACTTGCGCAGTCCCGATATTTGTGCTCGACGGGAACCCGTGGTTCGAACACTGGACTCTCCATCGGTTTCGAAATGGTGGGTGCGACGACCGCCATGCCCGTTGCTTGGCGAGGTGGTCGGCGTCGCGACACTGTGGCCCTCTCGGACTGTTTCCCTGCGCCGCTTGTCGGAGCGGTTGGAAGGGGAGGCGGCTTGAGCGCTGGGCTCTCGTTTGGCCTTCCCCTTCTCGAAGATGGCCCCCACAGCCTCCTCGCCGGAGGCGTGGTTGGTGGCGATGTCAAGGAGCTCCTTGGTGGTTCTGGGTTTGACGCAACCCAGCTTGTGCACCAGGGCCTTGCAAAAGGTGCCGTAGATGAACGCCCCGATGACGTCGGCGTCAGAGATGTCGGGGAGTTCATTACATTGATGGGAGAAACGCCGGATGTAATCTCGGAGGGTCTCCCCCGGCTGCTGTTTGCAGCTTTTCAGGTCCCAGGAGTTCCCAGGGCGCTTGTAGGTGCCCTAGAAGTTACCGACGAAGAGACTCTTCAGGTCCCCCCAGTTCCTGATGGTTCTCACGGGCAAGTACTCGAGCCAGGCTCGAGCCGAGTCCGCAAGGTAGATGGGAAGGTACTGGATGATGAAGAGATCATCCGTAGCTCCTCCCGCCTGGCACGCGAGCCGGTAGTCTTCCAGCCAGACATCGGGGTTCGTGGCCCCAGTGTATTTGGCTATGTTGGTCGGTGCCCAGAACCTGGCAGGGAAATCCGCATGGCGGATCCCCTGACAGAAGGCCCGTGGTCCTGGACCATCGGGGCTCGCCGCTGCGATCGCTGCGGCGTCGCGCTCACGACCCGTGATCGGGCCGCTTCGTTCACCGCCTTTCTCCACGCCTCGAGGGTGGCGCGGACGTCGTAGTCGTTGCCGAGGCGCTAGCGCACCGGGGTGCGTGAGGCCTGGGGTTGTTCGCGCTGTGCCGCCGCCTTTGTCGGACCCAGTCGGCTCCGAGCGGCGGTGCGACTCGGGCGGCCGGAGGAGGCGCCGAAGTGGTGGGAGCCGGAGCCCTGCATGTGCCGTGACGGCGGCGCTGCCCACCGCCCCCCTGAGGTTCTCGTACGCTGCCTTGGCCTCCGGTCGTCCGGCTCGGGAGGCCGCGGAGCGGCATCGCGAGTGCGCGCCACGCTTTGACTTGGCGTGAGGGAAAACCGAGGGCCATCGGATTCCTCCGCTTAGCCGGTGGTGTACCCGCGCGCGCAAGCGCACGCGCCGAGCACAAGCGGGCTCTGGCCGCTCGCCTGTGTCGGCTCGAGTTTGTCGAGCTCGACCCTCTGGGCCTCTAGTTCCTCGCGCTGCTGCTGGAGCTCAGCCAGCGCGCGATTGGCGCGTTGGTCGCGCTGCTACGAGATTCTCTTCTGCGCTCGTGCGCTGGATGAGAGCTCCGTAAGGCGGGTCACGGTTAGGTCGACCATACCCGCCATGTTGCACTCATGAGAATGCAGTCCGTCGGAGGTTGACGAGGTTGTCGGAGATGGAGTCCAGGCTGCCAGCGGACGCCTGGTCTCCGGAGGCGGCGGGGACGAGCGCGAGCTCTCCCGCAGGAGTGACGGTGAATTCGAGGGAGCCAAAACGGATTCGGCTCCTTGACGTAGACGCGCCGTCGTGGGTAAATAATGCCATCAAGGAAGCAAACGGGAATCCGGAGATGTCGATGAAGACGCACGAAGGCCCCTACCTGGCGCGCCAACTGTCGGGGTTTCGAGTCACGGCAAGTAAATTTATAAGTCTAAGGGGCCGCGCGCTCCCTCTCCTTGAATTGTTAGACTAAAAAGCCCAAGATGTATACTCGTTCGGGCTGAATATCCCTAATCCAGTTCGTGTGGTGTTTATCGTATTGCTTTAGGTGCAGAAGACTGCACAGTGTTTACAAGCGGGAGCTGGGGGCTCGAACGAGAGAACGTAAACAGCCTATTCGTTGGGGGATCTAGAGAAGAGGGCGAGAGAGACCGTTCGTTCGTCCGTCCGTTCTCCAGAAGATCCTGCCTCCCTTTATATAGTCGGAGGGGGCAGGTTACATGGAAAGTCGGGAGAGGGAAAGATGAAGACATCTATGCTAAGAGTTCTGACCCTCGGTCTTGGTGGTTGGTCGACCTCCCCTTCTGCCCATACCGGGTTGGTGGGCTCATCGAGTAGATCAGTTAGCTGCTTTATTCGGAACAACAGACTCGCTTTCTGGCTGGCGACGGGCGCCGACGCCATATTGCGTCTTTGGTGCCGCCGAGGAGCGTGTCTCCATCTTGTGCGTGGATCGGACGATGAGACCGAGTCTTGATTTTAGCAACCTTCGTACTGTCTTGGAAGGAGCCACTTGCCCCCGCACGGTCACTTTGAGCGGTCATGTCCGTAGACCACGTGGCCGATGGCCGGCGGAGGCCTGACACTTGGCCCTTGGCGGAGATTGCCTCAGCTTTGTTGGAGCCGATGGGGAGTCCGACCTGTGGCGGGGGTCGGACGCCCCGTTAGGTCGGGGACGACCTTGGAGTAGCTTGTTAGGTCGGGGTCGAGTGTCCTTTGTGGACCCGTGAAGCCTTTGGTCGGAGCCGGGCATGGGACGACCCGTTTGTTACTCCGGGCCGCTGGGGTACCCATTGCATGAATACTCGTCAGCCGGTTACATAAATGTTGGTTGTTCATGGCCTAGGATATTATAGCAGACAAGGTAACAGTTGAAAACATATGCTAGAACCGCAAGAAGCTGAAATATAGAGCATTACTGCGACGATTACATTACCTCTATTGCTTGATCGGATGATTCAAAGGAGCCATAGCTCACAAAGCCAAAACCTCGAGAATTTCGAGTCTCAGGGTCTCGCATTTTCTTGAAAAAACAAAGGAGGATTTTCATGAGTTTACTGTATACGACCACTAGATTCAGAAAATGACAGATAGGGTGGATTGATTTTAAGAAGACACAAACTTGATGAGCCAATTAGCAGCAATAAAAGGACTAGTGGTGGAAAATATCTTCTTGGTGCGCTTGGCGGTGGCGAGCTTGTACCGCTCCATGTCCCTGAGCTCGGCGTGGTGGTGGTGGTAGGGCTCTAGCGCGAAGTGCTGCGGCGTGTACACCTTCGGCCTGGTCGCCCACAGCGTGCACGACACGTTGAAGATCTTGGCCACTGCGCCTAGCTCCTTCGCCACCGCCCGCTCCATGCTCTGTTGCACCTGACTCAGCTAGCGCTCCTCGTCGAACTGCACGCCTACGTTCGCCGCAGCCGTCCCCAAAAACCGCACCCGGGGCAGAGATCTGGTGTCTCGTAGGGGCGAGAAAGTGGCCGAGAATGGGGAGATTTGGCGTCTCGCCCATGGCCGGGGGTGAAGGCACGGTCATAGGGGAGCGGAATGCGGCCCAGGGGCGGAGGAGATCTGGCGTCTTGCCAACGGCTGGGGATGAAGACACTGTCGTGGGGGCAGGGGGACACGTGGCCAGCCAGGAACGGTGGCACCAACGAGCCGTGGCCGCCGCGGTGGCGACAACCGGGCGGCATGGCGTGGGGAATCCAGGAATAGCCAAATGGGGATCAGGCCATTAGGGCATCAGGCAGACAGAGACTCGCAGGGGTGATGGGGTGGGGATGGCCGGATGGGCCAGGTCACCAGGAGGCTATGGGTTGGCCCATTCAAAACCGGATATCCGAATGGGTTATTATCCGATATCCAGATCCCAACCCATAATTTTCGGATACTTCATGCTCCGAATTTGATCCGGTATCCGAATTCAAATATCCAAATTCGAATCCAGATCCGATCGAATATGTAAAATCTATCCCGAATCTGATCCCGACAGGATCCAGATCAAACGGATAAAATACGACCCGTTTTCACCCCTAATTACAACCAGTTGCTTGTTCTTGTTGGAGCTGACATTAGGTGAGCAGTGGCATTTTCTGCAATTTAGCAGTGCTTTGCTTTTTTAGATTATTTTAGCAATGTTTTCAAGATTTGCTAATATGCAGTTGGCTTAATTATGCAGAGAGGAGTTTAAAAATTTTACTGCAAATTTTGCTCGGTTCAGAAACCTGTGGAGAAATCCCAAATGGCACAATTTGGGTCAGCATTTCTCCAGGTAAAGTTTTCATTGCCACCACTTTAATTTACTGTTCTTAGAGAATTCATGGCTCCATCATACCTCATGCAGTATGTGTATTCTTTCTATGCTCCTTTGTCAATGTACAGACTGGAGTCTGAACTCACACCTCAGAAACACTCCAAAGAAGCAGCAGCATCCAACATGCTGTATCTCATGGCGTTTGCAGAGATGACTGAAGTCAGTGATTCACTCACAGAGTCATAGTTCATGTGGTGATATCTTTGATAATTCCCCCTTTGAAATCACTAAAATCCTGATGCTGTTAATGCTCTATTTTTTGTTGAACAGTAACTGTATCATGCAATGTTCCAATTTAACACCTCTGAGGAGTTGTACAAGCAATGCTCTCTCGAGTACATGAAAGGAAGTGAGAACCAGACTACTTTCCAGACTGGTTCGTGCCAAACATATGTTTATGTAATTGGCTGCACTGTTTTCTAATCAATAATATGTTTGATTTTTACATCAATTATAATGTTAACGTAAATGTATGTAGGAATATCACTTCAGTCTCTTTGGAATGCACTGGAGAGGGATAGAAAATGCTTCAGGACTTGAACAAGAAAACACTTTGGATCAAGAAGATGGAACATGTATGCTATACCATGTTGTCGATTAATGTTCATTCTATCTAGTAATGGATTTATGATAAGAGCTCTATTATGTTCTATTGTAGATTGTGCAGAAACTTCTTTACATTGTGCATTTCTTGCATTTGGAGATCAATAGTGTCTTCCCGAAGAAACATGAAGATGTATCTGTCCATGCCATAGGGAGCCCTCAGCAAACGTTAGGTCTTTTGATCTTGAGTTGCATTATGCGTGTCTCATTTTCAATATAAAAAGTTTGGTATGCTCCTTACTTTCTGTTTATCAGGCTATCTCTATCATGCAAAGTGAAAGTGATTCGGTCATTGATCTGGGTAACAAAGCATGAAAGCACATCTCATTGATCAAATGTAGTTGTAAATGACATAAACATATTGTTGGGATAGAATTCGGAATAGAATCTGATTCAGTTAGAGACAAATTAGAAAGTTAGAGATAGAGTTCGATTGTATTACGATTATAATTCTTGCTATAAATAAAGGATGTGGGATCTAATAGGATACAAACAATTTTCTCCAAATCTACATGGTACCATAGCCTTACTTTTGAGCCGTTCCGATCTACTATCCCTGATCTGCATCACCGCGTCCCTGTCCGCCACCACCATCGTTTGATCCGAGCACGCCATCACAGCTCGGGCCACCAGGGGGCGCCGCACCGCCCCCACTACTCGTGCTCGGGGGCACCGTGCTGAGCCATCACTCGGGCTCGAGGGAGTCGCATGAGTCGCAGCTCGAGGTGGACAAAGACCGAGCTGTTGTTTCGCCGCCGAGGTCAACACCGGTCATCGCCATTGCCGAGCCTCGAGCCACCGAGCGCCTGTCACCCTAGGTTGGGGAAGTCCAGTCGGGGAAGTCGGCTGAAGGGAAAAGGGAAGGACAAAAGAGAAAAAGAAGGAAGGAGAAGAAAAAAAGAGAAAGAAAAGAAAAAGGAGGAAACATGAAAAAGAAAAAAAAGGGTTTCTGTTTTTTTGCTGTTTGCTATTTTTTGTGTTTTTTTGCATGTGTATCAGATGCACTACATATATGATTTGTATTAACATTGATGCTTGAAGGATTACCGTGATCATGGAAATACACGTGTCATAGATTTGTGATCGGCATTGCTCTAGTTGATCGTACAAGATGACTCCAGAGGAGATTGAGGCTATGAGGAAGCAAGAAGAGGAAGCCGCAATAAGGGTGGCCGAAGAAAAGAAGGGGTTGATTGTTGAGTCAATTTCCTCACTGATCACATAAGGTGATATGGGAATTATATTACAAGACCTTTTAGCGACATGTATGATTGATCCAAGGGCTGTTGCAAGATCATTTGAACTGAAGTTGATGCCGAATGATGTGAAGTTAGAAGGAATCAAGAATTACCTGAGTTGGTCTCGAAGGGCTCAGCTAATTTTGGGGATGAAGGGAGTGGAGCACTACCTGCAGGAGACTTGTGTTGAGCCTTTAGGCAAGGCAAGCATAGATTGGAATATGTGGAACACCACCAACTATGTGGTGATGGCTTGGTTGCTGACTTCAATATCTTCATGCATAGCTCGGATGGTGGAGGCAATGCAGAATGCATCGGAGATGTGGAAGATGCTGAGCAACATGTACTCCGGGGTAGGCAACGTGATGATGATGGTGGAAGTTTAGGGCAAGGTGGAGGTCCTAAAACATGAAGAGGAGACTATTCAGGGGTATGATAGTGAGTTGGAGCAGCTATGGGCAGACTTGGATCACTATGATCCACTGCAATTAACATGCTCTGGTGATATTGAGGTTAGGAATTTGAGAGTAGGAAAGATGCCAAGTTAAGAATGAGCATACCAACAATTCAACATGTACCTTTTCAGTTGCTCCAGGAATGAGTCAAATTCTCAATTAGTATAGGAGCCACAACACGTAGTAATAGATTAATTACATGATCGAAACAACTTAGCAATAGATTCTAGTAGCACAAACATGCAGCCATCGTCCCAATTTATCAATGGATTCGTGAGGGTAGGAGCGGCGCTTACTAGGAATCTTCTTGTACAAGGGGTAAGCAAGGGGCTTCATGGCCACCCCCTCCTTCTCCAAGCCTCCCCACCGCTGCTTCTATCCGGACCAAGCACTAGAAGAAGAAAGAGATGAGGAGGAAGATCAAGCCCTAGCCCGGACCCCCTGCGCCGCCTCTTCCCTCCATGGCTTCTCCATCCCCCACGCCTGGAAGAGGCTCCTCTGCACGAGCAAGCCGCCGTCCTTCACCTTCATCCCAAAGGATGCCTCTAGCTGGTACGAAGGAGGGGCATGCATGGAGGACCAGTCGGTGCCATCGTGGTAAAAGTTGTCGGTGATTGGGGGCAGGTGGCGGTGGTAGCGGTTTGGCTAGGGTTACTGGGTTGGGAATTTGGGGATGGAGACATGGCATCTTCGCCCGCGTCTGTTGATTTAGCGGTGGGGATTGGGAATCGGTGGGGTTGTGAGTTGGCGTGAATGAATGATGGCGTCCTAGGCTAGTGGGCCGAACTGAGCTGACGGATTCGGTGTTCAGTAATTTCGGTTTCGGGAATCAACAAACCGAACCATACACCAAAAACCGAATAATATCAAAATAAAAACCGAATCAGAAACCGAAAACCAAAATAATCGGTTAATTCGTTTCGGTTTGGTTCGGTAATTCGGTTTTGGTCTAAAAATGCCCAGCCCTACCTAAGGTGTTTGGTTGTGTGTACTTTGTATGAGATCACCTGCCAAAGGTTGGCAAACTAGATCCTTAGGCTATGAAGTGTGTCTTCATTCATCTAGTCAGAAGGGATATAAGTGTTGGAACCCAATGGAAAAAATTGTTCGTATGTATGGATGTAACTTTTCAGGAGTTTGAGTCATACTATACGAGTAGTGGTGATTTTGGTCAATTATTAGAGAAATTCTCTCCTATCACAAAGGGTGATGGTCGAGAGGGGGAGTACAAAGAGAGTGAAAGTGATAACCGAGGTGAAGAAGTTGTTGTGGGGACAATTTTGTGTCCCTCTCCGAGTCAGGATAAAAAATGTGCAAGAGATATGATAGCTCGAGAAAAATTAAAGGTGTATCAGAGAAGACGCTTCCGGAGACAGGGGAGAAACAGCCATTGTCGTCGTCACCTACGTCATCAGATGAACAAGTTCTACCAGAAGTAGTAGAGGAAAAAGGGATGCAGGGGGAGAAACAGTAGTTGCCGTTATCACTTGAGCGAGTTTCAACAGAAGAACCACAACCTGAACCACCAGCCAGTCCAGTTGATTCAGTCCCAGTCCCAAATCTCTTCTCAAGTCTCTCCATCAAGTTCCTTACCTCCCCTTGGGGCAAGTGGTAATGTTTCCTCTAATTCCTCTCATTTAGTGTTACCTCTTGCACAACATAGGGCAATTAGATCTAATACTGGAAAGCCACCGCCGCGGTATGGCTTTGAGTATGATATTGCAAATTTCATCTCATACTCCTATATCTCCCCTGCATACAAAGCATTTATTGCATCTTTCTAGATAGTGCCCGTTTCAAAGGATTGGCAGGTTGTTAAGCAGGATCCTAAATGGAAGGATGCTATGAAAGAAGAGCTTGGCGCACTTCATAAGAACAAGATGTGGGATCTTGTTCCACTTCCAGCAGGAAAGAAAGCTTTGGGATGCTTGAAACAGACTCTTGAAAGCAAGGTGGATAGATACAAGGAGAGGTTGGTTGCAAAAGGTTATAGTCGGATGTATGGAATAGACTATGATGAGACTTTTGCATCAGTAAACTTTTGCATCAGTAGCGAAGGTGAGCACAATAAGGATGTTGGTTTCTTATGCTGTTATTTTTGGGTGACCTCTTCTTCAATTGGCTGTGAAGAATGCATTTCTCCATGGAGATTTAGAAGAGGAGGTATATATGGAGATACCTCCTGGCTTTGAGAATAAACATACTATCAAAAAGGTGTGTAAGCTTAAAAAATCTCTATATGGCCCGAAGCAGTTTCCACGAGCATGGTTTAACAGATTCAGATGTGCAATTTGTGGTATGGGATATTTTCAGTGCAATGGGGATCATACGGTATTTTACAAGCATAAAAGTTCACATATCACCATACTAGCAGTCTATGTTGATGATATTGTGATAATTGGAGATGATAGTGAAGAAATCAAATGCCTGAAGGAGAGACAAGGAGAAGTGTTTGAGGTTAAGGATCTTGGACCTCTTCGATACTTCCTTGGAATTGAGATTACTCGATCTCCAAAAGGGATAGTTCTCTTTCAAAGAAAGTATATCCTTGATCTGTTAGCAGAGACAGGAATGCTTGGGTATCATCCTATTCCTTCGCCTATTGATAGGAATCACAAACTCTGTACCGAGTCTGGTGAACCGATTGATAAGGAGGCTTATTAAAGACTGGTTGGGCGTCTCACCTACTTGTGACTTGGTATTTCGTATGCAGTGAGTGTGGTAAGTCAATATATGCATGACCCTAGAACAGGACATATGGATGCTGTCTTTAGGATTCTATGATATTTGAAGAGTAGCCCTAGGAAAGGGCTTTGGTTCAGGAAGAGTTAACACTTGAATGTGGATAGATATTGTGATACTGATTGGGTAAGTAGTGTAGATGACAGGAGGTCTACATCTGGATACTGTATCTTTGTGGGTGGTAATCTCGTGTCATGGAGGAGTAAGAAGCAGGAAGTTGTGGCTCAATCAACTGCAGAGGTAGAATATAGAGCAACAACATTAAGTTTGAGTGAGATGATCTCGTTGAAGGGACTATTGTCTAAACTTTGGGTATTTAGGAGGTGATAATAAATATGCGATCAACATTGCTAATAATCCCGTACAACATGATCGTACCAAACATGTTGAAATTGATTGATTCTTTATCAAGGAGAAGTTGGATGATAGAGTTCTAAAACTGGAGAATGTCAAGTCTAGTGAACAGTTGGCTGATTGTTTCACTAAAGGGTTAGATCCTAGCGAGGGTGCTGCAATACGTAAAAAAATGGGCATAATTGATATTTTTAGTCCATCTTGAGGAGGAGCGTAGGGGTAGAATTTAGAATAGGATCCAATTCAATAAGAGATAAATTAGGAAGTTAGAGATATAGTTCGATTATATTACGATTGTAATTCTCACTATAAATAAAAGGGTGTGGGCAGGGTTAACAAAACCGATTTCGAAATTCGCGGTACGAAAACCGCAAAAACCGCTCGAAAAACCGCCCAAAAACCGTCAAAAACCGAAGGGTTAGTAAATCAAATTTTTCTGAAAAATTCCAAAAAAATTAGAAAAACCGCTCGGTTTTTGCGAAAAACCGCTGCCAAACGGATGTTCGTCGCAAAATGGTTTTTGTGAGCGGTTTTTGACGAAAACCGCGGTTTTTTACGAAAAACCGAGCGCATAAATTTTTTTAAAATTTTTAAATTTTTAATTTTTTTTTGAATGGACCGGTTTACCGAACGGTTTTTGATTTCGAACCTCAGCGGTACGCTCGAAAACCGCGGTTTTCGTCGGTTTTGTGAACCCTGGGTGTGGGATCCAATAGGATATACACAATTTTCTCCAAATCTACACATATTATTATGGACATGGCGTATTATTCCTTTTTTAGTTGATTTGATGCACTAATCGAAAGGTAAAAAATTATCTTATCTGTACATGGCTTCCGGTTGTCAGGTGTTGTCCACACCATCAACTCCACAGTCTATTGTAGATTCATTGTACTATGGATTGCCTCCCTGCATCAAATCAGGTCTGCAAACCAAGCTGAAATATAGGAAGTCCAAAGACAAGGTATCCACTCTTTTCTGCCTATCTGATATCTGAATATGTATTTTTCATCCTGTTCATCCTTTTCTGATCTTGGCAAGTGCTTCTTGCAGAGGACAGTAGAACAGATCATGGATGAAATGAACAGGACACTCAAATGGCTCTTGCCAATGGCGGAATCCACAAGAAGGTACGGCAAGCTCTTAACATATACAAGAGATTCATTCAACCATCTCAACTACTTTTATAAAGCATTGCTAAATGAATGATCTGTTCACATGATCATTTTTTTTTCTCCACTCTGAACACCAGGCTGGGTCACAACAATGGAATAATGCTTGGAGAATTGCTGGATAAAGGGTACAGCAACGATCCTAATATCTACTTTGTCATGCACCAGATGCACAACAAATGCTTGCTCCTGATGATGCCACGTGAATTCTTGTAGGACGCCCAATGGAACTGATGACGGCAAGGTACTCAAGATTCAGACACTGTACCATGCTGACAAGGAGAAGACTGAAGGCTACATTCTGGACATGGTGCTGTCTCTTAATAATCTCGTATGTGGAACCCATGAAAGGCTCGATAAGCTTTTACACAACTACAATACTTCTTATCGATCAGGGAGGCAGAAGGCAACCAATTTGGCTAGCAGTAGTCATGGTGGATCGGCCAGTTCATCACCGTGACCGATTAGAATTAGAGTGAGTGCCTTTGTCAGACGAGTACTTGCGCTGAAAATGGCGAGGGTTCAGCTGAGAACTGATAGCAAGAAATCCGAAATGCTTTCTGCAGTTTCGGAAGCAGCGACTCTAGCTTATAGCTCATCAGACTTTAGCTTATAGCTCATTAGACATAATCGGATCAGTGTTGTTGTAAGACTTAACTTTATTAATTATGTCTTTTAGGAACTCAGTTTTACATTTGTGCATTTGGTTGGAAGAAAGGAAGAAGATAATGGGCCGAACATTTGCCTCCAGAATGGAAGGTTTTTCTCTCCTCTCTGATGTAAGTAGTATGATCAATGTCAAGCTAAAGCAGGATATCATTTTGTGCCACTTCTTCTGATCAGGGAATAGTGGGTCTGGCAGAAAGCACACTCGTGGATAAAGGTAGGAGCTAGTGCTTCGTTTTTTTTTTTGTAATATCAACATGATCTTGATTAGATGTCTGAACCTTCTCATCGACTAAGATCGTGAATACTTGTTGTGTACTCTGTCAGATAGCAGTAGCACTATAGTTTACTTGAAAACATGATCAACATTGAGAAGTATTGTTTCCTCAAAAAGCATTGGTAAGCATCAATTACCAACTCAACCATGATGAGTACATGGATCGATTTTGTTTGCCTTTTTGCTCCGAGAAAGTAGGATACCATGCTATTGCTAGGTAACAATGAACGTACTGGAATGTCTTTTCTTCACTCTTAGGAAGGGATTAGTACTGAACAGAGGAACACAAAATCAATCAAGATTCAGAATGCAAGAAGGAAACCAAAAGGAAAATGTCATAAATAAGTTTCCATTAATCTTTTTTGAAAAAGTACATCGTGTATCAGGATCAACTCTGTGCAGCAACAAAATAACTGTGTGTTCTTCAGTATGTCACGTTTTAGCAAGGGCCACTTATTCTTTGCCAAATTAACCCAAACAAAGCACAGTGTCAAGCTGAAACAAACACGAAAAAGCAAACACTTTGTGAAGCATCATAATTAATTAAGCTTGTCATTGCTTGCTAATGCATGACGTAGACGTTGTACTCGACGATGGCGTCGCCGGTCTTGAGGTCCATCGAGTGTGTATGGGCCTGGGCGTAGCCGCGGGCGAAGCGGAAGGCACCGGTACCGCCGACGACGGGCATCTCGCGGACGTCGGCGAGCGGGCAGTTGCGGCCGAGCACGGTGATGACGCTGCCGTTGTACGGGCCGGCGGTGAGCACGAGGTTCATGGCCTGCAGGAAGCCCATCTGGGCCTGGTCGGACGACATGTACATGCCCTGGGCCCGGCCCACGGGCGCGGACCCGGGCTCAGGTCCCTCGGTCAGCGGGTCGTCCATGACGTTCACCAGCCCGAACATGGTCCGCGACGACGCGTCTGGCGGGCCCGCCACCCGCACCGCCGTAGGGGACCGGCCGCTCACCGTGTCGTGGAAGAAGAAGTGGAGGTGCGTCGGCGCCGCCTGGGCCCGCCGTCCGTGGGCCGCGCCCCGTGGCCCTTGCTGCAGCTGGGCCTCACTGGCGACCAGAACAAGGAAGAGCACAAGCATCACTGCTCCCTTCGCCATTCTTGAGCTCAAGTGCGCGCGCGCTTATGTTCACTCGTGTTAGTTGTGTTCATTCCAAGCGGAGTTCACGAGCTATTTATAGTGCCATGAAGAGTTCTAGGAGCGCAGACACGTGGTGGGCGCCGATTGGGGAATCCTAAGGCTGCTTCATGCAGTGGAAGATAGCGACGAGTGGTATGTAGGGTAAATGAGTGATGCTTTGCTAAAGTCCAGAAGATAAAAAAAGGGTAATGCTTTGCTTCAGGCGCACTAGCTTGAGGCGCAGATGGCAGTGGCGATTCTTGCTTGTGGTTTGTGGTTTTGGACAAAAGTTGTGGATGCCTTCTGAGTGGATGATCAATGGCGTTGCTCACTTTGTCGGTCGAGAGAGTAGTCTTGCTAGGATGGAGAGCTTGTTAAAACCTCGGGCTGAACTCAAATAAGTTTGAGCTGAGGTCCGAGTTTAGATCCAGACTCGAGTTTGGCTCGGTTGAAGCTCGAGTATACTCAAACTCAGCTTAAGTAAGCTCGGTAATAATAAACAATTTAATATATACTATTTTTCAATAATAAAAAATACTCTAGCTTGAGCTTGACTCAAGTAAACTCGGTAAGAGTTAATATATAATAACATTTAACAAATGACTTGTAAATTTATTAGGCTCAGTGAAGCTCACGAGTTCGAGATTAAACTTAAGTTCAGCTTATTTGGAGCTCAAACTGACTCGAATTGAGTCTAAAGCGAGCTGAGCTCAATTTACAGCCCTAGTCGAGAGTGATGCATGCGTCTGTTATCAGTTATGACGTGCACTTGGGCGTCTTCTATGTTGACTATGGTTACGACTGTGGTGTACCTATGTGCAGGGTTAACAAAACCGCGGTAAGCCGTTTGGTTTTCGCGGTTTTCGACCGTACCGCTCCGGTTCGAAAACAGAAACCGAGCGGTTTACCGGTAGAATTTTAAAAAAATTCAAAAAAATCAAAAAAATTGAAAAATTTTGTGCGTTGGAAACCATTGGAAAACCGTTTTTTAAGAACGTTCAATTGGTCGGGTGGTTTTTCGCGAAAAACCGCGGTAAACCAAGCAGTTTTTCGTCAAAAACCGCGATTTTCGCGCATAGATTTGATCAAAATTCAAATTTTTTGAATTTGCAAATCGTTCGGTTTTTCGCGATTTTCGAACTGTTTCTCACGAAAACCGCTACTGCCGGGTTAGCGGTTTTCGGCTTCGAAACGAAATTGTGAACTCTGCCTATGTGTATTTGGGGGAGGTTCTCTTGATTTTCCCTGCGCCAATACTCGCACTTTTGATATAATAAGGCAGCTCTGATACGGATTGATACGATTAGGGAGGAGCCAAAGCATTATTGATGCCACTTGCTATGAAATATTTAGTGTAGGGTAAGCACGCGTATTGACGAATTAACCATCCCGGAGTACAACTTTGAACACTTGATGTCAGCGATTCAATCCGAGCACGATACAAGATCAATTAGGGCACAAAAGTATGCCGTACGGGGACTAGTATGCGTTCACGCGCGAATCACGGTCACAAACATATAATTTGGATGTTTTTTTTTAAATTATACATTTTAAAAACAATTATACAAAAAATACTCCGATTTTTTTTTTACAAAAATACCCCTATGTCGCCAATTCATTTGGCGACATAAGCCTATTATTCGTCGAACAAATGAATCCGGGACAAAATAATTTGTCGGCTAATTCAATCAGCGACAAAAAAAATATCACCCAACAGATGTATTTTTTAATAATTTTTTTAGTGTATTATTTTCATAAAATTATTTAACAAATTCTAATTTGGATGCTCTGGAAAGCTAGGTAACCATGCACATAATCACGTCCCGTCAAAGAATGAAGGGCACATTCGACTGATGGATGGATGAAAGCTAAGTCCTAACGAGCAATATGCCAGCATAGGACAGGGATGTGGACTGCAACTTAAGCTGTTTTTGCGGGGCTGTCTGATTAAAAAATGGACGGTCCGGATCGATTGAAATTACTGAACAATTTTTTTATTGTAGCAAAACAATGTTCATAGTACCATAGCAAATACCGTTCATCTTGTTTTCGTCGGATCTGGATCGTCCGATACTTCGATCGAACAATTCACACCTGTGAAAAGTATTTAAGTTGCAGTCTCTATATAAACTAAATCAGATCCCTATCCGCCATCATAGGATGAATATGGACAGAATTGACTCGCGTTCATAATACTTACTGGCATTTGGTGGGAATCTGGGACACACGGCAAGCTAGCTAGGCTGCAGACACTGCTCTGCAGTGGAGCTTGCCTTCCAAGTGGGGCAATCAGAACTGAAAACTGAAAGGCATCGACGCGTGCCAACAGCAGCAACGCAAGTAGCGATCCATGCAGAGCTAGACCGACCATGCACTAGCTAATGTCGGAAACTGCATACTCTCAGTCAGGGTTTACAGTACCAATTTGGACGGGAAAATCGATAGGAGATTGGCACCGAAATCACCGAAAATCATTTGAAACCCTATGAATTTGAATTTCAAACCGATTTGAAAACCCGTGGTCAAACAGAACCAAAAATCGATCGGTTTGGCCCGATTATCGAATGATTTATGGTGATTTTCGACCGAGTTTTGATGAAAATCGGCAGACTCAAGGAATATTAGGAAAAACTAGGAAAATTGAAAAAAATTACAGAAAATACTGGAAAATTTGTAAAAACCCGGTAAAGACAAAAACAAAATAAGGAAAAACGCTAGAAATGTATAAAAGAATGAAAAAATAAGAAAACAAAATTCCAGCATAACCTTTCCTATATTTTAAAGTGGTTCCTAAAAAGTCTGGTTGCTGTGCGCGGATCATCGGTTCCTAGTTGCTCTGCGTCTTGTAAAAGCTCTAACAAGTCTTTTCTTCTTCTGGTCTAGAAGTCTTGCCTTGAGGATACTTACCCCTAGCCTTATATAGTTGGGGTAGCCCAGCCTCAGGTTGAGTTATAGTCGGTTTGGGATACCAGATCGTAACCGATGAGGAATCCATCATCGCGTGATCTTCGTAGCATATCCAAACTTCCCTGGATACCAAGTGTATTCGAGTCGGCCTCCTCGTAACAGGAAAGCGATCAAGTCCTTCCTAGTATGAAAATATCCCCTCCGCGCATATCTTATCCCGTAGAGTCGGGCTCGTGATATCCGGAGTTTCTATACGTCGATAGGAAATGTCCTTCGCGTATCCTACACGTGCTCATTCCCCATATTTAGATATTCGACAAGTAGGCATTTAGTAATAATATCTCAACAAATAACATTTTATTTCAATACCATTCACAAATCTATGCAACAAGTCCACATTTCAATACCATGGCATATGACATTTGAAAACAACATTTTTACTGCAAATGTATGTTTGTACTTGGCATAGCTTCATCGTCCATCCATTGTCACACATATGCCATGTTTGACCTACATAAACGTTATGTTAGTAAAAAATCGAGTTATAATGAAATGAAACATACAAATAAAACATTACCTTTGGGGCTACGAGTAGTATTGTTAGGTGTATACTTGGTTGACCATGTTATACTCCTCTGTGGACATCATCACTAATCCTCGTGTAGCTAGCAACTCCGCCTTGTATTCGTGCTAGCTTTGCCCTGTCCATGGGCTAGTTGTTTGCCATTGTTGGTACAATATGACATTAAATTCAGGGTCTTGCCACTCATAGATCCATTGGATAGGAGGTTATGCAAGAGTATCCAGGATGACATAGTCGTATTGGCCATATGAGCCATAACTCCCTTGCGTCTCAGCGACGCTGTACGAGCTAGAGCTATCCTGTGGTGCGTCATGGCTATATCGATGGCCCCTTCCCTTCCCTGCAGTAGTCGTCCTTTGTGATTGTGGAGTGCCATGGTCTTAGTCCTGTGTGGCATAAGTGTACTGGGATTCTGTAAATTCTATTGGATGTTGTCCTTCTGAGCGGGAAGTAAGAGGGATAGAGATACCATCACCGGACTCATCGCCATTGCTGTTCGTCTTGAAGCTATTGTCCTTGGACTCTTGGTATGGTGGGCTCTGACGGTCCCTAGGAGTGCTATCAGTCGAATCATCACTCACTACGTAATGTTCCTCCTCTATGGGAAGCTTCCTATTTTCTTTCGAGGGCGCTCTCCTTTTTGCTTGCTCCCTCGTCTCTGCTGCTTGGTGCTTAC
The DNA here is from genome assembly GCA_036346275.1 of Otatea glauca. Lineage (NCBI taxonomy): Eukaryota > Viridiplantae > Streptophyta > Magnoliopsida > Poales > Poaceae > Otatea > Otatea glauca. The sequence continues at coordinate 14,221,137 of CM070732.1, read as the reverse complement.
TCTTTCCCATGTAACTATCATCCATTGCCTTGTCTGCCCGTTCTGGGATGCTTGTAGTCCTAGTATTCTTTCGCAACGCAGCAAGGTCAACCAGGTCTGTCACAAGGTGCGATAGGAGGCAGGTGTCACTCTTTGTGTCCTCCTCATCAAGTAAGAGGTCAGCATTGGACTTCCCTTTCTCCATCCACTATTAGATTGTATTTTCAACGTCGTACAGTGTAAGCTCCACAAGACACTAGAATGGATCATCTTCAGCTGTGGACCTTTGACTTTCTTTGGCTTGAATTCGGAGCCACAGATTGTAGTTAACATACACCAACTTATGGAGCTTCTTGTAGGATAGGCAGATGTGAAATTTAGTGTGCATGAACGCGAACATGCTTTAATTGTGCTCGCCTCCGCTATAAGTGTAATGCGAAACGATCCACTGAGCAAACTTCTGAAGCATGGGTGTGTCTGAACCGAACACACCCCACAAATGTGCTACAACTTAACAAAGAGAACAGTAAGTACGAGGTGCAAATACAAGAGTGGTATTACATTTAAAATGACATAAGGAAAATACAAGGGGTTGTTTTGGGATCATATGCCATCTGCTCAGCTAGAGCACTCGCGAACGTTCCAACCCTCTTTTTGTATAGATTGGCCTCGTGAAGAGCTCGAACGGCGCTATCAGTATCATCAGCAAGTGCTTGAAAAGCATCCCAGAGATCTAGCAAAAAGGTGTTGGTCGTGATGTACGCATAGTGCGTCCGGGGATTCAAGGCGGCAGCTGCACAAAGTTCAAAGAAACATGTAAGTAAAAGTATGTAACATATGTGTAAGAACAGGATTTTATGTTCAAGAGAAGAATGAATTAACGGTGTTCATGTAAATATCTTGCGTTAGGTCACCCATTCTTGGGTCCATGATGTCCATGTATTTCTCGAATATAGCTGGAGAGTCATGAAACAAGCTACCATATTCTTATCACGTTATGTTGTATTGTAGTAGCACCTCACCCAACGTAGGCACCCTATCTTGATCGACAAAATTCCAGAAGGCTTACAACGGTTCCACTTATTTAACAATCGATCGAAGGTTGTCACACCAGTCCAAGCTCGAGAGGCAAGAGTACACGAACATCCCATCCACGGTATCAACAAAAGCGCGATGATAGAAATTCCTCCGAGGCTATCCATTGCAAAAACTTGTCTTTCCAACGAAGGAAACTATCCAGAAATATGTAGTTTGTTCTGAAGCGAATAGCATTCCACTTGTCCAACTCGCCCCCAATATGCTTCTTTTATCATAGTGTGAAGCTTCGAATGGTTGTACAACCATCGAGAGATTTTCCTTGCACTGTGAATCAGAGGCATGGTCAGAGTACTCTCTAATCTACTTCAGCATTAAATTAATCGTGTAGGCCACACAAGGTTGCCACACGATGTTGCGGTGCTCCTGTGCAATTAGCTTGCATGCCTTCTTGTAGTTGGCACTATTGGCCGTGAAAATCTGCAGAATATTCCTCGGACCCACCTCATTGACCACTGAGGCAATTTCCTGCGTCAACAAATAAAATAAAAATCTCCATTACATGATGCGTACTTCAAATAGATTTCAGAAGAGGAGCAATAAAAGCAAGTACCTTGTGTAGGTACGAGGCATCATGAGTTAGGCCTGTCGCATCCACGGACTTGTGGAAGCACACGGTGCCATTGCAGTATATCATGAAGTTGATGATGCTCATGCGTGTCAGCCTATTCCAAGAATCGCACATTATTGTTACGCAATGTGTAGGCCATTTCAGCTTGAACCTGGCCATCTTCTCCTGTATATCCGATTTGTTGGCGTCTAAATATTTCTCGTCTATGTATCTCCCAGTCAGAGACGGGACACCCTCTCCTGCAAATAAATATAGGGTGAAAATGTGAGCTATTAATCGGCATGCAACTGGACGAAAGCTACAGTAAAATCAGCACAGAAATAGTAAAAATTAGCCCGACTCAAAAGGAAAATTAATGAATCTTTTGATCGCCTAATCCAAACACCGTGAAACTTTGTGGACACCTTCCTATGGATGTCAGAAACCTATTCCAACCTTCAATCGCAAGGATTGATGTCAAAGTTCTGACCTTTTTCCAATTTGAGGAAGAGTGCACAAGAACGGGTACAAAAACAAAAACTTGGTCCTCAGCTAGCTTGTGGGTTCTTGATGATCAAGATGATCCTAGATGGTTTTCCACATGTCATAGCAAGTTAGAACACAAGACAAGAACACCAAAAATCCGATCTTCCAAGAATGATCATTTAAAGAGTAAAAGATTAGTTTCTTGCAAGGAAGAACACAAGATTTGCCTAGATGATTGGGATATGGTCTGAAGAAGACTCATCCATCAATCATACATCCTCAGCACAAGATCCACAAGCATTTAGAAAGAGGGGAGGCAAATCCAAATGTGCAAGAAGTAAATAGGAAGAATGTAAATTGCGAAATTTAAAGACTGAATTTAAGGCATAATGTAAATGCGGAATGTAAATTTAGAATTTAAAGGAATAGATTTTCATTTCTGGAAGGGAGGTTTACAAAGCCTCACAACAAAGTGGGCAAAGCCCAAAGGAGCACAAAAACCTCAAAACCTTCAAGAGGAGGAAGGCTACCCCTACCCCTCTATTTATACTACTCTAGAGTTATCCTTCACCCTTGGATGAGTTCCTTCTATCCTAAGATCACCATCAAGGGGTAGGATTGACTCACTCACTCATACATGGGCTAACCCGAAACCCTCTAACATAACGGGTTTTGCACGCTTCTCAAAGCATACTAACTAGACCCACTACTCTATCACCTAGACCGCGATCCAACGACCCTCCTTTATCCGAGTAGCTCCTAGCTAGCATCTCATCCATTTCTTGTCTTCTCGGTTCGTAGCGACTCCGTCTCTGATCATCTTCCAGTGATCCATGACCGTTTGGACCTCCGACGCACCTCGCCTAGTCCCGGTCATCCTTCGCCTCACCATGACCTAGCACCGTAGTCCTGCAACCATCAAAAACAAGGAAACCCCATCACATAGCAGTGTCCAAGAAAGATATGCAATAATAATCCAAAATCATATTTTAATATTCAATTTGCTCATGAAGTCGGCACTACCGCCTATACTAGGCCGGTAGTGCCGCTCGGCGCAACTAAGAGAAAACCCACTCTCTAGAAAATAACTACCGCTCTCCTGCGGTACCGCCGCTCGACCGGCACTACCGCTCTCACATGGCCAGTAGTGCCGCCCTTGGCAGACACAATACAAATTGCTTCAATTTGAAAATTCAGTTCAAATCAAACTCAAACCAGAGCATACTAAGCTCAAATTTAGTCAAATAGTCATCACAAACACGGGTAGACCTCCACATGGTCTTTCAATCTCCCCTTTGATGAGTATATTGACAAACAACACAAAAGGCATAAATTTGAGTTTGAAAGAGAGAGGAAGAAAGCAATTTGAATGCAAAGCCAAACTTGGTCCAGAGAGAAGGAAAATAAGAACATAACCAAGTTGACAAGAAAGATTTTAAAGCAAAACAAAGAAAAAGCAAGTTTTCCACAAAAGCTCTAAAAATCCAATAAAAATTCCCAAAGAGCTCAATTATATACTTACGATCCTTAAAATTAGCAATTTTCACTAAGACATAAGAGCTAAGATGCATTCATATTTCTATCTTTTAATGATGCATTTTCTACAATTTCTCCCCCTTTTGGCAATATAGGCATCAAGATGGCATTTTCTCCCCCTTTACACATGTATGCATGAAATGCATTCTAAAAGAGTTTTGAAGATTATCCAACTGACCATATGAACAAAGTATGACACTAAGCTACTCAAGTTTAGATTATGCTAAACTAAGATATGTCCAAGTGCAAATGGCAAGTTTGCTAGCAAGTACAAATAAGACTATGTCATTTTTGCATGATTTAATATTTGCAACACCTAGCATAGTTTCTAAACTAGAAGCAAAGCCATACAATGAATCAAATGGAAAACCTAGAGTTCAACCTACTCAACACTTTGGGAAAGCTAGATGTGCATACAAGATCTTTCGAGCTCAAATATCTTCAATGCAAATTTTTCTATAAGATTTCAAATGACATAGTGGGGTGCAAATGTTTGACATTATTTGCATTCTTCACCCACTTATGTTTTTTAATTTTTATTTGCATTTTTCAAATGATTGATTCAAGCCATAGTCGAACATCTCAAGAAGAACTCTTAAGAGAATGGTCTTGATCATACATAATACATTCCTAGTTCATCCCAAGTGCAATGGGAAGCCGTCTCGTGAATGTAAAGTGTTGAGATCAATTTGCATAAAAGAGTCATTTTTTTTATTTTGCCATTTAGATTTATGAGCATATGAAGGACTCAAGTATGGATCAACCTAGCTTCACCCAAGTTGCTATAAGGACTCTAGTAGAAATCCAAAATCTCACAAATAATGGCATATGCACCTAGAGAAGAAACATAGCAAGTAAAAGCAACATGTTTCATCAAGTTTTCATTTAAAGCTTTAATTTTTAATTTTTAATCAAACTGAACTTGGACATATCTAAGCTATCATTTTTCTTCATAAAAGTAGCATGGTGCACAGCATGAATAATAACTCATTTGCATAATAGACAAAGCTCATAAAACAGAAAATGAAGTCTATATGCAATGCATGAAACAGGTTCTCAAAATCTCCCTCAACAAGTGAATCAGTTTTAAGCACAAATCTGGTTCAAATTGAGTTATTAGCAGAATTAAGCTCAAGGAAGGTCCAAATGAACTCAATCGAAACCAGAAACACAGAATGAGGAGAAGAACTCAAGAAACTGCAAACTGGGTGGCTATAAAGCATAGAAAAGATAGTAGAGAACACTACGGCTTAGACTCACTCTCATATTTCTCAATGACTGACATAAGGAAGCTGGTTTTAGATCCCATGCTAAGGAATGCACATAGACCCTGTCTACTCAGGGGGCCCGAACCTGCTGGACTTATAAGACTGTGAGGGAACTCAACCTATAAGCATGCCAGAAGTCTAAGTGAAGTGAACTTAGAACTCTAGGAGAAAGCCCAAAAACACCCGGAAGATGCAAAAGAAAGGAAATACTGGAGGAAAAAAAATACATAATATACAAACAAGCTCTCCCTCAAGAGATGTCGTAAGGGCAAACAACTCCAAGCTCTCCTTTCAAGGCCACAAACCTAGAGCTATCCAAAGGCTTGGTAAAGATATTAGCAATCTGGTGGTCAGTCTCCCCAAAAACACCTAGAAGATGCAAAAGAAAGGAAATACTGGAGGAATATATATATATATATATATATAATACATAATATACAAACCAGCTCCTCCTCAAGAGATACCAAAAGGGCACACAACTCCAAGCTCTCCTCTCAAGGTCACAAACCTAGAGCTATCCAAAGACTTGGTAAAGATATCGGCAATCTAGTGGCCACTCTCCACAAATTGAAGCACTATATCACCCTTCTCCATATGATCCCTAAGGAAGTGATATCTAATATCTATATGATTGGTCCTGGAGTGCTGCACTGGGTTTTTAGCAATGCAAATAGCACAAGTGTTGTCACAGAAAGGTGGAACACTCTCTATCTCTAACCCAAAATCCCGCAAGGTCGATCTCATCCAAAGTACCTAACTACAACATCTAGCTACAGCGACGTACTCGACCTCAGCGGTGGACTGTGCAACTCCGGACTACTTCCTAGATGATCAAGAAACAAGAGAAGTGCCAATGAATTGGCAAGTGCTAGAAGTGCTCTTCATATCTATCCTACAGCCAGCAAAGTATGCATTGAAAAAGGATTTAAGGGACATACAAGAAGAAGAAGAGTACCAAATACCATAATCAGTGGTAACTCGAAGGTACTTGAAGATGTGCTTCACCGCTTGGCGGTGAGAGGCGCGAGGAGGATCCTGAAATCGAGCTCATGGACACATAGCGAAATATATGTCTGGTCTTGTCGAAGGTTAGAAATCGATAATAAACTTATAACTTCGGGTACCTTTGGGTTAGCAAAGTCAAGCACGAAAATAGTTGTACACGATGTATATAGGTTCGGGACCCCTAGAGGAGTAACACCTTACGTCCTGTGCTGATGATGTATGTATCTGGAATCTCAAGTACAAACCGATGTGTCTAGCCCTAGTTACAATGAAGATGGGATCTAGGCAAGGGCTAAACTATGAATGGAGGTTGATGAAGCGAGGGTCATTGGTTCCTGGTTGCTCTGCGTCTTGCAAAAGCTCTAAAATGGTCTTCTCTTCTTCTGGTCTGGAAGTCTTGCATTGAGCATCCCTACCCCGGCCTTATATAGTCGAGGTATCCCGGCCTCAGGTTGAGTTGTAGTCAGTTTGGGATACCAGATCGTAACCGATGAGGAGTCCATCGTCGTGTGATCTTCGCAGCATATCCAAACTTCCCTGGATACTAGGCGTACTCGAGTCGGTTTCCACGTACGGGAAAAACGATCGAGTCATTCCTAGTATGGAGATATCCCCTCCGCGTATATCTTATCCCATAGAAGTGGGCCCGTGATATCTGGAGTTCCTGTATGTCGTTAGAACATATCCTTTGCGTATCCTGCATGTACGTATGCCCCATATTTAGATATTTGACAGGCCTCGAAGCAGTAAGGTACAAAAGGGAGCCGATCATGCTCCGAAACTCCTTCTGATCAACTGACTTACCATCCTCATCAGGCTCGAGGATAGCAGTGGTGGCCATAGGAGTCATCAACGGCTTCCCATCAGATATGTCGAAGCGCCTCAAGAGGTCTCGAGTGTACTTGTCTTGATGCAAGAAAGTGACCTCTCTAGTCTGCTTGATTTGGAAGCCAAGAAAGTAGCTCAACTCGCCCATCATGCTCATCTCGAACCATGTGCTCATCACATTTGAAAATTTAGACACAAGAGAGTGCGAAGAGCCATCAAAGATAATATCTACATAAATCTGGACGAGAAGAAAATGAGAATCCTGGTCTGATGAACATAGTCTTGTCTATTATACCCATCTTAAAACCATGACTAAGAAGGTAGAGCTTAAGCCTCTCATATCAAGCTCTAGGGGTCTCCTTAAGTCCAAATAAAGCTTTGGAAAGCTTGAAGATATGGTTTGCGTATTTGGGGTCCTCGAATCCTGGAGGCTGTCTGACATACACCTCTTTCTCAATATACTCATTGAGGAATGCACTCTTGATATCCATTTGAAAAAACTTGAAGCCCTTGGATGCCGAAAATGCAAGCAGGATCCTAATAGCATATGGTCTAGCTACAGGGGCAAAAGTCTCCTTGAAGTCAAAACCCTCAACCTGAGTAAAGCCCTGTGCAACTAGACTAGCCTTATTTCTAATGATAGCCCCATCCTCACTCTGCTTGTTCTTGAACACCCACTTGGTCCCAATTACATTATGACCAGATGGGAGCTCGACAACCTGTCATACCTTGTTCCTCTCAAAGTTCTCAAGTTCCTCATGCATAGCATTAATCTAAGACTCATCGGATAATACATGAGAAATATCCTTCGGCTCAAACGAGGCAACAAAGGCAGAGTGGTGGCAGAAAGAGGACAACCCTGATTTTGAGTGCGTGACTCGCTCAAACAGATCACCAATGATCTGATTAGGTGAATGATGTCTCTAAATATGACAGGGAGGTCTAGAAGCAGAAGTGGCTTCTACCTCATGCACAGAAGAGGCATGAACAAAGCCACTTGCTGAAGGAGAGTCTGAAGGTAAGGGCTGGTCTCCCTAAGGTTTAGAAATAGAAACAGGAGGCACCTCAGGTGTAGAGGGGACTGGATCAGGTGGAACACCATCATCTCCATCATCCTCATTCTCTACAAAGATTGTCTCGGAGAGAGAAGAAGAGCTTGAAATGTTAGTTCTAGCTCCTGGGCTAGTCTTATCAAAGGTCACCTCACAGGTTTCTATGATCCTATTCGCATCACAACTCCAAACTCTATAGCTACGAGAAGAAGTCGAGTAACATAGAAAAATACCATCAGAAGAGTGAGACTTAAACTTATCCAGGTTACCAGACTTCAAGATGAAACACTTGCAACCAAACACACAAAAATGAGAAACACTGGACTTTCGCCCATACCTCAATTCGTAAGAAGTGAGGTGCAAATGTTCTCTCAAGAATAATCGATTAGACACATGGCAAGTAGTAGCTATAGCCTTCGCCCAAAACTTCATAGGAGTACTATACTCGTCTAGCATCATCCCGACCATCTCAACCAAGGTCTTGTTCTTCTTTTCCACTACGCCATTTTGCTGAGGGATGTATGGAGAGAAAAACTGATGCTCTAGACCTAAATACTCACAGAAACTCTCAAAGTAGGAGTTCTTAAACTCCATGCTATTGTCACTGCATATAGCTCGTAAGGTATCAGGGAGCTCAACAGACATCCTACTGACCAAACCTCTGAAATGGGTAAAAGGCTCATCCTTCGAGGCCATAAATAACACCCAAGAATACCTCAAAAAATCATCGACAATGACAAGAACATACCATTTCCCACCCACTAACTGCACTCTAGTTGGACCAATAGTGTCCATATGTAAAAGCTGTTCTGGTGCATTAGTCATCACAATAGTGACTAGAGGATGAGAAGCAGTAACCATCTTACCATATCGGCAATGAGAGCAAACTAAGTTTTTACCATCTTGAGTTTAGGCAGACCACGAATGAGATCATGGTTGCTAACCCGAGTCAAATGGTTGAAGCTGATGTGATCTAATCTCCTATGCCAGAAGGAGAGATCACGGGACTCAGAAGCAATTAAACACCAAAGAGAGTCTCCAGAAGAAGCAGAAAAATCAGCATGGAAGACTCTCCCAAATATAGAAATCCCGCAAACTAACTCCCCTGATGAATCAAGGATTCTACAGGCACTACTATTAAAGCTTACCTCGAAAGAGTCATCGATAAGCTGAGAGACAGAAAGCAAATTGTATTGCAGCTTACTCACTAAGTAAACATCCTTAAGAATGAAATTGTCATTAATGTAGATGGTACCTTTTACAATGACTCTACCTGATGACGCGTCCCCAAAAGTGATCAACTCATCGCCTGGAGCTCGGACTAAGGAAGAGAACAATCTAGAGTCTCCGGTCATATGACGAGAACAACCACAGTCAACGATAAATACCCCTCTCTTCCCCATCCTACGAACCTAGTCAACACACAAGAGAGAGAGATGACTCAGTACTGGGACAAAGAGAAGATCTAGGAACCCAATACTGAACCACACGACGTCTCAAAGTACCACCCACAGGAGCAAAAGACTGGACTCTAGTGTCTCTCTGACGCTCTACTCTCACAAGACCAGAAGTAACCCTAGTAGAAGGTCTAGGAGCTGGAGTTGGGTTGGCCCACCGTCGTGCAAAGTTCGGACCATCCTAGTGAGGCTGCCCAAATCTCCTACTAGGAAACACCTCACGTTGCTGATATCTACCTCGAGGAGAAACACGAGGAATATCAAAAGAATGACGAAAATACTAACCAAAAGTAGATCCAGGATGAAAACTCGAATGAACAGATCCAACTCTTGAACGCTGCCCAAAAATAGGCGACACTCTATCCTGTCTAGTAGCTGTGTGTGCCTTAGGAGCACTCACAGTCTAGGGATGACCCTGAATACCCCTAAAGGCATGAACACGCTCGCGCCTCGTGATCTTGGCGCGCCTGAAGCAGAAATCTACTAAATGTCCATCGTTCTGACAGAAGGTGCGTGTATACTTCGCCTTACTAGAGGTAGAAGTAGTAGGAGGAGCAACCTTCTGATCAAAGATCCCAAAAATAACCCCGACAGACCTAAACACAGTGGTGCTCGCCCTGGGAGCTACCACAATCTCTCCACTCTTGGAGCCACGTACAATAGTAGGAGGATGAGTCCTAGCGAGCTCCAAGTAGTCAAATCCTATACCTTGATTAAATCGACTAATCTTAGACTGGTCTAGGATGAGATTGAGCTTCTTCTTACCTCCTAAAAACTCCTCAAGAATGCTTATGAGATACTCACACTCCTGGAAGAGAGAGGCACAGGAAGAACAAGGGGAAGAGGAAGAAGAAGAACCAGAAAAGGAAAAACTACAAACACGTGCATTTTTCTCCCTCAGCACGGCTGCCTCAACCTTGAGGGCCTCACAAAAAACACATAGGGTATTTCTAATCCTAAGGGTCTGGGCGTCTAGCTTCTTCCTAAGTTCGACTTGAATTTTATCCAAGTCCCCCTCAATCTCAGCACATCGCAAGCAACTTTCTTGTAACTTTAACTAGTAGGTCCTTAGCAAGTTCAGCACACTTGACATTTAAGGATTCATTGTCAAGTTTTAGTTGCCTATAGCCCTCACATGAGCTGACTGAGTCTTTAGAAGCATGCAATTCGTGTTCATTGTTTCTAGCAGATAGCTTCCTAAGATGAGTGCTCATGGTATCAATTTCAGCAAGCAATTTAGGGCAATTTTCACATGATGCGCTAGTGTGAGCATGAAGAAAACTAGCATATACAGAAATAGCATCAATAGAACAAGTGCTAGCATTCTTCGACATAAAACTCTCAAGCTCAGAAACCACACTATCATGCATAGTCCTTAGGTTCTCAAGCTCCACAAGCAAGGCATCACAAAGAGTACTATCAGCAGACTCTCGAGAGAAACAAGATCTAAGAGAAGCTAACTCCCGAGATAAAGTACCTACTTCCTTCTCTAGCTCTATAAACCTAGCTCTAGCTCTAGCATGAAATTTCCTTAGTTTGCAAAAAGCTTCATTGAGCTAGTCATAGGAGGGAACCTCGTCCGAGTCACTGTAGAGCTCGAAGTCGCTGATGCCATTGGTGTCCGCCATGAAGCACATCCCGGTAAAGTCGTCGCTGCTCTTGTTCTTCTCTTGCGGATCAGCCTCGCCCTCGTCGCTCTAGGTCTCCGTGTTGGAGACGTTGATGTTGTCGAGTGCGGCGAGGACGTGGTGGTAGAGCTTCTTGTTCTTTGAGAAGTTGCGGTACTTCTTCTCATACACCGGGTCACGAACTGGAGGCTTCTTGTTGTGGTTCTTATTCGTGTCGTCATTCTTTCCCGAACCACCGACGTTGTTCTTGCCTTTCTCCAGCTTGGGGCAATTCGCTCGAATGTGGTTGGGGCCACCACACTCGAAGCAGGTGATCATGCCACCTCTCTTCCTCTATCTCATCCTCTTGTATGTATGAGAGAATTTGTGAGCCAAAAGAGCAAGCTCATTTTCTGAAAAAAAATTCAGTTGATCATCGCTTAGCTCGCAAAGGGTGGAGAGGAAAAAATCAGTAGAAGAATCAGAAGTGTATCCAGTGGGATCGGTGATCCAGGCCATCGAGTGAGATTTCGTCTTGCGAGAGACGACATCAATCTCATGAGTCTTGAGTCGGGAATAAAGCCTATTTAAGAGTCGGAGTCGATAAGTCGGTAGTGTCCTTGATGGTAGTCACCTTCATCTCCCAAACTCGAAGATCGAGAATGGTCAAGAAATATCGAGCATTATCCAAGTCAGGGTATATGCAACTGACTGCTCGGAGGTCACTTAAAATCTTCGTAAAATGACCAAAGCACTCGTCAAGATTCTCACTAGCGTGTTGTTCAAATTTGTTGTAATCACGCTTGAATTGGTCTTGTCTCACGGCCTTGATTTGGGTGGTGCCCTCATGGTAAGCATCGACGGTCACCTAAATCTGATGAGTAGAACAGAGGTGATAAATCCTATCGTACTCACTGTGGCTCAGACCCTGCAAAAAATGTTCCTTGCCTTAGCGTTCGCCTCAACATCAGCCATATTGCCGGCCGTGACATTTTTATCGGCAGGAACCTCATACGGTAGTTTCACCTTCTGCCATATCAGGAAGCCTTGGACAGTGATGTACAACTCCATTCTTGACTTTCAGAAAGGAAAATCAACTCCAAAAAAGATAGGAGGTTTAGTGAAATATTTGTCCGTCGCTATGGCTCTAGAGACCGATCAAGATCTATGGAAGAGTAAAATTGGCTCTAATACCAATTGAAGGACCGAGATACTAATCAGAGGGAGGGTGAAAGATTCCAAAATATAATTTTCCCCCACAAAAAGATCCAACCAAGATCCTCACTTCATTGGAGCAAAGTGGAGAACACAAAATTCTCAAAACTTCAAAGAATAAAAAAGACTACCGCAAAATGGCCTGTAGAGTCGATGAATGAGAGCAAGACTATCTGGGTATTGTAGACGATCGTCAGGTTACCGTAGCTACAGTAAAATCAGCCTAGAAATAGTAAAAATTAGCCCAATTCAAAAGGAAAATTGATAAATCTTTTAATCGGCTGATCTAAACACTGTGAAACTTTGTGGACACCTTCCTATGGATGTCAGGAACCTATTCCAACCTTCAATCGCAAGGATTGATGTCAAAGTTCTGACCTTTTTCCAATGTGAGGATGAGTGCACAAGAACAGGTACAAAAACAAAAACTTGGTCCTCAGCTAGCTCGTGGGTTCTTGATGATCAAGATGATCCTAAATGGTTTCCCACATGTCATAGCAAGCTAGAACACAAGACAAGAGCACCAAAAATTCGATCTTCTAAGAATGATCTTCTAAAGAGCAAAAGATCAGTTTCTTGCAAGGAAGAACACAAGATTTGCTTAGATGATTTGGATATGGTCTGAAGAAGACACATCCATCAATCATACATCCTCAGCACAAGATGCACATGCATTTAGAAAGAGGGGAGGCAAATCAAAATGTGCAAGAAGTAAATTGCAAGAATGTAAATTGCGGAATTTAAAGAATGAATTTAAGGCATAATGTAAATGCGGAATGTAAATTTAGAATTGAAAGGAATAGATTTTCATTTCTAGAAAGGAGGTTTACAAAGCCTCACAACAAAGTGGGCAAAGCTCAAAGGAGCGCAAAAACCTCAAAACCTTTAAGAGGAGGAAGGCTACCCCTACCCCTCTATTTATACTACTCTTGAGTCATCCTCCACCCTTGGATGAGTTTCTTCTACCCTAAGGATCATCATCAAGGGCTAGAATTGACTCACTCACTCATACATGGGCTAACCCGAAACCCTCTATTATAAAGGGTTTTGCACGCTTCTCAGAGAATACTAACTAGACCCACTACTCTATCACCTATATTGCGATCCAACGGCTCTCCTTGATCCGAGCAGCTCCTAGCTAGCATCTCATCCATTCCTTGTCTTCTCGGTTCGCAGCGATTCCATCTCCGATCATCTTCCAGTGATCCACGACTGTTTGGACCTCCAGTGCACCTCGCCTAGTCCTGGTCATCCTCCGCCTCACTATGACCTAGCACCGTCGTCCTGCAACCATCAAAAACAAGGAAACCCCATGTCCAACAAAGATATGTAATAATAATTCAAAATCATATTATAATATTCAATTCGCTCATGAAGTCGGCACTACCGCCTATACCAGGCTGGTAGTGCCGCCTGGCTGGCACTACCGCTCCCTAGAGCCAGTAGTGCCGTTCAGCACAACTCATAGAAAATCTACTCTCTGGAAAATAATTACCGCTCCCCTAGGCCGGTACTACCGCTCGATCGGCACTACCGCTCTCACATGGCCGGTAGTGTCACCCCTGGCAGACATAATACAAATTGCTTCAATGTGAAAATCCAGTTCAAATCAAACTCAATCCAGAGCATACCAAGCTCAAATTTAGTCAAATACTTATCACAAACATGGGTAGACCTCCATATGGTCTTTCATGCTACTTCCTTTCTGAGCCTCTCGTCCCTCTTTCCCTTCTTCTTATCCTTCATCCTGTCTAGGTCATGCTGAAAGTACTCGCGAACCTCCTTAGGAACTTGACTGTAATGGACGACATTTGTACCACGCCTTACCAAGTGGTGCTTCAGTCGGGTTGTACCACCTTCTTTCTTCTCTTGGTGATAGTACTTGCATTGAAATCCGGTCCCCATCTTGTCGCCGTGCTCCCACATAACATCGTCCTGGTCTGCCATCTGCTAATACAAAACAACAAGCCTTCAGCATGCATGCAGTTTACCTTACATAAACACAATCACTGCACAATGTATCAGAACCAATTTTTGGTAAGCTGCCAAAAAGATAATCAAACACAATGGCTATACATAATATATGCTATCCAAAATCATGTCGATTGGTTGATATTCTTCGACATAAATTATTTGATATTTTTTGTATGATCCAACTAAATGAATCATGGTTGAATGTATGGTACGTACTACTCTAATGGTCGAATTCATTGTTTTCCAATTGGTCTTAGCTAGCTAGGACAACCAGAGAACCATAAAGATTGCTACGATGTTAAACACATAAAAAAATACAAGATCTGTTGCTTCTGAATGGAGAGAATGCATCCTAGTAGCAGAGCGATTTTTGGCACGATTCAAGCGATTTTTGGCACTTTTGAATTGAAAATCGATTGAACCGAGCGATTTTCATCCAAACCACCGAAAATTGACATTCAATGTAATACGTGAAACCCTTGCAAAAATCGACTACATTCCACCGATAATTGGTAGCTTTTGAGAGAAAATCGACAGATCCTCAGCAAAAATTGCTCAAAAACCTTAAAAACTGATGCATGCATAGAATGTCAACATATCAAACAAAAATCGACAGGTGGAACCAAAAATTGAGCTTACCGTTCGATTTTGGGTGGTTTGGGGGCGATAAATAGGTCGGCGGCAGGCGGATCTCATCGGTGCCAGCGTGGAAGTGTTCAGGGGATGGGTAGAAGTGTCGGAATGGAGGTTGTGGCTGTCGGAACCAGGGTTCCAGACTTATGGCTGCCTTCCAAGTTTTGTGGGCCGTATGGTTCGTGTACTGTGCCAATGCACTGTTCATTGTTTTTTCCTTTTTCAATTTTGTCAATTCGGAATTTTCTCCAAAACCTCTCCCAAATTTGGTTTTTTTAAAATTTTATCCGAGATGTCACAAACCTATTAATAATAATTTTATGGAACTTTTGGATAATTGTTTTCAAATTTCCCAAATTTGAATTGGACTTGTTTGCCGTCCGGTTTCTATTGTCAAACCAGCTCGATACGCTAGTTTTCACGAAAATCGCTTGATTTTTGTCTGTTTTTGAAAACCTGCTCTTAGTTGCTGGTTGTTTTCTTCATCCCAAGTTTATAAACCGTATTTCTTCAATGGTCTTGTTTTATAAATATATAAAATATTTTATATTTTAATGCAATTTTTTGTGATGTTCACTTTGTACCTTAATAAATATATAGATTTATTCATATTCTCTATATGCATGCATTAAATATAGTACTTACAGATAATAATTAGAGGTAGTCAAGTCATTTTTAACATCTACTTGGTCTATATGTCAAGAAAAAATGTATCCTGTAAACTTTGGGCAGAGGGAACACCACGTATGTAGTCTAGTAGTCATTGGCGAGTGAACGATAAGAACATCATTGTGATAACTTACATCATTAAGTATATAAACAGATCGACGAAAAATGCTACTGCAAACAACTTTTCGAAACTATTCCAAGGCTCTTGGTTCACATCTGAAAATGATCTCTTGTTTCACTAAAAATTTGCATATTTTGATACTTTAGATAGGCCAGAGTAGATTTTTAAATAATCCAAAATTTAAATAATTTTACAAAAGTAGTACACCGATTTTTTTATGGAAGTATACCTCTGTAATCGTTTCAATTGGCGATAGAGCCATTGTCGCCATTTCTAATGACAACAAAGCCTCTCTTACCATTCTACATGATGATAGAGACTCTGTCGCAATTGAACTGGTGACAGAGGCCCTGTTGGCAATTAAAATGATGATAGATTGCCACGCGGGTGCCTACGTCAGCTGTTGCCATTTCAATTGGCTACAAATTGAACATATGGTCAATTGAAATGGGGATAGAAAGCCTGCCTCCTCTATCGCCATTTTAAATGATGACAGAAGACCACCTTTAAATTTAGAGTAACCCGCTGTGTGCAAACTGAACCGGTAGAAAGAGAAGAGAGGAGAGGGAAGAAAAGGAGAAGAGAAGAGAGGAGAGGAAGAGAGGAGAAGAAGAGACGAAAGGAAAAGGAGAAGAGAAGAAGAAGAAGAAGAAGAAGAAGAAGAAGAAGAAGAAGAAGAAGAAGAAGAAGAAGAGAAGGGGATCAATTTTTTGACGTAAGTTTTTTAACCTCTTAGATTCTATTTTGAAAGCATGGTTGGTTAACAACCAAAATAATTAGATCTATAGTTGTGTAGATATGTAGTTCTATAGAATGTAGATATATTATATTGTAGAAATGTACTACTGTAGATAGGGGTGAGAATAGATCAGATAGATTCGGACCAATTTGGATAAAATTAAAAAATAGATTCTGTTGAGTTTGAAATCGAGACAATTTTCAAAATCAGTGTCGTATTGTATCAACATAGAAATGAACTTTCAATTTCGAAAATTGGTAATGTAGCTTAAAAAATTCTGAAAATTTTTGGGGATGTTGTTGGCAGAGTGTATAATTAAAAAAATCAATACTTTTGCAACATTTATTTTTTGTGAAATTTTTTAAAACTATTGTCTTTAAAATAAGAAAAAATTGAAATAAGTAGCATCATAGGCAAAAAAATCTCAGAAGTGTATAAAAATTTATTTTAAACATAAAAGAACAGAGAATACAAATGTTGGACCATGATATGTTCTTAATGAATGTTGGTTCATACAATTTAAAGGGTTTCATGTTATGAGGAATAGTCATAATAGTATTTGATTACTATTTAGTCCATATATTTATTCGATATTATATGGGCTTTAGTCGATAGTGGTATGCACAATGGGAAAAAATATGTAAATAAATATAGTAGATGCATTATCAATCAGTATTAGAGCCTAACTGTAGAGTAGGTTTTTATAATAGATAGGCATAGTGTTACAATCAACTTTGGAAATCATTATGTTTATTACATACTTGGTTAATGAAATGAGTTTACGTTGTTTATATAATAACTATGAAGAAATGGTTCCACAAATGGGCTCAGAAGGGGCTGAATTGGGTTATTTTCCAAGTGTGACGACTAGCCTTTCACGTCCAGAGGAACATCACTAGGTCATCGTTACGAGGTGGTTGTAACATATATTCTCGTTGGGCCATGCGTTGTGTGATTTGAAGTTGCATGATGTTGGTACTCACGCACGGCAGTGCACGTACTAGGAGTTAATAGAATGGAGAGGGCTAAAGTCATCGAGCTTGTATGTACGATTGGCAAAGGAGCGAGGATGAGCACTAGTGCTGTTGATCCAAGCATTTCAGAAAGTCGCTTCGGCCCATGTGATGAAGCTAAAGAAGTTGGGGAGTCGAGCATAGTCACCCATGCCCAAACTGTGACCGCGGTACTCCGATGTGGATCATGCAATCCATACATCCAGACACAGCCCGCTGAGCTTTTTACACATCCACTAACTATTGCGTAAGTCAATGTCACATATGTATATTTCCCACTTAGTGTAACGTTTTTCCTAACTCTAACTTCATTATCGGGACCTGAATATGCAAATCTGGACCCTTTGTGTATATCGCACTAGTCTAGGATTACGCTAGTGCACACAGGCTCAACATAGATTAATATCACAATCATACACAGCGAAAACATAATAAAAGACTTCATATATTAAATATAACTGTTGAATGACCTTATGGTCAACTTACATGCTTAAGCCACGTAGGGCTAGACTAAGAATATTAAAGTAAGACATTGCAGCAGAACAAAAAACGTAAATGACCCTTCAGTATACCACAGGCAACTAATAAGGCTCGCACCCTAAACATTCATATCCTCCTGGTACTCCTCTAGAACTGGTGTAGACTCCTCAGCTTGTGATGTTGTTATTTGTCACGGGCGAGTACTTAAAGCACTCAACAAGTTGTGCATAGAATGCAATTCTAACATAGCTATATGCAAGACTTATTCCAATGGAATGGCTAACATGGATACTTTGCAGTAAAGCAACATTTATGAATGAATACAATATGAATGAATACAATAATAGATTGAAAAGATAGTAAAACAAATAACAGTAAATATAACTTCAGTATTTTCCAAGTAAACATGGCATCCAACCCTAAGTCAAGTTCCAAACCTTCCAATGGCAATCCGCCATCCCAACCAACTTTTCATTTTATAAAATTTAACCCTTGACTGTAATTCTTGAGCATTGCTCAATACTGCGAGCAAGGCTATCCGAATAGAATTTACACTCTATAGAGGTTATGCGCTTTACCCACACGACATGAACACCTCTTTATGCAATCGATTTTAACACACTTCCTTTGGTGTGTCGCAGAGATATCATGACAAAGCCTTTACAATACTCTGTCTTAACCCAGTACTACCCGCTAAGGTTTCAACATTGACGGGACTGGTTACCACACTCAGGGCCCCCTCTTGCGCCATGTGAGTTCATAAAAATGGTCGAACCTCACACCACCACTAGTAGTACCAAAGCTAAGACATTGCAAATTAATTAGTTAGATCTGTCCCATTTTAGACATGTAGTTGCATGTTTGATTCAGGTCAAAGGCGTGCAAAGTTAAGTCCTTAAGATAACTAGGTAAAGACTTCCACATATCCTCTGCCCTTTCTACCCACCTTGGCACACTGCCCCTTGCCACTTTCCCCAATCTAGATGATTACCACCCCAGTTAATTACCAAGCACCACGTGCTATCAACAAGTCAACATCGTTGCGTGACAACTGATGTGACCATGACTGCTCAGCAAGCCGTGCTTCTACCTCAAGCCAAGACAAGGGCCCAACAACTTCTGACTCTCCAAGCCCAGCCCAAGATCAAGTCCAATTCGTTCACGAGTGCAGTTCGGCCCCCAGGAGCAGTCCAACTAAAAATGACCATATCTAGGTCATACGAAGTCTGTTTGAGACGTTCTTGGAATCTACGGAGAAGCCCACGACGAGAGCTTACCAACGAAAGTAGTTTCACATTCAAACTCCTTTTGGATCGACAGAAATCATCAAAACTATATGACGTACAGAACCTACCGGGTGCTGCGACACCTCCACTTGGGCCCAAAGGCCTTGTATGACCTAGGGTTGCACGGCCAACCCCTTGGCCGCTTCCCTTGCCCTCTTTCTCATATATATTCAGTAGCTGTCGCTAGAATAGATGGGTTTTGCTTAGATTACAACTAGACACTTTGTCAGTTTTTCACCGTTCATCGGTTTGTGGAACCCCAACTCGTGTACTTAATATTATTCGCAATTTCAGATTGCATCTTCTACGTTCTTGCTTGTGTTCTCGATTCGCATGCAGGGATTAGCCTTCTTGGTGAGGTCAACCGTGTTTGTGCGTGGTTGATAACCAAAGGAGCCGTGGTGTAGCAATTACAGGGTTTGAATCCGTTCTGATTGGAAGCTGGATCGTCAACATCGAGTTCTCCACCAATCGGTTTAGTTCTACCTATCGGAAGATCGGGCCACCGTTCGCATCAACAACCCAGTCACTACAACTCAACATTATTGTGTGACAACACCTGATACACCAATTCTATAAACATGTTCCATATTCCATTAGTCAAGTTTAAGTTGATATTCCAAAGACATGTATTGAATGTGGCATGGCTAAGCATACTAGACATAGTCTAACCAACCCATGCTGATTACTAGTATTAACCAACTATTAATGAACCAATCTAGGGTGAAAATTAATCATGGTATACAAATGACATGGTAGGGTGTAGATCAACTAGGTAGATTAACTAGATCCTGAACTATTTTGAAACAGTTATACGCATAAAATAACATGCATAAAGTAAAACAATATAACAATTTTATAAATTGGGTTCAACATGATCAAAGCACAACTTGCCTTGGAAAAGTTCTTGTTCTTGCTCTGGACCCTGGTCTTGCATCAACGAATCCTCCTCGGACGCTCCGAGCACTTTGACGTATGCGCGTAACGAGAGAGAATACCAAATAAATACTAAAACAGAGAGAAAGCAAACTCCAAAAATCAAATAAAATTCACCATTAAATATATCTCAATTTTAGAAATTTTAATCTCCTCAATCGGAGCTCGTATGAGGGAGAACGGGCTCTCGAAAGATTTGAATAAAAGAGAAAATAAGAAATTCATTAATTAACTGAATTATTTTTATACCGGAAATTCAATTTATTGCACCTGCTGACGTCAACCCTTATCCAAACCAATCAGAACGTGACACATGCCACAGTGTATAGACTTGGTCCATGGAACTGCACTGGTTCATGGTGAACCCGGCGCACAGCTCTTGGGCTTTCGTGCGACACGTGTCGATGAACGATTGGACACGGGCATGGCGCAATCAGATCAGCTCATCCCAGATCGAATGGTCAAGGCTAAATCCGATGGCAGAGACACGCAGCGAACCCCGACGATGTCCACGTGATGCAATCACAACCACACGGTCAGATTGGACGGTCACAAGCTATCACGAGTGGAAATGGCGTGGTGGCAGCGGCTTCTTATCGGAAACAAGAACGATGATCTCGATGCGGTGCAACAGCAACGTTCCGGCGACCAAACGGTATGGATCTGCTGTGGCACGACGTGAGGAATCCGGATCTGGAACCAACGTTGCGGATCAATGTATCATCCCAAAAATTTGGAAAAATAAAATAAAGTGACTTGGCATAACTTTTACTTGATTTTTGAATTTCTACTGGATTTTCTTGTTTTAGGTATTTAATTGCCTTATTTAAATCCATTAACCTCAAGTTTGAGCATTTAAAACAAACTTATAAAAATCCCAAATAAACCAACCCGTGAAATAATTTTATAAAATACTAAAATAATTTAGATAAATAAATATAATTTTTTTATGATTTTTTTCATAAAATTTAAATTCCATAAAAATTCAAATAATATTCAAAAATACCTAAATTCCAAGAATTTTAACTTGAAAACTATAAAAGGTAAATAAGTGAAACTAGGGAAAATGGAAACCTTGTACATAGGTCTACCTACACAGATATTTCTAGAAATTTTTAAATCACTTCAAGCCACTTTTGAGCTAACTCAACTACCAACTGAATTATGTTTTAAAATTTGAAATGCTACAGTATGCTTGCGATGTGTTCGACGTTTTTCCTGAGTCACGGTCACTGCCAGTGGGCCATGCTGGCCAAGGGGCCCATCGGCCAGTCTCTCTGGCCTCGCCCTCACCCCTCTACCTCCCTCCCTGTCTGGCCCTTGTCGCGACAAGGCTTTGCCTTGCCACGCGCGGCCATGGTAGGAACCACCTGCCACACGGCCGCCACGAGCTGAAGCTTCGCCGACTCTGACATTCATGTCATGCCTCGCTTGCTCTGCTGTACTGCCATAAAGGCCACCGAAGCTCCTCTCTCCCTCTCTAGCTCACCAGCACCTCGCCTTCCATCGTCGAGAGCTTGCCAAGCTCAGGACAAGGCCGACGAGCATGTTTTCGTGAAATCTGTGTCCGAGTGACCTCTACGGCCGATGCTACTCACTATGAGGCCCCATTCAGTCCCCTAACCCTTCTTCTCATCATAATTGCAGCTTGAATCGACTGTACCTACACCGTTGTCGCACCTTTTTCCCCGCCTCCGGCCACACGGTGGCAGGCTTCTTCAACCGTTCTCCATCACTCCGAGGTAGCCAAACCACTCCCCCCTCACCCCCTTGCACTTTCCCCTCACCGAGCCGAGCCCGCATAGTCTTCTTCAATGCTTCCGGCCGAAGCCTCCGCCGAGCTCAGCCCCTCTCCGCCGCCAGCACACCTCGACACCGTGCGGCTGCCATCGGCCAGTGCCTTGGGGTCCCCACGACACCCTCACGCAAATCGAGCCGTCATACAAGCTCCACCATCGGTAGCCTCCTCTGGTGACACCTCTGCTTTCTATCGCTGACGCACGGGCCCGGGCTGTCAGCCTCCCGCGCATTCTCTCTTGCGCGGTCACTGACAGTGGGCCTCAGTTGTTAGGCGGCAAAGCTAATTTGAAAGCTTGCTAAAATGGGAAAGCCGCTTTCCGTGAAGGAAAGCGTAGTTTCTGTTTTCGGAAATTTTCAATTTTCCAGTGATTTTGTAAACCCTAGAGTATTCAAATGCTTATAACTTTTGCTAGGTAACTCCAAATCTAGTGAAACAAATTTCTAAATCTGTGTAAATTCATGTAGAATCTGTATATACAAAAATATTTTAGTTTTAGTTCTTTGCAGTAAATGAGCTCAAATATACGCTTTTGGCCAAAAATGTGCATAATACAAAAATTTCACAAATCAAGTTTAAAAATGGTGAAACAAATTTTACCATGCTCAAGAGATCACAAGATCTCCAAATATATTAAAATATTTAGATCTTGACTTATTTTGTATCAAATGAATAAATGAACAAATGTCAATATATACAAAAATCCAAATGCTTGTACCTTGTACAAATGAATCCCAAATTCAATGAAACAAAGTTCTAAATTCATGATGAGCTATATAGTTCCAGTATATGCAAAAACTTTTCCATGTGACCACTGGGTAAATTATGATGTTTAAAAATAAAGTAAGGGCTTAAAATGTGCCATATATTAGTTTTTTGTAAATAAGCTCGAAATAGAATGAAACTAGTTCTGTTAGGACCCTTAGGTCACAATAAACGCAAATATACAAAAATATTTGAGTTTCAACTTGTTTTAGACCTCTCTCCAATAAGAAATAATCCCAATAGTTTGAACGTTCAAATAGTCATAACCTATGCAATAGAGCTCTAAATTGAGTATAATCAATTTCCATATACCTTTAAATCAGTACATTACCCAGATATGAAAAAATACTTAGGGTGAACTACTGAGTTTATAAATATTATGTCATGAAGGAATTAAATAGTTTAATAGTAATCCAAATAAGTTTAGCCTCTCGAATTCGTAAATATTCATACACATAAACATAATTTTAGCCTCTTAAATTCAAAAGTTAAAAATAACATATCTATAAGAATAAGAGAGTCGTGACTTAGAATAAGCTCAAAAGTTTCATCTTACGACTGAATATCATGCACGAACCTAACTGTGATCATAGTGTTAAAGTGACCGTTATGCATAAAACAATAACATCATAATCCTAAAGGCTCCCGCAACTCTTTTAATGGATTTCAATTTGGTTTTACATCTGATTCATTTTTGCCCTTAATGACAATTTATTGTTTGCTATTTGTCGTGCTTCTCATTGTATATGAGTAGACACCGACGATTTGAGAATTGCCGACGATGACAGCACCTACGACCCAGACTACATACCGGATGACGATTAGCAAGGCAAGAACCCATGATCCCACTATTTTACGGAGCTTATGTTGTTTTATCAAATATTATATGGATGCGTGTATGTTACAATAAACTTGCTATGTTGTGGGTATCGGTAGATACTTTCTACTTGTATGCATCACCGTTACCTTGACACTTGTTTACCTACTATTGTAACCTTAGTTTATGGTTTAGACAATAGATAATGTTACTATGGGTGTTGCTAGCGAAATATCTCATGTATAAGCTTAATCATGCTCACTTAGAACGTCTTTTAAATGTTGAGATACACTTCTATTCAGGCTTGAGCAATTTTTAAAGGTACGGAGCCGAGTTATGGTCTCCATGTATTTTGATAAAAATATAATCCAAAAACTTATGGTTTAGATGCGGGTGAGTTAATATTTAAACTTGAGGTGTAAGGAGGGACCTCGCGCGTAGATAGTGGGAGACACTCACCTGGGTCGGTTATGGACCGAACTTGACGCTATTACCTAAGTAAAATAGTGCAACCACATGTACTAGCATGGGATAGCCTTAGCTTAGTAGATTAGCTGAAGTTTAACCTTTTATTTTGGTAGGCTGAAGTAGTAAGGGCATTCTGGGGTACGGTGTCACTCGTAAGTGCTCCCTTCACTGAGGTGTTAGGGTTAAAGCATTCCAATATAACGGTGTATGCCTTGCCATGGGGGAAAGGACACGATGAGGCGTAAACCATCATTAGTACTGTGTGTATGAGTCTAGATTTCCAGCGCCATGGTAAGGGTTTGTCATCACCGGGCTGGTGCAAGGCTAGGCTTTAGCTAGTTGAACGATTTTGTCACAATCTAGCAAATCGGGTACTGTAGATATCGTGAGGCATGGTTGACATGATTGCTATAATGTTTCATGTGGGTAAAGTGTACACTCTCTGCAGAGATTTAAATCTAATTAATTAGCCATGCTCACGGTCATGAGTAACTCAGGGAAGTAATGTCAAGTATAGCTTTGTTTTTGCGAAGGTTTTGGAAATCTTGTTGTGACAGGTTGGTGTATTTGTAAGCCAAGGTTGGCTGTGATTTACTCGCTGTTCATGGCCATGGAGGGCTATGAAATGATGATATTGAATTTTACTTACTGTTATTAGTTTCATAATAAGTGATCTTTTCAATTTCGTTACCATTTGATAAACTACTCTCTCGCAAATAAAATCTGCTTTATGCTTAAAATGAAACTTAGTGTGGTGGCTTGATATCCTTGGACTAACCTTGCATGTATTTTATTTCCATACACTAAAGTCTTGCAAGTACATACATATACTCACCATTGCTTAATTTATAATATATAAACGAAGGTACGGAAGAAATCCCCGATGATTCGTACTTCGCATCGGGTCCGACGACTACTTGGATGGATGAACTAGGGCTCTTCATAGTCGGTTGCCGTTGGGTTATGGATGGGCATACCGCGGTCCTACTTTTGCTTTATGCTTAATTTCTACTGCAATCTACTTTTGTGCATAATATTTGGCTGGTCGGCAGCATACCTTAATATTAAGTAGTTGTACTAGCTTTCTAGTCTATGTCTATGCTACGTTAAGTGTTTAGACATGTGTGTATGTGTAATGATGCATCTCGAATGTGGGATATGTGGGCGCTAGTCGTTGATCTTGGGAATTAGCGCCGGCCACATATCCGGGTACCCGAAATTGCTCTCAACCGTCTGACGCATGGACACGTGCGATCATCATTCCTTGTCTATTGAGACGCACACACCCTCGGTGGGTGTGGGCAATACCAAGGTTTTGAGACGACCAGTGTGTGTTACTTCCGGAAGGGTTGGTTTCAATCTTGGTATGGTTATTCAAAAAAGAATCGGAACTCTCCTGGTTGCGTAAGTGTGTACGGTGCAACTAGGTGGCTCATATTTATTTGAGTGAGGGCCATCTAATTAATACTCCGTGTACGGGACTATTTGTGGTAGTGAGCATATACTTAAGTGGAGTATGGGTGTCACCTCTAATCCAACGCACGAGTGAGGTTCGATTCTTATTTTTGGGTGCCCACAAGAGGTGGTATCAGAGCCCATATGATTGTAGGAATAGCCTTAGCTAGCATGGTCGATAGAATTAAGGACAAAGCTTTCTCTCAAAAGATTATTTTCCGTATGAAAAGCTTATCTGTGAAAATGTAGAATGCTACTCTCATCCCTCTATAGTTTTTCTTTCTCATCCTACCTTTCAAATAGTTTTGTGCTCATCCTATTTCAAAACTTTTATTCCCGGAGAAATGACACCATTTGAAAAAGGATAAAACTTTGTTCTACTCTTATGCCATTCAAAATGTTGAAAACTACGTTTTTAAGGTCGTTGAGCCAACATGTTTTGAAGGAAGATGTAAAATTTAAAAATCTGTTAGAACTAGAATGGAGCTCCCTAGTCTCACCTTACTCTAAACCATCCCTTCGAAAGACAAAAAATTTTATCGTCTTACCTTGTTCCAAAAGACTAGACATGCAGTAAGTAGGTGTGTGGGTATGGAAAGATAGGATTTTGGTTGGCTGACCTAGAGACATCTAAAAATGCCACAAAAAAATCTGGAAGGGACCATACTGAGTCAGGACGAAACTCAAAAAAATTTGTAGACTTTTGGGCTAGGGAACGGGTGTTAGAAATTCAAGAGAAGGGTTTGTAGGCACGAGATAGAAATTCTAGACAGCGCCTTGCATGTCCAATTTTATAGGACGATCTAGTAGTGTAAAATTTCGAAAATTTTACTACAGATACAAAATTCTCCAGGGAACTACACAAAAAATTTCATATTTTTATTAGCCCTGTAGCAGTGCCTGAAAAATTTATGAACATGCCGGACAGAACTGTTAGCACTACTGATTTCTTGTTTTATCGCCTCCTCCTTGCTTAGCTTGTTTCATTCCATATAAGGTCATGCTAACCTGAAACTTTTCCACTTCTTAGATGGCACACCACTGGGAACCATGCTACTACACCCGGGCTATAGTCGAGGGCTCCGTGCAATAGACTCTTTAGGACATGATGCGTTGTGCCGGTTTTACCGAGCAGTCGGAGTATCTTATCTCCCGCACAGCCATTAGCCCGGCCTCCGAGATGTTTATCACGGAGGTAACTATCCATGGGTGTCACGAAGGGGAGCCAGCCTGACGCTACCATGGGATGGTGCCGAATCCACTTTCTTCATTGCATGATGGAGCGTACGTTGCCATCGTTAGTCTCCGTCACGACCTTCCCGAGATGGCCCAGATGTTCCCTTACTGTCCCTCGTGTGAGGGGGATAGCCTATAGAACATGCACCCGATGGTGGATGCTACGATGGATGCATCACTCACCTGGCATGTGGGCTAATGAGGTCCCTTGATAGGTACCTCCTTCGCCTCCATGACGACTTGATCCTCGCATGTCACCGCAACACTGAGCTGGAGACTCACATGGCCCCGCTGCTCCACCACGGTTAATTCTCCACGGAGATAGTGTACGGGGAGCATGAGGCGTATGAGCCCGCGGAGGATCTTCCACATCCATATGGCTCCTATCGCTGCGTCATCCACCGTGCTCTCATGTCGGTGGGAGGCCATGGACACCGCGTCTAGGCCGCCCGCTCAAATGGTCCCGTAAACGCGGTGCAAGGTCAGAGCCTCTTCTTCAATGGGTGCAAGTATGAGCTGATGATGCCCGTTGCTCCTCCATCACCACCCGCTGCCCACGATGCTCCCAACGCTGCCAGTGATGGTGGCAATGCTTAGGTTGAGGCTAGGTGACTTAGCAGTTAGAGCTCACTTTTGGGTTGTAGTATGAGCTGACTTGTGTTGTACTTTTGTTGCGCAAACTTGTAAAAGATGCTAATGAGATGGTTCGTGTTAGTTGGTATTGACCCCATGATGTATCTCACCTATGTAAGGCGACCGAACTATGTTAATGACGTCAGGATTATTGTAATCTATGCAATCTACCCTTGTTGTCCGCAATTTTACTTGAGCATGAAAATTGGTTTTCAAACTCGAATTTACATGCTTAACCATCCTAATTTCATTATACTTCTATCTCAAGTCAATACCATATCCGCCGCGCATATGTTGCTCAACATTCATGTGTATGACAGGATGCCGATGACCCGATCTGTGCACACGCTCATGGCAAATAGTGCTGCCCATGAGAGCCATGCTCTGGAGGGCGAGGTGCCCAATCCGGCACACCCTAACCCGTTGCGGCTGGGGTCTCATACCCACGAGGCGCAACATTTTGGCAAGTCTGTAAGTAGGGATGGCAATCTTACCCGATTATCCGTGTATTTGCTAATAAAACCCTAATAGAGGTGGTTATGTTCCTCTTTTATTACCCGCGGGTATGTTTATAGGGGCCAAACTTTACCCGACGGGCAAATGGGTATGGGTATGGGGGAGCTTCACCCGTACCCGTTCCACCCGATTACCCGCCACCTTCTATTGACATATGGGCTAGAACAGGCACCCAGTTGATCCCCTGATCCCCAATTTGTGGTACCTAATATCAGTAATTGTTGAACTTAAGTATTTGTGTGTTATTTATTTGCATGTGTTATTTTAATTCTTATTCTCATGTACATTTGAAATTTTGAATCATTGATAATTATTGTTAATCCACATAATGTAGCTGATTCCCATAATTTTATCAAAAAAGATTGTATTAGTACCATAGCTCATTAGCTTCTAGTGCTATTTGGTTGGAAGGATTGTTGATGGTGGCGGGTAAACGGATATACCCGCAGGTATCGGGTACCCACAGGCGACGGATATGGGCGAGATTCTTTGCCCGCGAACCTTCGTGGGTATACCCGTGGGGGAAGTTTTGGCTAGCGGGTATGGGTATGGGCGTGCACTACCTATACCCGCCACACTCGATTGCCATCCCTACCTGTAAGGGAGCAAGAAAGCGCTCATAGCCATCAGGAAGCTCAAAGCGAGGAGCTGCCCCCTCCACCGTTAATGGCGCAGGTTCTTGTGATGCAAACTCGCCTCCTCGAGAGGATGGTGAAAAATACCGAGAACCTTAACACCGCCACAGCATATGACGGAATGGTAGCCATGCCACCTTAATCACGCTTGGTCGAGTTCTAGCAGACTTGCCCGCCAAGCTTCCCCATGTTAGTAGATCCATTGGACGCTCATGATTGGCTTCACGACATCGAAGGCAAGCTTGACATTGCGTGGTGCAGCGATGTGGAGAAAGTACAATATGCTACGTACTACCTCCAAGGAGCTGCCGCAGCATGGTGGGATAGCTATAAGGCTATTCGCCAACCAGACCAAGTAACCTCATGGGAGGCCTTCAAGGACTCCTTCTGCACCACGCATATTCCCTCGAGCCTTATGGAGATCAAGAAGAGGGAGTTTTGTAATCTCAAGCAAGGCTCCATGTTTGTCATGGATTTCCTTCATAGTTTCAATTACCTTGCCCAGTATGTCCTGATGAAATACCAAGCGAGACAAGAAGGGTTGCTCTCTTTCAAGAGTGCCTCAATGAAGAAGTGCAGCACTCCCTCGCTGCTCTTGATATTCCCAACATGCAAGTGTTGGTTGACAAGGCTATTCGGGTGGGATAGTGCTAAAGTTGTATTCGAGAGCAGAAACGCAAGTGGATGGCGCAAAAATCTGCTAGCAGTGTTTCCTCACGAGAACAAAACTTATAAGCTTGGGAGTTAGAATTGTGATCAATGGGGTAGAATTTGAGGGTGATCTAATCAACATCAATTCACCGGAGCTTGATGTCATCCTCGGCATGGATTGGCTATCCAAGAACAAGGGGCACATTGATTCTGCTAACCAAGCTGTCTCCTTGATCAATTCTGATGGTGTTCATGTCACATACTCCTTCGATCGAGCCTCCACTTTACAGCAGCCATCCCTCCACACTCTCTCAACTTCAGAGGTACATCAAGTGCCCGTGGTATGCGATTATCCTGATGTCTTCCCTGAGGAGCTACCGGGTATGCCACCAGACCAAGATATGGAGTTTGTTATCGATTTTTTGCCCGGAACAGCCCCTACCTCCAAACGTCCTTATCATATGCCCCCAGATGAGTTGGTTGAATTAAAAAACAACTCAAGAAGTAGTTGGACAAGGGTTTCATTCGCCCAAGCTCGTCACCATGGGGAAGTACGATAATGTTTGTCAAAAAGAAAGACAATAGTCTCCGGATGTGTGTCGACTATCGATCATTGAATGAAGTCACCATCAAGAACAAGTACCCACTCCCGCGAATTGATGACTTATTTGATCAAATGAGCGGGGCTCAGGTCATTTCAAAACTTTCCTTGAGACTTGGCTACTTCCAACTCAAAATCCGACCAGAGGACATCCCAAAGACCGCCCTTACCACCCACTACGGTTTGTATGAATACACCGTTGTTTTCTTTGCACTTACTAATGCACCTACGACTTTCATGAATCTTATGAATAAGGTGTTCATGGAGTACTTAGAAAAATTCATGGTGGTATTCATCGATGACATCCTCATCTACTCTAAGACTGAAGAAGAGCATGAGCTTCACTTGCGCCTGGTGCTCGATAAGCTTCGTGAGCATCAACTTTATGCGAAGTTTAGCAAGTGCGAGTTTTGGCTAAAGGAAGTTGGCTTCCTAGGTCATGTCCTTTCTGAAGGAGGTGTCACCGTTGATCCGAGCAAGGTGCAAGATGTGCTCACTTGGGAGCAGCCCCAAACTGTTCCCGAGATTCGAAGTTTTCTCAGTCTTGTCGGATACTATCGATGGTTTATTGAGAACTTCTCCCAAATTGCCAAGCCAATGACCGAATTACTCAAGAAAGAAAAGAAATTTGAGTGGTCACCGGCTTGAGAAGCAAGTTTCCAGGAGCTAAAGCAAACACTCACAAAAGCCCCAATACTCACGTTGCCCAACATACACAAGAACTTCGACGTATACTACGATGCATCCCACCAAGGCCTCGGATGTGTGTTGATGCAAGAGGGCAAGGTTGTGGCCTATGCTTCTCGCCAGTTAAAGCCTCATGAAGCCAATTATCCCACTCATGACTTAGAGTTGGCTGTCGTCGTTCATGCTCTCAAGATATGGTGGTATTACCTTATCGGCAACTGGTGTGAAATATACACCGATCACAAAAGTTTAAAATATTTCTTTACCCAACCAGATCTGAACCTTAGGTAATGAAGATGGCTCAAGCTAATCAAGGATTATGATCTGAGCATCCATTATCACCCAGGCAAGGCTAATGTAGTGGCCGACGCGCTCAGTCGGAAACTACATACCATCAAGACCACCATCCTTGTCAAACAGCCATAATTGCTCGAAGAATTCCACAAACTCAACTTGGATGTGGTTGAAAAGGGCTACATGGCAGCCTTGACCCTACAACTAACCCTTGAATCGCAAGCTGAATGAAGATGCGCAACTAGGACTCTCTTAGAATGCCGATGGGTTGGTCATGCATGGACAACAAATATGTGTTCCGGATGACCAAGAAATCAAAAGAGTTAATTCTAAAAGAAGCCCATGATTCACCTTTTTCCATCCATCCTAGGAGTATAAAAATGTACCAAGATCATAAGAGAAGCTACTGGTGGCCCGGCATGAAAAAGGACATCGCCGCATATGTCGCTAAATGTGACATATGTCAGCGCGTTAAGGAAGAACATCAACGCCCAGTCGGACTCCTTTGACCCTTACAAATTCTAGAGTGGAAATGGGATGATATCAGTATAGATTTCATTACTGGTCTACCCAAAACTCATAAAGGACATTATTCCATTTGGGTCATTGTGGATCAATTAACTAAAGTGTCTCACTTCATACTGGTCAAAACCACATACCCTGTAGACAAACTGGCTGACCTATATATGGATAACATTGTGCATTTGCATGGTATTCCAAAAACAATTGTTTCTGATCGTGTCTCTCAATTTACCTCCCATTTCTGGGAAAGCCTACACCGTCTCTTGGGGACCAAGCTAAATTTTAGCATAACATATCATCCTCAAGCATATGGACAAACCAAATCCTGGAAGACATGTTGAGAACTTGTGCGCTATCATATAGCAACAATTGGGAGAAATGTTTGTCATTTGCCGAATTCTCCTACAACAACGATTTCCAAACTAGTCTCCAGATGTCTCCATTTGAGGCATTTCATGAAAGGAAGTGCCGAAACCCTCTATTTTGGTCTGCAGTAGGAGAAAGGCAATTCTTTGGACCAGCTATAATCCAAGAGGCTAAAGACCGTGTCAGACTTATAAGAAGTCATTTGAAGGAAGCGTAGTCACGGCAAAAGTGCTATGTTGACAATCGCCGCTACGAATTGAGTTTTGAGGTGGACGATCTTGTTTGCCTCAAGGTCTCACTGCCACATGGCACTCAACAATTTTAAGTCCACGGAAAACTGGCACCTCGATTTATCGGTCCATATCAGATCATTGCAAAAAGAGGTGAAGTGGCATATCAACTAGAACTTCCACAACAACTCTCAGATGTGCACGATGTATTTCATGTTTCTCAACTAAAGAAGTATCTTCGAGCTCCCACCGAGCTCACTCTTTTAGATACAATCGATCTGCAGCCTGATCTCTCATATCACGAACAACCAATTCGCATCCTCGATGAAGCTGAGCATCATACTCGCAACCATACCGTCAGAATGCCCAATTCAGTGGAGTAACCACACCGAAGAAGAGGCCACTTGGGAACGCGAAGACCACCTTACAGCCGAATTCCCATCCTTCTTCGACGAGTCCAACTAATCTCGAGGATGAGATTAATGTAAGGGGGGTAGGTTTGTAACATCCCAAAAATTTGGAAAAATAAAACAAAGTGATTTGGCATAACTTTCATTGCATTTTTGAATTTTTACTGGATTTTCTTGCTTTAGCTATTTAATTGCCTTATTTAAATCATTAATCTCAAGTTTGAGCATTTAAAAGAAACTTATAAAAATCCCAAATAACCTAACCTGAGAAAAAAAATATAAAATACTAAAATAATTTAGATAAATAAATATAAATGTTTTAGGATTTTTACACAAGATTTATGTCCATAAAAATTCAAATACAATTCAAAAACATCAAATTTCCAAGAATTTTAACTTAACAACTACAAAAGTTAAATAAGTGAAACTAAGGAAAATTGAAACACTGTACCTAGATCTACCTACAAAATTTTTTAAATCACTTAAAGCCACTTTTGAGCTAACTCAACTACCAACCGAATTATGTTTTAAAATTTGAAATGGTACAATATGCTCGCGACGTGTTCGATGTTTTGATTGAGTCACGGTCACTGCCAGTGGGCCATGCCGGCCAGGGGGCCACCGGCCAGCCTCTTCGACCTCGGCCTCACCCCTCTACCTCCCCCCTATTCGGCCCTTGCTGCCGCAAGCTGAAGCTTCACCGACTTCGTCGCCCATGTCGTGCCTCGCTTGCTCTACTGCACTACCATAAAGGCCACTGAAGCTCCCTCTCTCCCTCTTTAGCTCGCCCGCACCTCGGCTTCCATCGCCAAGAGCTTGCAAGCTCGTGACGAGGCCGACGAGCACGTTTTCTTGAAATCTGTGGCCGAGTGAGCTCGACGACTGATCCTACTCGCTATGAGGCCCTATTTGGTCCCCTAACCCTTCTTCTCACTTTAATTGCAGCTTGAATCGACCATAGCTCCGCCACGGCCGCACCTTCTTCCCCCCTCCAGCCGCACAGTGGAAGGCATCTTCAACTGTTCTCCACCACTCCGAGGTAGCCAAACTGCTTCCCCCTCACCCCCTTGCGCTTTCCCCTCACCGAGCCAAGCTCGCGCTGTCTTCTTCATCGCTTCCGGTCGAAGCTTTTGCCGAGCTCAGCCCACTCTGTCGCTAGCACACCTCACCACCGCGCAGTAGCCACTAGCTGGTGCCTAGGGTCCCCATGACTCCCTCGTGCTCACCGAGCCATAGGCTAGACTCCGCCGCCGATGCTCCACTACTGGTAGCCTCCCCTGGTGCCGCCTATGCTTTCTACCGCTGACACGTGGGCCCAGGCTGTCAACCACTCGCACATTCTCTCTCACGCGGTCACTGACAGCGGGCCCCAGCTGTCACGTGGCAAAGTTGATTTGAAAGCTTGCCGAAACAGGAAAGCCACTTTCCGTGAAGGAAAGCATAGTTTCCGTTTTCGAAAATTTTCAATTTTCCAATGATTTTGTAAACCCTAGAGTATTCAAATGCTTATAAATTTTTCTAGGAAACTCCAAATTTAGTGAAACAAATTTTTAAATCTATGTAAATTCATTTAGAATCTGAATATGCAAAAATATTTTAGTTTTAGCCCCTTTGCAGTAAATGAGCTAAAATATATGCTTTACGCCAAAAATGTGCATAATACAAAATTTTCACAAATCAAGTTTAAAAATGGTGAAACAAATTTTCTCATTCATGGTTTGCCTAAACTTAAGATGGTCAAACATTTAGTTTGCTCTCCTTGCCGACAGGGCAAGATGGTTGCTGCTTCTCATCCTCTAGTCACTGTTGTGATAACTGATACAACATGATAACTTTTACATATGGGAACTGTTGGTCCAGCTAGAGTGCAGTTAGCGGGTGGGAAGTGATATGCTCTTGTCATCGTTGATGATTTTTTGAGGTATTCTTGGGTATTTTTCATGGCCTCGAAGGATGAGTCTTTTACTCATTTCAGGGGTTTGGTCTGTAGGTTTTCTATTGAGCTCCCTGGTGCCTTACGAACTATATGCAGTGACAATGGCACAGAGTTCAAGAACTCCTACTTTCAGAGCTTCTGTGAGGAAGTAGGCTTAGAGCATCAATTTTCCTCTTCATACGTTCCCCAGCAAAATGGCGTAGTGGAAAGGAAGAACAAGACCCTGGTCGAGATGGCCAGGACGATGCTAGATGAGTACAGTACTCCTTGAAAGTTTTGGGCTGAGGCTATAGCTACTGCTTATTATGTTTCTAATTGAGTATACTTGATAGCACATTTGCATCGCACTTCTTATGAGTTGAGGTATGGGCGAAAACCTAGTGTTTCTCATTTTCGTGTGTTTTGCTGCAAATGTTTCATTTTGAAGTCTGCGAACCTATATAAGTTTGTGTCTCGTTTTTCTAATGGTATTTTTCTATATTACTCGACTTCTTCTCATAGCTATAGGGTCTGAAGTTGTGATGCGAATAGGATCATAGAGACCTATAGGGTGACCTTTGATGAGGCTAGCCCAGGTGCTAGACCTGACATTTTAGGCTCTTCTTCCCTCTCTGAGACCATCTTTGTAGAGGATGAGGATGATGGAGATGATGGTGTTTCACCTGATCCAGTCCCCTCTACACCTGATGTGCCTCCTGTTTCCATTTCTGCACCTCAGGGAGACCAACCCTTACCTTCAAACTCTTCTTATTCTCTACTTCTTGCCTTTGCTGAATTTTTCATTTTCTCGTTGTCGTTTCGAGTGGAGGACTCATCTATGTTCATTGTCGATGTTCAAAACCTTACGTAAAATTCTATGATATGTGGGCCCTGGATATTGAAATGGAAACAATAGAAAATATGGGAATGCTTCTTTATTAGCCAAGCGGCTGTGACAGAAATGTTCTAGTACAGAATGATCTACGTGATTGTAAAAGGCTAATCACGAATTACAGGTGATGCTAGACACTGGATGCTTGATGATGTTGATTGCGGTATGAATTGATTATTCTTCACAACGCGGATTGACCCTCTATTTATTCTTGATGAAGAGGCAACAGTTGAATTCCAGGAGATGTCTTCCCGTCAAACGATACCTTCTCACCAAAGGGCGCCTTTTCTGATGATAACTCACAGGTGGTTATGTATTTCTGTCAGAGAACTGTCCGCACGGAGGGCTGTGCGAAAAAAACTGCTCACCCCTGACCAGTTTGCTAGTCGGGGTGTCTATGTCACTGGTCAAAAATGATCAGTGTGAAGCTAAGTTTGACCATCTTTGACTGAACTAGTTCGGAGATCTAACTGTTCGAATAGGGATGGGCTTTTGTCTCGGTGTTTTATGGGCTTAAGTATTGACAGGCCCATTTACTAGCGTATAGTCGCAAATTATATAAAAAGAGGGCCCAAAAAGGAAAGCAGGGTCCTAATCCTCGTCATTCCTTTTAATAGATGAAGATGGCGTAGACTTATGGGGAGTGTGAGGGTGGCTACGCCGCGGAGTTGTGGAGAGTTATATAGGTTTCGGGAGGCTATATGCAACCACTCTACCGAGGCAACTGTTGGGTCGTTAACGGAGTTGAACATGGGATCATCTACAAGATTCTCATTTATGCTCAGGAAGATGAGAAAGCAAGTAAGCCGATCAATATTACAGTGAAGAGATCCACTTTCGAGATTGGGATTCAGGAGGCTTCGCGACTTGCTTTGAGGTGGATCTATCAGGACTACTCTCACAAGCTTGAGGACACAGTGTTCAGGCTACACCCGACGGGACATGCTTCTCAGCGACAGTGAATCGACCAGGAGGAAGACGCTATTGATGTACACTTGGCTCAGCTTGCAGCTGCATAAGATGCTCATATGAAGGATACCGCTGAAGAATTGAAGCCGGTGTATGAGGCTTTGAGGGTCACCGAGGAGGAGCTGCATGAGACTTGCATCGCATCTACGGAGCGGATCATGGAGCTTGAGGAGGCCCTTCAGGGAGACAACCAGGCTGCACCAGAGCAGGACGACGAAGAAGAAGACCCTGAGAGGTGGAGATGGAGCCGAAGGAGCGCGACATCCATGTGGACTTGGAGGTGCTGGTTGTAGGTCACCAAGATAGATTTGTGCCTATGCTAGCCCACCCACCGGTGTATGCATCGGGTTAGCCCCAGCCTGGGTGGTTAAATGAGTGATAGGCTTAGCTTATAGTTGAGAATCATGTGTGGAGTCGCGTTTGTTTAAGATAGCCAATACTTTTCTAGTAGTCGCTAGTTGGTGTGCTTAGTTTGGTTTTTCTTGTTCACTGAGTATGCAGTATACGTTACATAGCCTGTAGGCTTTTGTAAGCAACCATACCAAGTATTAATAAAGTTTGATTTAGTTGTTGGGTTAAACCTATCTCCCCTGTCTTAGAAATTCTTGAATCTTATATATTATGCTACATCTCTTTTCCCTAACCCAAGAAGCAATCACCAGATGGTGAATACTCGTGGCAATAATGGAGCTTCTGATAGTGGACATCGACCAAGTGACAATCCCAATGATTATGTACCACCGCAACCTTTGCCACTAGTTGACATGTAGAATTTAAGAGCTTTTCTTGCAGCGCAGACTTAGCTTATGCAAACAATGATGCAACAAATGCAAAGTGTGACAACGCTGGCTGCAAACAACAACAACAATGCTCAACATGGCAATAATGGATCACGTCCTTACTCAAAACTGTCTGATTTCATGAGGACTCGTCCGTCGACATTCTCTGACAATGTTTATCCTTTGGAAGCTGATAATTAGCTTAGAACTATTGAAAGGAAGCTGCACATAACCCAGTGTGAGGGTAATTAGAAGGTTCTTTATGCTTCTCATCAACTTGAAGAAACTGCTACAGAATGGTGGGAGAACTACTGTGTTGTACATGAAGCCTCACTAGAGATCACCTGGGAGGAGTTTACTACTGCGTTCTGTAAGTACCATGTACCTGAGGGAATGATGGATCTAAAGAAGGAAGAGTTCAGGGCGCTCAAGCAAGGAGGCCAGTCAGTGGACGATTACCTGAATAAGTTTACTCAGTTAGCACGCTATGCCCCTGAAGACGTTGCAACAGACAAAGCAAGACGGTCTTGATTCATGAAGGGACTAAATTCTAGGTTGCAAGTGGGATTGATTACCCATAACTTCCCTGATTTTTCAGGAGTTGGTCAATAAAGCTTTAATCTTGGAGGATAAGCGTAAGGAATTAGGTGAGGACTGCAAGCACAGAATGGCTAACCAAGGAGGGTGTCCAAACCAGTTTAGATTGAGAATGACACCTCAACAATTTTTAAGATTTCAGCGCTTAGGCTACGAATAAGACATCAACCCCTGCACCACGCCCGGCTAGTCAGAACTTTTAGACGCCAGCCCAAGGAAACAATGCGCAAGGAAGAAATCAACAGTCTGTTGTGAAGCGTTGCTATTCTTGCAATGAGCCAGGGCACTTTGCTAACAAATGTTCGAAGAAGGGAGGTATCACGTCAGTTCGTTTCAATTTTGGATCTACACCTGCCAAAGCACCTGCATCAGGAGGAAACCGCACAATAGGTCAAGCTGGAGCTATGCCTCAAGCAACAGTGCGAGGTCGAGTCAACCATATCACCGCAAATGGAGCTCAGGAGGCATCAGACGTCATGCTGGGTAAGTTTCCGGTTAACTCAGTACCTGCTACAGTTTTATTTGATTCTGGAGCTTCGCATTCGTTTGTTTCTTAGAATTTTGCGGTTGAGAATGGGTTGAATGTTAAGAATCTTAAATGTGTGCTATTAGTCCAAGCCCCAAGATCTGAACTTTGGTCTAGCCTTGGGTGTTTAGGAGTTAAGTTGCTCATGGATATGATAGAATTCCTAGCGAATCTTATCTTATTGGATAACCAAACCCTAGATGTTATCCTTGGAATGGATTGGCTGTCCAAACATAAAGCTATTTTAGATTGTGGCCGAAGAGTTGTGTCATTGGAAAGAGAGAAAGTGGAATTTGAAGCGACTACAATTCATGAGAGTCAATTGATGGTAAACAGTGTGAAAGTTGCTAGCATGGAAGATGTGCCAGTTGCTAGAAAATACCTGGATGTTTTTTCTGAGGACTTGCCTAGTATGCCGCCAGACCAGGATATTGAGTTCATTATTGAGTTAGTACCTGGTATATCGCCAATAGCGGAGAGACCGTACTGAATGCCTACAGATGAGTTAGTTGAGATGAAGAAGCAGATCGAGGAGTTGCTCGAGAAAGGTTCCATTAGACCTAGTTCGTCTCCATGGGGAGTGCTAGTTTTGTTTGTCAGGAAGAAATATGGAAGTTTAAGGATTTGTATTGATTATCGTACGCTTAATGAAGTGACGATCAAGAATAAGTATCCGTTGCCCAGGATCGAGGACTTGTTTGATTATTTAAGAGGAGTTGGAGTTTTCTCCAATATAGATCTTCGATCAGGTTATCATCAGTTAAAGATCCATTCGGAGGATGTCCCCAAGACTGCATTCTCTACGCGATATGGATATTATGAGTTCACGGTCATGCCTTTTGGATTGACCAATGCTCTTGTATATTTCATGAACATGATGAACAAGGTTTTCATGGAATATTTGGACAAGTTCGTCGTTGTGTTCTTAGACAATATTCTTGTTTACTCCAAGTTGAGGGAAGAGCATGCAAAACATTTGAGATTGGTTCTAGAAAAGGTGTGAGAGCAATAGCTGTATACTAAGTTTAGCAAGTGTGACTTTTGGAAGGAGAAAGTTGAATTTCTTGGCCATGTGATGACTGCTAAAGGAGTTGTTGTGGACCCAAGCAAAGTAGAAGCAGTGTTGCATTGGGAACAATTGAAGTCTGTTACCCAGATTCGTAGTTTTCTAGGAATGACAGGATATTACCGTCGATTTATTGAGGGATTTTCGACGATTGCTAGATCGCTTACGCAATTGTTGAAAAAGGAGAAGAAGTTTGCATGGACGCTAGAGTGCGAAAGAAGTTTTCTGGAATTGAAGAAGCGTCTGACGACAGCACTTGTGTTAGTATTGCTAGATGTTAAGAATAGCTTTGACATATACTGTGATGCTTCCAGGCAAGGTCTTGGATGCGTATTGATGCAAAATGGCAAAATTGTTGCTTATGCATCAAGGTAGTTAAGGCCACATGAAGAGCATCAACCTTCATTGCAAGGGCGCGTGCGAGACTAGGGTGCGACCGTATGGCGAATGACGCTTTTGGGTTGACAGAAGAATGTGGCATATGTATCTGCAGTGGATGCACAAACATGTACAGATAGGTGGTTCTTGGTATCTACCACGTATACAGTGTGCTGCCGAGGGCGTCAACCCTTAAGAGGGTGAATGTAATACCCTGACACGTTAATGTGCAGGCTCATGTGACTTATATGGAACAGTGGTGGGATTAGTTCCACATTGCTTGTCTAAAGTGGGTTGTAGTAGTATATAATGCATGCTAGGTTCAAACATAGTACCTCTGGGTTAACTCTTTTACACAAAGGGAAGACAAAAGTGTAAATGGATTGCTATTCATGTGTGGCCCTGCCCCAAAGTGAGCTTGGCTTTATGCATATTTTGGGCCAGAGTGTTACATAGTACTCCTATATATTGTCATCACCAAATGTAAGTTCTCTCCTGGACGCAGGGTTTCGGGTGTTCTCAAGCGTGTAGTCTCGGACATTCTTAGCAATGTGGTTCTAAGTTTATTATTGTTCATTGTTTTTGTTCATATTATATTTTGGTTTCCCCTTTGATGTTGTTCATCATCTGCAGTAGTTGATTAGGGAAGTGCTGCTGGAATTATTGGTAAAAATGGTCAATATTAATGAAATTATTGGTAAAAATGTGGCTAATATTAGTGAAAAAGTCAAATATGGTAGCATTCTGAATACGTGTAGGGTGTAACACCAGCCTTAATGCGCTTCTCTAGCAATTGTTGTGGAGCAACCCCAGTCAAGATGTTATCTCGCCGACCAGATTCTTCATGCCGTCGCGCGCGTCCGGAAGGAAGATGCACATGGAGAAACGTGGGGATTCGCATCGCCTCCGGTGTGGGTATCGGTGCCATCGTTGTCTCTCATCTTGTACAGAAGCTTGAGCACTTTGAAGCCGCGGTGCTTAGCGACGAAGTGATAGGCCCAGCTATGCATGAATGGCACGTCGACAGAGGTGCCGTCGAGGCAGTAGAACTTGTGGTACTTGGTGGGGATCTTGGAGAAGGGCTCGTTGGCCCACTAACTGTACACTTGAAGTAGACGGTGCTGGTGAGCATGACTAGAGGTGGGCACTCAGGCAGTGCTTTTGTGGGCTAGTCTGAGGCACGGCTGCACAGCCTGATCCAAAGCACGGTCGGCATGAAGTGGGCTGTGTTGGACTGGTACGTCACTGTTTGTTGGGTCATGCCGGGCAGACGAACCGGGCACGGTGGGCAGCATAGCCCAACACGATCGTTTGGGCAATGCCCATGCTGACCCAGCACGGAAGCGGCACGCCCGGCAAGGCGGCACTACCGTGGGCCCACGACAGGGCACACCGACTGGCCGCGGAAGGGGTATAGGAGAGGGGGCCGAGTTAACTGGGTCGCCGTGTCGCTGGGGCGTCACGCCGTCGCCGAATCGCCGAGACGCCGGGGCGCCGCGTCGGGCCCTCGAGTGACCGCGACGCCGAGACCTCGAGCCGTCGTGCTGCGTGCACGCCGGGCGCCGACTTGGCCCCGAGTCACCACGCACGCCGGGAATGCACCAGCCCCCAAGCCGCCAAGCGCTGCCGGGTGCCGCGACGGGCCCCAAGCGCCGCGCTAGAACCCGAGCTGCCTCACGCGTCGTCGCCTCACGCCTCGCCACGTCGAAACTCGAGCCGCCTCGCGCCATGGCCGCCGAGGAGGGAGAAGAAGGGTCGCGGGGAGGAGGAGGGTCATGGGGAAGGTCGGAAGGAGGAGGATCGCAGGGATGCCGGGAAGGGAGGGGTCGTGGGGAGGCCGGCGGCTGGCGGGGAGGAAGGGAAGCGGCCAGCGGGGACTCCAGGAACGGGGAGGGAGGAGGCGGTCGACCGACGGTCGGGCATGGCCACTGAGGGGGCGCGTCACATGGGATGGGGCCTGAGGGCATGCAGTGTACAGGGCCCGAGGGGGCGCTCGAGTGGACGAACCAAGGGGCCCAGGGGGAAAAGCCAAAAAGTTAGAGATTAGGGAGAGAGAGAGGGGAAAATGAGAGGGGTGGGTCTGGTCTGGCGGAAAAGAGAGAGGGGAAAAAGAGAGGAAGGGCGGGTCCTGTGGGAAAAAAAGAGAGGGAGGGAAAAAAGAGAGAGCAAGGAAAAATAATGTCCAGGCTCACCGTTCGAGTGAAATCACGGAGAAAAGATCGCTTGAGGGAATCACGCTCCTGATGGATTTGAACGCAAGATGAATGAAAAAGACAGCGATCGCTCGAATGTGAATTCAACGTCTCTCTCGGTCTCTCCACTCTGAGAAAACGTGCGGAGAAAAAGATGCCTAAAATGAACGTAAGGCGATGAAAGACATAAAGTTGCTTTGTCACATTCATCCCACACTCTTCAATTTTCATCCTGCGTGAGCACACGACCGTGCCTGATTTCATTTTGCAATAACAGAGGGACATCGATACAATACGTGAAATGAAATAAAGTTGCTTTAAATTTTTCAACTCGTAGTCCGCACCTGATTTCAATTTGCAATGGGTATTTCGACATACATGTCATAAAGACAGGGGAACGACTCTCATTTTTTTGCATGTTTCTCTCGCGCTCTCTTCTTGCCCATTTTTGCTCAGCACATTCTGCACATCTCTCTGTATTTGCTTTCTTTTTTTGCTCTCCCTCCGTGAAATAAAATATTTCGCAAGAGCAAGAGCAGGAGAGCACGCCCAAGCTCTCTAAGTCCCTCTCGTCAGCATCAAGAGATTCGCCAACTCTCCCCCAGCATGGGAGACAACGGCATGGATGACCGTCATCTGGACGGCACGCACGGCATCGAGGATGCCTCATACATTCTGGATGCACCGAGCTCGGATACTACTACCTCGGTGTATCCAGGACAGGTGTGTTGGGGAACGGGTAGGCTACTCTAGCGAAAAATTAAAAAAAATACCACGTAACTAATGAACTACTGCAAGTTATAGATCACAGAATTACCACTAGACGCACAGACCCGTAGTGGAAGTAGAGTCGATGTAGCGCGGTGATTTCAGGTGGCGGTGAAGAAATCTCCTCTGGAACAACAACAGAGGAAATTTCAGCCCAAGGGGTATAAATAACCTAGCGAGACACATTACAATCGGTTCTCACTTAAGAAGCGATAGTGATGTGCACACATCATTATCCCTTCTCATATAAGAACTGATAGTGATGTGCACGTGCATCACTATCGGTTTTAATGTGAGAACCGATAGTGATGAGCATGTGCACATCACTATCAGTTCTTCTGTGAGAACCGATAGTGATATGTGTGCATATCATTATCGCTTCTTATGTGAGAACCGATAGTGGTGAGAATGCGTATCACTGTCGCTTCTCACATAAGAATCAATTATGATGTGTTCAGTGCTACATCACAATCGTTTCTAACCTGAGAACCGATAGTGATTATTATTAACATCCCTTCTAAGTTATCTATCACAATCGTTTTTTCCTAAAAACTTAAGAATCGATCTAGATGAAGCGATAGTGATATACTATTATGTAGTAGTGTATAAATCAAACAAAATAATCTAGTTTGCTTATTCACGTGAATCGCAATTCACAAGCTAATCAGAAGTGCTAAAAAAGATTGTACGTCTGGACCGTCTCGTCTCCGATGCAAGAGATCAGGCTTAAACACGGGCTTATAAGCAAGAGAGTGTACACATCGAAAGGAAAAGAAATATTTCTAAGCATCTGCCACCTTGGAATATTGAAGATGATTTAGGATCTTTCCTCGACAAGACTGCAGAATTAATGCTGGCCACAGCTTTGAAGTCGATCTCACGCTTAAATGGCTTCCATGCGGGGGCAACAATAACTTTGAAACTATCGAAAGGAAATAAAAATAAAAATAAAACAAAAAACGGCCCACAACTTAATTTGAATAGATCTCCATTCACCATTATGCCCTGCAAGGCATGTCATCCTGGGAAAAGCAATTCTACTCTCGCCAAGGGACAAGGATTCACGCAGTTTCAATGGGACTGTAAGTTTGGCAGTCTTATTGATTCGAGCCGTTCGATCTGTGAATCGATGGTCCAGAACGTTCTAAAATCGTGTGCTACAGTACTTGCTACAATAAAAAAAAATGCTACAGTGTTTTGCTGCAATGCCTTCACAAAATCTGGGTCGCTGATTTTCCATCCAACGGTTCAATGGGGACCGCCAAACTTGCAGTCCCCATTGTAACTGCCATGGATCCCTGTCCCTCGCCAAGATATCCTCCGACGCTATCCACCCTACTTTGAGATTCGAGCGTACCTATACAATGGACATCCTCTGGGTATTTATTGCACTTACTTCATTTTCGAGATGATCAGTGTGAACGAGAAAATTAAAGGGGATGATAAGTTGTTATACTAGTATTATCTCTGCCATCATTCTGGAGCAATTAGTGATGAATATTCTTATCAAGAAAAAAAAATCTCAACTTCAATGAGACAGTTGTATATTTATTGGAGGTAGAATCTTTAGAAAAGATATGAGATTCCTCTTCCTTAAGTGATCAAATATTGGTTGTCCAATGTGTTGCATGCAAAAAAAAGTCACAAGGAGAAAAAGACAAGAGCAAGGGCATATGTCTATACTATCTTTGTAACAAGAAAGGTCATGTGATAAAAGGACTATC
The DNA here is from genome assembly GCA_036346275.1 of Otatea glauca. Taxonomy (NCBI): domain Eukaryota; kingdom Viridiplantae; phylum Streptophyta; class Magnoliopsida; order Poales; family Poaceae; genus Otatea; species Otatea glauca. The sequence continues at coordinate 14,177,318 of CM070732.1, read as the reverse complement.
CAAGTTTGAACCAAACGAGGGATGTATGCTAAAAGGCGATAGCAAAAGATGATTCAGATGTATAGTTATTGGTTAATCATGTACTTATGGATGGATGTTAAATTTAGGTTGTTGCTTCCATATATATTCAACAAGGGAGATGCTAAACGAAGGATCTCTATGTTCGGTGGATGAAACTGCTCATTTAGCGGATTTCATAGAGTATGTAGGCACTAAGGCAAGAACGGTTACATTGAAGATGTATCACTGAGCATATCGCATATTGATGGGATTCGGTATGTTCTTGGCTTAAAGAAGAACATAATATATGTGAGGTCATTTGAACTTGAATGTTGTGAGGTATCGCACCGAGTTGGAGTCATACGAGCTACTTTCAAAGAGCAAGTAATCATAAAAAGTATCCGGAGCAATAGGGATATCGATTAATAGATAACCTTGAAGGTGGAGCAAACAATGGAAGGTCTACGAAAAATCCTAGGAGAAAGAAACCGTATTATTAATTGTTAGTACTCAAATCTTATCTGCAGTTATGTATGCCACTGCAAAGATGCTTGCAAAATCAAGTAGATGCAATGGCGAAAACGCAAACTGTAGGAGGAAGGAAGACGCGATGGGATCAACATAATATCGACAAGCAGTTAAAGCTCGAAGGTGATATAAACCTATAACATAGATATGTATAGAAATAGAAGACACGGTAAAACAAACTACACAACAAAGACGTTCTATTATGGCCTCTACGTATAGGATTAGCAACCAGTAGAATGTTTCTTAATTAATTTCGCTTTGTAAATTTCTGGCGGTTGGCTCTTCGTTGTGGTGTGCAACGCGGCAAGATCGCCATCAGCCATCTTGTTTTGATGCGATGAGATCGTGAGATCCATAAAACAATCTCACATGACAATCGGCTATACGCTTGTACGCTATACGTTACTTGATGTGCACTACGTCTTCGTATTCTAATTCCATCAACGCCACGAATTAATCAAAGTCATCGCTTGTCTAGCTCTGTGAATCTTTTTATTTTACAAATTTAACTTTTGCACATGTTTTTGTAAATTTGGCATCTCTTTAACTGTAGAAGACACGACAAACGATAAGTGTTCCTGCCGCGTTCGGTAAGTGTCGAGGCTCCTTGCCGCGCCCGACGAGAGCGGAAGCTTGCCGGCGGAGCAACATGACCTACCGTAGCAGGAGAGCTTACTCCTGGCATATAGACCAATAAGATATTAAAAATGACTAGCTTATTTCTAATTATTATCTTTAAGCACTGTATTTAATATATGCATGTAGAGAATATCAAGTAAAGCTAAATATTTATTAGAACTATAAAAGATACTATATTAATTTTGTATTGAAATATAAAATATACTAGAGGAGATTATAAAAAAAATACGCTTTGCTTGGCCTGACGGAGTACGTAGATTCCTGTCTGTGCTTCAATTTGGCAATTTGGTAGCTTATATTATCGAAATTATGCGTTCTGCATTTAATCTTTCTGCTGAGAAGATCCGTCTTTGGTTCACACAGTTTAATTGTGGCTAATTCACGTGAATAGTTCGGAAAGTAATCGCGACTAGCCACAAACTCTCCAGGGTACAAATGCTAAATTGGTCGATAAAATCTGCTAGTAACTCGAAGGTAGATATCTGCTCTATATGTGCAACACTACTAGTGCAAGATAGGCTCGGTTGAGACATGAGCAAAAAGCAGAGCATGACAGGAACTAAAATTCCAATCAAGTAACAGATGAATCCATCAGCTGCTGGACAGTGAACACACCTAATCAGGAGATGATCTCAACTCACTACGACATCTCGCGAACAACACGAATCCTCCTCTTAACATCTGATCTACCAAAGCTTGAAAAATGGAGCAAAAAGGGAGCAATTTTCCTCCAAGAAAACAAAACAAAAGCTTAATCGAGCTCTGTTTCTTGTGTTCCCCAATTGGTAGTACCTCTGTTTCTTGCCCTATGCTGCCTATGGCTTTCTTGGGAGAGCACGGTCGCCATGGCGCCCACTGCCTCCGCCTTCGCCTCGGCCTCGGCCCCGACGAGCTCCATCTGGTCCTTGAGGTACTTGTGCAGCAGCGCCACCCGGTGGGTCCCCGCGCCCTCCGCCTCCCCCTCCGGCGGTAGTGAGCAGCTACCCCTCATCCTCCTCCTCCTGCGGCGCCGGAACCGGACGATGGCGACGGCGAAGCAGAGCAGCGGCAGCCAGAGGAGCACCAGCGGCACGACGAATGGGAGCAGGCAGAGCGCCACGGCCGCGGCGCCCGCCGACCGCCACGCCAGCGAGCAGCGGGAGCACCCCATGCATCTAGAAGCCCGAGAACGACTAGCACGACGACGGCTCTTGGGGAGCTGGCGAGGAGGATGCTGCCATGGATGGGTTGCCTTCCTTCAGGACAAGAAGAAGACCATCGCTTCTTGGCTGCTCTGCTTCGTCGAAAGGGAGCCCTTTTATTTTAGGAAATGGCTACCCATGGTGCGCACGATTTCCCGATAAAAGATCATGCCCATTTTTAGTACGTTGGATGGAAATCTAACGATCGAGCCGGCTCCCCTAGAACCTCTTAACCTAGCTGCCTCCTCTTCCTTCGCCGTCTCCACTCTTGACACCCCCGCTATCGCCACACCACCTCACATTACACCGGTGAGGCCCACTGGCAACCCCTTCCCTTCTTTGTTGTTGCTATGGCTGCTTCCTTCCCTCTCGCTATTGTCATCCTCCTCCTCTTTTGCCATCGCTGCTATCCAGCTCCAGCTACCCTGCCCTGTCCTTCTTTCTCGTCTCCGATGATACTACTGTCGAATCCGCCACTGCCTCCCACCACCTCCGTCGCCCCTCACCCTCCAATCCGCAACCAACGGCACCCCCTTCCCCATAATCCACTGCCAGCTCGCCAGAGAAGATGACCCCACCCGGAGCACGAATCTTCAAGCAAATTGCAAAGTTAGAAATTCGAATGATTTGCATGAAAACTATGATTCGACTAATATATGTTTATTTTAATCTGTTTTTATCTTGTGTTGGCCTCTACCTTTCGTTTTTATCTCCCCAACTGATATTTTCTTGCTTCTTTTAAGCTTTTTATTTATGCGTCGTTTTTTTCTAGTTTCTTTTTTTATTTAGTGTTATTGGGCATTTAGAGCACACCAAGTGGCACACATGAGCTTGGAGGGGATAGCATTGGGCACGCTTAACACAAACGACAAGCCCTCTCAGCGACAGAAATCTTCGACGTGACTTGTGGCGTCTCGGACAACAATATAAATTATATCTGGTCGACTCGAACGAAATGTACAAGATTGATAGAAGCACGTTTTGCATGATTATTGTATTTTATTCATGACCTGAGAATTAATCGCAGTTTATGAACAAATGCCCCACACGCAATTGTAGAGATTCCAAGTGTCCAAGAGGGACCAGCACAGTAGGAAAATAAATAGTATGCGTGGTAATACCAAACTACAGGATACCGATTTTCTTTTTGTTTGAGGATCCAATGACACACCTCTCTACGCATTTGATATACTTGGATAAGGATCGATGCAATTGGTAGGATTATAATAACAGACGCATAAAGATGGGATAAGAGTTTACGTGCTGTTTTAACGGAGACTGCAACTTAAGTGGCTCGTTGTTGTCCGAATCTTTTGATCAAGGAACCGACAGGCTTGATTGTTGAACAGTCCTCATCTATAGTGTATTTCGAATAGTGATATGAAAGATCTATACCATCATTTTTCGATCCAGCATTGATCTATAGGAGCTAAAATCATCATTGCTACTATTATAATTGATCTCTTTCTCAAATGATAACATGGAGTAGTAAGTGATTGAAACCATCTCTCCTTTTTTTTTAAAAAACAACTTTTGCCAGGTTGATGCTTCTGGATTTGACTTTTACTTACCGTCCTTTTTTTTTCTTTAATGCCGACGAGCAGGCAAAGCTAAGAGGGATGGCGCCGGACAGGTCACAGACTCGTGGCCAGTCCGGCTACTACGGCTGGGGCCACACATCGGAAAGCGTAAGGATAAGGCGCGTCCGAGTCAAGTCCACGTGGGACGCAGGAGGGAAGACGGACGGACACGTGGGCCCCACACCACCCGCACGAAACTACAAGAATTCTACGTGTATTTGGTCCATGTACACAGTTTTTTTAAAGCTTTACATTTGGTCTCCTTCTAAATAAAATTATAAATCTAACTCATTTCTCAAATGCAGAAGAACTAGCAGGCAATAGTATCACCTTCCGTGCTCCCTTATCACGATAGGTTGCTAACATCGCACCCACCGTAACAGACGAGCTACCACGATACTCGAGCTTAGCAGCATGGGTACCGCGGTATCCAAGCTTGGTAGGGTGAGGTACCACGATACCTGAGTTCGGTAAGTACCAGTCGCAGTACCTGAACTTGGTAAGTACCTATCAAGGTAGGAGAGTATTGTAGGTGATACGTGTCACTTGCCGGTGCTTCCGCGGTTGAGAAGTGGGTTAGATTTGCAATTTTGTTTGGAGAACCAAAAGTGAAAAAAGCTTGTAAAGGGGACCAAATATACCGAGGCATCTCATAAACGAAATTGCAAATCTAGTCTCCTCGACCGCAGAAGCACCTGCAGGTAACACGTGTTACCTACCGCATCCTCCTACCGCAGCAGATACCTATCGAATTTGGGTACCATGACAGGTACCTGCAGAGCTCGAGCACCACGGTACCTCGTTCAGCCGAGCTCGGGTACTGCGGTAACCCGTTTTGCCGAGCTCGGATACCATGGTAGCTCGTCTGTCGCGATGGATCTGGTGTCGGCAACCTATCGTGATAGGGGACCGCGATAGGTGACACGTATTGTTTGTTGTGATTCCACGGTGAGAAAGAAGACTATATTTACAATCTTATTCGGAAGAGAGCTAAAGATAAAAAAAAAGTGGGAAATAGAAGTGTTATATAGGATTTTGTTTGTATTGTAGCGCTATTTTTAGTTTTCAAGTACATGGTGCTTGACTCGCGATATTTCAACTTTATTGCGTTACGAAATCTTTTGTGCCATCGGTTGCTCCTCTCTCTCTCATTGTTATATTGATTCAGAAGAATACCATTGTATTCGCTTGTTACTACAAGCATCGAAGTTGTTCTTGCCTTGATGATGAGAACTGTATCAAAATGTTTGGTCACTTTTGTCATGTCAAGTACATTTGGAAAGTGACACATAACAATCGTGCAATAACAATAATATAGTTTAAAATACAATCGTGCAATAACCATTGGCATGTGAAATATTCTGCGAGTACCATAGGAATCACATGCGTGTGATGTCCAACATTGTTGACTTTAGATGCATTTCCGACAGGTGACAAGTCAAATTTTGTTTTGACAAATGGAACACTGCCCACTCTTGTTTGACAAAACCTATGCATGGCTTGGCTCTTGGTTCTAATTAATTACCTTCCCCACTCACACCCTCCACAAGGCAGGTGTATACATAGATAGATGCTAATGCACACCATGGACTAACTCATGCTCATAGCTTGCAAGTCTCCAACAGTGGCGGACACACAGTGGGGTACGCTGGGGCTAGCGCATCGGCTCCGATTGTGGCACCCCTAGTACTCATTCTAGGGCTGTCAATCATTTTTAGTGCCCTCCGTACCCATAATCATCCCCTGTATTTTTATCACCACTGTCTCCAATCCATGCAACATGAGCACCATAAGATGACAACAACACTCTGAACTGCAGTAAGTAAGGTCAACTGTTCTAAATCAGCACTAGTATACAGTACAATGACGCAGGCATGCATGGGATTCCATTTCCATCTATCTACCATACAATTCGAGGATCGTGACCAAAGTAAGCAAGACGAAGAAGAGAAAATGTTGGTCGGTGTCATGTTTTTTTACAGCACATCGTCGGTGTTCAATGAGAAATCGGGCTCGTCGGGCTTGGCCAGCTTGGGGAACTTAATGGAGGAGACGTCGTCGATCCTCTGCTGCACGACCTTCTGGTGCGCGACTCTCTTGGTGTTCTTGGCGAACTTGGACGCCAGGAACGTCACGCCGAGGTGCACGCCGGTGCCGCCGTCGCCTTCCGCCGCGGCCGCGCCGTGCCCGTCGGTGCCGCCGCCGTCCTTGCACTCGCCGAGCAGCGGCGCGCTGTCATTGTCGGCGGCGGGCCCGTACTCCTCGTCGTCGTCGGCGCCGCCCTGGCCCTGGTAGTAGAGGCCCTCCTGCTTCATGAGCTCCCTGGCGAGCTTCCTCTTCTTGTACCGCCGCCACGCGCCCTGGATTAAGCACGCGCCCCAGCTGCGCCACTGGTGCGAGTAGTACCGGAACGCGTGCTGCAGGCGCTTGCTGTGCAGGCGCTTGAACTGGTTGGCCACGTACTTGAGGTCCTCGGCGCGCAGCGCGAACGCCTCCACCTCCGTCAGCGACCGCACCGTCCGCGTCGACTGCGGGAAGTTGAGGCTCGGGTTGGGCATCAGCGCCCATGTCAGGAGCTCCTCCCCGCAGAAGTCGCCCGGCCTGAGCGTGATCGAGTTGAAGAAGTTGGTCCGGCCGCCGTCCGTGGTCGAGCTCTCGAGCTCGCCGCGGATGACGAAGAGCATCTCGTTGACGGGATCCCCTTCGCGCACGATGTACGCGTCCTTGGTGCTCAGGGACGACACCAGGCGCTCGCATATCGCGTCGAGGAGCTGCTCGTCCATCTGCGAGAAGAAGGGCACCTGCAAAGTGTGTTTTGAGTAGCCGTCAGTGAGTATCAACTATTCAACTTATCGTATGCGGCAGCTGAGCTGAGGCACGCACTCGTCGGACGAGGGCGAGGCAGAGGTGGCGCTGGATTTCACGACGGAGATCCAGCGGCAGCGACTGACGGATGGATTCCTCGTCGACGCCCCTGGTGGCGAGCCATTTGTACTGGAAGAACCTTCGCACGCGCTCCTGAAGCTCTAGTGGCAGCTGACGGTGCCTCATCCACTCCTCGATGTCCCGACGCTTCACCCGCCACTCCTCCAGCCTTACTGTCATCGACTGCAGGTATGTCTGGAAGCAAGGTGAAAGGGGATTAATTAATAGTCAGATAAATGGCTCAAGATGGTGTCGTGAAAATGGAGCAGACGCTGCCATGCTAAACCCCAAATTTCAGTTGGGATTAATCAAACCCTTTGCACCCAGAATGCAGAACTTGAGGCAATTACAGGACCAAAAGCATGAACAGCTAAAGAAGCAATTCTTCCAACATTGAATTGAAATATTAGTAGTAAGTGGTGACAGGATAAACCAAAACAACATAAAAAAAATGAACAAAAAATAGTAAAACAGTATGGCTGACAAAATAAGCAGTTTAGTTTGTTGCCTGGGCATCAAAGTACAAATTTTAGTTCGACAAAATTAACCATCTTAAGAAATTTTAGCTTTAAAAGATTACTACGTTAGAATCATATGTACTTCTGTTTGAGCATCACGATTTACAGGTTCGTAGTTTCCTGTTCAAGATATCATTAGGGGTATTATTTCTTCAAAGTTATTGAACGTGGTTCAAAAAGATTGAGAATAATTCGCACCATGTTTGCCAATACCCACAATTGTATTGACACCCATGAGGGAATTGCACGTGACTGATGCTAGTGTGGGGATTTTACAAATTCTTCTGTACACTATGTTATTGCTATGCCCTACGGGTGATGCCACGCTCACCGTTGAAGAACCGATTGTAAAATAGATTTAAATATTGAATCCAAAATTAGGCATACATTTTTAGGAGAATAAATACCTGCATGTTTCCAATGAGATGTGAAAAGAAGACAAGGCCCATAATGCATATCAGAATGCAGAATATGGTTTCCCCCCTGTAGGTGCTGTTCTGTAAGTTCTGTCCATAGGAACTAATTTGCAGAAAATAAAAGGAAAAAAGAGTTATTCTTGTATGATAAAATTTGAAGTGAGAATTCAGATATAATCATATAAAATACTCCACCTTTGTACCTCAAGTTCCGAAAACCCCACCAGAGGCAGTACAGATACTTATCAGAGAACGTCGCCTTCAAAACATCCAGATTCAGCGCATCAGCAAACAATCCATAGTTATATGTGGCTTCGGGAAGTTTGCACACTTTATCAATGTTACTACGTGAATGCCAATCCATACGTATAGGGTCTTTAATGGTTTTGCAGTCCAAATAGCTCATAAAACATTTAGGTATCTTTGCGTCAGTGCCATTCTCCTTTATGCACACGTCCACCCAACAGGTGTACTGCCGCTCAATGGACAACAGATACCACAGGGCTCCAAGAACCTGCATACACCATGCATCATTCTAGGAAGGTCCAGTAAACAGAAGGTAAATTTGAAATCTTCAAACTATAGTTGCAACAAGCCAGATGATTCAACATTTTGAATGGAGCATTACTGAATAAGTAGATAATGGAATTCAAGTAATGCAGAACTTGGCATTCCTTTGTTGAAAAACTGAAGGAAAAGGATGGCATACATGGCTTGCCAATGTGTAAAGAAGCAGGTTGTAAGCAGCTCCTGCCCAAGCAGTTCTTGTGACTACTCCACTCGCCTTTACAATCTTAGAGTTCAAGGATATGATTAGAAACACTCTTGGTATATACTGGATCAACACAATCATTGAGAGTGTGTTGTTCGTGTGATTGGCCGAGTTGCTCATAGCTGGTATAACAAACCAGATAATCACCTGCAGGAATCAGGGAAACAAAATAAAAAGTTAAGAACACATCAATCTGGTGTGTTGAATTCTGAAACAAATCCTGGTTATATAAGCTGAATTATGTAATATGACATTTAAGCTCCAGCATTGATCAGGGAAGCTGCATTAATATCTGGAAACTTCACTTACCGATGCAGCATCTGATACAAACATTTAGGGAGCGTTTGGTTGGATGTACAAGGGTGAATGGGATATGATGGTACAGGATAAAAGGGACGATAAAGGGAGGCTATTTGGTTGCCTGAATGGGATAATACAAGATTTTGTTTGGTTCCTTGGATGGGATGATCTTAGATGGTTCGAGATGCTATTTGGTTTGAGGATGAGGTGAGCAGAACACGAGCGAGTGGGATGAGTGCGAACGAACGCGTCCTGTTCTGATCGCGGTGTTGTGAAAAACGGGCGACTCGACCGATTAATCGGTGGCAGTGACTAACCGTCATGAATAGTTTAATCGGAGCGCAATTAACATAGTCGAATGATTAAATGACCGCATAATCTGATTAATCAGCCGTTTTCCGATTAATCATCCGTTTTTCCCCACTTAACCATGAAAATAGCTTATTTTTATTTACTAAGTACAATAAATTAGTTTATAATATTGTGTTATAGTGTTCGTAGTATGTACCTTTTGGATGAAGTATGAACAATGAAATGTAAAACATGTTTTGTAAAGTGATAATTGACAATAACTTTAGGTAAATAAAATATTTCTAATTAATTCTAAATATAAATAAATATATTAATAAGAACGCACTATCGTCCGTTAAATTCCGATTAATCGGCCGTATTGCGATTAATCACTTAGAGGTACCACGTCCGTCCGTCAAGCGTATACCGTTTTTCACAACACTGACTGATCGGTTCAGCCGATTTGGCCGTATCAGTTGATACAGGATATTTCAAGAATATTCCTGGAATCTATACCATCTCGTCCCGTACGAAATGGTTCCGTTCAGCCAACCAAACACAGGGATGAGGCTATATCCTGTATATGACGGTTCGGTTCACCCTGGTGCAGGGAACCAAACACACAGCACTCTTATTGTTGAATGGTATAAATCATGCCTTGTTATACATAGCACGCCATTTAAGATAGTGTTTGATGGTAGCATACTAAAAAGGGCAATGTGCCATGCACAAGGAACACAAGGTTGCATCCCATCAAAATCTTGAACATCCTGGCGCTTCAGACTGCTTTTCATACCATAATATTGAAGAGACAAGCAATTGGACACATGCAAGGAACAACATATATCACCACAACCAAGATTATCAAATATGAAATGTTTACCTGTTCATCTTAGGGGAGCCCCCCAAGGCCAAGAACCGTAGCATACGAGTGAGTGATCGATTATATGTACCATGGATGGACGCGAGAGAGAGAGAGAGAGTCTTGCCTGCGGGATTGGGAGCATGGCGGCGAGGTCGATGATGAAGTCGTTCTTGAGGTAGCGGATGGCGATCTGATCGGGGTCCCTGACGAGCTCGCCGCGCCCGAACACCCGCGAGCTCGGTGCGACGAACGCCGTGCGGAACTTGAGGATCATGTGCGCGAGGTAGAAGAGGTCGGCAACGGTGCGTACGGCGGTGACAGCGACGCCGATGCCCATGTCGATCTTGACGCAGGAGTCGCCGGCGGTGTGGAGGAGGTAGAAGTACATGGGGTCGACGAAGAGGCCGACCATGCACGTGACGAGGAAGAGGCGGTTCCAGCGGAGGACGACGTCGTCGCCGGGGTCGAGGATGCGGCGGGGCGTCCAGGGGCGGCGGCGCGGGGGCAGCGCGGAGGCAGAGGCGGCTCCGGGGCCGGGGTGGAAGAAGGGGAGCGGTGGGCGGCGGAAGGGCGAGAGGATGAGGCGGTGGAGGAAGCCGGCCATGGGCTCGGGTGGAGGTGGCGCGCGGGTGAGGCGGTGCGTGTTGGGAAGCGGGCGTGGTGGTGCGGGTTGGGAACCCGGTGCGCGCGCGGCCGCGCGTTGCGGGGGAGCATTGCCGCGAGCGAGCGCTCAACCGGCATTCGGGTGTCTCGTCGAACAGACGGTGGGCGTGAAGCTCAGATGTCCGTGCATGCGGAGGGAGGGAGAGGTATTGCTGTGACGTCATCGCATGCCTCGGCTTTCGTGTTTGGTGGGCCCAGGACCGGGTCTGACAAAGCAATTGATCTCACTCACATTACCACTTCATCAGTTGAAATTGTTGGGAAACCACGTGGCCCAATGAAAAACTCACGATAGTCCTTTAATCGAAACCCTAGGCAACTACTATATAAGAAGGAGAGAGCCCCCCTATGTACATGCAATCAAAAAGCAATAAAGAATTCTATCGTCGCTCTCCATATACCTGTGTCTCTATCTCTGTTCTCCAATTTAGATCTGTTCGGGAACCCCGGACTATTCGATAGCGAGGTTCCTTAACACGTTATCAGCACGAAGCTCTACCGACGAACAGATTGAAAGGGGAGAAAAGGTGAGAATCGGCGATTGAATCTAATCGCTGTTGATCCTATGCATGCATCTACCCTACGTATCTGGTTCTTTGTGTTCGTCGCATGGCAAGAAGCTAAGCGACACGAAGCTACTGTTCATCATTCACAGAAAAAAAATCATGCTTTTCGGTTTCCGCGCTCGCAACGCGCCGCCATCACTGCCACGGCTTGGCTCGCACGCCCGAAGCGTTGCCCGCCACCGCCGCCCGGTCCTGGCCCGCTCAGCACCGCCGACTCCGCCGTCGGCACGACAAGCCGCCTCGGTTCCCGCGACTCGCCGGCTTGAAACCCGGCTAACCGCCGTCGTATTGCCGCCGAAGAAGCACGCCGGGCGCACATGCCGCCAGCGCCGCTTCGGCCGTAGCCGTGTCGCCGGCTCCTCGGCAGACGCAGCCGCTCGCTCGGCCCGACCGCCGTCGCCGCACCCGTAGCGCCGCGCCGGCCATCGTCGCCTCGGCACTCCGCCCGACCCCCGCTCGCGCAGCCGGCGACGCTTAGTCCATGTCGCGTCGCCGCGCCTCGCCCGCGTGCACCGTCGCTGCGGCCGGCGACGCCTTGGCCCATATGCGCGTCGCCCGGACCTCGGCCGCGTGCATCATTGCTTCGCAGCCGGCGACGCACCGCCCGCTCGCGACCGCGCCGCTGGCCGCGCGCCGCTTTGGTTGCCGGCTCACGCCACGCTCGTGCCCACCGCGTCACGCCTCGGTGGCGACCCACCGACGCGCCACTCGGTCGTCGCGTCGCCGCCGCCTTCTCGCTGGCCCGAAGCCACCCCTATGCGCGCGTGAAGAATGGCGGCTAGGGTTGGGAAACCCTAGCGCCACGAGTAAATTGGCTTGCGCGGTGGGCTGAAGGCCCATGTGGCCAGGCGGGAGCGGCCCGAAGGTTTTCAGCCAGAAAAAAAAGGAGAAGGGAGGCCCAGCCGGTCGGTTCGGCCGGAAAGAAAGACAAAAAAAAAGAAAAAAAGAAAAGAAAAATAGCAGAAAAATTTGAAAAATTGCTAGAAAATTCCAAAAAAAAAATTGGTTCTGTTTTTAATATTTCTAGCTTTATTTCTCTGTTTTATTAATATTCTTTATGAAATTTGAAGTTATTGCTTTATTTTATATACTGCAATGCATTTATTTTCTGAACTTTATGCTTTTGGCAACCATTTTCTATTAGATTACACGCAGTAATCTAATGTCGGAATTTATGAAATCATGCAGATGTCCGGCATCGTGAATCGTGAGTTTGAAGAACTGGCCCCGCACGGTCAGAACTACCTCACTTGGGCATCGGACGTGAAGATCGTTCTTGGGGGCAAGAAGCTCCGCGCCGCGATTGGTCTAGGGTCCTTGCAGGACGCGAAACCTACCGCCGAACAGAACGATCAAGCCTTGCACTTTCTCAGGCACCACCTCTCAGCCACTTTGAAGAACGAATACATGGTCGAGGAGAGTGCACTTGAGCTTTGGACCGCACTTGAGCGGTTCGAGAAGCTCAAGTACACCATCTTGCCCCAAGCACAAAGAAGATTGGAAACGCTGAGGTTTGCGGACTTTAAAATAGTGGCGAGTACAATTCGCTTTGCACGTAATTTGTACCAATCTCTCTATGTGGCGTGAAGATCACCGATGAAGAGAAGATTGAGAAAACTCTCTACCTTCCACCCAAATGCTATCCAGAGTGCACGATCTATCGTCGGGCGCATACAAGGAGTATAGCGAACTGATTGATGTAATGCAAGTTGCGGAATCGCAAGACGATGTTCTACGCAAGAACTATGTCTCGCAGCCACCTGGAAGGGGCACTGGCACAGAAGTCAATGCCAATAGCTATAAGGTGAGAAAGCCCATTAATAGAAAGAAGGGCAAACAGGGTGGAAAAGAGAGGTCTCAGGCCAAAGGAAAGTCCAAAGCCCTAGTGAAGAAGGATGACAAAGAAAAAGCGCACACCAAGCCGTATGGACAGCAGAACCAAACGTGCTTTAGGTGTGGCACTTGGGGACACTGGTCGAAGATATGTCGGGAATCCAAGGAAGTGATCAACGCATATCAGGCTAAGAGGAAGGCAAAAGAAAACGCCCCAGCAGAGGCGCACTTCGCCAATATCGGTGATGATGATGCCATGGATGAAGATACCCCACTTGTCTCATCCTCACGAATAGCCCGGACATCGATCTGCGCACCAATATTATGGCAAATGAAGAGAAACTTCATCGATGACATAGAAGCAGAAATTAATGCATATTTTACATATTCTGTTTAATGCATTTTTTTAGATTATGGTTGTTAGCATTTTTCTTTTGAATAATGAATTGTAAGCTCTAGAAGAGCATACTTCTCTCGTGAATATGAAGGACCATGTGGAGGTCCATCCATGTTTGTGATGAGTATTTGACTTTATTTGAGCAAGGTGTGCTCAAGTTTGAGTTTGATTTGGATTGATTTTCAAAATGAAGCAATTTGAGTTGTCTCTGCCAGAGTGGCGATCTGGGTCGTATGGACGCGGTAGTGATGAGTTGGATGGTTTATTGCACATCTTTGTGGGCATTGCTATGTGAGGTGTTTCCTTGTCTTTGATGGTTGCAGGGCGACGGTGCTAGGTCATGGTGAGGCGAAGGATGACCAGGACTAGGCGAGGAGCGCCGAGGTCCGACGGTTGGGAGATCGCCGGAAGATGATCGGAGACGAGTCCGGCAAGTCAAGAAGACAAGGAAAGGAGTTGATGCTAGCTAGATGCCGCGTGGATCAATGAGGGCCGCTCGGATTGAGGTCTAGTTGATAGGTTAGCGGGTCTAGGTAGTATGCTTTGAAACTGCAAGAAAACCCGGTATGTGTGTGGGTTTTGGGTTAGCCCTTGCATGGCTGTGTGTGTGGGTTAATCCTAGCCCTTAGATGAGTGCTCTAGGGTTGAGGACTCATCCAAGGGTGGTAGGTGGCCCAAGAGTAGTATAAATAGGGGTGGAGGGTAGCCTCCTTCCTTGAAGGTGTTGAGGTTTTTATGCTCATTTGAGCTTTGCCCACGTGAATGTGAGGCTTTGTAACCTCCCTTCCAGAAATGAAAGTTTTATCCATCCACCTCTGAATTTATTTTATGCATTTACATTATGTCTTTACTTTACGCAATTTAAATTCAGATTTACTTTCCGCAATTACATTCCCGCAATTTACTTTCAAGTAATTTGGATTTGCCTCCTCCTTCTAAATTCTGTTGATCTTGGATGTTTTGAGTGTGTTCATATGGTTTTACATCTCTTTTGCACTCTTGGATTGAGTAGAGAACATCTTTTCTTTCAAGTTCCAACTTTGTTCGAACTTGTTCTTCATAAGTGATCAGTTTTTGATTTTTTAAAATATATAAAATCCTTTTGAGTGATTCTTGTTGGAGGAGGTGCGTAACTCTGATATACACCTGCAGAAAAATTTTGAGTTCACTTGTTGCACCGCTTGGGCGCCATGAGGTGAAAACCGAGCCCCAAAACTTTCTCGCTCAAGTTCTTGAGCATACTGTGTTCTTAGATTTTTCATGTTTTTTGTAAGGCTTTTTAGGAGAAATTTGGTGGAGTTCTTCACGACTGATGCTCATAGGGAAAAAATTCTCAGAATTTTGTGAGTGCTGAAACCCACCAACCTCATGTGCAAATTGAGGACAAGTTCGAAATTCGCTTTTGCTTTTCCGAAAGTGACTTTTGTGATTTGAATTGATGTCCTTTCTAAAAGCAAGAGTTTGAATTGATTCCTCTTTATCTTGGACACTAGACAACCAGGGTTGTGACTCAAAAATCCCCACATATTTTATGATACTTATCCATGCAAGCTTGGAGTACACATAGTTGTCTAGTTTTTCGGGTTTTTCACAATTTCCTTTGAGCGATCTTGTCGAGGTTTTTGTTGGAGTATTTTGGGGGAATTTTTATTTGCGACCATTCACCCTCCTCTGCTCGCCATCTCGGTCCTTCAATTGGTATCGAGCCGGTTCTCGCTCTTTCTAGATCTTGACCGGTCTCAAGTGCCATGGCGACGGACAAATATTCCACCAAGCCTCCCATCTTTAATGGAGTTGATTTTCCTTTTGGAAGTCCCGGATGGAGTCATACATCACTTGCCTGGGCTACCGATATGGCGTAAGGTGAAACTCCGTATGAGGTTCCTGGCGATGAAAATGTCACGCCATCAATATGGTTGACGTTGAGGCGAATGCTAAGGCAAGGAACATTCTCATCTGGGTCTTAGCCGCAGTGAGTATGATAGGATTTCTCACTTTCGCTCCGTTGATGAGATTTGGGTAACCTCGATGCTTACCATGAGGGCTCTACTCAAATCAAGACGTGAGAGGCAGACCGGTTCAAGCGCGAGTACAACAAGTTTGATCAACGCTACCGGTGAGAGTCTCGACGAGTGTTTTGGTCGGTTTACAAATATTTTGAGCGACCTCCGAGCAGTTGGTTGCATATACCCTGACTCGGACAATGCTCGGTATTTCTTGACCGCACTCGTCCTTCGGGTTTGGGAGATGAAGGTGACCACCATCAAGGACACCACCGACTTATCGACTCTGACTCTTGACGGGCTTTATTCCCGCCTCAAGACTCATGAGATCGATGTCGTCTCTCGGAAGACGAAATCTCAGTCGATGGCTTTGGTCATCGATCCCATTGGATCTTCTTCTTCTGATCCTTCTATTGGTTTCTCTCTTTCCGCCCTTTGCGAGCTAGCGATGACCAATCGAAAAATTTCAAGAAAATGAGCTTGCTCTTCTCGCCGCAAGTTTTCTCATGCATACAAGAGGGTCGAGAGAGGAAGAGAGGTGGCATGATCACCGCTTGAGTGTGGTGGCCCCAACCACATTCGCGAACTATCCCAAGCCGGAGAAGGGCAAGAACGACGTTGGCGGTTCGGGCAAGAACGACTACACCGACAAGAACCGCAACAAGAAGCCTCCGGTTCGTGAACCGGCGCACGAGAAGAAGTACCGCAACTTCTCCAAGAACAAGAAGCTCTTCCACCACGTCCTCGCCGGCTTGAGCGACATCAACCTCTCCGACACGGAGACATGGAGCGACGAGGCGAGGATGATCCGCAAGAGAAGAAGGGCGGCGATGACTTCTCCGGCATGTGCTTCATGGCCGACACCAACGACATCAGCGACTCCGAACTCTACAGCGACTCGGATGAGGTACCCTCCTATGACCAGCTTAACGAAGCTTTCTGCAAATTAGAAAAATTTCATGCTAGAGCTAGAGCTAGGTGTACGGAGTTTGAGAAGGAAGTAGGTACCTTGACTCGGGAGTTAGCTTCACTTAGATCTTCTCCCTCCCGAGTCACTGATGATTGCTCTTTGTGTGAAGCTATTCTTGTGGAGTTGGAGAACCTAAGGACCATACATGATAGTGTGCTTGCTGAACTTGATGGTCTTAGGTTGAAGAATGCTAGCACTAGTTCTATTGATGCTATTCCTGTTGAGGCTAGTTTTCTTCATGCTCACTCCACTCCATCATGTGCTAATTGCCCTAAATTGCTTGCCGAAATTGATACCATGAGCGAACACCTTAGAAAGCTTTCTGCTAGAAATGATGAACTTGAATTGCATGCTTCTAAGGACCCACGACTCATGTGAGGGTCAGAAGCAACTAAAACTTGACAATGATGCTTTGAATGTCAAGTGTGATCAACTTGCTAAGGATTTACTAGTTAAGTCACAAACTGGTTGCTTGCTGTGTGTTGGGGTTAAGGATGATGTGGATCAAATCCATGTCGAGCTTAAAAAGAAGTTAAAAGACCAAACCCTTAGGATTAGAGATGCTCCTTGCGTTTCTTGTGAGGCCCTCAAGATTGAGGCAGCCATGCTAAGGGAACAAAAAGCACGTGCTGAGAGATCTTCTCTTTCTGTTTCTTCTTCTTCCTCTCCTTCCCCCTGTTCTTCTTGTGCTTCTTTCTTCCGAGATTGCCAGTATCTTATGAGCACTCTCGAGAAGTTTGTTGGAGACAAGAAGAAGCTCAATCTTATTCTAGACCAATCCAAGATTAGTAGATTCAATCAAGGTCTAGGATTTGATCCCTTGAGCACGCTCGGCGCATCCTCCCACCATTGTGCGCGGCTCCAAGAGTGGTGAGATTGTGGTAGCTCCCAGAGTGAGCACCACCAAGTTTAGGTCTGCTGGGGTTGTCCATAGGACTTCTGACCAGAAGGGTGTTACTCCTATTGCTTCTGCCTCTAGCAAGGCGAAGTACACATGCACCTTCAGAAGAAGGATGGTCACCTAGTAGATTTACGCTTGTAGCGCCAAGATCACTCGGCGTGGCGTGTTGTCGCTCTTAGGGTATTGAGGTCATCCCGGACTTTGAGTGCTCCTAAGACACACACTACTTCTAGACAGTTAGAGAGTCGCTTTGTGTTTGGGCAGCATCCAGGACTCGGTTTTCATGCTAGTTCTTTGAGTTTTAGCCCTGGAGCTGTTCGTAGTCAGTCTTTCCATCGTCTTCTTGATATTCCTCGTTTTTCCCATCGAGGTAGATATCAGCGGCGTGAGGTGTTTTCCGGTAGGAGATCCAGGCAGCCTTACTGGGATGGTCCAGCTTTTGCACCACGGCGTGCCAACCCAGTTTTGACTCCTAAATTATTTACCAGAGTTGCTCCTGATCGTGATAGTGTTGAGCGTCAGAGAGACACTCGAGTCCAGTCTTCTTCTATGACTGGTACTCTGAGGCGTCGTGTGGTTCAGTATTGGGTTCCCAGATCTTCACTCTATCCCAGTACTGAGTCATCTTTCCCTCTTGTGTCAATTCCTTGTGTCATGTCTATGCGATGATGCTTTTAAGTGCCTTTTGCCTTTCTCATGGCATGAGTCGCTTGAGGCTAGCTTGAAGATGTGATCACTGCCTAGTGGAGTGGTTTTGGGTCATCTTGTGGACTTGTCCTTTTTTAGTTCGATTCTTAGTCCATGAGTTGTCCTGAGGCATCATCTTCGTCGTACATAAGTAGTGGACCTCGTTTTTCCTCGAGGTACCCACTCACGGCAAGAGTTGAAGGTAAGTATGTTGGTCATGTTGATCTTTACTAATCTCATCTAGGATCGGTCTGTCGCTTCTCAATGTTGGCACTCGATGTGAATTCCGAGTTGGCCTTTGCGGCTTGTCTCTAGAGGATTGGATCTTCCTACATGACCATCATGAGCATCATGCTAACCTGCATGTTCTTTCAACTTTGTTTGCCTCGTGTTTCGCTCCACAAGTGTTGAGCTTCATGATAACAGCATTGGGGACTTCCACTTCCATGGTGAGCTATCTCATATCCTCATGTCGGTTATACTTGTGATCATCATTTCCATGACATGTTGTGATTGCTCTTGCTCCCATGTGTATTATATGTACTTTGCTAGGTCTTGTTAGTTTTTGTCTGTCTTGTTTTGTGCTATAGCATGTTTTCCCCAACCATCTTTGTGCTTCATGTATTATATCCTAAATTCATGAGCTCTTTCCCAGCATGTGATTCTCTTGTTTTTATCCTGTCCATGATATTGTTCATTTGGTATGAGCATTTGTATTAACTATAGGCACGTGCTATATATCATTTACTTTATTTTGTCATGAGTAGTATCTAGGTTATATGACCCTGATTTTCTATTACATCCATGATTAGCTTTGTTTAGACTTTGTTTGTTAGACTTTGTGCTACATGTGAGTGTCTTTCATGAGATTAGGGTCATATGATCTAGCTGCCGCTGTATGACTTATATTGTTCATGATCAACTTTTATTGTCCTTCATGCTTATATGCTTCATACCTATTTTGCATGAGCTTGTGTTCTTCATTCATGGCATGTATTCATCATCATGAATAGAGTGTTGCCATAAGTAGCTTCTCATCTTTGTGTCCATGGTCACCATTTACTTTCATACTGTCTGTGTCCTCATGACCTTTTGTTTGGTCTTATTTTGACGGGCCTTTTCGCAGCATGTAAATATTGTTATTGAGACTATGGATAAATGGACCTTGATGTTGCTAATTGGTTTGTTTTATGCATGATCCTCTTTGGTTGTCTTCATTCATCTTGCTCATGTTATATCTAGTAGCATGTTGTTGTGCTTCATTGTGGTATTTCTTCATTTACATGCTCATTGCCATGTTTAGGGTAGTATCTTGATCCATGTATTTCTAGGCTTGCACATGATCCTGCTAGCATTTTGTTCTTTGTGATGCACCTTATTTAGCTTCTTCTCGACAAAGATGATGCTATGATGCACCTTCTTTGTTGTTTATCATGTGGATATGTTTTCACCGTTGTCTATGGATATATGGATCTTGATGCTATCTTTAGCTTGGTTGTGATCATGATCTTACATTACCTTCTGCATCATGTTCATGCTCTAGATGATCATTTGCCACACTTTTCCTGTATCTTGTCCATTCGTGCCTAGGAACTGAATCTGCCTAACCCCAGTTTCGAAAGCATAGATTTGTTGGATTGTAACACCCTAATTTTTGCTCTAATTTAAAATTTGAAGTATTTTTTATTTTTGAGAAATTTTGGAAATTATTGAAATTTATTTGGAATTATTCAAATATAGCCTTTCTTGAAAACAAATTAAATAAAGGAAAAGTTTTTGCAAAGTTTTATTGAAAATATTTTAATGGAGTTCCAAACATCTCAAAGTATTTTCCAGAATTTTTCTGGAATTTTTCAGATATTTTCACTACTTTCTTTGGCCAAAACTAATTTCTGAATTATTTTTATTCGAAAAGGATTTAAAATCACAGAAACGATTATGCAGGCGAAATCGTTGGCGGCCCGATCGTGTGCTCGCCCAGCTCGTGACTCTGGCCCACGCAGCCCGCCCCGCCGAAACCCTAGCGCCGCCTAGCCCAAGCCGTCCGATCCGGATCGCGCGCTGTCGTGTGCCACGTCGCCCGTGCGCGTGAGCCTTCGGATCATCGCCGCACGAACGCACAGGATCGCGCCACGTCGCTTCGTCCCCGCGAGATCATCGGAGAGACGTGGGCGTTGATGGCCGTGACTTCCGCCGGCCGTTTCGCGCACGTCGAGGCAGCCCTTAAGTCCCCGTTGAAGGCGTCGTGCAGAGGCCTTCGCTCCGCATCTTTTGACTCCTCGCACGCACGCCGAGACTCCCTCTAGCGCCCGTGAGAGCTCGCCGTGAAGGCCTTCCTTCGCCACCGTTGTTTTTGCTTCCTCCCATCGTCGTCCGAAAGCGCTCGCGCGTGCTCAGGCCCTTCTGAGTTCACGAAGCCACCGCATCGAGTGGACCACTTCATCACGCCGGAGAAGCCCCGCGGCCGCGCGTTTCACGTCGTCTTCATCCTCTCCGCAAGATCTGCGCCACCGTGACATCGTCGCCACCCGAGCCGTCCCACCGTCCGATCGCCGCCCGAGCGCACAGATTCATCCACATCGCCAATCAACGGTAATCCTCATCTTCACCCTCACCGTTAGATCTAATCAGCGGTCTAGATTGCCGATTAGTTTCACGATTAGTTTATTTCACCGTTAGATCTAGATCGTAGGGTTTATTTTTTTACCGCGTCGCGTAAAGGTCACAAACCGTCGGATGCGCCGCGCCTTGGATTGTGCCGCGTGTCGTCTTTGCGATGAGGCTAGAGCCGATAGCCTTGGCTCATCGCGGTGTCCGTTGAATCGAGCGGATGAGATCGCACCGTGCATCGGGCGATCTGTGTTGACGCGCGTGACGCGCGAAACCGAGGAGTCGGCGCCACCGTTTCGGCGTCACCCGAGTAATCGTGGCCGCTTCGATCTGGATCCAAGGGTCACGGTGAAGCCACGTGTTGGCTCCGCGGTAGAGGTGAGGCGAAAAGTCGCATGAATCTCGGCCGTTCGTTTTAAATCAGAAGGACGAGATTGAATCGAGTTTCGGCGATTAGTTTAGCGCCGCGTGTTGCGTTGGGATTGGCTGCGAGCCGTCGCTGACGCCACGGCTTGCGTCACCTGGTGCACGAGCATAGTGCCGCCGGTCCACGGTGGACCAGAGCCAACCCGTGGACCCAGCCCATAGACCAGAGCGACGTGGCAGCCTCTGGGCGTGCCACGTGTCGAGATGACGTCAGCGATGACGTCATATATATATTTTTTATATATATAAAAATATTTTGACTGAATTTCTTTTCTGTGCTGACGTTATCATGGCGCGGTGCTGACGTCACAAATGCGAATTTCCAGTGTAAAAATATTTCAGAAAAATCGGATTTTCTTAATTTCTGTATTTTCAGATTTTATTCAAACTTCAAATGACTATAACTTTTGCATTTTAACTCGGATTTGGATGATTCAAATTTCTCAAAATTCATAAAATTATGAGATATCTAATGGTGAATTTTATTTGAATTTTTGAGGTCATTTAGTCTTCTGTATTAGTTATTTATTGCATATTTTGTTTGTACGCGTAGACGCAAATTTGCCGGAAAGTTTCGAGGAAGATTTCGTCGCTCAAGACCAAGCTTCGGAACAAAACCAGCAACTCTTTGAAGGCAAGTGATGCTTTGATCATTTTTATCCCAGATTTTAAAATGTAATTTATGCTTTGAAACTATGCATGCTAATTATTTAAAATGAAATTAATTTGATTTGGGATAATGTAGATAATCAACCCATTTTGTTATGCCACCTTGAATTATTAATTGTATGCCCTAAACCATTGTCACCCTAAGTTTGATTATATTAGTTGGATGCTAATATTGTGCCAACACGGGAGGCTAGACCGTGAGTAGATGCTTAGCCTTGCAACGAATCATGAGTGATCTTTCGGAAAAATGCTACAATACTGACTAAAGACATATGGAATGTATTTTGAAAAGTGGTGTGATGATGCCATATGATGAGATTGAGGTACCGCGACCTGTGTGGTTCCGTACCGATATTG
This sequence comes from Otatea glauca, assembly GCA_036346275.1. Taxonomy (NCBI): domain Eukaryota; kingdom Viridiplantae; phylum Streptophyta; class Magnoliopsida; order Poales; family Poaceae; genus Otatea; species Otatea glauca. The sequence continues at coordinate 14,155,221 of CM070732.1, read as the reverse complement.
AGTTATTCTTGGCATGTGTTGCACAATAATCAATCGGGTGGGAAAAGATTTAGACTGGGCAAGTGGCAAGAGGTCAGTGCACAGTGGGCTGTGTGGCTTTGGGTTGATGAGTGATGTGAGTCTGTGTGCCACATTGGGTGTGTGCCATTTGTTGAGTGTTGGAAGTCTTGCCTTGGTGGGCTTAAGGACTTCACCTTGCAAGCCTTTGATCCGAGTCACTGTACAACCACATGTATGATATGGGACAGACCTAGTTGACTAGGGTTCGATATCTTTCCTCCGATACCTCGGGGTGACAAGTACACGGGGTGTATCTGTATGGGGAGCGTACGTGCTACGGCTTGGTGCCCATCCAACGGTGATTGACCGGTCCTATACTTGACTCTGTGTGAGGGAAGTGATAGTGAAGGCAATACGAGAGGTTCTCCGTTAAGGTAGAAGTTCTGAAAAGCTTTGTTGCGGACAATCACATGTGTGGTGAGCGGTCAGTATCTTGTGGGTAAAGTGTACAACCTCTGCAGAGTGTCAAACTATTCGAATAGCCGTGCTCACGGTATTGAGCATTGCTCGGGGATTACAGTCAAGGGGTAGATTTTCATAAACAAAATGTGGGAAGGGTGGCTGTATGCCAGTGTTGGAAATGAACTGTTAAGGCTGCGTGCCGAGAATCTTCAATGAGAAACCATTTGAGTTTAGTATTATTTATATCTGTGCCACTGCTTTAATCTAAACAAGATACTAGTTCAAAAGTGCTACTTGATGCAAAAGAACCATTTAAGCCAATCCATTGGAATAAGTTTTGCATATAGTAATAGCACTGCATTTTGTGCATTACTTGTTGAGTGCCTTGTGTACTCACCCCACCTTGCTTATCAAACCCAACATCAGTGGAGGAGTCTACACCAGCATGGGAGGAAGAGTACATCGAGGATGCGAGCAACTAGGGGGCAAGCCCAGTCGGTTGCCTGTGGCAAGATGAAGGCTTCCACGACCCTTTTATTTATGTTCCACTGCTATTTCTTTACTTTGTTTAATGTAAGCCTTGTGTGGCTGTCTTATCTGTAAGGAGACCATAAGGTCGTACAACTCGGTTTATATACATGTTTGCACTAATTATTCTTATATCTTCGTGAATGTCTGTGATGTGCAACCCTGTATGACTATGTGTGCTAGCGTGATCCTGGACTGGCACAGAATACACAGAGGGTCCGGATTTGCAGAATCGGGTCCCGACATGGATGCATGTGTGTAGGCTTTCTGGTGAGGAGACCATCATCCTAGGAATATCTCTAAGTCTTCTTCCTTTGCTTTTTGGATCCACTTCAGGTCATTTGCCACTATTTGCACTACACTGCAGTAGGTAAGTACCTCTGATAATGTTGATGATAGTGATGGGTCTCTTAGGAGGTTGTGGTTCTTTCGTAGGTAAAGCTTGTGTCCTGTTTGTCTAGAGTCTTTTGGTTGGACTTCTAGCATAGTTAGGTTGCTTCTTACCTTGAGCCATCTTGCTCCTTAGAGACCATGTGGTTTTATATCTTATCTCTTCTCCTCTAGCTTTCTACCTATCTCTTATGTGGTGAGAGTTTTAAAGTGTGCCTCAAGGGGAGTAGAGTGTGTTCAGGGGGATTTGAGCTTGGGTTTATGAGCTCATATGGCATTTCGTGAGGGGGAGCTGGTTTGTATATTATGTATTATATGTTTTCTTCCAGCTTAGCTTTTCTTTTCTTTGTGTTTCTTTTGGGTGACTTTGGGCCTGTTTTCTTGAGTTGAGTTCACTCACTTAGACTTCTGGCATGCCTTCTATGGACCTCTTATCTTGTGCTTTAGGTTGCTATCATGCGTGATTAGCTGTTCTCTCTTCTCTCTAGGTTGAGTTCCCTCACAGTCTTATAAGTATAGCAGGTATTGGACCTCCTGGGTAGACAGGGTCTGTGTGCACTCCTTAGTTTGGATCTAGAGTCAGCTTCCCTATGTCAGTTACTGGGGAAGATAAGAGCGAGTCTAAGCCGTAGTGAGTCTCTTCTATCTTATCTATGCTCAATAGCCATCCAGTTTTGCAGTTTCTTGGCTTCTTCTCCTCATTCTGTTTTTCTGGTTGTTATTGAGTTCATTCGGGTTTTCTTTATGCCTAATCTTGATAATAACTCAACTTTAACCAGATTTGAGCTTAAAATTGATTCATTTGTTGAGGGGGAGTTTGGGAATCTGTTCATGCATTGCATTTAGACTGCATTTTCTGTTTTATGAGCTTTGTCTATTATGCAATTGATTTCTTCTTCATGCTATACACCATGCTACATCATTTGAAGAAAATCACTAGCTTAGGTATGTCCAAGTTCATTTAACTTGCTAAGCTTAAAAATGAAATAAGCCTTAAATGAAAAACTTGATGAAACTTGTTGCTTTTACTTGCTAGGTTTCTTCTCTAGAGGTTTGTGCCATAATTTGAGAAATTTAAGAGTTCTCTAAAGTCCCTATAGCAACTTGGGTGAAACTAGTTTGATCCATGCTAGAGTCCTTCAATTGCTCATGAATCATTGTGCAAAAAAAATGAAAATTAAACAAAATTGACTCTTCTTGTGCACATATGACTCAACACCTTGCATTCACAAGACCGCTTCCCATTGCACTTGGGATGAACTTGGAATACATCGTGTTTGACCTAGACCATCCTCTTAAGAGTTCATCTTGAGATGGTCGCATACGGCTTGAGTCAATTGGTTGTCAAAAGAAAATGCAAATAAATTAAAAACAAAGACATATGTGGGTAAAGAATGCAAATAATGTCAAACATTTGCACCCCGCTATGTCTTGTATGATGATAAATCAAAATTTGCATTAAGTGATAAATGAGCCTGAAGGACCTTGTATGCTCTTCTAGATTCCCCAGAGTGTTGAGTAGGTTGAATTCTAGGTTTTCCTTTTGATCCTTAGAGTGGCTATTCTTCTATTTTTGAAACTAAAGCTAAGTGTTGCACTTGTCGAATCTTGCTAAAAATGAAATATTCAAAACTAAGCTCGTATTTGCACTTGGACATGTCTTAGTTTAGTCATCTTCTGAAATTGACAAGCTTGGTGTAATATCCTTCCATTTTGATCAATTGGATAATCTTCAAAGCCCTTTCGATTGCATTTCATGCATACATAAAATTTTTTTTTTGATGCCTATATTGCCAAAAGGGGGAGAAAACGTAGAAAAGGCATCACTAAAATGATAAAAATGTGAATGCTTATTTGGTTATTATGATCTTTGTAAAACTATGCTACTACTTCTGTTGGATCATAATCTCATAATCACATTTGACATGTTTAGTTGGATTTTAGAGTTTTTGTTGAAAACTTACTCTTTCTTAAATTTAACTCTAAAATCTGAATTCCTCTTCGTCAACTTGGTCATGGTTCTAATTTCTATCTTTGGACCAAATTTGACTTTGCAACTAAAAATTGCTTTCTTCTTCATTTTCTTCAAACTCAAATTTATGCCTTTTGTGTGGTTTGTCAATATACTCATCAAGGGGGAGATTGAAGGACCATGTGGAGGTCCATCCATGTTTGTGATGAGTATTTGACTTTATTTGAGCAAGGTGTGCTCAAGTTTGAGTTTGATTTGGATTGATTTTCAAAATGAAGCAATTTGAGTTGTCTCTGCCAGGAGTGGCAGTACCGGTCGTATGGACGCGGTAGTGATGAGTTGGATGGTTTATTGCACATCTTTGTGGGCATTGCTATGTGAGATGTTTCCTTGTCTTTGATGGTTGCAGGGCGACGGTGCTAGGTCATGGTGAGGCGAAGGATGACCGGGACTAGGCGAGGAGCGTCGAAGGTCCAGACGGTTGGGAGATCGTCGGAAGATGATCGGAGACGGAGTCCGGGCAAGTCAAGAAGACAAGGAAAGGAGTTGATGCTAGCTAGATGCCACGTGGATCAATGAGGGCCGTCGGATTGAGGTCTAGTTGATAGGTTAGCGGGTCTAGGTAGTATGCTTTGAAAACCGTGCAAGAAAACCCGGTATGTGTGTGGGTTTTGGGTTAGCCCTTGCATGGCTGTGTGTGTGGGTTAATCCTAGCCCTTAGATGAGTGCTCTAGGGTTGAGGACTCATCCAAGGGTGGTAGGTGGCCCAAGAGTAGTATAAATAGGGGTGGAGGGTAGCCTCCTTCCCTTGAAGGTGTTGAGGTTTTGATGCTCATTTGAGCTTTTCCCACATGAATGTGAGGCTTTGTAACCTCCTTCCAGAAATGAAAGTTTTATCCATCCACCTCTGAATTTATTTTGCGCATTTACATTATGTCTTTACTTTACGCAATTTAAATTCAGCATTTACTTTCCCGCAATTACATTCCCGCAATTTACTTTCAAGTAATTTGGATTTGCCTCCCCTCCTTCTAAATTCTGCTGATCTTGGATATTTTGAGTGTGTTCATATGGTTTTACATCTCTTTTGCACTCTTGGATTGAGTAGAGAACATCTTTTCTTTCAAGTTCCAACTATGTTCAGAACTTGTTCTTCGCGCAGTAGTCAGTTTTTGATTTTTTAAAAAATATATAAAAATCCTTTTTGAGTGATTCTTATTGGTGGAAGTGCAGGACTCTGATATACACCTGCATAAAAATTTTGGAGTTCACTTGTTGCACCGTTTGGGCGCCATGAGGTGAAAACCGAGCCCCAAACTTTCTGCTCGAAGTTCTTGAGCATACTTTGTTCTTAGATTTTTAATGTTTTTTATGTAAGGCTTTTTGAGTATAAATTTGGTGGAGTTCTTCATGACTCTGATTCTCATAGAGAGAAAAATTCTCAGAATTTTTTGAGCTGCATAAACCCACCAACCTCCTGTGCAAATTGAGGACAAGTTCTGGAAATTCTGCTTTTGCTTTTCTGAAAGTGACTTTTGTGATTTGAATTGATGTCCTTTCTAAAAGCAAGAATTTGAATGTATTCCTCTTTATCTTGGACACTAGACAACCAGGATTGTGACTCAAAAATCCCCACATATTTTATGGTACTTATCCATGCAAGCTTGGGGTACACATAGTTGTCTAGTTTTTCGGGTTTTTCACAATTTCGTTTGAGCGATCTTGTCGAGGTTTTTGTTGGAGTATTTTGGGGGAATTTTTATTTGCTACCATTCACCCCCCTCTGTTCGCCATCTCAGTCCTTCAGAATAAATATGCAATTTATTCTTTATTCCAGTATTCTTCAAATTTGCAAGCAATATTTGGATTATTTTGCCTCTATCTGATTAGAATTATATTTCTTTTATCTAGAAATCGTGTAGCGCCCAAATGGAAGAGATATGCATTGTTGATAGTGGCACAACAAATACCATCTTAAGAGAGTCTAAATACTTTCAGTCGATCACGAAGAACGCTGGAAAGATTATTACGATCGCAGGAAGCGACTCATATGTAATCGGCTCAGGAAGAGCCACTATTATATTGCCTATGGGTACAACTTTGGTAATCGAAGAAGCCCTTTTGTACCCTGAATCAATGCGCACTCTCTTAAGCTTCAAAGACATCCGCGCCAATGGTTTTCACGTAGAAACCAATGAAGAAAATGGCAAAGAATACTTGTGCATTGTGAAGCACGCGGTATGTGGAAAAATGGTATTAGAAAAATGTCCCTCATATGAATCTGGGTTGTACTACACGAATATTCATGCACCCGAAGTGTATACTTCCTTGAAGACTGTTTTTAGTAGCTCTGAGTTATTTTCTTTATGGCATGGTAGATTAGGTCATCCTGGTATTGGAATGATGAGAAATAAGTGAATAACTCACAAGGTCATGGCATTAATGTTAAAAATTTCCAGAATCATGAAGATTTTGTGTGCCCTGCATGTGCCACCGGGAAATTAATAACTAGACCCTCTATCATGAAAGTGCAAAGTGAAATCCCTGCATTCCTGGAACGCATCCAGGGGGATATTTGCGGCCCGATTCAGCCCTTGTCAGGGCCGTTTCGATACTTCATGGTGCTCATCGATGCTTCCTCGAAATGGTCGCACGTATGCTTATTGTCAATAAGAAACCATGTTTTTGCAAAGCTGATCTCGCAGATCATAAGAATTAAGAATGCTTTCCCTGATCATCGTGTGAAGTCCATTAGAATGGACAATGCTGAAGAATTTACTTCAAAGGCATTTGATGATTATTGCACGGCAACAGGGATAGCAGTTGAGCACTCCGTACCGCACGTCCATACGCAGAATGGGCTAGCTGAAGCACTAATAAAGAGGATTAAATTCATTGCCAGGCCGCTTTTGCAGAGTTGTAACTTGCCCAACACTTGTTGGGGACACGCAGTCCTGCACGCAGCAGCTCTTATCAATTTCAAACCGTCGGCCTACAACATCCATTCTCCTATGCAGCTTGTGCACGGGATCATCCCGAAGATCTCCCTCCTCAGGAAATTTGGGTGTATGGTATATGTACCTATACCACCCCCCAGCAGACTGCAATGGGTCCTCTCCGCAAGTCTGGGATATACGTTGGTTATGAGAGTGCATCCATAATCAGGTATTTGGAACCCATGACTGGAGACTTGCATACAGCCCGATTCGCGGATTGCATTTTTGATGAGGATCGTTTCCCGTCATTAGGGGGAGGAAATCAACCTTTGGATGAAAAATACCGGGAAATCATATGGCATTCCACTGGGATCCCCGCGCATGACCCCGCACTAATGAAGCAAATCAAGAAGTCCGAAGATAATTGATTTGCGAATTTAGCAAATGAATCGCTTGATCATTTTTGTGATCGAAGGGCGTGGTTAAGTCGCATGTACCAAGAAATGCACCGAGAGGGTGGAAATACCAAAGAAAATAGAAGGTATCCTCATCCTGTTCGAGGCCTCAAAGAAAAAGAACAGAAATCTGCTCCTCAAACCCAAAGTACCGGAGACGTCTGAGAAAAGCAAGCGAGGGACCTACCACAACCAGTCACGAAAATACCCCAAGGAAAGAAGGGGAGCCAGTTGAGACCTGGCACTGGAAAGAAGCCAACGAAAAAGGCAATTCCAGACTTGAATCTTCCACTGAAGGAAGCCACCGAAAATAATGTGTGCGCACACATAGGCGATGAAAAGCTAAAGGAACTTGCTCCTGCGATGGGAAATAGCAGCGAAGAGCAAGTAGAAGTGCATGAAGCACCCTATGATGAAATGGCCATAAACTTTGTAATAACAGGAGAATCTCTGAATAGAGCAACAGCCAATATTGATGCATACTTTGCAAAGAAGATTGCCTCGATCATTGATCATGATCCCGAGCCTGCATCTCTAGTAGAGTGCAAGAAAAGGCTAGATTGGGAAGAATGGAAGAAGGCAATCACTGCAGAGTTAGTTTCTCTGAACAAGAGAGAAGTGTTTAGGCCCGTATGCCGCACACCTCCCCATATAAACCCTGTAGGTCACAAATGGGTCTTTGTTCGGAAGAGGAATGAAAACAACGAAGTTGTAAGGTACAAGGCAAGGCTTGTAGCTCAAGGTTTCACTCGACATCCTGGAGTTGATTATGAAGAAACCTATTCTCCGGTCATGGGAGGAATAACCTTTAGATATTTGATCTCAATGGAAGTCAACTTGAAGTTGAGAATGAAGCTAATGGATGTTGTTACAGCATATTTGTATGGAAACTTGGATTCGAGATATACATGAAAGTACTGGAAGGAATTCTATCCCAACCAAGACGGAGCAAATAGAAACACATGCAGTGTGAAATTGGAGAAATCACTGTATGGGTGAAGCGATCAGAAGAATGTGGTACAATCGCTTGAGTGACTTTCTCTGCAAGAAAGGCTACACAAACAATGAAGATTGTCCATGTGTGTTTATACAAATGATCCCGAATGGATTCTGTATAATCTCCGTCTATGTAGATGACTTGAACATCATTGGGACGGATGAAGAAATTGAAGAAGCATGCTCATACTTGAAGTCTGAGTTTGAAATGAAGGACTTGGGTAAAACCAAGTTTTGTTTAGGCTTGCAGCTTGAGCATGTCCAAGGAGGAATCTTGGTACATCAATCAACTTACATGCAGAAAGTATTGGAAAGGTTCGGCTTTGAAAAGGCATATCCTGCGAAGACTCCAATGGTCGGAAGGTCACTCCAAGCAGACCTAGACCCACACAGACCCAAAGAAGAGGGGGAGGAAGTCCTGGGAGCGGAATTCCCATATCTGAGCGCAGTTGGAGCGCTCATGTACCTTGCGAATAGCACCAGACCGGACATTGCGTTCATTGTGAATTTGCTAGCTCGGTACAGTGCAGAACCCACCAAAAGGCATTGGAAAGGGATCAAGGACATCTTCCGTTACCTCCAAGGAAGCAAAGACCTCGGTTTGTTTTTCAGAAGAAACAATGAATTGAATTTGGTTGGCTACGCCGATGCTGGGTACTTATCAGACCCGCATACTGGCAAGTCCCAAACTGGCTATGTTTTCCTATGTGGAGGAACAGCAGTTTCCTGGAAGTCGTCTAAGCAGACTCTCGTCTCGACGTCGACAAACCACTCGGAAATCATTGCTTTGTATGAAGCATCTCGTGAATGTGCATGGCTCCGAAGAATGGTTCACCACATCCAGAAGTCATGTGGCTTGAACATTGAGCAAACTCCCACAATCATTTATGAAGATAATGCAGCTTGTGTTGCCTAAGCACAGATGGGCTATGTGAAGAGCAATCTCACGAAGCATATCAACCACAAGTTCTTCTATGCTCACGAATTACATAAGATGAACGAGATCAAGATATTGCATACTAAGTCATGTGAAAATCTTGCAGATTTGTTCACTAAATCACTCCCAGCATCTACCTTTGAAAGGTATGTAAAAGGGATTGGAATGATGAGACTTAGAGAAGTGCAGATTTCAGGGGGAGATATTTCACATACTCCCACATAAATCTTGAACATGAATTTTGAATACCCAACATGAATCTCGAAGATTAGCAATTGAAGTTCGGGTGAATTGTACTCTTTTTCCTTAGCAAGTTTTTCATGAAGTTTTCTTGCATAAGGTTTTAACGAGGCAATTCGTGCAACATAGTAAGCGTATGCTATGTACTCTTTCTCCAAGTATTTTTCCCACTGGGTTTTTCTGGAGTTTTAATGAGGCATATGCATCTCGCGGCAAAGGGCCCAAGGGGGAGTGTTGGGAAACCACGTGGCCCAATGAAAAGCCCACGATGGTCCCTTAGCCGAAACCCTAGGTGACTACTATATAAGGAGGAGGGGGTCCCCCTATGTACATGCAATCAGAAAGCAATAAAGAATTCTATCGTCGCTCTCCATATACCTGTGTCTCTCTCTTTGTTCTCCAATTTAGATCTGTTCGGGAACCCCGGACTATTCGATAGCGAGGTTCCTTAACATAAATTTATAAAGAGTCTTTGGTTGGACCCTTAGACCAAGAGTAAGTGTGACGGTATGGAAGGAGTTAATGTTGTTATGATATAGATAGAATTCTAGTTTAAGTTTGGAAGGACTCTATCTATTATATTGGTGGATGAATTCGAATATATCTCTTGCTATCTTCTAGTATATATTGGGCACCCCTTTGTACAAGAGATAAATCTAATAAAGCGAGAGAGCTATGCCCCCTACTTTGTGTGTGCTACATGTTCTTGTTCTTGTGATTTCGTTGGCGTACTGTTGATTGATCGTGAGTGAACGACTACGTTTTACAAATGCATCCATGGGCCTGTAGTATTAAATCAGCACACACACATGCATTTGCACGAGCACTTGCCCTGTGCATTGGTCTCTTGTGTTTGTTGGTGGGATGAGATTTAATACGATAAGATGGTCCTCTACCATTTAGTTCTATTATTTTGGGTGAATGGAATTGTTCAGTATCTATAAAGAATATTTCTCAAATTTATATCCCACTATCTAGGTTGGAATGATTTCATTCAAACAACCAAATACTTGGATGATTTTGTTTTTGAACTATCTCATACATGTACCACTTAGTACAAGCAACCAAATACACCAACAATTTCAAACGAAAATTTTGCTTCACCTAAATTCTAATGCATTTGGAATGAAAATTTAGATGCCTCCTAACTCCTACTGCCAAACGAAAATTTGACCGCCAAAACATGTTATTAGTAGTAGTACATTATAGCAGCACAATAAGCTCTTGATTAGCTCTGAGTGGATGGCAAGAAGCTATGAAGGAAATGCTACCAGACCTCAATGAACCATAGCCCATACTCAATGAACGATTGCCTGAACTCAATATTACTTATAGATAGATTTGTCCGTACCTTGCAAATACGTACATGCATACTAGCGAAAGCTTGTCCATACAAGAACCGGTAGCAAAAGATAGGCCATACAAGGACCAATAGCAAAGAACATTAATTTTTTCTTCTCTATCTTCAAGTAAGAAGAACATAAATCTTTTAAAAAGTGATGCGAATGGTGTCTAGTCCTTCTGCAAGTCTTTTCGTCTTCGATGTCCTTGTCTATGGGCTCATGTCGGGATTTGAATATGTAAATCCGGATCCTCTGTGTATTCTGCACTAGTCTAGAATCACGCTGGTGTACACAGGCTCAACATACATGAATATCACAATCATACTCAACGATAACATAAATTATGACTTCATCGAATTAAATATAACTTGCTAAACGACATTATGGTCCACCTTACATGAGTACACTACACAGAGCTAAGACTGAGAAATAAATGAAAGAGCAGCGGAAATAAATTTATTCGTAGAAACCCTTCAATCTGCCACAGGCAACTGACAAGGTTCGCACCCTAATCGGTTAACTCCTCCTGGTACTCCTCCTCGTAGGCAGGCGTAGCCTCTTCTCCAACTTGTGATATGTTGTTGCAAGGGGTGAGTACATAAAGAACTCAACAAGTTGTGCACATAATGCAAGTCTTACTATATGCATGGTTTATTCCAAAGGAATGGCTAACATGGTTATTTTGCAATAAAGCAACATTTATAAAACAATAGCATAAATAGATTGACATGACAGCAAAACAAATAATAACATTAATAAATTTCTCATTTATTTTCCAAATAACCTGATTCACAACCTTAACCAAATTCCATACTTCCATAGGCATACAGCCTCCATTCCCACATTTTTTTAAAATCTAACCCTTGACTGTAATCACTAAGAAATGCTCAATACCGCGAGCACACCTAATCGAATAGGTTTGACACTCTGCAAAGGTTATACACTTTACCCACAAGATACAATCATACACCACAAAGACGAGTGATTGTAACAAAGCCTTTCCAATACTGTCTAAACCCACTATTGCCCATTGAGGTTTCAACACTAGTAGGACTGGTTACCACATCCAGAGCTCCCCTCTTGTGCCATGTGAGTCTACCCGTGCACCCGGAACCCACACCACCACGACAGTACCAAAGCCTAGACACAACAAACTAATCAGCTAGGTCTGTCACATACCAGACATGTGGTTATATGAATGACTCCGTTCAAATACTTGCAAGGTTAAGTCCTTAACTGACCAAGGCAAGACAAGTCAAAAATTCACCATTACCAATATACCATCAATTACTATTATCAAAAACAATGCGACCATCCAAATACCACATTGGCCCACCATAAATCACAACTCTTGCCGCTTGCCTCAGTCTAAATCATTTTAGCACCCCAGTTGATTACCATGCACCACATGCCATCAACAACATTGTGTGACAACACCTGACACACATATTCATAAACATATTCCATATTCCATTAAGCAAGATTAACATTTTCACATAAAATGATATCAATAACTCGTTGCATGGCTAAGCAAACTATTTGCGTTCTAGCTAACCCACATTGGTAATTTATAGCTACCAACTAATAAAAAACCATACTAGGGTGACAAATGAAATATGACTTACAAATGACAAGGTAGATATAACTCAAAATTGGATAAATAGCTAAGCCAAATTAATTGAAACAAGTATGTATTGAATTAGCATGCAATAGTTTAAAAGCAATATAGTTTTAGAAACATGGGTTCAACATGATCAAAGCACAACTTGCCTTCAAAGAGCTCTGGATCCTGCTCTGGACCTTGATCTTTGGTTGGCTCCTCGCTCACGAATGCCTCGGGCATTTCAACGTCTACGCGAAATGAGCGATAAAGCAATAAATACCAAAAATAGAGCAAAAAAATAACTCCAAAAATTAAATAAAATTTATCATTAAATAGAGATCAATTTTACAAAATTTTATAAACTAAAATCACCTCAATCGGAGTTCGTACAAAGGAGAAAGAGCTAAACAAATTTTGAAATAAAAGAAAAAGGGTGAAAATAGAAAAACCCGAATTAATAGAATTATTTTTCTACTAAAAAATCTGATTTATTGCGTCAATGAAACGTGGACCAATCCCTGGTCGACAGGTAGCACCGGCACATGGACTCAGCCCACGACCGTGCCAAGTCCATAGTGGACCGGCGGTATTGTGCCCTTGCGTCGGCTGACGCAAGCCGTGGTGTCAACGCACACGTGGCTTGACGTGGGCGCAACACGCGGCACGACACGACTGGTGCCGAATGCGGCGAAATCCCACCCATCTAATTTGAATTGAACGGACGAGATTAGCGATGCAGATCGGATCTGGCTAACCGCGGTTGCGACGCGTGGCAGGATCCCGAGCGCTTGCGCGAGATCCGACGGTGGAGATGATGCGACGATTCGGTGCTCACGCGACACGCGACGTACTGCAGGTGTGACTACGCGGTGCAATTCTCACCACTCACCCCCGATCGGACGGCTAACAAGACCCAACGTGGAACGGTGACGCGGCTACCCCGACGTACGATGCATGGCGAACATCCAACCAGCCTTACCAGATCCAACGGTTGAGGAAGTTTGCGGGTGGCGACGATGGCACAACGGTGCAAGGTCGTCGGACTTGAAGACGACGACGCGACCAACTGCGGTTTCGAGCTGCTCCGGCAACGTTATCACCTATATCCGATGCATCTCGTTATGACGAACACGATGGTGACCTTGGCGACGGCAAAGACTCGACGGACGGCGAGCAAATGGAGAAAAACCGATGACACAGTGAAAACAAACTCTGGCGAGCTCGCACCAGAAGACAGTGGCGACTTGGGCGACGTGCTCAGAGGCGAACTGTGCGGCGCGAAGTGCTAGACACGATGCAAGAGGCGACGGCTTCAATAGGGCTCTCAGGAGGCATGTTAGGCGTGGATTGCGTGGGGAATTCGATTGCGGTGGTAGAATCAGATGCGGATACGGTGGCAGCGACACGGACAGATCCGGACCATCCCACGTGGCGAGCAATCGACGGCGCGGATGCACGGTTACCGTTGGATCGGAACCAACGGCCCGTGATCTAGGGTTTGGTGAGATGGGCTGACATGGGCTGCAGCGTGAGGAAAATGGGCTCGGCCCATTACTATTCGAAGACTTTTAAAAACATTTCTTAATAAAAACAATTCCAAAAATTAGAATTAGCTAAATAAAATAGCAAAAATAGTCGAAAAATTCTAGAAACATTCTAATAAATATTTTAGGGCATTTGGGACTCAAATAAAATATTTTTACCAAAAATTTATTTAAACTTTTCATACTTTTTAAATAACTTTTAGCAAAAGGCCATAATTCATTAAATGTAAATTAAATCAAATAAATTCCAAAAAACTCATAAAATATAGTATGCATATTAAATCCATAAAATGCAAAAATGTAGATGTTACAGCTCACCCTCGTCCTCATCCGTAGAATCCTCCACCACCTTGCCCACGGGTTCTTAATCACCCCCAACCTTAGAGTTCTCCACCACCTCACCCATGGGGCATTCGCTGCCCTCGTCCTTTGAGTCCTTCACCACCTCTGCCATGGGATCTTCACCATCGCCGTCGTCCTCCAAGTCGTTCATCACCTCGGCTATGGGGTCTTTGCCGATGTTGTCCTTCGTGTCCTCCACCACCTCTACCATAAGATCTTTGTTGTTCTTGTTCATAGGGTGTTTGGAGTAAAAGAGTAGGAGTAATTGTGTTGCATGTGTCATGGTATATGAGGTGCAATTGCATGCATGCATGCTTTAGAACTTCAATCGGCATGTTGGCTTACCAAGGGAGTAAAAAAGGGCATTAGAGGAAGCAAACCACCATATTTGCTTTGAAAACTGTGTGCAACCTATATTAATCAACAAGTCCAAAACCAAAACATATCCTGTAAATTCCAACGAAGGGGGTACTATAGACAATAGCCAAAGCGTAGCTACTCGAATGTAGCAATAATATACTCCCTCCATTTCCTTTTATCTGTTACTCCATTATAGATATCAACATAGTTTTTAATGTACATCTTTGATTATTTTTATTTATATAATAATAATAATAATAATAATAATAATAATAATAACAAAAACAACAACAACAACAATAATGTCAAAGTACTCCTAGGCAATCTACTACTATCATTTTTCTGTAACAACCGACAAATCAAATTATCGCTCAAGATTTTAAAATATTAGCTACACACATTCTAAAATAGACATCTATGTGAGAATGAAGGGAGTTCAATGCAACAGTTTCATAGAAGGAGTACTTTATTTCTTTAGTACCTTGCATTCACATGCCACAAGAACGTGAGTCTTTACAGCGGTGAAGTCTGGATGAAAATAGAGGGGGCTTGAAGTACTAATATAAATTTCATTTTACCAAAAACCGAAGCAAACTGAGCTAAATTGAGACAAATAGCAAATATAGTCTTATGCAATCTAAATTGATATACAAACATAGCAAACATAGTCTAGTGCAAACCTAATTCATACATCGATTAAAGAGAAAAAAAAATAAAATCAAGATACCTCACACAGGGTTACCAATGTCGGTGGAGGGTGGGCTCGAGCCCAATAAAACCTCCATGGTGGTTACACACTGATCTTTACATAAGATTTTGTTATAGTAGCTCAAAAAGGGCTTTCAACTAACTCTCATATCAAGAGTAGAAGAAAAGGAAGTGATTTTAGAAAGCCGCTAAAATGCCAAATGGAGCCTAAACTAAACAAGTATAATTCCTTGCTATGGATTACAGGATTTGAGCATGTAGGAGGAAACAATTATGCGCCTCTGGAAACCATGCATGACCCGCTGCATGATTTTGTCCCTGTTTAACAGCATGTGGTGCAGTATACCAGGGTTTAAAATCTCGTTTTCGCTCCAAATTTTGTCCATGGCCGAAAAGCGAAATCTCGGCGAGATTTAAAAATTTCGGACGAAATACAAAAACAAAAATTCAAATCCGATTTTTTTCTACCGAGAAAACCGAAATTCGGCCGGTTTTGCTGAGATCTCGGCGAGATTTGCCGAGATCTCGGCAAAATTGCACCGAGCGAAAAATAGATCAAACGATGTCAAAATTTTTTAAATTTTTTTGTAGGTTTCTGACACATCAGTGATGTTCCCATAAAAATTTTAGATGATTATAAGATCTGAGGAATTTTTGAAAATTCAAACATTGCTACTGTCCTGATAAAACGTTGACCGACAAGTTTGAACCGAATGAAAAATGAAACAAACCACGTTAGAAAATTTTTAAACTTTTTGTGCATGGTTGTGATGCATCACTAATGTTCCCATAAATTTATTAGGTGATTATCAAGCTTCATGAATTTGTAAAAATTCAGATAGTGCTACTGTGCTGATAAAAGCTTTACCGGCAAACTTCAACTAAATGAAAAATGGTACAAACCACGTTAGAAAATTTTGAAAATTTTTGTAGATGGTCCTGATTTATCATCAATGTTTTTATAAAAAAAATTTATCTGATGATCAAACTTCAAGGAGTTCCAAAAATTCTGACAGTGCTACGTTCTCATAAAAGCCTCATGATCAATACATAGATTTGCTTTAGCAACATAAAATGTTTAAATTTTTTGAAAATTTTGAATAAGGGTTATAAGGAAATTCTTAAGATCTCATAAACATTTTGAATCATGATCACACTCCACTGAATTTATAAAATTCTTACAAGTACGGTGTACCATTTATGTTCTTTCTGTTTTTGATTTTTAAAATATAACAAATGAAGTTCAATAAATACATAGATTTGATTGAGCAAACAAAAAAAGTTATTTTTAAAAAAAGATTTATAGAATGTTACTGAGTCAATTATTAATCAATCATAAAAATTTTGGATCATGATCACACACGAGAAAATTTATAAAATTCTGACAATGTTACTGTCCCAATTATGTTCATTCAGTTTATGATGTTTTAAAGATGACAAATAAAGTTAAATTATTTTTAATTTTTTTGGCATGATCCTAAACTTCTTAGGATGGTACCATAAATTTTTCACATCAGGATAAATCATGTACAGTTTTATAAAAATCAAATAGTGTTTCTGCAGTTTTAAAAAATGTCTCAAAAAATAGTTTTCCGACAAATTATCATAGAAGATCACTTTTTCCAGTGTAATTGACCTAAATTAGGTCAAATCCGGGTATTAAACTTTGAATTCTGGGTTCAATCCCGAGATACCGTGCGTTAAGGGTGAAATCTCGCTGGAAAAAAATGAGATTACTGTAGCAAAATGATTTTTATTGATTTTTTGAATTCGGCCAGCAATCAAAATTTCGTCTAACTCCGGAGAACAAGATCTCGCGAAATCTCGCCGAGATTTCTGACCTTGCAGTATACATGAAAGCGTTCTATGCTATTATTGTCTTGCATGACAAGTGTGTAAATAATGCACAGAAAATAGAAATAGCTGGTGTATACTTAGCAGGACACAATAGTTAGTCTATGCATGAAGTGCAGAGCAAGGAAGAAAAAGAAAAGCAAAAGAAGGAAGGTACAAAAAATGAGGTGCAAAAAGCTGGTGCATAAGCTGTCCGCTGAGCAGGCTTTGCTATTTTTAGCAGAAAATTGCTAAGCGCACACGGAAAAGGCAACCAAGAGATCTTCTATTCATTGCTAAGTGTACAAAAAAAGTGTACCAGGACCAAGGATTCAAATTTTGTTTTCGGATTAAATTTCGTCTGGGACCGAAATCCGACATTTCACCGAAATCTCGGTATTTCGGACAAATCTCGGTTGAAATTTAAAAATCAAAATTCAAATCTGGTCCGTTTTAAATCGGAAAAATCTGAAATTCAGCCGATTTTCCCGAAATTTCGATGGTTTTGCACTGGCTGAAAAGTGTGTCAAACGATGACAAAAAATTTTAAAATGTTTTCTGGAGAGTCTTGACACATTTGTGATATTTCCATAAAACTTTCGTATAATTATGAAGTTTGTGGAATTTTTAAAAATTCAAACATTGGTACTACCCTGATAAAACGCTGACCAACAATTTTAAAGTGAATGAAAAATGGGACAAAACATGTTAGAAATATATGAATTTTTTTGTGCATTATTCTGATGCATTAATAATGTTTTCATAAAATTTTCAGATGATGATCAAACTTTATGAATTTTTGAAAATTCGGACAGTGCTACTGTCCTGTTAAAAGCCTTACCGGCAAATTTGAACAAAATTAAAAATGGTTCAAACCACGTTAGAAAATTTTGAACATTTTTTGGATGGTTCTGATGTATATTTGATGTTTTTATAAAATTTGGAGGTGATTATCACACTCGAGAAAATTTATAAAATTCTAACAAGGTTATTGTCCCAATTATGTTCATTCTATTTTAGATTTTTTTAGAGATAACAAATGAAGTTAAATTATTTTCAAAAATTTTATGTATGATCATAAACTAATAAATATAGTATCATCAAATTTTCATATCATTATCAACCTTGTAGAATTTTATAAAATTCCAATAGTGTTTCTGCCAAAATTTAAAAATATCCCAAAAAATAAGTTTTTCGACAAATTATCATCGAAGATCACTTTTTTATGGGTTATTGATGTAATTGAAGTCAAATACTACCATAGAAAAGTAAAATCTGGATTTGTTTCATGAAATTTCGTCCGATTTGGGCGAAATTTCTCCAAAAAATATGAAAGTACTGTAGCATTCAAATTTTTTCGAAAAAAAATTCGGCTGGTAATTTAGATCTCGTGGGGCCCCGAAATTTCACCAAAATTCGACGAAATTTGAATCCTTTACGAGGAGATTGCCGATTATTGCTAGATCCACATAATTCTTACCAACAATTTCAAGATTTTTACTACATGATGACTCTGAAGTATGACCTTTCGTCAAGGTTTTCTCTATGGCAAGTCAACATGTAGGTTTTTCTTACACAACTCAATTTGGATGATGCTCTTTTAGGGATCGATAAGATGCCCATTGCATGGTCTCTTAAGAAGAAGCAACACAAAGATTGTAAGGCCTTATCTCAGATTCATCTCCATCTATCAAATAATATTCTGTAGGAGGTTCTGAAGAAGAAGACCGCCGCCGCATTATGGTTGAAGCTGGAGTAGATTTGCATGACCAAAGATCTAACTAATAAGATGCATTTGGAGCAGAAGCATTATTCGCATAAGATGGCGGAAGGCAGGTCATTATTGAACCACCTGACAGCATTCAAAGAAGTAGTCTTGGATCTCGAGTCTCTGGAGGTAAAATATGATGATGAAGATTTGGACCTTATTCTTTTATGCTCGCTGCATAGTTCGTATTCTACGTTCAGATATTGACGAATACTTATAACAGGGGTACCCCAAACGGCCCAAAACGACGAGCCGGCGGCCTCAAGCACAGCTCAAGCCCAACAGGCCGCTCCCAGCCCACTACCGACCGAAGCACCAACAGGGCCACACAAGACATCCCTTCCCGACCGATCGACTGACTCCGATCGTGTCAAGACAACCCCTGCCGAGGGCCGCATGTCGAAGCCTCTACCAGCTAACAGCCACGTACCCCACGAACGGGGTCAATCGAAGCGACTATACAAGGGCAGGTGGCTCCTTCCCAAGAAGGTTTAATGACTGACCGAAGTCATGCTCCCAGTCCCATCAGCAGGTCACATACAGTACGAAGGCACGCCCTCTCCCGAGGCAACGCCCACACCAGGCGCAGCAACGTCAACACTCGTAAGGTTCGCAGAGGGCAAGTACGCAGTTTCCCGGGGAAATACCTAACCCCCCTGACCAACTAAGCTACCGACCCAGCATGCGCAAGACGGGCAATGATCGGTCCGGTAGACGAAGGACCGAAGCTCCTAGTGTAGGTCATCTTGTCCTCTTCCAATTCTCGATAACTCCCCTCCTTTCGTATAAAAGGAGGCGGGAACCCCCGTAGGAGAGGGGGATCGCAATCGAACCCATCTCGCTAAGCCATTAGCACTCTCACTTGTAAACTTTGTGCAGTCATCTGTACTGAAGGGAATACAACGCCGCCACACGAACTGGAGTAGGGACCTTCGGCCCGAACCAGTATACATCTTGGACTTCTGAGTCTAACCATTCAGGGAGTGGAACGCGCGGCCCCTTAGACTTACAAATTTACTTGCCGGTGCTCGAAACGCCGACAGATATACTATTCTATATAGTCGAGATACTCTTATACTTAATAAAGCATATGAAGCATTGCATATGATGGAAAAAAAGAAACTCATGGTTTTGAATGAAAGTTCAAATTCACATGCACAAGGCCTGATTATCCGTGGTAGACAACGTAACAGGAGTTCAAACGATGATTCAAGAGGCAAAAGCCTGGGTAGAAATTATAAAGGTGGATCAAAATTAAGAGTAAGGTACAAGTCGTGCAAGCGTTGCAAGAAAGATGGACATAACATATCTGAGTGCTGGTGGGTAAAAAAAAAGGAGAAAAGAAATATCAATTCCAAAAGGGATCAACAAGAGGATGAAGCTAAAGTCACCATTGTTGCTAAGCAAGATTCTAATGTTGATGTTCTTGTTGCCTTTGCCGTGTTTCCAAAACTAGCGATGAGTTGATTCTTGATTCGGCCTGTACATTCCACATGAGCTCGAATCATGAGTGGTTCGTTAACTACAAAACCACGCCAAGTCAATCCGTGTTGATGGGTGATAATTCACCATGCAAGATTGCAGGCATTGGTTCTATACAGATCAAGATGTTTAATGGCACCATCAAAACTTTGTCAGATGTTTAACACATTCCGAGTTTAAAGAGAAATCTTATCTCGTTGAGTACTCTTGATGTTAAAGGGTACAAGTATTCAGGTGGAGCTCTCATGGTCTCCAAATGTTTTCTTGTTGTGATGAAGGGCGATATGAAGGATGCCAACTTATGTCATCTACGAGGCACTACAATTTCAGGTAATGCTGCTGTTATGTCAAACAAATCATTTGATTCTGATGTTACTAATCTTTGTCATATGCATCTGAGGTATATGAGTGAAATTGGCATGATAGAGTTATGCAAAAGAGGACTTCTTAATGGTCAAAGCATCGACAAGTTGAAGTTTTATGAACACTGTGTCTTTGATAAGCAGAAGGGGGTGAAATTCGGCACTGCAACTCACTCTACAAAAGACATAATGGATTATGTTCACTCTGATTTGTGGGAAGAATCCCGTGTCCCATCGCTTGGAGGTGCTAGCTACATGTTGATTATCATTTATGATTACACAAGAAGATTTTGGCCATATTTCATAAAGTATAAATCGGATATGTTCACGATATTCAAAGAGTGGAAGGTTATGATTGAAAAACAAACTAGTAAGCATGTAAAGAAGTTGCGTACCGACAATGGCTTAGAGTTTTGTTCTAAAGAATTTGAAGCTTTATACAGATTAGAGGGCATTATGAGACATTACACCGTCCTAAGTACTCCTCAACACAATGGTGTGACCGAACGCATGAACAGAACCATCATGGATAAGGTATGTTGCATGCTATCTAACTCCGGCTTATCTAGGACTTATTGGGCTGAAGCCGTTTCCAGTGCTTGTTGTTTGATCAATCGATCACCAAACCTGGCCATTGATAATAAGACTCCAATTAAGGTATGGTCTGGTTCTCCGGTAGATAATTTAAATTTGAGAATATTTGGCTATCCTATTATGCTCATGTTAACAATGCTAAATTGGAGCCTAGAGTTGTTAAATGCATTTTCCTTGGTTATGAACTTGGTGTGAAAGGCTATAAATTGTGGAATCTTGAAACTAGAAATGTGGTTATTAGCAGAAATGTTACCTTGTTAAATCTGCTATGTTGCATGATAAACCATCTATTGATATTCCCATTGAGAAGCTGCATAAATCAAGTGTGAAAGTGGAGCATATTATTGATTCAGGATCTATCCCAAAGATGAAAAGGAAAACATACATGATGTTTCTGTTATTGTATAGCTACCACAACGTTCTATTGTAGCTGGTAGACCTAAGAGGAATATTCAAGCTCTTAAGAGATTGATTGAAGAAACTAATATTGTGGCTTACTGTTTGAATGTGCAGAAGAATTTGAAGGCACCATATAACTTTTAACTTATTCAAAGGCTATCTCTTCTATTGATTTGGAAAGATAGATAACTATCATGCATGATGAGATGCAATGTCGTGAGAAGAATGGCACTTCGCAGATGATCAAGTTGCCAATTGAGAAGAAGACTATTCGCTGCAAATGAATCTTTTAAAAGAAGGAAGACATTTCATCAACCGAAAATGTTAGGTACAAATCAAAGCTAATTGCTAAAGGATATAGCCAAATTTTAGGTATTGATTTAACATATATCTTTTCTCCGGTTGTGAAGCATAGTTCTATTTGTACTTTACTCAACAATATGGCTATGCATGATTATGAGCTTGACCAATTGCACATGAAAATTACGTTCTTTAATGGGGAATTAGAAGGAGATGTTTATATGGAGCAACCAGAAGGTTTCATCATTCCGGGAAAGGAGAATTTGCTTACAAGTTGAAAAATCTCTTTATGGTTTGAACCAATCACCCGGATAGTGGTACAAATGATTTGACTCCTTTATGATCTCTAAGAATTTCAAAAGATTTTATTATGATTGCTATGTCTATTTGAAGAATGTTAGTGGTTCAGCTATTTATTTACTCGTATATGTTGATTGCTGCAAAAGACAAGGCAATAATTTCAAAGTTGAAGGCACAATTGAGCAGTGAATTTGAGATGAATGATCTCGATGCAGCAAAGAAGATTCTTGGTTTGGAAATTACTAGAGATAGGTGGTTTGGAAAATTATACCTAAGTTAGAAAGTGTATATTGATAAAGTCCTTTATCGTTTCAACATGCATAAGGCCGAACCGGTGAATACTTCGTTAGCTACACATTTCAAACTATCTTGAGTGTCATGCCCACAATCAGATGATGAAGTTGAATACATGTCTAGACTTTCATATGCAAGTGCAATTGGTTCACTTATGTATGCTATGGTTTGTTCTCGTTCCGACTTATCTTAATGATTAAGTGCTATTAGTAGATATATGACTAATCCTAGCAAAGAGAATTAGAAAGCAGTTCAATAGTTTTTTTAGATATTTGGGGGCACTTCTAATGCTTGTTTACAGTTTAGAAAAACTAGAGATAGACTCATGGGTTACATGGATTCAGATTTTGCTAGAGATTTGGATAAAGAGAATATCTCTTACTAATTATGTATTCACTAATAAAGGATGTGTCGTTATCTAGAAAGAAGTTTGCAAGCTACATTTGCCTTGTCTACTACGGAAGCTGAGTATATAGCTATGTTTTGAAGCTTGAAAAGAAACCGTTTGGCTAAGAGGTTTATTTATTAAGCTTTGTGGAAGTACATCTTGCACTACAATGTGTTATTTGCCTTACAAAGGATCAGATGTTCTATGAGAGGATAAAGCATATTGATTTTAGGTATCATCACATTCGATGTATAATTACTCAAGGTGATATTAAAATTAGCAAGATAAGTACTTATGATAATCCAGCTGATATGTTGACAAAATCAGTTTCTACTGCTAAGTGTGAGTTTTGCTCAAAATTAGTATCATTCAATAGTTCTTTGGACTTTTGGAGCACAATGTGTTCATGATGATTTGTTTCGAGGAGATTTGCGTTATATTTTGGCTACAAGAGTAATTCATCTCATGATATGAATTTGTTTTGTACTCTATCTCAAATCTACTGATATACAGAATTTGTTATGTACTACTTGTAGTCTATAGGAAAAGTAAGAGCTTCATTGTAAATATTTTCTCGTATAGTGATATAATCTTTGTGCGTTCATGATTTTTTGAAGAGTTTTTACGTTAAATCTGTACCTTCCGTTCCTTCATCTAATATTTTTACTTTTTTTTGGTAACAACAAGCATGCTTAGAAGACAACACACTGCAGAATCCTCTCTCTCGCATGCGCTTTACTCGATCATCTGTGCGTGCATGGCCGCCGCCGCTGACCCTTTCTCCTGTAAGAACGAGCACTCCAGCATGCCCAAAAACCGTCGCCTGATCAAGCCCCCGACGCCGCCTGCCCTCCCGCTCCCATCGGCCGGGCGTCCGTCGCCGTCCTTGTCCATGCGTTGGCGCGTCCGAGATCGGTGCGTGTGTCACCACGGAGAGCTGCGCCCGCCGTTGGCCCGTCGACCCTTTCGCCGCCGCGCTCGCCACGTGCAATCGGGACGAGGACGATGGCGACGACACAGAGGTGGACGCTGGCATTGGCATCGGCGCCTTCGGCCTTGGCGTTGGCCACGGGCATTGGTCCCGGGCAGTGACGGAGTTAGGAAAATTTGAGAGCTAGACAAGTTTATAGAGGATGTCGACGAGCTTTTTGCCGGACATGTTCGTCGCCGCGCGTCACTCCGAGGTCTCCAACCGCACATCGTCGTGGACGCGACGGTAGTTGTCCGACGCTGGCAATGACGACACCGCCACAGCGGGGAACGGAGTGAGCGGAGGGGCAGAGAGAGAAAACTTTAAGCTAAAGACATCACCAAATGCATTTGCAGTCCTTATAGTTTTTTAACATTTGCGTCTAGCCGATTCCTCGATGATGAGCTAGACGACTTGGACTCCGGCAGCTTGGCCGACGACCGCGGGCTCTGCGAGCTCCCGGACGTGTCCGAGCTCTTGCTAACGACCACGCTAGGTAGCTTTCCGATCCACATATTGTCAAAGATCCTCTGCGACCGCGAGTCCACGACGACAGCGACAGCCTGCTACTCTGGTTCGCGATGCTGCTCCTCGCCAGCCGCCGACCGTCGTCACAGACACGAGGTGGTTTCTCACATTGGTTGTCTTGATGGTCAGAGATCCCATTCACGAGACTAGTTATCTTTGAGGCTTCAGCCATGGAATTAGAAACCTTTGAGACATCAGCCATAGAATTAGATACCTTAAAGGCTTTAGCTATGAAATTGGATATCTTTGAGGCTTCAGCCATGAGAGCTAGAGAATTTCCTTCGATTTCGTTTTGGTTTTTCAGGTTCAACGATCATGTTTGTTTGGAAACTTTCAACAGTGACAACAGAACACTTCTGAACATTGCGCTTTAACTTCGCCGATGCAGTTTCCATCACATATCGTGACGCAGGCGAGCCTCCCCTCCACCCCTGTGCGACGCCTGTGAGCTCAGCCAAGCGCTCGCCCTGCCCGGGAGCTGGCTCCGCCTCTGGTCCCGGGTTCTTGACATGTGCGGGTGCAGCAGGCGCGGGGCGCTCGTCGTCGTCTCGCGCGCTGCGCGTCGGCCTTCGGCACGGTGCGGCTAAACGGCCGTTGGCACTTCGAATCAGATCGAGGAGAGGCTGAATGCTAAAAGTAGAAATCTTTATTTACATTTTCCCTCGAATAAATCCTTGTTTACTATTCCTAGTGTTGAACTGTGCTCCCAATTCTGTTGATGAAGATGGAAGGATGTATGGTCTGTGGAAGCGGAAGACCGGCGGCCTCTTTTTTTTTTTTTGGCCTGGAACGGTTTATTTTTTTGGAACCTATTTCCGTATTCAACTTTGAGTCGTTCCGTAGCCTTTATATAAAACCTCTACAGGTACATGGGATTAGAGAGATGCATCATTGTAAGATTTTTTGCTTGGTAACTCTCATGCGGTGGATCATCCCCGATTATTTTCGTTTTTTTTGCAGTGTCTTGTCTAGTAACTAGTATGCTTTTTAAGTGAGAATGTAGGGGCAAATTAAGTGGATATCTCCCATTCAGCTCCCAAGTTTTTCTATCATCTCTCAACCCCCACCTAGCCGGTTTAACATACACTCAAACTCACTGTTCACACAAAAGTTTTACAAGGTACATATGAGCTAGCTAGGTATAACATGCCCTAGAATATTAGTACCAGCAATTTATGATCCTAGTCAACCTATCCACCATGACAACCCATCGCATCCGAAGACTACCAAAGTCAAGAAATTTATGACCCTGGACCCTTATGATAATATCCAATCGCATCCTTAGGCAACAAAGTGCATATACAACTGTAGCAAGAAGTCACTTCTCAACTGTGCAAGTCAACTTCAGACTTTCAGTGTGCTAGCTTGGCGCACTAATCCGACTTCACCGTTCTGAGAGTTCAGTGTCTGAGCTTTGGTTCTTCATGAGCAGCAACTCCAATTAATCACTAATTGCATCACTGAGCTTGTCTTTCTGACAGTGACGGAGAAGCTACCACACCCAATTTCCCGAGCTAGTGTGTTCGTCATCGTGCTTAACAACGCGCTGTTTTCTTCAGTACTACGCAAATATTAAGTAGCAGAAGTAGCAGACTAGTAGTACTGTCAATGTTAGTGGTGAGAAGATATGCAGACACTGATGTGTGATCACCTTTCTTATTTAGTTGATTTCTTGTATACCTGAATGATTCGATTCGAGATGTTGCCCATTCTACGAGGGTTAGTTGTGCTGAATACCCCCTCCGTTCCAAATGTAATTCGCTTTAGTTTTGGGCACACGACAAGAGGAAATGACTTAGGTGCCCTTTATTCGTTCAAACACTTGTCCCTCATAAATATGTCGGCAAAGAGAGGGGTTGTGAGATAGATCTCTCGTGTATTGATGGGAGTGTGAGGATAGATGCAATAAGGGTATGGTAGGAAGTGAGATAAATATATCTCGAAATTATAAAACGATTTATATTTAGAGAAAAATTTATAGAGCAAAAATGATTTACATTTGGAGTCAGAGGGAGTATCGGATCACGCAAGGAACCTGATTCTTTCGCTCAGAATCTTAATTGTTTTGTCTGAAGAAAGATTCTGTGTCCGAGTAAATTGGCAAAACTATGACTGAAATGTAGCCTTTTGCATGTTCGGTCATTCTGGTTTTGGGTCAAAATCAGCAGTGTGGTATAAACAAAACAAGTCCTTTATCAGTCCAGCATCAACCTGCATCACACAGTGTCCCCAAAAGGTGCAAATGACACAGAAGCGAATTCAGTTTAACATTATTTATTTTGCATTCGAACAAGTGACTGAGTATCCCAATAGGAGAATTTACCAAATTTGCAGCTTATTGAGGCGAGGGAAACATTCAGGACTTTGTGGTCACAATGTAGGTCAAGATCAAACAATAATGCAACAAAAAAAATTGACGGTCAAGATCATGTCAATCTAACACCACCATTGTCGTAAAGGTTGTATGAGGTCAGCATGCCTGCATGCTTCCAAATCAAGTTAATCGAATTTGCATCTCAGATGTATGGTTAGGAGTTGTTGCGTTCAGCTATAGGTGATATCTTTTCTATCTCTGTATATGTGCAATCAAATAGGGTATCTCACCTAACAGTACTAGATCAAAGTTGAAACACTTTCTTGTACTAAAATCTTGTCATTACCTCTTCGGTTTGTAGTTCAGTCGTTACAACCTACAAGGGGAAAAACACAACGAATCTGCTGCTGAACTCCACTCATGACAATGACTCCTTCACTTGTTCATATCTATCTGAAATTTACATGCAAAAAAATGACCACTGCGTCAAGAAACAGATGTGAGATGACGGGGTTGCAGGAAGGAACGACTCCTTCACTTGTTTCTACATTTTATAACTTCCACTGCGTGCTGAGTTGACTGTCACTCTCAGAATGGTGAAATGTACAGATCGAATGGGTGGGGAGATCACAAGATTTACTTTAAATTTGGGGAAAGAGAGAGGGTGAAATCATAGCCAGGTAGACATCAAACGGTAGGGACCTGCATGGCTAATTGGTTCGTTCAGACTTCAGACAGAAATGGCCTGTCCAGTCCATAGCTTCCTGAAATCCGGACACCGGAGAACCCAGCAACCGGAGTTAATGGCGATTTGAAGTGTTGGCACTTGCATGTCTGTGGTCCTGAATTTTTTTTTGTGATCTAGGGATAATGAATGCGATCTGATCGTCTGCCTTTGAGAAGGAAAGACAGATAAACACACAGCGCTATGCTCTCCTCTCCTTGGCTGCCGCATCGAGAAGATAGCGGTATAGATCGGTCTTGAGCCTGGAAGGGATCCCATATAATCAGTCTATTCATAACACCTAACGTAGCGTACGAAACATCGAGAAGAGAAATTCGCTCTCAATGGTAATGGTCGTCGTTTCCACTGTGTAAAGGCACTTTACATGCAAAGCGAGCAGAATGATTAAGCAACACAACAAAGAGAAAAGGTCGATCAAAAGGAGCAGAAGCACGACAAACAGGGAAAGAGAGAGGCGGGTGATAGGCACCAAGGTAAAGATCAACCTAGGAAGACAGACAGACGAGACATAAAGCGTCCATCCATGCATGCAGACGCAGAGCAGAGGCAGAGGAGAGCGCTGCAGTTAGCAAAGCAAAGCAGGGCATCCCCCACCACTAGTCCTCCCGAAACTCCTCCCTACACTGCACATGCGGCTGCACCAACCGCGGCGAAGTATAACGCCTCACCTCTCTCCACTACACACGCACACCCACTCGCAATCATCTTTAAAGACGGCATTTGCGTATATCAGAATCAGACGGCTGCAACTTTCTGAGAATCTGCGAGATGCGTTCAAGTCTTACCTAAGTGAAAGCAAAAAAGTAGTGTACAGTGTTGATTGTTGATCTTTGTGGTTTGATCTTCTTTGTGTTTCGTTCGTCATTGATTTAACATACAGTACGGTGCACTGACAGGCCGAGTACCTGCTTGTATCCAACTCCAATCCCGTATGCAAGACAGAGGTCTCTGCTAAGCTGTTCGAGCGGCGTACCCGGCCATCAATGACACGAAAGAAGAAGATGAAGCAACAGTAGATTCTAGGTACAGATTTTCCTACGCCATATTACAGATCGAAGTCGGAATTGGATTCTGGTACCCATCTGTCCCAATGTAGAATAGACGAAAGCAGACAATAATTTTAGTTAGAAACTACCAGATTAGTACACAAATGAATGAACACGGCAAGAGGAGCCAACCAGCCTTGCATTTCACTCGTCCTCCCTTCCACGGATAAGAATACAGATTACATGTCCCCACCATTGCCTATGTGTGTACCATTATTCATCGTATATATGTACAGTACAATTAATGAGCCGACTGCTACAGTTCAGTGTAGTGCAATTAAAGAAAGTCCTTACAAGTTACACGTGGTATACATTAAAGTTGCTAGACCTTAAGGACATGTACAATGATGTGATATTAGCCGTTTATATACTTTGCTATGTAAGATTCTTACTGATATAGAGGAAAGAGAATACATCTGTCTCTTCGTGAAGAGACAATCGTATAGACAGCATAAAACATAATTATATGAATTATTATCTATAATAAACACTTTTCTATACCATAATTAAAAGATCACGTGATCTCGTAGAGATAACCTTAAGATGGCATTCATTGTAAAATTTGTCTTTAATTTTGTCAATAGATGATATAGACGAGTATATAGACAACAGTCGTCTCTACTATTGTACATGCTATTAGGTTTTAGCTGGAAACAAAATTTTAAGTCACCTAATATAATAGATTAATTGTAGAACTGTAATTGTCAGCTCGTACACAAAGATGAGGAAATAAAATTATTTCTCCAGTAGCGCAACTGAAAGGGCCTTGTTACCAGCAGAAATATACTAGACAAGGACCAAACTTCGTACCAGAAAATCAAACAAATTTCAAACAAACACGATATATATCTTTGTTTGGTCGTAGCTTGTAAGTATTAACCATAAAATACATATGACATCTGTATGGATTTCCTTCTTTTTTATGAAGATTGTATGGATTTCTGACCGGCTATACATTGAAATTGAACTGTCGCAGCTCGATAAACTACATATGTACATAGTACTGAACTTCCAAATGTTAATGATACCATCTGCAGTACGTTTATGTCCTTGTCTGTACAATACTATTCCAAATAAAAGTAGCATCAATTTCCAGTTATGATAAAAACAAACGCTAATCGAATATGTTAACTAACTGCTACAGCATCAGCGCCTTGTTTAAAATATGTTTTTGTACGATTTCAGAGTTGTAAATAAGATATTTCTGCTAAATTTGCCCAACTTTCTTCTATAATCGGTCTAGTCATCTAGTGAAGTGTACTATTGCTGATCGAAAACAGTAAAATTAAGAAAGACCTACAAAAGGGAAGTATATATGTTGCTTCGCATACTTTTGAAAGGTTAATGCTAAAATATCGTATGCTTGTTGCAGTAGATCAATTTTAGCGTTGCATTTTTTTTGAAGGAATTCAAGTGTTGCATTAGTTTAATTAATTTCATTGTTGTGTCGCTTTGTTTCCATTTTTTTGCTTGTTCATTGGCTATGGCTATTCGTGCGGGCGAGATTTTGTAGCTTTGGCCTCGTTGTGTGTGTGTGTTTCTTTTTTAAATTTTGAAAAAGACTTTCTCTCCTCTCTTAATCAATTGGTAGACCTTCTGTCCATTGTTTTTTTTTAAGAAAACTAGTTTAATTTCATAGTTCCAGACAAATACTTTTTGCTAAAATATAGTTTCCTTCTGTAAATGATATAGGTAGGCTGTAATACGCTGATCAGTGGCATTAGAATTTAGCGAGACCTACAGAAGGAAAAAGTACTCCCCCCAAAGATTTTACAAAAATACCGTTGCTCCAACAATTTTTTTTGAAGAATTTTATGAAATTCGGATTCAAAATTTCCAATCTCACTAAAGAAAAATGTTACCTCCTTTCTCATGCATGCACACAAAATACTACTCCCTTTGTTCCTGAATACATGTCATTCTAGTTTTTAAATTTTATTTCTAAATACATATCATTCTACAATTTCGAGACAAATTTTAACTGATTTTTCTTTTTTCATACCTTACGATTCATTATTTCTAATTTTATTTTTACAATGGATTAGAGCAATATACACCATCCAAGATCAATAAGTAAGGTAATAACTGAGGGTGATTTCGTTATTTCTATATATTTCTTGGTTTTCTACGTAAAATCCTAAAATATTATCTATTCACGAATGGACGGGGTAAAATTCAACAGAAAGCTTCGTAGTCTCGAAGTTAGAACTAATTAAGAACCACTCTGGTCTGGACAACAAAGGACTAAGCAGCCATCCACACATTCATTCATCAAATTCTTGTACGAGCACTCTAGGTTACGTCGAAACTAATCATTTTCCTAAAGAATAATCCAATCCCCTCATCCAACAAAAAGAGAGAGAGAGAAAACAAAAACAAAAACATGACATTTTCACAAATTACAGGGACTGAAATGCAAATCCACCCACCGTATTTATCTTCCCTACCTGTCCCCGCCTTCCCCGCAGTTGGGCTAAGCTAAGCTCGCATCGCACACTAGGTTAGCTGCCGTCTTCCCCTCGTACCCATGACGACCCAAACGCAAACGCCGCAACCACCATTGCCGCCGCCGGCGTCCTCCTCTTTTCACCGTCGCCACCGCGCGGCCTCCTCCTCTTCCTCCTCGTCCCTCTCCACGGCCTCCTCCGCGACCTCCTCGCCGTCGCCCTCCCCCCGCAGCACCACCACCTCCGTTCCCTTCTCCTGGGAGCACCACCCGGGGATCCCCAAGAAGTACCTCCCTGCGGAGCCTACCTCCCCGTCCACGCCGCTCCCGCTCCCGCCGACCCTCCGCGCTCCGCCATCCCGCCACCACCACCGCCGCCGCCGCGCCAATCTCCCGCCGCCCGGCTACTCCGACGATCCCTTCGCCGCTGCCCTCGCCGAATGCACCAGGGAGCGCGCCGTGGCATCAGGAGCCGGTGCTAACGTCATCGACACGCTCTTCCCTACGCCGGCGTCTGCGGCCACCGGCAGCCGCTCCGGGCGCCGGTGGTCCACCGCCGCCGGCGGGGTAGTCGGGTTCCTCGACCTGTACGGGTGCAAGAGCGCCATGGCCGTCGCCGAGGGCTCCTTCATCGTGCGCCGGCCGGTGGCTGTGGTCCGTCCTGGGCCCGGACGAGCCGGCCAGGACCGACCAGGCCGGGCCGGGCGTCGATAAGGACGCCTCCGAGATCCATCGGGTATGGGCCCAATTAGGTACATAAATAATGGATGCGCAAAAGTGTCGGGATCGAAAACTAGTCCTACCATTTCTCAATTTTTTTTTGTTTTTTGTTTTCTACGCCTGTATTTTTAAGGTAATTTGAATCGAGCTTTTTAGTGGATGAGATTCATACCTACATATCAATTTGTGGCATGGCAATCGATATAATGTTCTTCATTTTTTTTGGAAAGAAACACAATCTATATATATTGCTGTATATCCAAGGTGCTTGTTTTAAGTAACTAAGTGTACATATTTAGCATTGGCCAGGCTTTTTTTGGGCTACCCTATAGCACGGTAGACATGGCAGCTGAAGCACGGCACGACCGAAGCATGACATCGCATGTATGTGCGTAAGTCGGGTCAGCATAGCACTAATGATAGGGTCTTGTCGGATCTCTTTGTCGGGCACAATGGGTAGCGTGGCACGCTTGCATGAGCCGTGTTTGGGCTAGCACGGTACGATATAGGCTTGATGGGTCCAAAGTAGACACGACATGTGGCAAGGCACCCTGCCACGATACTGCGGCATGCTATGGCTTGTCTTGCGGTCATTGCAGGCAGAGAAAGGGGAGATAACGGAGATACAAAGAAATGGAGAATGGAAACTGAAAAGTACATAATCGTCGACACCAAGTACACGATTTACTGTACCGCTTGCTGAGCGCACCCACGACACTGTGCACGACTGTCTTCCCGCTTGCCTCATGCGGTCATCAACGCCACCATGTCAGGCGCATGCTGACCTGGAACGTATGAACGATTTTGACATTAGAGAGTAGCTAGTATGTATGTATATAGTGTACTTTTTTCATACGGGGGTAAAGTTTTTAACGAGGCAGTAATTTTGTATCTGCACGTAAGAAATAAATAAAATTTAGTCCTTTTTCCTAAATAATTGTGTGTACTGGGATCATCGTTGGCGGTCGACACTTGCTTCTCATCCTTGATGTTGTCCACGAAGACAGACCGATGATGTACACAACTCTACACGTCTAACAAGACAAGGCCTAAGCCGGCACGACACGACGAAGGCACAATGTGCCCTAGGCTTTGCTTAGGCCTCGCCGGAGGTGAGTCCAACTTGCATGGCACGGTATGACGCGACCCGAAGCTCAGTAGATCCGTGCCGTGCTAGCCCGGCCTGGCCCAACCCACCTCTAGTTAGCACACATAGGAAACCAAGTAGAAACATTTGCATATTGTTAGGTTTTATTCATCGTTAGATTTGGATTCGCAGTATTCGCTGCTGTAGTGAAGAAACTACAAACCGTATCCGGAGTGCACGTATATGCAGTATGAGTCTCCATTCTCCAGCAATCAAGCGCGCACACAACCTAGATCGAGTGCTCAAGTTATGCTATAATTATGAGTTAATTTCCGCGAATGCGACTAATTTCGAGCTATTATCTTTTTCATCAAATGTGTCCTATTATTAGATATAAAAATTGCTTCGATCTCCACTGCAACTGATCCGAATGTTTTCTTAATTTCGTGGGGACGTACGTGCTTGTCAAGTAGTTGTGTCCTTGCTCGATATTTTTTAAGCCTACATATATATGCTGGGTGAGTGTGTTGGCAGACAAGTCTATAATTTAGCAATAAACCTCATCGAGATGTCTACACAGCATAGCTGGCTTTAAAAAGTAGAAGGGTGTCAGTCCCTACTCGCTAATTCGAGCTCACATGATTGATTAATTACGCATATCATCATATACAAAAAAAAGAAGAAGAAAACTTTGCAACTTAATTTGATATATGCATTTCTTTTCATTTCATTTTCTTGCTCGACGTGTACGTCACCCATAATTGTTTTGCCGGCAAATTAGCCTGTTTCCCGGGCTCATCTTCTGTTGCTCAGCTCCTATATGATTTTTGCACTCACTCACTTTGTTAAAAATTTGTGAATCTTCACAAGTCGAAAAAAAAGAAAAAAGAAAAAAAGAGAGTAGTTTAGACAGTATTGCACATGCATCCATGTGCTCGTTATCTCACACAAGGAAGGACCATCACTGATGACTCCTACAAGCTTGCATTGTCCTCCTGTGACTCCTGTCCCAGACCTTAATTATGTCCTGTGACGATGGGAAAAATATCATTTCAGTGACGCTGTGAAAATGTATAAACCGGAAAAAAAGAAATGTAAGACTGGAAGGTGGGGTCTGTCAGTGACCGCATATATATCATTGACACATCTACGTTTATTTTTTTTTAACATGCCTGACGCTTACGGTGTTACCGAGCAGTTTACCCCTACTGCGTATCAGAGAGATTAATCACGAATTCACGGTCGGATCCTAGTCCATCCCGGCCTATCCAAACGGGCCCTTTCTCCGTGGGTCACATCCACATGGTTAGTAGAAGCTTGTCGAGTAAGGTGAGCTTCGGGAACAAATCATGGGCTCTTTGAGTGCTGACAACTCTGGCTCTAAGGAAGAAGACAGCGATTTGGTGAGAATGGATGCATTAGTGTTCACATCTGAGGAGCTGGAGTCTTCGTTGATCGATCTCTTCATTAACGTCTTTTGCTATAAATCTCGTGCTACGGAAGCAGGTAGATTCGTAGATCCTTAATTTGTACTGCCCATGTCGGTACGTGTTATTTTAGTGTTCAGGGACACAGGTGCCTTGGGCCCACCACCATCAATCCGATTCTTGACCAGGTTGCATTCTAGGTGCATATATAAGCATGTCTTCTATGCTAGCTGCTTGGATAAGATCTAATTAAGGCTCAAATCTACAAGGCATTAATGTTTAAGGCTCAAATCTACGAGGCATTAAGATTTATGTTAGTTAGTCTTTTAGAGCATCTCAAACAACACTCTCCAAACGTCCTATTTGGAGAACTCTTCAAAAAAATGCCTCTCCATATCTCTTCCCTCTTCAACAGTACTTTCTATATCATACTCTCTATTTTCTCTCTCATATATTCTAATCATATTCCATATAACTGTCATAACAGCAAACATTTTTTTACCGGTAAATTCAAACGGCTATATTTTAATACAAAAATTTAAAACTTAAATTTATTGTGACGACCACATTTTAATGGCTAAATTCGAATAGCTAAATTTGAATTAGAGAAATTTAAATCCGAAATAGTGCATAAATATATTGTAGCATAGCATGGTTTTATTGAGTCCCTTGCACTGGATCTAAACTAACATTCAGCCATGCCGATACCAACATATTATCTTTATTCTCCGAAATTTTTTTGATCTTTTATTGTGAGCTCTCGGCTGGGGACTGGAATGGTCAACTGGAGAAGGTTGCTCCCCAATTGGGCTTTCATCCCAACGTATTTCACTTCCCCCCTCACTCAACAAACGAGCATAGAAGTCATCCATATTGTACAAACTGTAGACATCAATACTTCATTAAGCAAATATGCGTAACAACATATGTAAAAGTAGAACACGTCTTAATATACTGAACATAGACTCAATACTTTCATCCTTTCTAAATTGATGATCCTCAAGTCTACCCGAATCATCAGTCTCATAGTCATATGGGCGCAACTGCTCGTCTTCTTCTTCAGGTGGATCGACACCGTCTGTTCCCACCAAGTCTTCTGATTGTATGATAAGTTCATCAAGGCGGTGAGCAGTGTGTTCGATCTCAAGTAAGAGTCGGTTGAGTTCATTTGCGCTTTCACATGAACAAGGAGAAAAATTATCGTACACTATGTTCTTAATATCACTTGCGATTTCCTCTATGCGGTTAATTGTCTGAGTATGCACTTCACTGGCTTTCTTTGAATCTTTATCCATCTATATGCAAGTAAATAGTACACTAAGACACAACATAATAGTGTAATGCAAACAGGAAATATGCAAGACTAGATAGCTAGTAAATTCTGAAAAGCTTAGACGACAGTGCATCGGGACATGATCAGAATATAGCTACTATACTGTAACTGCATGGTTCTCATTTGCTGCTGAGAAGTAAAGACCTCTAAAAATCTCCATATCTTTGGGAAGTTAAGGAAAAGTTCAAGTTAAAAGACTGACAATCCATAGACAAGTTTTAGGAGAAAATTACTACTTTGGTTATGACCCAAGATAGCCTAGTTGCCACTTTCACAGGTATTATATATGTATGTAGTACAGTTGTAAGATAATTCTGATTCAGGACAAGAACTTGCAACTCTTCTAACCATTAGAAATTCTTGGATTTTCATTTAGAGAGAAAGAGAATTAAGCTTTCTTAGAATGGTTCACTACTTTGACTTGGCATATACAAAAATTGTACAGCTTTGCTCCTTTGGAATATAAATTATTTATTACTGAACCAAAATGAGGTTCACGCTGACAGTTACATGAAATTAGATACCATGCACAGCCTTCGCAATCCAACACTCTAAAATGAGGTTGAGGGCGTGTTTTCTTACATACTTCATTTTATAATCTAGCAGTACCCTAGCTACCTTTCTTTTGAGCAATGTTCTTCCAAATCAAAGCTCACAGATCACCATAACTAAACCTCTCCAAATCACGGAATCAATTTCACACCCAGTTACCCAAGTTTTGTTAGCAAATTCCAAAGCAATTCCAGTTACCCTAGTGCTTACCTTTTCAGGTGTAGAGTTGACATTAACCCAACAAAAAATTCAGATATCAGTAAATCCAACTTATGACTATCATCTGCTTACATTAAGCATATAGCATATAGCAAGAATAGTACGAATAGAATGGAATTTATTTAGTGTTGCTGGCACTAACCTGGATGAACTAAGGTGCTGGCAAAAAATTGTGGAAGCAATAGAATGGCTGAACTAATTGTGCAAGCAACAGCCAGTGAACCTGGATGAACAAAAATGAAACCACATGTTGAAAAATTCTGTCATAGATCAAGACTAGTAATCAATAACCAACAGATCAAGAGTTTGAACCGACTGATCAACAATCAACACAAGATTCTTATACAGGTTAACAGAAAACATCAGGAGATGAAAAAGATATCATAAACTGAAACCATCAGCAGCAGCAAGAATGGTATAACCTGGAGGATTTGAGAACCATAAATAATAACACTATTTGGAACTCTTTTCAATCTAGACTACCCACATTCCATAGAAACAAACCTAGACTACCCATATGTAGGTTTTCTTAATTTTCAAAGTATCAACTTTGAGAGTGAAATATGAACCCATGGCCATCCAGAAAGAAGATGAATGAAGGTAGCTAGTAACCAGTTGACATATTCTGCTCTAGGACCAATTCTCGTAACGCATAACTGCATTCAAGAACATAGAAAAAAATAGCACTGATCATATACTTTGTCTTGACTAATTGATTCGAAGAAATGTGTGCAATACAGAAATGGCAAAGGAGAACTCTGGAAGATACTGATGATAGAACTCTAAAATGTATGCAAGCCCAAATTGAGCTAGTGGTCTCACAGATCAACAAACTTGCACACAGAACTACAAACTTGAATCTTCATGATGCATCTACACACGTATAACAGCACATGTGGCTCTCTTGTAGTTTAGCACATGCTCAGTTAAAAAATGCATGCAAAAAGAATGTACCTGATGGATACTCTCAATAGTGAGAATGAAAGCAACCTTGTTTATCTGTGAAATGTGCAAAAAGTTCATCAGCTATCACCATGTGAGGGAGGGAAGTATCACAGGGTTTTACCTTTCTTGTTGCCCAAAATCCAGATTCTTGCAAAGTGAAGGTGGAGGTGGAGTCTGCGCCGCTGCAACGGCCGGTGTGCGGGTGAGGAGATGAGGACAGTGTCGGTGCGTGCGAGTTGATGCTCAAACAATGGGGCTTCCATAAATAGCAACAAAAGAAACACCAAGATCCAACACGACAATAAAAGAAATAGCAAGATCCGACTGGATCCGAGAAGCATACGAGGGGAGGGGGCTAGTTTTACCGAATCGAGCTGAACTGCGCTTGAAGCTTGGAGATTGAGGGGATGGCGGGGGGAGAGGAAGCGACGTCGGCCTGCTGGGGGAGACGAAGTGACGCCAAGCGGCCAGGGGGGATGAAGCCTCACCGGGCTACCGAGGGAGACAGAGTCATGCTACGCCGTTGCCTTGCTTCCGCCTCCTCTCCCCTCTCGAGCAAAGATGGCATGATCTTCAGCAACATATGGAGCATAAAGCAGCTAAGTCGCTTTTTACTCAATTATGTCATTATAAATAAAATTGTTGACTTTCCTGACTTGCTACTTAGTTGACCCACAACTAAGCAGTAAGTTGGGGGCTACACCTAATAGTGTGCGCATGCGCACATCTTTTTTTGAGTTGTATTTTTCTTCTTTTGCTTAACGATTGCAAGTGAATCCGAGTGCGATAACTCCGAGTTGTGAAGCTCTGACCCCATGAACGGCGAACTTTAGTCACCCAAAACACGTGCCTGGGAAAAAGAGCCATAAGCCGACTCCCAACGCTCGGGGGCTAGACTAGTCGGGCAGAGTGCTTAAACAAAAAGAGTCAAACCACTCGGATGAATTCAAAATCAATAAGGAAAAAGAGTAAAAAACTCTAAAATTATATATACACCAGTCGGACATCACATCCGAGTGAATTGTTTTTACATTGCCTAAGTTCTTGCATATACATGACTTCAGGGCTACTAAATTTGGATGCGACGTGTGTAAGCCAACGCTTCAACGACGACATCAGCAACTTCGGCGACGAATGAATTTAAAGGGAGTGGCGCTGAATTTTTCCTTGAGCGGGAAAAGCGTTTTGACTTCTGCATATCGTTTGGGATACAGTATGTCCCAAGATGAGCCGACTGCCAGAATTCCAATAATGGGGCTAGGAACCACTCGAAAAGTTTAACGCGTGGAGCTCTATTGAGTCCTTCACGATCTCTTTGCCTACAACAGGGCACTCGGCTGGAAAGGAAAACTAGTCAGGATGCTGCATCAAGAACTGGAAGCACTCGACGTGAAGCATGACTCAGTTGGGCTGCAACCAGGAAGGCGGCAACTCAATCGCAAAGGACTCGGGGGCTACTGTGGAATATAAGAACCCGGTACCCTCATGACAGCCCAAGAGGGAGGCCGAGAAGATACTCCCCGCGTCAGGCCCCGCTGCCGTGCGCAAGGGGACATATCCTAAAGGAAGTTGAACTCTATCCTATTAACTGACTAGAATCTTGTAACCGATCGGGATCTCCAAACCGATCAGGACTCTATAAGCCGCCCCACCCCCGCTATATAAGGGAGAGGGCGGGCAACAACATAGGCATCGGACCATCCAAGCATAGAGCAATCAAGCCATAGAGCATAGCACACCTTATATCGCCAGAGCATATTGCGCTTTGAGCAATCTTAGATCCAAGAGATCTGCATAATCCCAAAGACACAGTTACTAGGGTATTATCTCCTCATGAGCTGAACTGCTAAACCCCTTGTCTTGTGTGACCATCGGGTCTGAGATCTAGCGCCTACCCCATAAATTTATTGCCGACTAAAAAAGTCGACACCTACGAGAGGATTATATACTAAGTTATTCTTTAGCATTAAATTCTTGTATAGAGTAAGAATCCAAGGGTCTAAAATGTTTAAGATGACTGCGAGAGAGTCATAATCTCTCATACTATTTTAAGGTTGGGCTTAAAGAATTTGTGATCGGCTTCACAAAAACTTTCCTCTCTCGTCATGGTTGCTTCAACATTATTATTTTGGTTTTCTCTACGAGATTCATCTTCTTCGTTGGATCGTGCATACTCGTGCCATATATTACAAAACTGTCATCCGATCTAGGGGCTACTGCGCATAAGAAGGGGTATGACCAGAGGAGGAGTTTTTCAAGGAGGTTGAGCTGTAGGTTTTGAACCTTATCGATTGTTTGTGGCAGGTCAATGGGTTCCACTCAAGTTTATTTTCATTCCGCTGCAATTATCTTATATAGTGCTTGAGCCCCGCGTGGTCTAATAAATGTAAACTCGACCGTTAGGTCACAACAATTATTTATTTATCAAATCTAGTTCGTTTATTTATAATAATTGTGTATGAAAGATATTTTGTCCATGTTGCCACTGTGTACTAGCTTGATTCTAGACTAGTACCACTACTACAGAACACCAGATTACTGCCAGTTCCAAACTGGCATTACTGTCGGATATTGGAACTGATAGTGATTGGCCGGTAGTGATAGTCTAACTACGCATCACAAGTCACAAGTCATACAAAATGCGCGCGTGTGCGGTTGCTAGGAGTCAAACACAAGACCTACTGCTCCGCGAAGCTTCCTTACCATCTCACCTAACATACACTTCTCAACTACTATAAGATATATTTTTCTTTTATCCCTTCGTATCCGAAAGTTTCAATGGTTATTTGGACATCTAAATGACTTCTTGTCAACTACAAAGTTGTAGATCTCATTGAGAGCTATAATTTTCATATAAATTTTGTCTCCATCCGACTCCGTATGAAAAAGTTATGATTTTTCAAAAATATTATCACTGCCGGTTCGGATTCCGAACCGGCAGTGATACTTCCTCTATTATCACTTCCAATTTTTTTTAGAACCGGTAGTGATAAGTTACTATCACTACTGGTTCTTCTTCGGTCGAGCGCGCATTTGTGCCGATCTAGCTCAGGAACCGGCAGTGATAGTGTTATCACTGCCGATTGTAGCCGAACCGACAGTGATAGGCCGGTAAGAAAGGGGTTTTTTGTAGGAGTGTACGGTGCACACAACGGGTTCCAACAGTTCTTTCCTCTAGCACTTAAGGACTGCAAACCTCTATATGCCAATGCACCGCCTTCTTGATTTAACTAAGGTTCTATTTGTTGCGCGGGGATTTTCCTCTGACCGCTGAAAACTAATCATACCTCTATTATTTCTGGAAGGATTTTCGTGCTGGGAGAGGTTTGAGCCGGCTTGAGCCGGCTCGGCTTGCGGCTTGAGCTGGCTCGAGCCGAGCTGATTCGCTAAATCTCCTCAGAAAAAAAAATAATTACGTTTAGGTCCTTCTAACCATTTTTTATGAAGAGGAGGACCCCGAATAAATGCCAAAAAAATGTAGTTATGTTTAGATCATTTTTGCCTTTTTTTAAGAAAAATGCCCTTTCGTTTATCAAATAAATGACAAAAAAAGTATAATTACGTTTAGATCGTTTTTCTATTTTTTACGAAAAGGACCTTTCGTTTATGTGAAATCGCGGATCCTTCGTGAGAGAGCCCCGAATAAATGTGAAAAAAAATTAGACATGTATAAAAAAAATAACCGTGGCGTGGCACGCCGCGCAGACATTCCTAGTGTTTCCTATTTGCCGAAGAACTAAAGATCATATGAAATGTTCGATCCATCAATTGCAGGTAGCTACTCACACTACTACACAAATATACATCACAATCGGTTCTTTTTTATCATCATAGTCGGTTCTGGTGGTGACACAAAGTCATGAGACAGAGATAAGGCGACGCTATTACAGTCGGTTCTTGCCCGATAGAGATGAGGCGGTCATCTCTATCGGTTCTTTGTAAGAAGCGATAGAGATAAGGTATCTCTATCGCTTCTTACAAAGAACCGATAGAGATGAGGATCGGTTTCTATAAAGAACCGATAGAGATGACATCCTCACCTCTATCGCTTCTTATAAAGAACCGATAGAGATGACAGCCTCACCTCTATCGTTTCTTACAAAGAACCGATAGAGATGACCGCCACATCTCTATCATTTTCTTGTGAGAACCGATAGAGATGAAGGGGTGTGGTGTGCTATTTTCTAATTCATCCTCCAATCAGCACATATTTCACACAATATGCACATATCACATTCACACAGCAATTACAGACAACATATCACATTCAAAGAACACGAACACTTTGTTACAACAAACACATATCACATTCATTAACAAAATAGAATGCAAACATGCTTAACCATAAGTACACATGCAATCGCATTCAGATATGTAATATTGTTCACATATGATCTAGTAGGAGCTTTCGGGATCTCTAAACCGTCCGTCCTCCGACAAGCATTCTATCCAGTACCATTGGCATAAGTGGTCTCGTATCTTGTTGAGTGCAGTGCTGTCTACACTCTTCTGGGGGATATTGGTATGCTGCAAAATAGAAATGAGTTCTCTAATTTAAGTTTTCAAATTTCTATGTGAAAGGCTAATTGTATTATTATGCATGTACATATACCTTAGGGAAACGGTCTGAGCTGGCAATCAAGATCACCATGTGTTGCATGACATACAAACCACAGAGGTCATCGCTGCCCTGTTGATGACATTGTGAAGAAAGAAAAATAAATTAAGAGACGAAGAAAATATGTCAGAAAATCTAAATCTTATATATGGTAGCCACTTGTACCCTTGAAGCGGACATACTCCAGCTTGGAGCCCTTTTTGTCGTCGTGTGTCCCTCCTGCTTCGACGTATTCCTTGAAACCCCTATATACATTGGAGAGATACCGTTGAGTAAAAAAATAATGAACGTAGTTAAATACAGAAAATGTTAGATAAGAGTAGTGCACTTACTGCTCCAAAGGAGGCTTGATCGCATAGGCCATCGGTCTCTTCTCAATCGAATTAAAAGTGCACACTTTGTTGTCATTCGGAAGGAGCACGAGTAGAACCCAATGGTTGCTTATTAAATGGTATACAGTGAAGAAGTAATTGAACGGTGAAGTAGTACTTACTCCTCATGGTACAGGAGTAGAATGAAGTCCTTCTTCGACTCAGCTTGCAATGCCCTCTTGATATAGCAGGCAACCCATTCTGGTTGAAGCCTAGCCATTGTTGCGGACACAAGCTCAGGGTCGACGAACCCAACTAGTTATCGATTTGTCACGACTCGCTGCCTCATTGCCCTGCAACTCGTATTGAATGTTAAAAAGCATAATGCAAAATCCTATAGAAGTCATAAGGTCGTGCTACGTGGTGTGATACTCACAGCGTCCAGGATCGTACAGTGGAAATATCGATGGCTATCAGTTGGTACAGATGGAACAGATCCTCAAAACTAACTGGGAATGTCCCATCCTCCTCGCGGTGGAAATATCCTTTTATGTATCTAACATTGAAGTCGACACGCCGCTCGCTCTCTTTCACTTTGTCAACATACCATCCATAGAGCTGTCGAGTCCATATGCCTAGAGCATTCAATTTGCTAGGAGGCAGAAGGGGCTTTCTATGTACGTAGGCCTTAAATTCATAAGGCTTCTCTATGGCCTGTGCCGGCTCTCCTTTCTGGGCCGAAGGAGTCTCCGAGGCCGGGGCAGGCTTTTCATGTACCTGAGGGGGCGCTGTGGCCTTTGTGAGCCTTGCCTTTTTAGCAGAGGCCTCCAGTGGTTCTGTGGTTGTCTTGCTAGTCCTTTTATGCACCAACTCTGTACTTTGTGCAGGACTCGTCACGGTCGTGGGAGCAGGTGCAGGTACGGTAGGAACTTACAAAGTATGCGCATAATTAAGTAACTTGTTGTAATACTACTAGAATGGTACAGAAGATGCGAGGTTTTTTACCTTGACCAGTACGATGCCTGTCGTGGGCCACTTGATGAACGACATCAACTCTTGCCCGAGAGTGGTGATGTCTTCGTTGGGGGGAACTCGAGCACATGTGATAAGAAGGCTTCGTGGACATAGTCCACCTGGACCCTCATGTAGCCATTCCCCAAAGGCTGACCATGTGTCAATCTCCTTGTATGGAAATGCAACCCCGCGTGCAGCCTCAATAGGAAATTCGTCTTCCGTCAGGGTGAGCTGGCACTTGGTAGGCGCCTACAAAAAGTGCGCAACTTGAGAGAAAACATATGAAGTTACCCTCGCACCTTTAAGTTAAGCAAAATTAATTATTACCTTCAGTTGGGGACCGGACTTATCATTTTTGCAACCGTGGCTACTTGGTGGGGGCACAAGTTTCTCTACGGTAGGCGGGGGCATCTGGCTCTGACTCTGGGAGATCATCGCCATTATCTCGGCCCTCAGACGCTCCTCACGTACCATCATGTCCACCCTCATCTCCTCCTCATGTGCCGTCATCTCCCCCCTCATCTCCTCCTCACGTGCCGTCATCTCCCCCCTCATCTCCTCCCTTAGCTACTCCCTGAGCGTGTCCTTGAAGCGCTCCACGCGTGCCACCCACGATCTTGATCTGCTACTCCCAGCGTCTTCTTGGAAGTAGGACTTCTTCGTATGCCCCGCCCCTACGGCAAGTACCTGGCCCTTATGGTCGGGCTTCCCAATCGTAGAGGACAGTATGTCATTTGACCCTTGGCTAAGAAAGGTCCCCTACTCTTTCCTCTGCGATACCTCCTCCTGCAAGAAGAGAGTACGAATTAGATCTGAAATATGACAATAATGGTTGACTGCAATGTACTAAGTTTGATATCTTACGATGGTGAAGACGACTTGCGCGATAACGGGGTTTGCTACTACAAGCCGCCCATCCGCGGTTTACTTTGTCCTCGCTAATACCCAGTCACGTGCCCACTCCTCACATATGTGCGAGTAAGGCATCGCTGTCCCAGAGTTTGCGCACTCCTCGGCTAGTCGCGTCCATTCTGCTTTCTTCCCTTCGTAGCCGCCTGAACCGAGGTGGTGCACGTGTGTGTTCTGCCTCTAGGTAGCAACGTTCTTCTGTCTCAGCTCCTCCGCCTCGGGCGTCCTCTTGATCCTCCTGAACTCCTCCCAAACATCGAGAGTCATGAACGGATACCTCTCGAACGGTGTACGGTCTTTCAGCATGTACTCACTATGCATGTAGACCCTGCAGTGCCTCAGAGCCACACCCATTCTCT
The DNA here is from genome assembly GCA_036346275.1 of Otatea glauca. NCBI lineage: Eukaryota > Viridiplantae > Streptophyta > Magnoliopsida > Poales > Poaceae > Otatea > Otatea glauca. The sequence goes on along the minus strand of CM070732.1, from coordinate 14,111,142 downwards.
TCGAGGCGTACTGCCTGGCATTGTTTTCATCCTCCTCTTCTATAATCCATTTGCCCTTAACCTCGTCCCACAACCGGTTCTTCTGCTCGACGCTAACCTCCTTTCTCCAATCCTTAATCGTTATGGGTAGTCTCTCCCTCGCCAATTGGCCGAGGAATGAGTGGTATCACCCCTTGTACTTGGGAGGACCCGTGCAAACCCCCGTGGCACTGAAGTGGAGAACCTGCGTCGTTCTCCCTGTGGCCCCTTTGTTCGGTCCTCGGGCCTTCCTCACCTTACTCGGCCCCTCGATAGTTGGAACTTGGCTCGGCTCGACACATGGAAGTTGGCTCGGCTCGACACTTGGAAGTTGGCTCAGCCCCACAGGATCACCGTCTACTCTGTCTGGCGATGAGCCGATGCTCTCTAATTGCGATATTTTGAGTTTTCTTATCTGACATGGTCATATATTTAACATGGGAGAAAGCAATTCGTAGCTATTATGTGAACTTGACAATATATCATGTAAAGCAACAGCTGAATATTGCACTAGAGTAACAGATGAATGAATGATCTTCAAGAAAAGTCTGTCTGTTGACCTTTATTCCGTACGTACGAACGATAACTCCTAATCTCTAAATTGGTTTGGTCCTAATCCCATTCGAGGATATCTGGTTCGGGCAAGTTCCTAATCCGTTGTACAACTCCAGAGAAAATTTCGGCAGCATCTCCCCGCTGTTCTCCAGATACACGTCTCGACAACTGGTCAAGAGGGGTGTGTATCCGGAGAACACCAGGGAGACACTACCGAAATCTACTCTGTGAGTTGTACAACAACTCAGGAACTTGCCAAAACCACATATCCTCGAACTGTCCAAAATATGTGGAAAATTCGAGACTGCTTGCTTATAAATATACTATTCCAGCATATTTATAAATAAGCACTCTCGAACGGGAGACGTAGGTTATGCAACCTAAACTCTAACATATGCTGAGATGATAAAGAAAAATAATATGCAATTATAATTGAAATAACGATCTCAATTAACAGAGTCAAAAGTTGTATAATAATATGATGAGTAAAGAACCACATATGACAAAATAATGAAAAGGGCATCGTAACATACATGATGATTTTCATGCTAGAACAAGTGTTAGGACTAATAGTGTACAAATTTGGTACTAGCAAATCCAAATATGCCATGTACATTCCACGTGTCCAATGTATGTCACCTCTTCTACATATCTTTTGTATTAATTTGTTTACATTTTCATTCAAGCCAATCTATGTTGTAGAATGGACTCCATTTCTCAAATGAAGTGTCATGCCAAATTTACTCATTGTTAAAACATTTGATGGCCTTTATGTGTAATATTATGGCCTTCAGCATTTGAGTGAAAACATTTGATGCTTACATACAAATCTTTTGCAGTACATAGGATTGTTTTAAGGCAGCATGGGTCTCTCACAAGTCTGTCCACACAAAGCTAGCTATGCTGACACCCCAATAGTCTCAAGAAGGTTGGAAATATTGTTTGAAAAAAGGGCGGACACAGACATTGGAGCTTCCTCGTTTTGATTGGACAGGGTAAAAAAATATTTACCATATATTTACATCCTTTTTGTTGGGTCTACATTGATGCTTCTGTTTCTTATAGCCAACTAACTTAATTTGCTTGAGCAGTGTATTCAACTATTTATTAATAACTTTGTTTGCAGGACGAGATTTCTCTGTCCATTTGATAAATTGTGCTTCATTTAACAACTCCATTAGTACTCTAGGGCAGAAGGACTACTTCAATGTGTTTTGTGTTAAATTATTATGTATTGCAGTTCATTGAGACCATGTGTGATATCAAAGGTGCATGTGGTACTTTGAATAACTAGATTTGTAGTTGTTATATCTGTTAATAACTCTGTGCAAAATGAGGCTTGGTAAGCTAAAACTAGGCAACTCTCTGCATTGGACATCTTTACTACTTCTCCGGTGGTAGGACTAATTTTCATTATTACCTTTGTACTTAATTATTATGTGTTGCAGTCCATTGAGACCATATCCTATATCGAAGATGCGTGTGATACTAGATGGAATTGAGAAGCCTGATCGGGCACTTGATGTAAGTCTTAATTGTGCTTAAGTCGTATTTCCTCCCATCTTCTGCATATCTTGTTGACACTGCCATTTGAACTGATATCTCTGTACCAAAAAAGTGGATCATTAAGTTCGACCACTGTATTGTTATCTTGTAATATTCTCTATTACATCTCCCGACATTATCCAACACTTTTAGGAATCCCAAGATTGAACGGATAGTGATTTGCGAGAAAAGAGTAGAGGTAGAGTTCTTACGTGATTTATGTTATATATGTTCCACAAATAGATATCGATTATCATTTTCTTTCTTTGGATTCGTTTACGCTATTTTTGTAGATCAACACCCAAAGCAAATTGAAAGGATGAGAGGAACATGTGAGTAAGTTTCAAAGACATCTAACTTTGTCTTTGAAATATTTCAATGACACTTTGCTAACCATTTCCATTTTGTTCCACATTAGGGTTTACCTCTAGGGTCGGGGGGAGGAGGCGGTGTCGGCGTCGGAGGAGGCGTTGGCGTTGGGAGGAGGCGGTGGCGGCGTCGGTGTCAGAGGGGGTGCGGGAGGCATCGGCGACGTCAGCATCGGAGGCGTGGGGGTGGCATGGGGGCGGCGTCGGGGCGGCGTGGCAGCGTTGGGCGGAGGGGCGGCGTCGGGGCAGTGTGGAGGTGGCGTGGGCGTCATCGGGGGGAGGAGCTGACGTCGGTCGGGGAAGCACGCCGTGGAGGGCCAAGGATGGCGGGGTGGATAAGGCGGCGGGAAGTTAGGGCTACAGGGTGCGTGGGCGGGGAAAAACATGTGCGCAAGATAATTGGCGATTGGGCAGGTATTAATTCGGTCTGAGAGGCAAATGCTGTCGGTTCTCACCAAAAAACTGACACAAAAATAGTATCAGTATCGGTTTTTAAAACCAAAAGTGACACAAATAACAACACATCAGTATCGGTTTTAATGCAAAACCGACACAAATAAGTGAAATATCAGTATCGGTTTCAATCCAAAAACCGACACAAATAATACAAAGGATTGTTTGGTTTTATTTCGAAAACTGAATCGATATCTCAATCGGTTTTTGTTCAAAATTGACACAAATGAGACATATCTCTATCGGTTTCACTCCAAAACCGACACAAATCATACAAAGCCCTATTTTTGTTTTATTTCGAAAACTGAATCGATATCTCAATCGGTTTTTTTAAACCGACACAAATGAGAACATATCTCTACCGGTTTCACTCCAAAAACCGACACAAATAATACAAAGCATTATTATGTTTTTATTTCGAAAACTGAATCCATATCTCAATTGGTTTTTATCTAAAACCGACACAAATGAGATAGTAGAACATATCTCTATCGGTTTCACTCCAAAAACCGGCACAAATAATACAAAGGACTGTTTTGGTTTTATTTCGAAAACTGAATCGATATCTCAATCATTTTTTTTAACTCGACATAAATGAGAGAGTAGAACATATCTCTATCGATTTCACTCCAAAAACCAACACAAATCATACAAAGTGCTATTTTGGTTTTATTTCGAATACTGAAGTCGATATCTCAATCGGTCTTTGTTCAAAACTGACACAAATGAGACATATCTCTATCGGTTTCACTCCAAAAACCGACACAAATCATACAAAGCCCTATTTTGGTTTTATTTCGAAAACTGAATCGATATCTCGATCGGTTTTTTTAAAACTGACACAAATGAGAACATATCTCTATTGATTTCACTCCATAAACCGACACAAATAATACAAAGCACTATTATGTTTTTATTTCAAAAATTGAATCCATATCTCAATCGGTTTTTTTCTAAAACCGACACAAATGAGATAGTAGAACATATCTCTATCGGTTTAACTCCAAAAACCGACACAAATAATACAAAGCACTATTATGGTTTTATTTCGAAAACTGAATCGATATCTCAATCGGTTTTTTTAAAGCCGACACAAATGAGAGAGTAGAACATATCTCTATCGGTTTCACTCCAAAAACTGACACAAATCATACAAAGCACTATTTTGGTTTTATTTCGAATACTGAAGTCGATATCTCAATCGATTTTTGTTAAAAACTGGCACAAATGAGAGAGTAGAATATATCTCTATCGGTTTCATTATAAAAACCGACACTAATACCGCATACATGCACATCCAAGAGACTATATATATTTCTATCGGTTTTTATTTTAAAATCGACAGAAATAGTGTAGTTTTCTATATCGCTTTCCTATAAGAACCGACACAAATGTTGTTTAGTGCACTATTTATTTTCCAGACAAACTGTGAAGTCTGAAATTGTAGAGATATCTTATCAAAGAGTGAAAAGGCCATAACTTTTGCAAACATAGTTGGAATTATTTGAATTTTTGCAGAAACATACTTCGTGATAGTACAAATCTTTTCCAAAAAGAATTTTGGCAAAAAGAGTTAGCATTGAAAAAAGAAGCCCAAATTCACTTTATAGGAATGATTTTTGGTCAAAGAGTAGAAAAGTCAAATCTTTCTCAAATAAAGTCAAGTATTTTGAAAATTTCTGGAAATGGTTCGATGTAGAGTGCCTTCTTTTTCTTGCATTAAGTAGCTACATACCACAATCCATTGACAAAAATTGTGAAAATTTGAAACGTACATATAACCTTTGCAAACATGAAACTACAATTATGTACAATACAAATATTTCAAACACATAGCAACTCATACAATGATGTACTCTTTTTATTTACAATACAACCCTTCTTGATGATCTATATGCATGTAATTTCTTCTATGTGTGTTGTCGTCGCCGCTAAGACATGCCCTATCCGCAAACGGAGGTATTTCATCGAATTGGTCGTATTCTTCTTCATCTATGATATTTTCGACACCAACGATCCGCCGCTTGCCATAAAGGATGACGTGCAACCTCGGATTGGCTGGATCACGAACATAGAAGACTTGATTTGCTTGCTTCGCAAGTACGAATGGGTCATCTTTATAGGCTAGTCTGTTGAGATCCACAAGAGTAAAACCTCTCTTGTGGAATTTGGTATATTCCGTAATTGAGCTCCCAAATTTCTTCGATCACCCCTAGTAAGAGTTCATTGCCATTGAGGATCCTCCTTTCGAGTTATGTTCATCGGACAAAGCATCTATACTGACACCACTGTTTTGAACAGTACTCTTCGCATCCTAACTTTCAGTGTAAAAGGTGTACCCATTAATATCATACCCCTGCCATGTTTGTACATTAAATCTAGGTCCGCCAGCCAACCATTTGATAGTCTCACTAACAGAGACATCCGCCTTTTGTTTAAACCATATGAGAAATATATCGTTGTGTTCTCGCATGATGAAAATCTCATCCATATGTGGATTCTCTTCTCGTAATATCGACTTGTGCTGCTCGATGTACCCTGCAACTTCTGCGCTGTGCTGCAAGACTGTCAGATGCGCTTTGCAATACATATCAAACCGTGGCCTCGTTAGTTTTGACCCAACGGTTCCTTTGCCAGCAAGTCTGCTCTCATGGCGAGATAGCGGAACACCGATTGCTTGTCTTTTCCCGAGATAGTCCACACAGAACTCGATAACCTCTTCAGTCCCATAACCTTCAACAATACTATCCTTAGGCTTTGACCGATTCCTCACGTAGGACTTTAATATACTCATGTACCTCTCGAACGGATACATGTAACGTAGGAATGCGGGGCCACATATCTTAATCTCTCTGATAAGGTGAACAACAAGGTGGACCATGACTTCGAAAAACGATGGTGGGAAATGCATCTCAAGCTGACATAGAGTCTGCATCACCTCACTCTGTAAGTTGTCTAGCACATCAGGGCCAATAACTTTGCAGGAGATTTCATTGAAGAAATAACAGAGCTTCGTGATTGCAAATCTGACTCTGGCAGAATATTTCTGATTGCATCTGGGAGCATTTGGGTCATCAAGACATGGCAGTCATGGGACTTCATGCCCACTAACTTCAAATCATCCATGGACACAAGTTTCTTAATGTTTGCAGAGTAGTCCGATGGAACTTTAATACCTTCGAGACACTTGCAGAGGTCTTCTTTCTCCTTCTTGGATAGCGTGTAGCATGCAGCGGGGATGTACGGACTTTTTCCATCCTCCTCGATCACTGCAAGGCTGGGCCTGATTCCCATGTAAGCCATGTCGCGACGAGCATTCACACCATCCTTGGTCTTCCCAGGTATGTTCGGTAGGATACCAACCAAATTGTCGCAGACATTCTTCTCAACGTGCATGACATCAATACAATGTCGAACATCTAACTCCTTCTAATACGGTAAGTCCCAAAATATGGATCTCTTCTTCCAAATGGTCCTAGGATGAACAAATTTACGGCTCTTTTCGTACTGAAGTTCGATATCCTCCACACGTGAATATACTTGCCTTCCACTCATAGGCTATGGGGCCGAACGGACTTCCCTCTTCCTATCAAATTTATCATCCATTTTACGGTATCGATGACTTCGAGGTAGAAACCTACGGTGACCCATATACACAGTTTTCTTGGAATTCGGCAGCCATAGACTCTCAGTCTCCTCTTTATAAATAAGACACGCTTTGGCTCCTTTCGTACTATAGCCCGCTAAATTACCAAGGGCTAGGAAATCATTTATTGTGCAAAATACCATAGCCCGTAGGGTGAAATGCTCTCTTTTGTATGCATTCCACACCACGACCCCCTCATTCCATAATTGTACCAAATCCTAGATCAGTGGTGTAAGGTACACATCAATATCATTTTTCGGTTGTTTGGGTCCCGAGATTAGCAACGACATCATAATATACTTCCGCTTCACGCACAACCAAGGAGAGAGGTTGTAGATACACAACAGAACTGGCCACGTGCTGTGACGACTATTCATGTTACCAAACGGATTCATTCCATCGGTACTCAACCCAAATCTTATGTTCCTCATTTCGGCACCAAACTCCTTATGTTTCCAATCAATGTTTCTCCATTGAGCCGAATTAGCAGGGTGTCTCAGATTGCCATCTTCCTTTCGAGACTCATAAAGCCAACACAACAATTTTGCCTCTCTGGGATTTGCAAACAACCGCTCCATACGGAGAATGATGGGCAAGTACCACAATACCTTGGCCGGTGCACATTTAGTGACCTCTTCATCGTCGTTGCCCTGGCTCTTACGCTTCTTATCATTACGCTTCTCCTTTTGGTTGTACCGGGACACACCGCAAACTGGACAAACGTGCTGCTCCTAATGTGTGTTACGGTACAAGTTGCAATCATTCGGACATGCATGTATCCTTTCTATTTCCATTCCTATCGGACATAGTAGCTTCTTCGCTTCATAAATGCTTGTTGGCAACTCGTTTCCCTCCGGAAGCAGATCTGATAGAAGAACTAGAAGTGCATTGAAACTTGTATCTATCCAACGGTGTTTTGCCTTCAGTTCAAACAATGCAAGGACCGAACCCAACTTGGTGTATTCTCCTTTGCAACCTGTGAACAGTGGTTTGGCATCGTCTTCCATCAAGCTTTTAAACTTTTCAAACTCTCTTTCCGTGTAATTACCCTCCACATCCCGCAACATTTGCTCCAAATTCTCCTCCTCAAACATATCAAGCTGCAACTGTCATCCGGTTCCACCGTGTCTTTGTTGCATACCGGCTCGATACTACCTGTCTCCCCGTGATGGATCCAACACGTGTAATTCCTCACAAAGCCACGTCGAATCAGGTGGTCCTCAATTTGAGCTGAGTTGTTAAATCTTCTTAGATTGGTGCAATCAATGCAAGGACAATATATGAAGTTTACACCCCTCCTCACCATGTCCTCTTCGGCAATTTTTTTGAACTCCTTAACACCCCTCTGAAATTCAGCACTCACACGACTTTTGTCATACATCCATTCCTTACGGTTCATCTGCAATTAAACTTCACACAATAAATTAAAGAAAAACTGGAGCGACACCAAGCTAGCTATTTCAAAAATTGAGACATCATTTCAGTTAATATTACCTTTGCAAAATAGAGGACAAGTTCCAAGATATATAAAATATGTACTCCCGATCGATACCTATATTCTTCCCTGGTTTAGAGCTTCCAATTCTCTAGATAAGAGGCATACATTTTTAACATCAACAATGATATCAAACAATCTAATTATATAGTGCAATAGCTTACAAATCTTTTGACTACAACGAAACAAAACAAGGGTACCAACGATGACTCCTAATCTCTAAATAGGTTTGGTCCTAATCCCATTCGAGGATATGTGGTTCGGACAAGTTCCTAAGCTGTTGTACAATGCCAGAGAAAATTTCGGCAGCATCTCCCCGCTATTCTCCATATACACGTCTCGACAACAGGTCAAGAGGGGTGTGTATCTGGAGAATACCAAGAAGACGCTACCGAAATCTACTCTTCAGTTGTACAACACAGCTCAGGAACTTGCCCGAACCACATATCCTCGAACTGTCCAAAGAACGTGGACAATTCGAGACTGTTCGCTTATAAATATGCCATTTCGTTCGATATATTCATAAACAAGCATCCTCAAACGGGAGACGTAGGTTCCGCAGCCTAAACTCTAATATTCATCAGGTGGCATCAATAATAATTCTATATTAACATTAGAGCACTACAAATTAATATAATTAAATACATGTGTGCTTCTCAAATAAAGGGTGTGAAATTTGATAGGACATACACAATACCAGTGCAATCTAAACTTTCTTCACGACATATCAAAATTACATAGTGCAAAATTAAAGGGGTTTGAAGGAATGCTCATATTTTGAAGAAAACCACAAATTATGCAAAATGAGCGGAAATCTCCTCAAGTTAGGGCTTCAATTTTACCCTCTTAACACCCACCTTTGAGGATTTCAAAATTTTCTCACCTAAGTATTGCTCCCAACCACAGAATATGAGCTATTTTTTCGGGTGGCGGTGGAGAAATCTCCTCTGAAATAATAACAGAAAAGAGTTTAGCTCGAGTGGTATAAATAACCTAACGAGCCACATCACTATCGGTTCTCATATAAAAAGCGATAGTGATGTGATCATATACACATCACAGTCGGTTCTTATGCGAGAAGCGATAGTGATGAGAGTTGTCATCACAATCGGTTCCCGCATAAGCGATAGTGATGAGCACGTACACATCACTATCGGTTCTTACGTGAGAAGCGATAGTGATGAGCATTGTCATCACTATCGCTTCTTATGCGGGAACCGATTGTGATGACAACTATCGGCGTTTTCGAGCGCCGGCAAGTAAATTTGTAAGTCTAGGGGGTCGCGCGTTCCACTCCCTGAATGGTTAGACTCGTGAGTCCAAGATGTATCTTGGTTCGGTGAAAGTCCCTACTCCATTCGGATGGCCGTATTGTATTGCTTTTTGCACTATGTTTTTCTGAGGCGAGGCCCCTAAATGACTTAGTCTCCTCGTGTTCTTATGTCTCCCTCTCTCCTTTTGAATCGTTTAGTCCTACCTCCTTTTATACGAAGGAAGGCGGGTTACATCGAGAGTTGGGGAAGAGCGAGATGACCTATGCTAGGAGCTCCGGTCCTTCGTCCCGTGGACTGTCGCCACCCGCTTTGCCTCTCACTGGGTTGGTAGCCTTGGTGGTCGGGGAGGTTAGGTATTCCCGGAAATAGCGTGCTTGCCCTCTGTGACCCTTGCGAATCGCCGACGTTGCGGTGCGTGATGTTGGTGTTTGCCTCGGGAGGAGCGTGCGCTCAGATCAGACGTGGCGGTTGATGGGGTCGAAGCTTTGTCTTCTGCAATCACGGATCTTCTTGGGAAGGAGCCACCGCCTTGTATAGTCACTCGATTGACCTCATTCGGGTGCGTGGCGATGGGTCGATGAGGACCTGACACGTGGCCCTCGGCGTCCGTCACCCTGGTTCGGTTGGAGTCGGGAGATCCCGCCCCGCCAAGAGGGGCAGGAGATCCCGCCACGCACCCGCTCGGCCTTGTAAGTGTATTCTTTTTATTGGAGCATTTTTCTTTTTGGCAAAGCCGCCGAGCGACTCTTGAATCTTTGCAACGTCACGGCGCCTATCTTTGGGTGACTGTAAGCGTCGCATCGGCTCCATAAATAACGGTGCGGTGATTTCGGTGACCCGATCGGGTCGGTGGAAGCGCGCGGCGTCGAGGGCGCGATCGCCGAGGACGGGGCCTCACCCGAGGTCGTGGCGAAGAAGAACTTCCGCGCCTCGCGGGACCCCACCGGACGACGTGATCATCGTTTCGGAGGATGAGACAATGGCGCCGCCGGTGATCGCGCCAGTCGTGGCGGAGCCGGCGACGGAGGTGCTCGACCCCTCGTCCCAGGGGGAGGTGCCGACCGAGGCTCCTCAGGCGCAGGTCGCCGAGGGGGTTTCTGAAGGGTTGACCTCGTCACCCTTGCCCATGGTGCTCTGGACGGGCGACGTCCCGCCCGAACGGGCGAGCGAGGGCGCGCCGCCGGGTGTAATCCCCGAGTCGGGCGTCATGGGTCAGGCGGAGGAGAGCGAGTGGGCCGCCCTTCGGCAAGGCGCGCTGGACGCTGAAGCCGAGATAGGGAAGATCCGTGAAGGTCTGGCTCTTGCTCTGAAGTCTTCCACGGTATACTGGATACGATGGTCGGGAGTCCAAATGGATCGCTCGTAAGTCACCAAAAGTTCTGACTCGTTGCACATTTTTGATAGTTCTTCCGTGCGACTAACGGAGTGTCCACCTTTTGCAGCACTTGCGGGCTCGCTTCGTGCGCCAGGTTGAGCTCCTGCAGCGCTCCGACGACAATGGCGGTAATTGCGGCGAGGAGTGCGATCGGTGCGTTTGAGCTGCGCCTAGCCCAGAGGCCCCGGGCATTAGGCGGTCGGGCGGCGGTGGTGATCCGCCAGGATTTGAAGAGGCCACAAAGGCCCTTCATGATGAGCGCCTAGAGCCAAGGCCTTGAGGCGAAAGTGGCGAATCGAGTCCTCCACGACGGAGGTCACCGAGGCCAAGGATGCCGCCGTTGCCATCGAGGGACCGCATGACGCAGTATCACGTCTGCGGACCGAGCGAAACAAGGCTCGGGGGGATTGCCGAGTTCGCTCCGAAGCGGCGATCGCCGTATGAATCGCCGAGCCAAGACTTCATACGAGGCGCCAAGTCGGAAGCCGCAATCGACCAACTCTGCGGCCGTAAGTGTCTCAATTCTTCAATTAAGTTTGGGGGTGCGACCCGCAGGCGAACTTATCCAAAATCTCCGCAATCGCAGAGGCGCAGAAGAATCGAAGGCCGCCGGAGGCGCAGAGAACGGCCGGATGCTCGTGATGTGGCGATCGTGGCCCGGGACGAGGCCCGGGCGGCGTTGAAGGTTGCGGAGGACGGTCGGGCCGAGATGAGCGCCGAACTGGAGGCCCTCCGCAAGGCTGGTCGGGAGGTCTGCGACCGCATCCTTGGAGCCGGGGCAGGCCCGAGTGCCTTGCCCCTGGCTACCGCCCGAAAAGCGACGTAGAAGAGGCGGTGGTCACCGGCGCTACGCTTGGGGCTTCGTCGGCGCTGGTCAACACCATCTCGTACTACGACGGCATCGACCTCGCGGTGGTGGGCAGCGGCGTAGCTGGGAACCGGATCGACGAGGAGATCGACCAGTTCGAGCTCCTGGTCGAGCCGCACGCCCGGGAGATCGCCAACCGCATCCCGCCGTAGGCCGCCCTCCAGGAAGCCAGAGGCAGCCAACTCTCCGCCTCGCCACCATCGCCGCCAAGAAGAATAAAAATATAGTTAGCTTTATCCTTTTTAGATTGTAAAGACCGCTATTTGAACAATCTTGAATTTATCAAGTTCCAGAATCGTCCCTCGTCCTTTTTCGTATTTAGGATGAGCGTTTGGCCTACCATAGCCTTAAGGACCACAGGGGTCACTTATGCGTAGGTCGGGTCGTTTTGGGAGGAGCGAGGTGGATTGGAGACTTGGCTATGCAACGGTTAGGCGCACTTGTGAGGGATAGGAGTGTTCTAGACCGGCCAGGGATCTTTCCACTCGGGCACTTCCTTCTTCCGCGAAGTGCTACTTAGCAACCATAGCCGCTGGGGCGTAGGTCGTAACACTTGGGTTGAGAGGGTTACCGCTCGATAGACATCATGACCCGGTCGGGTCACGTGCCCTCATAAGCGCGTGAGACACCGAGTTCGTGCGGGGAGGGTGTTCCTGCCGACCCAAAGGTCACCCCACTCGGTACTTCCTTCTTCCGCGAAGTGTTAGCAACCATAGCCGGGCGAGGTCAGAGCACTTGGGTCGAAGGGTTACCGCTCGGGAAGGACCTTGTGGTCGGTTGGGTCATCAACCCGCATAGCGCCGGCCGGGAGCAAACTGACGAGGGCGCCAAGGGCAGCCTCGAGTCGTCGCATGGCGACTGTGTGCTCGAAGGAAGAAAGTAAAGAGCATGCTAGGAAGAGGAAAAGAGTTTAGGATAGAATCGCCTTAACTTTTCTATATTCCATGCATTTGGAAGGATGCGCCGTCGGTGTCCTTGAGCCGAAAGGTGCCAGTAGGAGGATCTCGCACGACGATGAAGGGCCTTCCTGGGGGCGGCTTGTGCTTATCCTTGCCGGTCCGACTCGACGCAGACCGTCGCCAAAGACCGAAAGACCGCCCTCGAACTCGGTGGTCGTGATAACGTCGCGAGCTTGTTGATACCGGCCGATCGCAGGGCGGCCACGTCATGCGCCTCGTCGATCCGGTCGACGAGTCTTGTTGTGCGGCGAGCCCCGAGCCTCCTCGGCTTGCGGTCTTGGGGCGCCATACTCGGTCTGCTTCGGCAAGGCGGCCTCGGACCGTATACCATAAAGAACGGTGTGAACCCGGCGCCGGTCGGCGTGGTCCGTAGACTCGGAGGACGGAGGGTAGCTCGGTCGCCGAGCGCCCGCGAAGGCGCTTGAGCCGATCAAGATCCGCGGCAGCCCTTGAAGGATCATGCCGCTTGCGCGCCGACCGGCCGTTGGTCCGCGGATGGGCCACGGCCGCCCAATCGACGCGGATGTTGAAGTCATCGTAGAACTCGAGGAATTCCTTCCCGTGAACTGCGTTCGTTGTCGGTGATGATGGAGTTTGGGACTCGAATCGAAAGACTATGTCGCGGAAGAAGATGGCCGCTTGTGCCGACGTGGCGCTTCGACCGCTTGGCCTCTATCCACTTGGTGAACTTGTCCACCGCGACGAGCAAATGGGTAAAGCCCCGGCGCTTTCTTGAAAGGCCCGACCAGATCGAGCCCCAAACGCAAAAGGCCACGTGATGGGGATTGTGCGCAAGGTCCGAGCCGGCGGATGTGTGCGCTCGGCAAAGAATTGGCATCCTTCGCAGTGCGTCGCGATGTGCTCTGCGTCGGACACGGCGGTCGGCCAATAGAAACCCCTCCGAAAGGCCTTTCCCACCAGAGATCGGGCGCAGCGTGGTGACCGCAAATTCATTGTGTATGTCGTCCAATAGCTTGTTTTCCTTGGTCGGCCGTAGCACTTTTGGAGGACCGGAGGCTCCTTTGTAAAGGTCTGGACCGACCAGACGAAAGACTTTGCTCGCCAAAGTAGGCGTCGGGCCTCGGTCGGGTCGGGAGGAAGCGACCCGTCCGTCAAACGATCTATGAATGACTTTCTCCAGTCGGACTCGGTTGCTAGCACGCCGTGGCTCGACCCGGCCAAGTCTACGCCCGACCGCGCGGCGGTCGGGGCGACCGTGCTAGGTAGGTCGGGGGACCGTTCGGCCACCGAGCCCAGCTGGATGGAAGGCCACAGGAGGTCGCAGACGAAGATCCCGGGCGGGACCGGCTCTCTGCTGGAGGCCAGATTGGCCAGGTAGTCGGTGTCGCTATTGTAGCGTCGGTAGCTATGGTGAAGCTCGAAGCCCTTGAACCGCACTTCGAGCCCGCGCACTTCTCGACAGTACGCGGCCATACGGGCATCTCGGGGCTCCACGGCCTTCATGACTTGGTCGACGACAAGCTTGGAGTCTCCGTGGACGTAGAGTCGGCGAGCACCGAGGTCGGCAGCGATCCGGAGACCGTTGACGAGGGCCTCGTACTCGGCAACGTTGTTGGTGGCGTCAGCGGCGATGGCGTCTCGGAGCTTGTTCCCAAGTGGGGAGATGATGACGACTCCAACGCCCGCGCCATTCTTGTTGTAAGACCCATCGAAGTACATTGTCCAGTACTCGGGGTCTTCGATCACTGGTGGTGCCTGGGTTTCGGTCCACTCAGCGACGAAATCGGCTAGGGCCTGCGATTTGATCGCCGTCCGAGGGACGTATGTGATGTCGTGGCCGCTGAGCTCGAGTGCCCACTTGGCTATCCTTCCCGAGGCGTCGCGGTTGCGGGCGATCTCGCCTAACGGGACGTGGTCACCACGGTGATGTTGTCTTGATCGAAGTAGTGGGCGAGCTTTCTCTTCGCAATGAGCACCGCGTAGAGTAACCTTCGCACTGCGGTACCGAGTCTTGGACTCGGAAAGGACCTCGCTAATGAAGTAAACGGCCGTTGTACCTTAAGTTCGCGGCCTTCTTCCGCCGCTCCACCACGAGGGCCGCGGCGACGACTTGGGTAGTGGCGGCGATGTAGAAAACAGCTGGCTCCCACAGTGCCGGGTGACCAGATCGAGGCGAGGACAGAAGGCCTTGGCGGGTGAGGGCCTCTGAGCTCGGGTCCAATAAAGCGGTCGGATCTCTTGAGTAGCTCAGAGTGGCATTCGCGCTCCGAGGCGAGACACGAAACGACTCAAAGCGCTAGGCATCCGGTCGACCTCTGGACCCCTTGAGGTTCTTGATTGGGCCCATCCTTGCGATTGCTAATATCTTCTCTGGTTGGCCTCGATGCCTCGCTGGAGACAATGAAGCCAAGGAGCTTCCTTTGGGGACCCCAAAACGCATTTCTCGATTGAGCTTTATGCGGAATCGTCGAAGGTTCGCAAAGGTCTCTTCCGTGTCGGGGACAAGGTCGTCGGCCTTCTTGGTTTTTACGACAATATCGCCGACGTACACCTCAACGTTACGGCCGATCGGTTATTGAAGCACGTTTGCATACATCGCCGGTATGTAGCGCCCGCGTTCTTTAGGCCGAACGGCATCGTGAACGTAGCGAAATGAGCCGAACGGGTGATGAAGGAAGTCGCGAGTGGTCGGACTCTCTTAGCGCAATCGGTGGTAGCCCGAGTAGGCATCCGAAAGAGAGGGACTCACACCTGCGGTGGAGTCGACGACTTGGTCGATCGCGGGCAAAGGAACGGATCTTTGGGACATGCTTTGTTGAGACTCGTATAGTCAACGCACATCCTCCATTGCCCATTTTTCTTTTTACAAGTCTGAGGTTGGCTAGCCACTCGGGTGGCGCACCTCTTTACGAACCCCGCGGCCGAAGTTTGGCGATCTCCTCCCCTATGATCCTGCGCTTCTCCTCGTCGAGCGGCGCGGCGTTAGGCGACCGGCTTTGAGCACGGTCGGATGCTCAAGGAGTGCTCGGCGACTTCCCTTGATTCCGGCATGTCGGAGGACCTCCATGCGAAGATGTCTTTGTTAGTGCGGAGGAGTCGACGGCGCTTTCCTATTTGGCGGGGCGTGGCTCGATCCGCACGGTCTTGGTCGGATCACGTGGATCGATCGCGACCTCCTTCATGTCCTCGGCGGACTTGAAGGATCCCGCCCCGACTTGCTCGGACTCGGGGCGGATTCGAGGCTTCCTCCCGAGGTTGTCGAACTCGGCAGACGCGATGACCGCCGAGGCAAGCTCACAACCACTGCCTTCGCTTGTAGGCAAGTCGAAAAGACGATGCCACGGTGATGACTCCCGTGGCCCCGCATCTTCACTTGAGGTAGGCGTGGTGGGACCGCCATGAACTTGGCGTAACATGGCCTTCCCAGATGGCATGGTAAGAACCGGGAAATCCACGACCTCAAAGCGAGGGTTTCGTGCGGAAGTTTCCCGGTTCCCGAAAGGTAACGGGCAGGTCGATCTGCCCGAGTGGATGGGCCTGCTGGCCAGGAATGACGCCATGGAAGGGCGCCTTGCTGGGTCGGAGGGTTGAGCGCGGGATCCCCATAGCGTCGAGCGTCTCGACGTAGAGGATGTTGAGGCCGCTGCCTCCGTCCATGAGCACCTTTGAAAGGCGCTTCTTCCCCACGACGGGGCTGACCACCAGGGGGTATCTCCCGGGCTGTGGGACGTGGTCGGGTGGTCGGTCCGATCAAAGGTGATCGGGAACTCCGACCACCGGAGGTATTGGGGACGCATGGCGCGACGGTATGGACCTCGCGATAAGCGAGCTTGAGCGGCGCTTGCCGGCATAGCGAGCCGGTCCTCCAAAGATCATGAGGCGGCCGCCGGGTTCGGGAACTCGTCGTCGCCTTTTCTCTGCGACCAGCGCCGCAGCAGCTTCTTCCCTTGCCACGCGGCGTTGCGGGACGCCGGAGAGGTAACGCCTCGAGACCTCGCAGATCCGGTACTTGTGCTTGACGGAGAACCCGTGGTTTGGGCACGGGCCGTCCATCAATTTCGAAGTGGTCGGGCGCGACGGTCGGTCGCACTGCCGCTATGGCGATGGCGGTCGGCGGTGGCGACCACCCAGGTCTCGCGGATCGCTTCCCGTGCGCTTGTTTGAGCGGAGCGGTCGAAGGGACCCGATGCGACGCCGGGTTCGGTGGGCCTTTCCTCCTCGAAGATGGCCCCACACCTCCTCGCCGAGGCGTGGTTGGTGGCGATATCGAGGTGTCAGATGAATGCTCCCACGACATCGGCGTCGAAGATGTCGGGAGCTCGTTGATCGCGGGAAAACCGCGGATGTAGTCGGAGGGTTTCCCTAGGCTGCCGCTTGCGACCCTTCAGTCGAGGAGTTTCAGGCGCTTGTAAGTGCCACGGAAGTTGCCGACGAAGAGGGCCTTCAAGTCGGTCCAGCCTTCGATGGTTTTGGCGGCAAGTACTCGAGCGTGCTCGGGCCGAGTCTGCGAGGTAGATGGGAAGGTATTGGATGATGAAGAGGTCATCCGTTGCTCCTCCCGCCCGCATGCGAGCCGGTAATCTTGAGCCGACACACTGGGTTTGTGGCCCGGTGTATTTGGCAATGTTGGTAGGCGCCAAATCGCGGGAAGTCCGCTGGCGAACGCTCGCGATCCAGACCGTCGGGGCTCGGGCTGCGGTGGTGGTGCCGCCGCGCAACCCGTGAGTGGGCGGCCTCCTCGCCATCTTTCTCCGCGCCTCAAGGGTAGCGCGAATGTCGAGGCATCACCGAGGCGTTAGCGCGCACGGCGCGCGAGGCTGGTGTGGCTCGCGCGGCGGCGACGCTGTCTTGGACCCATCCGGCCAGACGGCGATGCGGGCCCGGTGGCGAGGTGGCTCCGGGCGATAGGAGCGGAGGTGTGCATGTCTTTGCGGCGCGTGCTCTACCAACCCGGAGGTTTTGGTAAGTGGCCTTGGCCTCGGGTCGGTCTCGCTCGGGAGGCCTCGAGCGACATTGCGGCCGCGCCACGCTTTGACCGGCGTGGGGAAGAAGTGAGGACCGTCGGATCCTTCCGCTTCTTTGGGGGTGTGCTCGACGCCGCGCGTCTTGCTGCGTCGCCGAGCACATGCGGGCCTCGAGCCCTCTTGCTCCAGTGTTAGCTGGAGCCGGTCGAGCTTCGGTTCTTCGTTCCTCCAACTCTTTGCGCTGTTGTTGGAGCTCGGCCGCGGGTCCGAAGCGTTGATGCGCTTCCGCTGGTACTCCTCCTCCCGCACTGAGTGCGCCGGACAGAGGCCCTGCGGCCGCGAGGGCCACGGGCAATCGACGGTGCCCGCCATGTTGCACTCGCGAGTGCCGCTGCGGCGGTGGTACTCCGTGTCGGGCTGGAGTCATGGCGGAAGAGTCTTCCGGCGGCTCGTGGATGGAGGCCGGCGGTAGCCGACCATCGCCACCGATCGCGAGCCTACGGGGTGACATGGTCACCGCCGGGCCTCTGGAGTTTTCGCCCGACCGTGGCGAGCACTCCTCGGGTTCGGCCGGGGCTGCAGGGCGCCTAAGCCGGAGCTTAGCGAAGTCGCCGAGAGGACGCCTAAGCTCTCGGGCCGGCGCTGTCCTCCGAGGCGGCGGGACGAGCGTGAGCCCTCCGTCGGGTGACGGCGGTCGAGGGAGCCGGGCGGATCCGGTTCCCAGTGCGATCATGCCGTCGCGATGGGTGGATGCCATCGAGGAGATAAACGGAATCCGGAGATGGTGACGAAGACGCGAAGCCCCTACCGGCGCGCTAACCGGCGTTTTGAGCGCGGCAAGTAAATTTGTAAGTCTAGGGGGTCGCGCGTTCCACTCCCTGAATGGTTAGACTCGTGAGTCCAAGATGTATCTTGGTTGGCCGAAAGTCCCTACTCCAGTTCAGATGGCCGTATTGTATTGCTTTTTGCACTATGTTTTTACAGACGAGGCCCCTAAATGACTTAGTCTCCTCGTGTTCTTATGTCTCCCTCTCTCCTTTTGAATCGTTTAGTCCTGCCTCCTTTTATACAGAAGGAAGGGGCAGGTTACATCGAGAGTTGGGGGGAAGAGCGAGATGACCTATGCTAGGAGCTCCGGTCCTTCGTCCTGTGGACTGGTCGCCACCCGTTTTGCCTCTGCTGGGTTGGTAGCCTTGGTGGTCAGGGAGGTTAGGTATTCCCCGGGAAATAGCGTACTTGCCCTCTGTGACCCTTGCGAATGCTGACGTTGCGGTGCGTGATGTTGGTGCTGCCTCGGGAGGGAGCGTGCGCTCGTACTGTACGTGACTGGTTGATGGGGCTGGAAGCTTTGTCTTCTGCAGTCACCAGATCTTCTTGGGAAGGAGCCACCTGCCCTTGTATAGTCACTCTGATTGACCTCATTCGGGGTGCGTGGCGATGAGGCCGATGAGGACGACACGCGCCCTCGGTGTCCGTCACCCCGGTTCGGTTGGGTCGGAGATCCCGCCCGCCAAGAGGGGCGGAGAGCGCCGTCCGGGCCGGAGTCGGGGATCCCGCCCCGCCAAGAGGGGGTCGGGAGCGCCGTCTGGTCAGATTCGCTTCCCTTGGCCGGTCGGGAGCGGATGTCTTGCGCGGTCTCGCAGGTGATTCGGTCGGCGGCGGGCCGGGCGCGGCCTGTTGGGCTGGAGATATGCTTGAGGCCGCTGGCTCGTTGCTTCGGGCTGTTGGGGTATCCCTTTTATTAGTATTCGTCAACAACGCTCATCACTATCGCTTCTCTCGTAAGAACCGATCGTGATATTTCCAGTGCTACATCACAATCACTTCTAACCTGAGAACCGATAGTGATTATTATTAACACCTCTCCTGAGTCATCTATCACAATCGTTTTTTTCCTAAAAACTTAAGAACCGACCAGATGAAGCGATAGTGATGTACCATTCTGTATTAGTGTCATGCATTAATCATATAAAATGTAGTTCCTGAAAAAAGTCTTTATTTATTACTCCCTTCATAAATAAAATATAGGTCATTTTTCTAATCGGTCTTGTTCACAAATATAAGGTGTATTTTATAAGCATGTATTGAATATAGTGCTTAGAGATAATAATTAGGGATAGCTTATTGATCATGTTCAATGTTCCATTGGTAGACATGCTAATAGAAAATATACATTATAAATTTGGTTGAAGTGAGTACTGCCCAACTTACCGACAAGGCTGAAGTTCAGCTATAGCAGTTAACCATGAAAAAGATATAGCATGAAAAACATACTCCAACTTATCCAAAATATATGTCACAACTCACAAATGATTCTCATGAACTCACATGTAATTATATATGTACTCTTATTAACTATAACAAGTATCCAGTGGACCAGATCACAGCCAATCATTTGCCTTCCTTTTGCTTTTTCGGCATGTACGAACAAGCAATCATGCATTAATCAATCTCTATTAATTGCATGTGTCAAGCACAAGGTTCAGATCGACATACGTGACCCTACACTTCGTCCTTAATGGAAAACAAAGTTCGGTGCTGCTATAGCATATTAGCATGTATGGTACGTATATATATAGAAGAAGAAGATTCATGTATGCTTTACCGGAATCTTTAGGAAAAAGATGTGAATGGGGACAATTAATGCAAGATGATAAGGTCCAGTGCAATCGCATCTGTTCGCAAAACTTGTTAGCTTTCGTAATGCATCGAATGTTTTTATCCATTCTCTCTCTAACATATCTTACACGACAGCACGCATGCATGCATGGGAATGAATGTCATCATTGCAACATCCTCCAGATATATACCCCGGCCCACACACACGGATTGGGGCACCATGGTGTGGAAGCCATATTCGTGCATATTTTTTTAAAATTTTAGTTTTAAGGTATATACTTATCTACAATAATTTAAATAAAACACATACATTCAAAAAAATATTCGAATTCAAGGATTTTAAAAGAATTTAGATAACATGTTTTGTTGATTTATATGTAAAATCAGCACATACGTACAATCAAACTATATATATCAATAAAAAAGAAAACTATTCAATGGCACATTGCCTTCCTTCCCAAGTTTCATTCTATAAAATCTACCCTTTGACTATAATTCCCGAGCATTATCCATTACTGAGGACACAGATATCCGAATAGATTTACACTCTGCAGAAGTTATACACTTTACTTACAAGATATAATCCACTCACCACGTCTGCCGTGATTTACCATACAAAAGTATGCAATTGAGCGATCTTTAAAGCCTTTACAATGCTCTGTTTAAACCCAATATCACCTGCTAAGGTTTCACCACTGAAGGGCTATCCACCAAAGATAGGGGCCCCTCTTATGCCACATGCACCACCAACTAGCAGTACTTAAGTTAGGACATATATATGTATGTATGTATGTGTATATATATACATATATATATACACATACATACATATATATACATATATATATATACACATACGTACATACATACATATACATATATATATATATACACATACATATACATATATATATATATATATATACATGTATATATATATATATATATACATGTACATGTTTGTATGTATGTACTTGTAGTATAGTACACGAGTACCAAATTTATGAAGAGGGAAAAAATGCTTAGAGTGCACCACTTCGAAGTTCGAACCAAATTGTGTTTTCTGAAGCGTGCAAACCAATTTTTACGGTGGTTCTGGTTTAGAGGTGGAGTAGGAGCAAGGTTAACAAAATCGACGAAAATCGACCGTATCAAGTCAGATCGAAATCTTAAATCGATCGGTAAACCAGTCAGATTAAAAAAATCGAAAAAATTTATGTCACGTGAAACGGTGAAAATCGGCCATAAGAAAAGTTCAATTTGTTGTGATTTTCGGTGAAAATCGGTCGGTTGATTTTCAAAAAAACCAATCGATTTTCGATTTTTTAGAATTTTTTCCCCAAATTGTGTGATTTCGAAACCCTTCGGTTAATCGTTCGATTTTCACGATAAATCGGCGCCACCGCATCTTCGATTTTTTATCTCGATTCAGTTTTATAAACCCTGAGTTAGAGTACAAATGTTCAGATCTACCGCGCTTAGCTTAATTGAAGTATATAGCAGAATGTTTTAACCGAGAGTCTTTGATTTCATTAGCCCATTGCACGGCCAGGCTGTCAACATCCTCGTCCCAATTCTTTGCTCTCTCTGTTCAAGAATTTTCCGATATTTTCGGCACGGTACTATTGCAATTTTGACCATCACTTTTACACGAGTAACTAGAGGGGTTTTCCTGATGTACGAGCAAGGGGATGAAGGGAGGTGTGCGTTTCTGACCCTTAGCAGGTACTTGAACTGTCCAAATTTATAAGATGTATTTTTAAAATAATTTTATTTATAAATATAAAATGTATTTCATATTTTAATACAGAATTAGTGTGATATTACCTCTATTCCACTAATAAATATTCATCTTTACATTATATTCTCTACAAGCATACATTGAGGATAGTGCTTAGTGATAATAATTAGGGATAATCTAGTCATTTTTAATATCTTATGGATCTATGTATCAAGAAGAGGTACACTTTATAAACTTGGACTGAGGGAGTACTACGTAGGTGGTGGTATTTATGGATGAAAATGGAACATAAATGGTGGGTAAATGGTTGTTCCATATTTTTTTATCGTTAATGGAAACGAAATCGAAAACCCCGGAAACGGATAATGATGGAAATGGATGAGGATTCGAGCGGATACGGAAACGAAACCGAAAAATTCCATTCAGGTATGTTCCTAGTTGTAACACCCTTGAAATTTGCAAATTATTTAGTTGAGCATTTAATTAATATTTTATGAAAAATTTCTAAATTTTTAGTATTTAATTAATGATTTTTGATATTTTAAAATTTAAATAATAATTTATTAGATAAAAACAAAACCAAAATATATCTGGAAATATTTTTTCTAAGTTCAAAATATTATAAAATATTTTTGAGAATTTTTTTAGAATTTTTGAACTCTATTTGATTTTTACTATAAACCAATATATATTTCTAGTATTATTTAAATTAGAAAACAAATTTGAATCTCCATTTTTCTTATAGGCCGAAACCCACTTTTCTTTCTCCCTGGCCTACTCTACTTCCCAGCCCAGCAAGATTTTCCGGTTTTCTTTATACGGAATTTTTGGTCAGTTCAGTTTTCGTCAGAACTGGCTTTCTCATTTCCGTGTCCAGCAAAAAAAATTTGTTTTCATTTTCGTACCGATATTTTTCGTTTCTATTTTCGAAAAAAGGCTTCAGTTTCTGTTTTTCTCTGAACGGTCGGAAACTTGCCGTTTCATTTTCAACCCTAGTGGTAGTGTTGGGAGTCGGGCCGTGCTGTGCACAATGGGCCATGACTGGCAACCAATGAGGCCTAGGCATAGCCCGACAGCACTCAAGGCCATCTTTGTATCGGGCTGGCACGAACATGGCATGACGATGAGGGAGCCATAGGCGGTGGTGGACGACGACGGTGGAGATAGCGACGTAGGCACGAAAGAGGAGTCAGCAACGCGCACACGGGAGATGTAAAAGGCGGTGTTAGTGGAGATGGCGGCGTGGACACGGAAGAGGGAGTGGTGGACGGCATCGGTAGAGACGGCAACGCAGGTACTAAAGAGGGTTCAATGGCGGTGGGCGTGGGATAGGTGAAGACGGCGTCGATAGAGAGGACATCGCGGACGTGAAAGAGGGACGTGGTATGGCAGCGGATGGCGTTTGTGGAGATGGGTTAGGGTTATAACTGAAATGAGCTTTTTCATATTAAGCCAGCCCAAATATAACTTGAGTTGCTGTGCCTTACTGGCATCCATCAGACCTAATTTTTAGATCCAGTGTGACCTACTATACCATGTTATGCTAGACCAGCATGCTATACTTGCTGTGACATCCGACACGTTAGATTCTGTATCCAGCCACGTTGGCCCTTTATGGGCACGGCTCAATTACCGTGTCCAGCGGTGGTCGTAGTATACGGTTGCGGTTCACCGTACCCGTTAATTTATTGGAGAGCACTATAGCTAGGCCAAGCAGTTATTGAATTTTTTTTCTTTAATATTTATTTTTATTCTTTTTTTCAAAACTAGGCGTCAGGGTGAAAAAATAGTAGAAATAGGCGTCGGTCGCCCGTATATGGGGCGATCGCCACATTACATTAACCCTACCAAATTAAATTTCTACATATTGCCTAATATTTCTACTGTATTCAATTTCTAGATACTGAATACTATATTAAATTTGTACATACTAAATACTACACAATCCTGAAATTTCTAAAAACTAAATACTACATTAAATTTCAAAATATTACTGCGACATTAGAATTCTAAACACTACACAATCCTAAAATTTCTAAACACTACAGTATATTTTTAAATATTAAATGCTACGTTAAATTTCTAAATACCACACAGTCCGAAAAAAATTTCTAAACACCAGATAATTCTAAAATTTCTAAGCACTACACATTCCTAAAATTTCTAAATAAGAAAAGCTACATTTAATTTCTAAATACTACCAAATCCTAAAATTTCTAGACACTACACATTCCTAAAATTTCTAAATAAGAAAAACTACATTTAATTTCTAAATACTACCAAATCCTAAAAAAATCCTAAATTTATCTCCACAAAAAACGACGAATCGATTTTCTTCCCCTTTTCTTTTTCCCTCTTCTTCTCTTCTTCTTCTTCTTCTTCTTCTTCTCTTCTTCTTCCTTTTCATCTTCTCTTCTTCTTATTCTCTTCTTTTTCTTCTTCTCTCGGCTTCTCTCGACTGCTTCTGCTCCAGCCGAATGCGTCGGCCATTTTGTGAAGCCCACCCGTTGCCCGTGCACCGAGCGATCACCCGTGCATAGGGCGATAGGTGGGTGGGTACGGCCCAGCTGTTATTTTCGCCGTTTTTTGCCGTTAGAGCTGGCACTAATTGCCCGTACATAGGGCGATCGCCCCATATACGGGCGACCGGCGCCTATTTCTGCTATTTTTCATCCGACGGCTAGTTTTGAAAAAAAGAATAAAAATAAATATTAAAGAAAAAAAATTCAGCAGTTATTTGCGCGTGATACATCCGTGCGGAGCTTGGATTTGATTGTGCTCCCGCGTGCGCCCGCGTTCGGACGTACTCGTGCGGGGCAGGCCGGGTTGTGACGCGGCAAGGGATGGACCCACCCGTCCAGCCAATGGTCGGACGGTCCATGGCTCCACGGAATGCAGGCCCCGAGGCCACCGCAGTAGCCAACGAGCGAGTTCGCAGGGCCACCCAGCGCAGGTCGGGGTGTTGGCGTCGCGCATGGGTCGCCTTGGGCTCAGGTCAGCTGTGCTTAGTGGCTTGGGCTTCGGCCTGTTCGACCGGTACAACTTCCTTTTCCGATTTTTCCTTTTTTGCATGCCACAGCCTACTCGATCGAGTGCCAAGCTTGCCGTTGGCGCCACGTCCCGTCGGGTTCACGGCCGATGACCTGGCGCTGTATCGAGAGGGCGCCGTCGGAACGGACGTCTCGTTCCTTGTCGACGGCAAGACGACAGGTTCCACGCGCGCCGGCACGTGCTGGCCGCCCGTTCCCAGGTCCTCGCAGCGTCCTTTGTTCGACGACCGAGCAATCCGGCGGCGGCCGACCGGTACGGTACGGGCTGGAGGGGCTGAAGCACATGCGCGCGGAGAGACTGGAGTGGTGTGTCGGCGGACACGGTCGCGGTGGCCTTGGCCTAAGCCGACATGTACAGCTGCCCGGAGCTGAGGACGAGATGCATTGACTTCTTCACGGCGGACAAGAACTTCGAGGGCGCGGTGCTACATAGAGATCCAATACATTCAGAGTGACCCCAACCATAACAGTTGTGTATGGAAGATAGATTAAAAAGCGATAGCTAGATCTTTCATAGCACTATTTACAAAACACTGTGTTGATTTTTATACATTATGATCACTGTAGTAACATACTGTAGCTCTTGCAGTTAGATAATCTGGTCTATTCATTACTTCGATCTAATAATTCAGACAGATAGGAACCGTTTAAGTTACTATTCCTTTCAAACTACACAAGTACCCTTTCCGTGAGATGCTAAACCTGGGTTGGGTGATGTTGAGGCCCGGTGAACAAGTAGCAGAAACAAAATACTACGAGACCCTATCGTTTGAGATTTTATTCTTGCTAACATATACGGCAGCTCTTTTAATATAAATTATATAAATCTTAGAAACAAATGAAAGATAAGTAATCCCTACCTACTATTCATTAATACTTTAATATTTATGTAACCGTGAAAAAGATGGTGAGCTTAAACCTACCATTGAGTCTTGAAATAAACGATCACAGAGAAATGCTATATTCTTATCCTTAAAGTGGGTGGGATTGGCGAGAGCTCAGCCATGCCACGTCGCCCCCCTCGCAAAAACGCCCTCCGCAAAATTGGAAATTATGTTCAGGTCCTTTTGTCGGTTTTTTAATAAAATAGACCCGAAAAAAAATAAAATTACATTCAGGTCCGTCCGGGGTTTGCGTTCAGGTCCTCACGCCGGTTTTTAGCGGAATCGACATGAGAAAAAACAAAATTACGTTTAGATCCCGAAAAACTTTTTTTTTTGCTGGGTTGACTCAAAAAACGAAATTACGTTTATATCCCTCCGCGGTTTTTTTCAAACAAGTCCCCGTGCTCGCCGACGGCTCATAGCAGTCCGTGGATTTGACAACGGAAAAAACGAAATTACGTTTAGGTCCTAAAAGATGTTTTTTGGTTGTATTGACCCGAAAAATGAAATTACGTTTATATCTCTCCTCGTTTTTTTTCAAAAAATCTACGGATTCACCGACGGCTCATACATTTATGTTCTCAGACCCATTTTTCTAAAAAATAATAATTGAACCAAATTTCGCGTGTCACAACGTCGCGCAACTGAATTTCGCACGACACAGCGTAGCGCGCGACCCTTTCTAGTATGTATCATGCACAAACCAAAACAAATTAAGTACTATATATAAGAAGAGCCCCCCTCAATTTTTGAACAGAAGTCATGATTGCCACCCCAAAGGCCGCAACTCTAGGATTTGCCCAAAAGTCAGCTGAGTTCGGCAAGGGGCAGTTGAGTCATTTGTATTTGAAACAATGGAAAAACAAAAGGTAGAATAAATCAAAAGTTGCAAATCATGAGTACAAACACCTTTGAAAGTGGCAAATCATAGATTGCATCATGAAGAGTGGCAAATTAGGGAGTTTCCATTTTTCCCTAAACAAATTAGGGTAATGGTTACTCCCTCTGTTGATAAATATAAGATCTACAGTTTGAATAGTCTTGTTGAAAAATATAATACGTGCATGTAGATTTAATGAGTCTTTCCACATATACCCTTATTTATTCTCTCAACCATATGCATTTATTCGTTACCACCTACACAAAGTATTATCTTCATCTTTCAAGACAACTAGTATAGTGCTCTGTCTTTCGGTTTTCTTTTCTCAGCACGTAATATATGGTCTTTTTCTTTTCTAGAACGTTTGTTTCCTTTTCCTTAATTCTAGAATATTTGTTTCCTTTTCTAGATGATGCTGGAGGTGGGGAGAGATCTGTTGTGGGTCACAGGGATGAGTTAGACACACTAGTATGGGTACTGTCTTCTGATTTCCTTTTTCCAGCACGTAATATATGGTCTTTTCCTTTTCTAGAACGTTTGTTTCCTTTTCCTTAATTCCAGGATATTTGTTTCCTTTTCCTTGAGATGATGCTGGAGGTGGGGGGAGATCTGTTGTGGGCCACATGGATGAGTTAGACACATTAAACAATGGCCATCGGATATGGGTGAGTAAAGCTGAGGAAAGATCTGAGAGGTTAATTTTGATGGAGGCAAGTTTCTGGGGACGTTTCGCTGGGTGCATGAAGGTTAGGCTATCTCTAGTGGGGTGCATTATTTGGGGTGGACGTAGAAAAGAATGCTTAGGTGCATTATAAAGGGGTATAGATTAAACAATGGCCATCGGATGTGGGTGAGTAAAGCTGAGGAAAGATCTGAGAGGTTAATTTTGATAGAGGCAAGTTTCTGAGGACGTTTCGCTGGGTGCATGAAGGTTGGGCCATCTCTAGTAAAGTGCATTATTTGGGGTGGACGTAGAAAAGAATGCTTAGGTGCATTATAAAGGGGTATAGATTAAGAGGGATATGTAAATCATTTTCTCTCATGTTTTCTTTAATTTCACTATAACTTTAATCCTTATGCTAAGTCAAAATACGTCTTATATTTATCGACGGAGAGAGTATTATATACGTGCTATGTACCTGTGTGTTGCTTGCTAATAAAAGCAGGACCAAAACCTTTTTGTCTAATTGTGGGCCCAGGACAAAACGACATGGATGAACTACAAGTTTCTTCAATATTTGTCATCGCCATGTACATTCATTTCATTACAATTTCAATCGATCGCATCAAGAAGAAGAAACTTACACCGGATTGATCGATTTTAATAGTAATAATACACTTGCAAGAAGCCATCTCGATCGAGCAGAAAGAAACCAACCAAGAGAGAGAAAAAAAAATAGCAAGAGAAGAAGCAGCCCTCGTCGACCGATCGATCGCCATGCCAACAACTACAACCCCTTCGATCGTCAGAATCGAGTGCTAGAGCCATCTTCTCCGACGCCGGCGGAGCCACATACGGACCAGTTTAATCACCGTGCGCGCGCGCCGGAGCTTTTTAGTAATTATGCTGGCCGTAATAGTTAATTAACACCTAGAGCTAAGACGGCGGCGGCCGGGCGATCGGCGATCACGTCCTGACCCGGCGAAGCGCGAGGTAGGCGAGCAGCCGGTATCCGAAGAACATGGCGACGAGCGCGGCCACGCAGGCCCCCGTGCTGGCCTCGCCGTCGACGGCCACCGGCGGGAGGAGCCTACTCAGCTGGCCGGCGTACTGCACGGCGATGAGAAGCCGGTAGCAGTAGTAGGTGAAGGAGGTGTACTTGGTCCACACCATGAACCCTGGCACGTTGTGCACGTAGAACCCGCCGGTGAGGAGGTAGGCGAGCATGATCACCGTGACGAGCGTCGACGCGCGCTTGGCGTTCATCATCACGGCGCCGACGGCCAGCCCGAGCCCCTCGGCGACGAGCACGTAGGAGAGGATCACGGCGAGGGTGAGCGCGAAGGCGGTGGGGGTCGGGTTGAGCCCCGCCATGAAGTAGACGATGACGGTGAACGCCGACGGCAGCGCGAGCTCCATGGGCAGGTCGCCGGCCATGCGGGACATGAAGTAGGACGACAGCGCGTACATGCCGGAGGCGCGCTCCCGGGCAAGCACCGGCCGCTCCTGCGGGAACGCAAACACAGCGTTGAAGGACGCGAAGACGCCCCAGAAGATGGACACGAAGAAGAGCAGGCCCAGCCGGTCCTGCACCGCCAATGCCGACGACCGCCACCACATGGCGCCGGCCACCAGAGCCGGCGCGATGATCTGGAAGATGCGCAGCGACGTGAACGTCTCGTGCCGCCGCTCCTTGAGGCTGCGTCGAAGGAGGATCGTGAACTGGTTCGCCCAGCTCGTGCACCCGCTGCAGCTCTCCACCGCCCGCTGCTCGCCGCCAGCATTGCCGACCTGCGCGTGGTCCGCGAGACCACTGGCGCTAATGGCGGCCTTCACCTTGGGGGCGAGCACTCTATTGTAAGACGAGATCAGCGACTGCTTCACGTTGCCTCCCTCTGTTGTGCAGTTACTGTACTCTGCTTGCGCAAAGCCTGTGCAATTAACAGCGCACACGAACAGTTAGACATAAGATGATCATACGAATCAAGAACAGGAAAGGTAGGCACAGCAGTAACTGCTCATTAGAGGCATCGAGTGCAACATAATTCTTTTTCTTTTAATCGTTCGTCGTGTGTATCCTCTGCCATGCAGCTCAAAAGAACCAAAGTTGATTGGAAATTCAGAAGGTTTCCAAAAAGAAGGCATGCAATATATATTCGGAATGGCTAATTCGAGGATGTTCTCTTGTTATAATATGTAACAGCATCTCCTTCTTTCTCCCACGCTTATTTTCCTCATCAAAGGCTTTCCAGTGAAAACACTCGCATATCCTCTTCATCTCACTTTTATCCAATGTTCCCTTCTCCTCAAACTAAAAATAGTTTTGTTTCGAATTTTTCACTCAAGTTTTTGAATAAAAAATAATTTTAACCATTTTTTAAAAAACTTAAATCGAAACTTTTTAAATTGAAAGTTTTTTAGTCGAACCAATGTTGATCGGAAATTCAACTTTAAATGGGTGCACCAAAGTTAATTGGAAATTCAGAATGTTTCGAAGAGAAGGTGGAAGAGCAATAATCTCTCCTCCACGTTCATTCCGACCATTCGATTTTCGATCGGACAGCTCAAGAGCCGCAGAAAGCAGCGTTGCTCGTGCCATTTGCGCCACCAACGTGTATGCATCCGATGGCGCTGCGGCACGAAGTTCCTTTGGATAAACGGATCGTGGAGGCTCTGCTTTAATGTGCTGGGGCACTCACCAAAAGGAGAGGGCTCTCTAAAGGGAAAAATTTGTACCGAAAAATGATTCCTCCTGTCTAAAGTCGGCATGAGCAGGGCATATTGCCAAGTATAGTGAGACGGGCACTTGGAGCAATATCAACGCTGCATATCGTGCCCAAAGGATTTCGCTTCCCAGGTAGCTCATGCTCATGCTCATGCTCACGCACCATGTATAAAAGAAGCTAGCAAGGAGCTAGATCCAACCGAAAGCTGGCACGAGTGTCGGATCTTGCTGTCACCCGTGAAATCGTGAACCTGGATTGCGCCGTAGTTTAGAGCAATTTCACAGGAAATGATTCAGTTCCCGTAAGATTCAGAAAAAATTCCCACGCTTTGAATGAGACATTTATTTTTGCCGGTTTGAGAACGCACTGGCAGGTAGAGGAGCGGATAGCCCGCACTCGCTACCGGGCTAGCGGGTGGGATAGCGGGATGTTGCTTTCGGTCCACTATGATGTTCAGCCCCACTACTAGTGCCCTAATTTCAGCTCCGTGACATGTGTCCCGTTGGGTGTGATTTTTCAACTATAAAGTTGTTTGCACAAAAGCTAAGGGGGGGAACACGCTAGGGCACTCACCCCCTCCACTATTTTCTCTTGTGTCATTTCTCGCCTCCCCCTCTTTCTTGGGTGCACTTCATACTCACTCACCAGGTGTTTTTCTTGTCTCCAATGTTATGATTAGTCTAATCCTCACAATGGCAAAGGGGGACAAGAACACACGCACACTCCTACTGCCTTTATTTCAAGCCACACCACACACCATTCTCTCTCTCGAGATCACTCATTTGCCAAACTTTGCTTGTTTAATGCTTGGTCAATCTAGATATCTATCCTTGTGTTGGACACTGCCACATGCACAAGTCATAAACACTAATCTAAATCCAGCAAGCAAATCATCACCTTTACAACAGAAATATATATCTTGCTTTTGTTTCTTGTGGATTAGAAGTAAAGTTGCATACTTAGTAGTTCCACTTGTAAGTTGCTGAAAGGTTATTGCAATTTTACCGAGACTCATCTACAAAAGACGGTATTACTTGTCTTAATTATATATTTGGATGGTATACTTTACTCTATTCTATGGTACTAAATGATATTAAAAATAGTTAAAGGGCAGGGTATAGAATGAAAATTGGTAAAAAAAGTCAATTTGAAATTGTAGAATGATATGTATTTATAAATAAAATTTGAAAGTTACGATAAAATGTATTGGGTAACGGATGGAGCAGTACTCACCATTGGCAAGATCGAGCATGAAGTCGGCTGGGTTGACGTGGAATCCTGGCGCAAAGCCGACGGAGGCAAAGTAGTCCATGGTATCGCGCCCGGCGCCGTAGTAGAGGCAGCTGCCCTCGGCGAGCAGCAGCACGGAGTCGAACATGCGGTAGACGCGGCTGGACGGCTGGTGCACGGATAGCACCACCGTGCGGCCCTTGCGCGCGAGCGCCGAGAGCGTGGCGACAAGGCGCGTGGCGGCAGTGGAGTCGAGCCCGGAGGTGGGCTCGTCGAGGATGAGTAGGCTGGGGTTGATGAGCATCTCGTGGCCGATGCTGACGCGCTTGCGCTCGCCGCCGGAGACGCCGCGCACGAAGGCGTTGCCGACGATGGTGTCGGCGCACGCTGCAAGGCCGAGCTCGGCGATGACGGCCTCCGCGGCGGCCGCCTTGGCGGCTGCGGGCGCCGAGGTCGGCAGCCGGAGCATGGCGCAGAAGACGAGCGTCTCCCGCACAGTGAGGTGCGGGTGCAGCACGTCGTCTTGCGCGACGAAGCCCGTGCGGCGCTGCACGGCGCGGCACGGGGCGCGGCCGCCCGCCAGAACCGTCCCGGCGTAGCGGCCGCTGAGGCGGCCCCCTAGGATGGACAGCAGCGTGGACTTGCCGCTCCCTGAGGGGCCCAGCACGGCGAGCACCTCCCCAGGGCGCGCCTCGCCGGTGATCCCCTTGAGTATGGTCCTCTCCTCCACCGTCACCCCTGCGCTGCCGCCGCCCCCCGAGTGCGATATCCGCCCGGGCGGCGCCTTCCCCATCCCCGCCGCCGTCCGCTCCACTTTGACGTGGTACTCCACGTCGATGAACTGCAACATACACGCCATGCGTGCAAGCAAACGCGGCTATAATTAAGTAATTAACTCCAACATCAAACAACACGCGCGCGCACGTGCTTATAATTAACAAGACGCGACCATATCAGCTGTGCGTCTACCTGGAGGTTTAGCGGCGTGCAGACGGACGTCAGGAAGCAGTCCATCTTGGACGCGGCGGCCGTCGCTGGCGCGGCCGAGGTCGGAAAGACGGCTAGGCTCGTGCTGTGCGCGTCCTGCCCGTTTGGAGGCATTACCGCAGCTCTATATCGATCGATCGATGTCTAGACAAGCTGATCGCAAGAGCAAGAAGAAGTCTCACAGCAAGGAGCCTAGCTTATTCGAAATCGCGAGAAGAAGCGGCCAGTTTGATAATTAGTAGGTGGCAGAGGCGTATGGTGCGCGCGGGATGGATGGGTAGTGGGTATGAGAGGAGGATCGGAGGAGGGCGAGGGGGGAGGGGTATATAAGGAGGGAGTGAGGGAGGCGGCCATGGGGGTGGCGAGGGCCTCGTCACCGGCCGGGGGAGGGAGGGGGCACGTGGCGGGACGGCGCGGCAAGTGGAGGGGCGGGCCACCTGGCGGGTGCTTTTGGCGCGCGCCACCTTTTAATTCGGCTTGGACCACGGTCGCGCGTGGAGTAGACGAGTGGTAGTGAGTGTGCGTTGCTGTTTATCTCGTCGAATTAAGTTTGTGTTTGGTTTGATTATATCGAAGGGTACATCTATGAGATTGTTTAAGAAATAAGTTATTTATGTGTTTAATTATTTGAATGGAACTATCCTATCATAAATGATGACATACAAATTTGACTAATATTCTTTATAAATGCGGAATCATTCCATTACACAAAACAATAGAACCAAATAGTACATGACCATTCTATCCTATTCAACGTTATCTCACCAACCAAACATATCCTAAATGAAAGAAAGGGCACAAGAAATGGCCTCATTCGTTCGTTTATGTGAATTGAAATCTCTAGTTCAAAACGAGGCCTTAGCTGTGAATTGAAATTGCACTAGCTTGTGTTTCCTGGGCCATGGATAACTGGTCCTGTATTCGGTTACGACTTGTGATCGATGCACGTGCCCCAGGGGTGGATCCAGGGCGTGTTGGGCAGGTTAACGAAATCAAAATTTCGATTTTCGAACGATTTTTAATTTTCAAAAATAGGTAAAATGAGCGAAAATCTGTAGAAATTGAAGAAATTTGTATTCAAAATTTTTGAACTCGGCGGTCAAACAACGGCGGAAAAAAATGAAAATAAAGAGATTTTACCGATTTTCGATAGGTTTTCTTCGATTTTTGAGCGATTTTTTTTCGATTTTTAGTACACCGAAGGAAAATTGAAAAAATCCAAAAAAATACTAAAAATCCTAATTAATCTATAAAACACCCTGAAATAAATTTATCTATTTTTTAAATTATTTATTTATTCTTAAAAATCCAAAACAGCAATTAATTAAAAGGAACAAAGACACTTTCAGATTTTTATAAAAATTTATAAGATTTATTATATTCTGAAATTTTAATTTAACCATAACTAGTACCAAAGAATCATGTACTAAAATTTTCAAAAATACTAGACTTCATTTACTGGCCATATAAAATCAAAAAACTGAAGAGCATATACAATGATATATAGTAGCACTTTCAGAATTTTTTAAAAATACACATGTTTAATTATCATCTAAAAATTTTACAACAGCATTAGAATTATGTTAGAACATCACAAAAAAATTTAAGAAATATTAGACTTCATTTTGTGCCCCTAGAAAATAAAAAACAAAAGAGCATATATTCTAACAGTATCACTTTCAGAATTTTTTAAAAATACACATGTCTGCTAATCTTCTGAAAATTTTATAGCATCATTAGAATTGTCTCAAGACCTCACACAAAATTTTTTAACACTTTGTGCTAATTTTTTTTAAAATTTTTTAAATTTGCATTTGAACTCCACGGTTTACAGAGCGGTTTTTATTGCTGGGCCGGCTTGATACGTCGAAAATCATCGATTTTATGAACCCTGGTGTTGGGCACCCTAGAAATTTTGAGAAACCCTACAAATTCACCTATCCAATAGATCAAATTTGTTGATTGAATTGGTTCTGATTTTGATGCTTTGGGATTCTTAACACCGTAAATTCACCTATTGTACTTTTAGCAAAAATATATATGTTGGATTTATGTAGTTACGAAATAATTGTACAAAACTATAAATTTATACGTGTAAACTATGTACTCATCAAAAAATTTCTAGCTCCACTGCTGGTAAGTCATGGCCATCGATACAGATGTAGTATCACGTTTTAGATACATAAATAGACTGGTCGGCGCCTTATATGCATGTGCAACAAGGTAACCTTGAGACGTGCGTGGGGTACGCTAGCCAGGGTTCACAATTCGTTTTCTCGAAACCGCTAGTTCATGCATAGCGTTTTGCTGAAAACCGCCGAAACCGCGAAAAACCGAACGGTTTGCAAATTTGAAAATTTTGAATTTTGGTCAAATGAAATCCGAAAACCGCGGTTTTTGATTTAAAACCGCTTTGGTTTTGAAAACCGAGCGGTTTTGGAGAAACCGCAAAAACCGCCGAGGTTGGAAAATTGGGAAAAATCGAAAAAATTGGGAAAAATACAAAAAATATTGTAAAATTTGTAGAAATACAGGAAGGTTAAAATTGAGTAAAATGTAATAAATATATAAATAAGGTATGTGAAAACGTGAAAAAATTCCAAAATGATCTCTTCTAAATTTGGAAAAAATCGACATGACCTTTGCTATATTTTAGTGAATTAGAAGTTGTAAGTTATGTATTTTGCAATAATATGTCAATAAGTAATCTTTTATTGCAATACTACAATCACACAAGTGCAAAAATCGGCATTTACATAACTACAAAGCAAAATCATTCGCAATTTCACTACCATTTACTTATCAACACCATTTACATTATAATGCATTTAAATTGAAGTTGTGGAGTAGGTATAAGTATAGCTTCGTCACTCTTCCATTGTCGCAAAAATGACATGTTCGACCTACATGAACGGAACATCAAAACCGATGATGAAGGAAAAATGGTGAAAATATAAGAACAAATTGAAAAATTGCAAAAAAATTAAAAATGTAAAAAATCCCAATTAATCTATAAAACACCTAAGAGAAATGTTTATAATTTTTAAATCATTTATTTCTTCTAAAAATCTAAAATGTAAATTAATGAAAAGGAATAAATACATCATCGATTTTTATAAATAGTAAAATGATTTATTATATTCTAAAATTTTAATGAAAATATAAATATTTCTAAAGGATCATGTACTTAAATTTTCAGAAATATTAGACTTCATTTATTTCCCATATAAAATCAAAAACAGAAGAGCATATACAATGATAATAGCACTTTCGGAATTTTTAAAAAATACACATATCTGATCATCATCTCAAAATTTTACATAATCATTTTAATGACGTTATAACATCACAAAAAAAGTTTAAGAAATATTAGACTTCATTTTATGCCCCTAGAAAATAAAAAACTGAAGAGCATATATTGTGACAGTATCACTGTCAGAATTTTTAAAAAATTTACATATGTGATAATAATCTGAAAATTTTACAGAATCATTATGATTACCTCAGGAACGCATAGAAAAAATTTCAAAAATTTTTGACACTGTTTGCTAAATTTCTTCAAATTTTTGAAATTTACTGTTCATCTGGCCGGTTTTCCGAGCGGTTTTAATTACCGAACCGGCTCGGTACGGGCAGTTTTCGCGAAAACCGAGCGGTTTTCGACGGTTTTTTGAACCCTGACGCTAGCTATAACCATGTAACACGGGAGCGAGCAGGGGGTTTTCGCAAATGACGTTTAAATGATCGAGGGGGGTGTCGGGACCCAGATTTGCAAATCCGAAACCCTCTGTGTATACTGCACTAGTCCAGGATCACGCTAGTGCACACAATGGAAACATAGATGAAATATCATTCCATACAACGAATTAACTAAGAAGAAGCAAATTATTATTGAATAAAGCAAACGACTTTATGGTCAATGTTTACTCCATTATGCATTAAGGCTTAAGAAACAAATACTATTGCAGCGGAAAAGATAACTTGAGTCATTCGACATGCCACAGGCAATCGTCTGGGGAACGCCTTCCTAATCCACGTAGTCTTCATAAAATTCCTCCTCATGATATTCATTATCTCCTTCAGCAACTGATCAACAAGGGCATAAAGCCGTGAGTACAAAGGTACTCAGCAAGCCGTAGGGAATTGATGCAATATTTTCATGCACGGCTTGACAAGGATGGCTATATGGTTCATTTGCAAAAAGCAATAACTTGAATTGAAAATACAATAAATAGATTGAAAGCATATTTATGAAAAGATAAGTAAATAACTGGTAAATCAATGGTAGACAACATGAACAAAATGGCGAGGCATCACCCTACACCATCTAAAACAAGTATCAACCAATAAATTTAACAGTATTAACTTTAGACAACAAAACAACAGTGAACTCCCCGTTCACATCCCAACAATTCCACATTCCACATTTCATAAAACACTCTATACCCTGTGTGAAATTCCCGGGCTTGTCCATGACCGCAAACGCGGCTATTCGAATAGTTTTACACTCTGCAGAGGTTGTACTTCTTTACCCACAAGACATGATCGGCTCTTGTTGCTATGCGCAATAAGCACACTTCCTTTGGTGTGTTGGCAGAGAGATCATGACAAAGCCTTTACAATGCACTGTCTAAACTCAGACGCTTGCCTAAGGTTTCGCCCTTAGGGCCCCTCTTGCTTGCGAATCTACCCGTCCATCCGGAACCCACACCACCAACTGGCAGTACTCAAGGCTAGACATTGCAAATTAATCAGCTAGGTCTGTCCCATTCCAGACATGTGGTAGTACGGTTAGGCCCAGTTCAATGGCGCACAAGATTAAGTCCTTAAGTTGTCTCAGGCAAGACATCCACATCCCAATGTGCTAGAAAGCACCCCCTTTACTGCACGATCACTTGCCCGAGGGAAAACAATTCGTTCAACCAAGACCAATGGCAAACCCCGCCATGGTACAACAAATTTTACAACAGTGGCTAACGGCCATGATTCAATATCTCATTAAGTCAAGATTAACATTATTCAACATGTGACATGAATCCCAACGTATATCTAAGCATGTCTAAGCATAGTTACGTAACCCAATGTTGGTATAATGATTATGTCCAACTAGTATTGTCCCAACCTAGGTCTAGCAATGGATACATGGCATACAACTAATCAAGGTGGCATAATGTCAACTAGGTATACATCTACTCCCATTAAATAAGCATTGATACACAAAATAGCATGCAAGTGTATAAAATAAATTACTTTGCAAACATAGGATCAATATGATCAAAGGTTACGACTTGCCTTGCTGATCTAGTGTGAATCTTTGTCTTGAAGTCTTCGTTTGCTCCTCGGGATTAGCGCTCTACCGAAAAGAAAGCAACGAAACCAAATAAATACAAAACAGAGACTCAAACAAGCTCAAAACTGAAAATAAATGGCTCTGGAAGATAGATCTTGATTTTAGAAAAATTTAGAAACTTTAATCACCTCAATCGGAGTTCGTATGAGGGAGAACGGGCCTCCGAAAGATTAAATTCAGAGAAAATACAGAAAATCAGAATTTCTGGATTTATTTTTGTACTGGAAAAGGATTTATTGCGCAATCGCTGATGTCAGCGGGTTCACGGTGGACTGGGTCCACGGCACTACGCCGGTTCACCATGCACCCGCGACGGCCGACGCCGCGCCGACAAGAACGGCTTCGGCCGACGCGGCGGCGACGCGGCGGCCGACGGGCGCTCACGCAGACGGCCACGTGTCGCTCATCTGGCGAGGCACGAGATCGGATGGCGGAAATAGTGCGCGGGCGGCGAAGAACGTGGCGCGATCGCGAGCGTCGCTCAAAGATCGGACGGCTGGGGTTGGCGAAGGAGGACGGCGGCGAGACGACGGCGCGAGCTCACCGGACTTCGAGAAGACGACACGGCCGACGGCGAGATGACGACGGATCGGACCCGGATAAGCGGAACGGGAGAGGATGACGCGGGAACTTCGGGAGACCAACGGCGACGTCGAAGACGCACCGGCGGCGAAGGAAAAGGCGGCGGAAGCTTCGGCAAAGGCGGCGGACTCCGGCGAGGAAGATCTCATCGACGGAGGGCTCTCGGGCGACGGTGAAGGACACGGCGGTCGCAAGCAGCAAGGGAGTCTCGGGGCGTCGGCGGCTTAAATAGCGGTCTTGGAAGGCGTGTAGAGCGCGAATCCGAGATCGACGTCGTCGCGGCCGGACTCGAGCGGCGCTTAGGGTTAGGGTTTCGCGGCGGCGACGACGTGGCGCAATCTTGGCCGCACACGTGTCACGCATCGAGCGCCAACGCCGAGCGGCAAGGTGGTCTACATGAGAGTGTGGCCGTCTGCGAGCTACCGGGCCGAGGCGATGGGTGGAAAGCGGGCCGTCTTGAGGAAAAACGGAGCGGGCCGGAGGAAATTCGGCCCGAAAGGTTTTTGGAAATTTAAAAACATTTTTCGATTTAAGAAAAATCCAGAAATTCAAATAAAATCAAATAAATTCAAATAAATAGCAAATAAATTCAGAAAAATCCCCAAAAATACAGAAAAATTCCTTGGAGCACAATGAACCCAGCTAAAATTGAAAATTTTTAGTTTGATGAATAGTTTAGTCAAATTAAATCCTTTCATTTAATGGAAAATTCAAATTAAGCTAGAATTAATTCAAGAGAAATGCACAAGGCTTATTTTTTAATTCAAACATTCCAAAACTCAAATTTTGAGATGTTACAGGGGGTCCCGCCTTGACCTGGAGCGTTTCCTCGCGATGAGACACTCTTCCTTCGAAATTTTCATATATTCAGGATCTATTTGTTTTCACCGAATGTCACCTTTATATATAAATACATGTATTATACTCTATCCGTTCAATTTTATGAGATGTATTTCTTCGTCACATATAAATCAAGAAGATATTATAATTATTATCTCTAATCACTATATTCAATACATTCCTATAGAGAATATAAAGTAAATACGGATATTTATTAAAGAGAATATCACGCTAATTTTACATTTGAATGTAGAATATACAGTATATTTGACTATGAAAAAATATATCTTTATAAACTTAAACGGAGGAAATAACAGTACATAGCTAGCAACACAGTTGAGTGAGAAATTAGGCCACTGAAAAGAAAAACTATACACACACTTCTAAACAGTAAATAGCTAGGCGGTCAAACGGTGTCACGTAGTGCAATGTTGGCTCACCCACGCATCAATGTCAAGATAAAGATGCGATTGAAAAGAGGACGTACGTCATCCGCTATCCGGCTGGCGGTGAACTGAACCGTTTTGCTCAGGATGTTCAGCTTGCGGCAGGTCAGGTGCCGGTTTCTGACCTCTCCTGTAGCAGTTGGCAACGCGCGTGCTATAAGCAGTAGCTAGCTAGCAGCAATGGATTTGCACGCCTACGTACGTAGCAAAATGAACGATTAAATGAAACGAAAGAACTCCCTCTAAATTTACAATGAATATTTTCTGTTAGCACATAGATTAACTAGATATTAAATATGACTAAATTATTTCTAATTATTATCTCTAAGCATTATATTCAACACATACATACAGAATAAAATTAGATATTTATTAAGAGTATAGAGAGAAAAACATACTAATTTTATATGAAAATGTAAAATGTATCTTATATTTATAGATATTTATTAAGAGTACAGTCTAGCTAGCTAGCATGACTCCATCTAGATTACAAAGCCAGCCAGCTAGCACCCGGCCTTGATTTCCTGCCCCTTCTCCTCACCCATGCAACTTGAATTAATGCGCCAGTTTCCCTCCTTCCTCGAATACTATACCCCGGCAGGAAACCAGCGACCCTGCCCTCGATCGCTAGCTAGCTCCTCAATTTCTTTTGGACGCATGCACCTGCATATGCTACGTGTACAAGTTACTCCCAGCTAGCTACGACCTATATACCTGCTAGTGATCATATGTTGCTAGCTAGGTAGTGGTTGTAGCGTTTGGGCAATACATATACATATAGATATATATACATATATATATATATATACATATACATATATATACATATACATATACATATACATATACATATACATGTACATATACATGTATATATATACACATGTATATACATACATACATATAGTATCTATCTATCCAAAGGCATCGCAAATTAATGGGTTTCATTAGGATAGAGTCCGCACTCCAACCGTCGGATCCTAAGTATCATCTTTAACACCGATGTTTAATTTTTTGTATAGTGGCAATGCAATTGGCGCGTGGTTGGAGGAAGAAGCTTTGCTATGTGGTGAGCTGCTTCTTAGACCATATTGCTTGGGGCCGCTGCTTGTTGTAGGCCTAATTTGGTAATTAGTAACTTCGCTTGTTACCTATAAAACTGGACTCAAACCCTACACGAACGCAAAGACCATAGAGAAAGGGGGCTCAATACCTCTCATTGGGAGGATACGATAACCAACCGAGTCGAGGCGCTTGACGCACATCGTGGGGAGTTGACGATTGTGGGGATATGGCGAGAACATCGAGTGAATACCGGGGAGCTAGCGAGAGTGCTTGAATTAGCGAGTGCTTAACCAGTTGAGTGGGGTGACCACGACAACAAATAGACAATGTGAGCCTCTCTTTTGATATATGATTATTTTTGTCAATTGTAACTATGTCAATGGGTTCAATAGAGACAATATCCAATTTATTTGAATTATTGGTGTTAACTTGTTAATAGATTTCTAAAAGTTTGACAAGTAAATGTTGTATACATATTTCTCAAATAATGATGTATTAGCAGTAACCCTCAAACCGATAAAAACACAACAAAAGCTATTTAATATATATGTTTATCCCAATTTAGCATAATCCTTTGAGCCTACCCTTCATTTTTATCCTGGCTTCGTCATTGCATACATACATACATACATACATACATACATACATACATACATACATATATACATACATACATACATACATACATACATACATACATACATACTCCCAGGAGTAGTTACTCCCTATGTTGTATCTCACACCATAAGGAGTATCTCATGCAACGAAGGGTATATACATGTAATATACGAGTATATAAGACTAGCTAGATGGTATTTACAATTTTCAAAGGTGGTATGTATATTTTTTTAGACATACTCCTTTTTATATGCGTATATGAAGGTATTTACAAAATATGCTAAAAACTATGTACTCTTTTGCAATTTTTTTGTGTGTTTGAGTATCTTATAATTAGTATATAAATGTACCAAAAGTGATAAAGGAGTATTTCAAGTTCATTTAGATGGTATTTTAGACTACTCCGGGGAGTAGAAGTTATTGTTCATATACATATACATATACATATACATATACATATACATATACAAATACATATATACACATACATACACATACACACACACACACACATACACATACACACACACACACACACACACACATATATATATATATATATATATATATATATATATATATATATATATATATATATATATATATATATATATATATATATATATATATATATATATATATATATATATATATATATATATATATATATATGACAACATATCCATGAAAACCAATCTTGCCGTGAAAACTCCGTGAAATCCGTGAAAACTCCGTGAAATCCATGTTTATAAGTTTTGAAAAATTCTCAAAAAATTACCATACGTAGGGAGGTGAACTTTTACAATTCTGCAAAATTTGAAGACCAAACTCAATTGCATTTGAAATATATGAAAAAGACAAATTTAGCCTAAATAGTGACTTTTCACTGTTTAGCACTATTTATTTCGCTTTTTGTCTTTTTTATATCTTTCAAATGCGATTGATTTTGTCTTCAAATGTTGCAGGATTGTAGAAGCTCACCTCCTCTACGTATGGTAATTTTTTGAGAATTTTTTAAAACTTGTACACGTGGGTTTCACGGAGTTTTCATTAGATATGTTACATATATATATACATACAATATATATATATATACATATATACATGTATATATACTAATTATAAAATACAAATTACAAGGGAGTCTACGATTTTTTAACATATTACAAATATCCACCTCTAGAAAAGCGTACATACCAACTAGATGATTTTATATACACATATACTACATGTATATATACGATCCGTTGCGAAAAATACCCACAACGTTGTGAGATATAGCATAAGGATTAACTATATCGGGAGTAGAAATACGTAAAATCTCCTACGTGAGACGGAATAAAAACAAAATGATTCGGATCGAGCTGCATAAAGTGAGACCGGCTGGTGATCGTCGTCACCATCTGGACGATGTGCCTGACCATGTTAACAAAATCGATCGAGAATCATGAAAATCGATCATATCAGACCGCTTTAAATGCTAAACTGATTGGTAAACCAGTTAAATTTTAAAAAATAATTCACAAAAAATAAAATTATGTCACATAAACAAGTCGAAAATCTCACAAAAATCGTCTGCAAGATAATTTCAATTCGCTAGTAGATTTTCATTTCACTTTTTTTTTTGAATTTTTTTTCAAACCGTTGATTTCAAAACCATTCGATTTTTGTTTATTTTTGTTCAACTTTTACAATAAATCGGTACCGCCGAATCTTCGATTTTTAACCTAGATTCGATTTTGTAAACGCTGACTGATCCGCCGTTCGACTTTCGATGCGATTTTGCTCCCGCGGATGAATATATTAGCTGCTTTTATAAGTTGCAAGTGGGTTTAGGTGACTGCTGCGTATAGGCATGCTGGGCTTTTCGCACAATATCGGGTGCAGATCTCAGAACTTTTCTTTCCAGAGAAGCAGCAAATCTAATCCATCTATGTAAACCCTGTACGGTAAGGAAAGCTCACAAAGTAATAAGGGATATGTGAGCATATTAGGGCAGAGATGGCCGGTGCACGTACTGTAAGTTCAATAGATGTGTAATTGTACTACAAAGAGAAGGAACCACGTACGTGTCACTGCTACAGAAAATATGATCACTGTCGATTCTAAATCCTCATTACTGTTGGATATAGAATCGATTATCACTGCTAGTTCTAGAACCGACAGTGATATCGATATCACTGCTGGTTTGTATGAGAACCGATAGTGATAGTCTGTATCCAAAAATCACTCGTTAAAATAAAAAGAAATTATTTGCACATGGACCACCCCGTATTTACTATGCACGGTCTCGCGCGTCGCAAGTCACAATCAAGCGATTTTCATGCGAAATACGAGCACGTACGGTTATTAGGAGTCGAACTTGTGACCTGCTACTCCGTGAGAACTCCCCTTACACTACTACAGAACAGCACATCACTGCCGGTTCCAAAACCCCATCACTGCCGGTCATTGGCGCCGGCAGTGATTGGTCGGCAGTGATACTCGGGGATTATCACTGCCGGCTCAGGATTATCACTGCCGGTTCTACCTACAACCGGCAGTGATATTGGACTATCACTGCCGGATCAAACCAAAATCCGACAGTGATAAGGATTATCACTGCTGGTTCTATCTACAACCGGTAGTGATGATAATTATCACTGCCGGTTATACATAAAACCGGCAGTGATATTGTACTAGCACTGCCGGGTTGTACCATAATCCGACAGAGATATATACATATCACTGCCGGTTTTCTCCAAGAACCGGCAGTGACAAGCTTGCATATTTTTTGTGCAATATATATATTTTTATATAATTGTTTACAGTGTCCATATGTAGTATATAAAGCATCGTTCAAATCATAATTCAAATATATCCATGTATGTATGAAGCATCGTTAAAATCATAATTCAAATATATTAAATTAAACATCACATAATTTGTTTTTACAATGATTTATTTACAAATGTAGCTCGACTACATGTCATCCCGTTCGCTTTGATTTTACAAAGAGTCGAAGTAGACATGTCACGCGTCTAGGCCGTAGGAATGAGGGCGATGAGGCTACTCGTGGAACTCGCCGTTTGGATTGATGATCTCATCATGAATGAATCCGGCGATCCGTTCTTGAATTGCTATAATTTCTGTCAGCAATAACTTATTGGTTCTCAGTTTGGAGCGCTGTTTTTAACAAAAAAGGAAGTTAATTAATGATGATATTTGTTAAATAAAAAAGGGCATCAAAGTG
Organism: Otatea glauca; assembly: GCA_036346275.1. Lineage (NCBI taxonomy): Eukaryota > Viridiplantae > Streptophyta > Magnoliopsida > Poales > Poaceae > Otatea > Otatea glauca. The sequence goes on along the minus strand of CM070732.1, from coordinate 14,066,750 downwards.
TAATTAGTACCATGGCTTCGTTATAGCCGACACTCTCCGTGACAATTGAATGCATATTTGTACATACATAGAATGCACATAAATTGTTTCCGGGTTCCTGCCTCATGCATGGAAAGTCATTTATTATTTCAAAATTTTTCCTGTATGGATGACACCGAACACTTTTCTTGCAGAACTGTGCGAAAGCCCTGTGAATGATTTTGAATAGTAATTAAACTTAAATGCAATAGAATGGAATTTTGCTAGAGTAATAACGCAACGATCGAGTTTACCTGTTCAGCATGTCCCAAAGGTCTTGGTACAGATTAGTTTGTTTTCTCCTTGAGTCCAAGACAAAAATCCTGCTAGCATCTAACTGGATGACGAGGAGGACCCAGTGAAACCTGCACATATATGTCAACGTAGTCAATTACTCTCACATCGTACGTGTTACGCAAAAATAGTAAAACGATATTAGAAATCAGGAGATACGTACTTGAAGTTATAGGGTAAAAGTACGGAGGTTTTGTATTGCAGCTTCAAAAAAGTATTAAATAAATAGTCTTCAACGAACTGTGGATTGTCGTTCACAAGTTTCTCGTTGACGAGCCCCGGATCTAGGAATGCTAGATTGTCATTGTTATTTCTTCTACATGTCTGTACCTCCATTCTACATAAGAAAGAAGTTAGAGATGCAATTAAACAGTACAGAAATGCTCAACGATATACGGACAAACTTACAAAGTCCATAGTCTAAGTATGTTCACGTCCAGGGTATCTTGCTGGTACAACATATACAGCTCCGTGAAAAGAACCCAGCAGATGTTATCCCCATTGTGAAAATCTTGCTCTGTGTATCTGACTGGGAACGCCTCCATACCATCGTTGGACTGTTGTATGTACCACTGATGGACGCGCCGCAGTTGTGTTGTAAGGTTGTCGAAATGAGCTGGTTCAACCAGCGGTTTTCCCATAACGAACTTCCACCTGAGACCTTGCGCCAGAGCATCTAGTTGAACATCATCTGCTTGAGCATCCCGCTTTAACGTGTCGGCACTAGCCCCGCAAGTATTGCTTTACGGATATGCGCCGTAGTCCGATATTTTGCAAGGTTCGAAGCTCGCCCGTCTTTTGCACTTTTGCCATACTCAAGAAAAACTTTTGCGCGTCAAGATCAACTTTAGTCTTCTTACTTGATGGCACCTTTTAAAGTGAGATGTTACGTGTGCTCTTACATGCTTTTTTCGTTCTTCCTCACCATGTCACCGATAGTTTCTTTTGTGGTTGTCCCGGTTCACAGATGGTTGAGATTTCTTCGAGGACTCGGTGCCGATCGCCGAGATGTTCCCGTTGTTCGATTCTTTACGCTTTTGGCGAGGAGTCGGGCTTTTTCCGTTGGTGCCGCGGAGGAGTTGGACTTTTCCGGTTGGCGGCGAGAAGGGCGGAGGTCTCGTGTGGAGAGTGCGGTGATCATCATCGTCGCCGCCTCATCGTCCGAGCCAAACTTAATCAAGCTCTTGCGCCACGCGAGAAGCCATTCACGTTTTCTCCTAGCTTTTTGTTCCCATCCTCGCCAGGGATCTCTACCTCTATTTTTCGGTATTGTTGGATGACACTGTCCACTTCGACCCTAGCGAATCCTGCAGATGTCGGCGACGATGCAAAATCATGACTCTGGCATGGCCAAGCCCTGCCTCAACCACCTTTATGGTAATGCCATGTGCGGCCAAATGTAGCTTGCACGTGTCGGTTCTTTGATGTCATCCACGGAAAATGCGCCTATGCTCTTCGGGAATCCTCAGGAGGACGCGCAATGCTCTTACGAGCACCGGGGCCGATGAGCTCGTGGCTTTCACCGGTGGCGGTCGTGGTGAGAGCTTTACATGCGGCTTGCTCCACGACCTTATCTAGTTCCGCTTTTGTTCCTCTAGCGCTCTCGCGACATCATCTTTATCCGACGCTCCAGTTGATCTTCTCTTAATCTCTTTGAACGCTTTGTACATCCATGCGTCTCATGGAAGGCTTCTTTCCACGTGACCAAACCAACTCCTCCGTGCGACTGGATGCTCCTTGTTACCTGGGGCTATGGTTAGCTCGTCATTCTCCCTTCGTGGCGCGAAAGATCTTTGGGAAGACGCATGTGAGCATCTGTGATTCTCGCGCAAAGACTTCCTACTCTCTATCGCTCGAAGCTTAAGCCGCCATCATCGGAGATAGAAGCACCCCTCCCAAGCAACCGATTGCTTGATCGTTAAGCTAAGGCGGTCGTTGCAGAATTATACCCTTGCGGGTTATTTCTTCTTCGGACCGATCCCATGCTGATATTTTCTTCACGTACCCTCCTGTTCCTAGTTTGTGAGGGTGAATATTTTTATCCGCGTTTGATTTGTTCCTTTGCTTACTATGTGAGCTTCTTCAGACCTCTTGTACGCCACAAATTCATCCCAGAACTCCCTTAACTTTGGGTACGTGTCAAAATTCGGCGTTTCATTCTTTTTCACATAATTCTTGTTTAATACTGTCTTCCAATTCTTCCACGCAGTGCACATGATGCAGAGTGCTCGTTTCTTTGCAACCAGCTCGGTCCCTTGGGGGAACTGGAAAACTTGTTTAAGCTTGTCCCATAATGAGTTCTTCAGGTCATTGGGTACCACCCATGGGTCACCTCCGCGGCCAATCCATGATCTATAGCTGATGGGCACATCATCCTTAGCAATAACCCCGCAGGCTGTCCTGTACGACCCCAATGATGACTCTGGTATAGCAGGTTCCCCGACTGCCGAGAGCTCCATTATGTTAAAAATTCCCTTAGGCATCTTGTTCGGACCACGACTTGCACGCTGCCTTCGTTGATCAGACGTCTGAGCCTACAATTTGATCTTCCAAATTATTAGTCGTGTGGGCCTACAATGTTTTGGGAACCACGGTGTAATAAAACTTTACCTCGCCTACGCTAGTAACGTCAGGTTGGTCCAAGGCAGGATCCTGCAAGTTTAGATAGGACGTTGGGCTATTGTTCGGGCTACCCCTTCCTCCTTCGTCCATATTTGAGGGCCCAACTCCCTCCGGCACTTGTCCTTCGTCGGAGGCCATTCTGCAAATTTACTGAAATTTCAAATTAACAAGGTCATTTTGAAAGACACATACAAATGAAGTTAAACCCGTGAAAGGATGTTTACATATTCCAGGATACATACACATATACATCTTTACAACAGTTCTAAGTTGCTAACATAATTTAGCTAATTTAGCTAACATATACATGATGTTTAAATCTAAAATTCCCTGAATTTAAAAAGTAAGCTTATTGGTAAGCTTATTGGGCATTGAGGTATGTTACCCATGGATGTGTCTCTCTACCCCCCCTATGATAAGAGGAATTAGGATCTCTTATTAACTTTTTATTTATTGAGCATTCTGTTAGTTTCATCCGTCCCATGTGATAATGGACCTTTATGAATTTATTAACTCTTTTGCATTTTAAATTAACAAGGTCATCATCAAACTTAAAGGGTAATTAAATGAATGCATGTGATATAGCATCAGAAAGTGAAATGGGAAACAACATAAAGTATAACAATTTACAGTTAATTACCAAAGAAGCAATGGCGTTTTACCTCACTAATTGAAAGGCATCCCAAAAACACATGAATATATGTTCAATTCAAAGCGATTTGTATATGAAAATTTGAAAAATTAATGATACAATAGGCAAAATTCAAAAATTCAATGGATATTCAAAATTAATGATACCATAATCAACTAATCATGTAAGATGCTCAAAGTCAAAATTCAATGGATATTCGCTATACAGCGAAATGACATTAATAGTTTATTAGCTCACTATCCCACAAGCATGCAGGTCAATAAAACACTTCCATTACATCAAACCAATATTTTAGGAAGAACTAGGCAAAACTCAGGTTTAACATACATGGCAGAGTATCCAGCATAGATCAACGTTAGACCTCAGAGAGCGGAGCTTCACTTGAAGCCATTGGAAGCTTAAGCTCCTCCAAAGAGAATGCAACTACTTGGGCTTCTAATGGAAGTTTAGCCCCCTTGTGTTGAGATCAAGCCCTCTCCTCAGCTTCTAGAGGAAGCTAGGCTCTCCCAAACAATAGCGTTAGTACCCAAAAAGAAGGGCTCATCATATATTCTGTGGACATCATACATACAGGGAAAAAGGACTAATCACGATCGGAGAAGTATGTTTGTGCAAAGACAGCAGGCATGTAGACACAGGACAACATTAACATCATACCTTTTACAAAATCTTCACAGCTATGAGCAAAGCAGCAGTTAGGCTGCTTGAGGAGGGGGAAAGACAAAATTCATGATACAATGTATATCAAAATTTGCAAAATTAATGATACAATAGTCAAAATTCAAAAATTCAATGGATATTCAATGGATACTCCATCTCCGCCACGATCGCCGGCCGCCTATTGCCCCCCCCTCGCTTTGGCGACTTCGGTGCGAGGAAGAGAATCTATACCTTGCGCTTCCGGACGAGGACGGCGTGGCGGTGAGGTCGAGGCGATGTGAGAGCGCCGCGCGGCGGTGAGGTCGAGGCGACGGCCGGGCGACGCGGGCGGCCGGGCGGCGAAGCGTCGGCGGGTGATGCGAGGCGCAAGTGGCGCGTGAGGTTGAAGTGGAAATGAGGGGCCGAGTGGCGCGGCGTTCGAATTTATAGGGTTAGAGTATCACTTTCGGGTCACAACAAAAACCGGCAGTGATAAACTATCACTGCCGGATAAAAAATAGAACCGACAGTGATAGTTGAATTATCACTGTCGGTTCAAGCTCAACCCGACAGTAATATCTATTTTCACTGCCGGTCCAATCTAAAACCGGCAGTAATAATTACCTTGTCACTGCCGGTTGTGTCTACACCCGACAGTGAAAGTATTTATCACTGCCGGTTCAAAACAAAAACCAGTAGTAATACTTGATTATCACTGTCGGGTTAATACTACAAACCGGCAGTGATAAATCACTTCACTGCCGGCTTAATGAGACAACCGGCAGTGATAAGCTCCGATCAATTATGTCAAAGTTTTCAAAGGATGATTGCTTTGGGATTTTTTAAATCCTATCAATTTTTATCCAAATTTTCTGCAAATTTTTGGAGGAATACTTCAGGACATGTAATATTTGATTTAAATATTTCCCCTAAGTTTTAACAAAGTTGTAAAATTATAAAAATCCAGATTGCTCACTGTTTTCATAGTTTTAATATTTCAAAATAAAAAAATCCAAATTGCTCATTGTTTTGAAATCCTATCAATTTTCATCCAAATTTTCTGGAAATTTTTGGAAGAATACTTCAGGACATGTAATATTTGATTTAAATTCAAACAAATGCAGTAGACCAACCATCGCTTCAAAAATTCACACAAATACAAAAAAACACATAGATGAAGTTGAATTCACACAAATTGATACATATGACAAAAGAATACATTAATTGTTACATATGAGAAAAAACATGTATTTAATTAGGACAACTAAGCTACGATTCGACCTTCGTCATGATGGCGGCGTATGTATGTAACTTCGTCCTCACTCTCTTCCATGAGACCGAGGTCAACGTCCTCTTCGAAAGGAGGAAGCTCATCGAATTGGTTGTACTCTTCCTCGTCGACAACATTCTCAACCCCGACAATCCTTCTTTTTCCTTGAGTAACCACGTGGCGCTCCTTGTTAGCTGGATCGGTTAAAAAAAGATTTGTGTAACACAATTAGCAAGTACGAATGGTTCTTCTCTGTATCCGACCAGTTTTAGGTCCACGGTAGTGATACCGCACTTGTCGATGTTCATGCCCTTGGAAGTCTTACCCATTGGCACCGAAAGAGAGGGACCTTCAAAGGTCCGTAATCAAGCTCCCAAATCTCTTCTATGAATCCGTAGTAGGTTTTCCTATCTCCGTTCTTGTCGTGAGGCATCCGCACGGATACCATTGTTTTGGTTGGTGCTCTTTTTATCTTGTGCTCTTGTATAAAAAGTAAAACCATTTATATCGTATCCTTGGAATGTCCGAATTGTAGTGGACGGTCCACGAGCCAACACTTTCAATCGAGCGCACTCTGTCTCCGTATGCATCATGTGCCTACGCAACCAATCGCCGAAGTTATGTCTATGCTCTCTCGCGATCCAACCTTTTGACTTCGTTGGGTTTGTTCTGGATAGCATGCTCTTGTGCATGTTGACATACGGGGCCACCGCAACTGATTGTCCCAAAACTGCGAAATGTGCTTGTGTGAATGAAGCTAGATTGTTTGTACGGAGTGATTTCTCGCCCATTGTCCCTTTTCCCTGTAGCCTACCCTCATGTCGTGATGTCGGCACACCAATCGGTTTGAGATCCATGTAATCAACGCAGAACTCAATGACCTCCTCGGTTCCCCAACCATCTGCAATGCAACCTTCCGACCGATGTCGGTTACGAACATATTTCTTTATAACCCCCATGAGCCTCTCAAAAGGATACATCTAATGTAGAAACACGGGACCGAGAATCCGTATCTCTTTCACGATGTGAACAATGAGATGGACCATAATATCAAAAAAAGATGGAGGAAACACATCTCGAGCCTGCAGAGAGTGTGGACCACGTCTTCCTGTAGCCTATCTAGTTTCAATGGATCGATGGCCTTCTGTGAAATCGCGTTGAAGAATGAACACAACTTTACAATTGGGTCTCGGACTTTCTCTGGCAAAACACCCCTAATTGCAATTGGAAGCATCTGCGTCATCATCACGTGGCAATCGTGAGACTTCATGCCAATTAATTTTAAGTCTTTCATTGAGACTAGTCTCTTTATGTTGGCAGAGTATCCGACGGAACTTTCACTCCGTGCAAGCATTCGCACAAAGCTAATTTTTCTTTCTTGCTCGGAGTGTAGCAGTGCGGGAAGGTACTTTTTCCTGTATCCTTGCCTCGTGATGCAGCTCCTTCCTGAGTTTCATATCTTCAAGGTCCATCCGTGCTTGGAGAGTATCTTTTGTTTTGCCAGGTATATCCAGTAAGATACCAAGCAAGTCGTCACACACGTTCTTCTCTATGTGCATGACGTCGATTGCGTGTCGAACTTCCAAGTCTTGCCAGAAGGTAGGACCCAAAATACGATCTCTTTTTCCACAAAGGAGCCTTATCACGGAACTCGGGATAGATGTCTTTGCTGCTCCCTTTCCGTGGATAATTTTAAGATCCTTTACAGCTGCAAATATCTCTCCCAGTGTGATTCTTCGGAGCTAAAGCGGTCTCCTTTGTCCCATCAAAAGCTTTCTTATTATTGCGGTATGGGTGATCCTTGCGGAGGAACCTACGATGCCGCATGTAAGACATTTTTCGACAGTTCTTCAGCTACCGACTAGCTGTACCATCTAAACACTGGACGCATCCATTGAAGCGTTTTGTCGTCTGGCCCGATAGGTTACCAAGGGCAGGGTAATCATTGATGGTTACGAACAACAATGCGCGTAGGATAAAGTTCTCTCTTTTATACTCATCCCATACCCGTACTCCATCGTTCCACAAGATTAGAAGATCTTCAACCAATGGTTTGAGGTACACATCGATATCGTTGCCAGGTTGCCTGGGCCCTTGGATCAGTAGTGGCATCATAATGTACTTCCGCTTCATACAAAGCCAAGGAGGAAGGTTGTAGATACATAGAGTTACCGATCAAGTGCTATGACGACTGCTCATGTTACCGAAAGGATTCATCCCATCCGTACTCAACCCGAACCTTATATTTCTTACATCATATGCAAAGTGCTTATTATATTTTTTGTCGATGTTCCTCCATTGCACAGAGTCAGCAGGGTGTCTGAGCATTCCATCGTTCTTACGCTCTTCGGCGTGCCATCATAGCAATTGGGCATGCCTTTTGTTCGCAAACAATCGATTCAGATGGGGAATTATAGGAAAATACCACACCACCTTACGGGGAGATCTCATCTTCTTACGCTTTACCCCGACATCTTCATTATCGATGTCATCATCGTTGCCCTTATACCGCTTTGCTTTGCAAACAACACAGCCATCCAAGTCCGCAAACTCATTGCGATACAACATGCAATCGTTTGGACATGCGTGTATCCTTTGTACTTCCAATCCCAACGGCGGACAACCCGCTTGGCACAGGCACGTACTTGTAGGCAACACGTTACCCTCTAGAAGCAAATCCCCAAGAGACATAAGAGCTCGGTGAAGCTCTTATCGGACCAACCATTGCTTGCCTTCAAGCTGCAGAGTGTAAGCACGGTCGCAATTTTGTGCTCCTCCTTGCGACCGGGTACAATGGTGTCGTGGAGTCCTATACCATATGTTGGAACTTTTGAAACTCTCTTTCACTCGTGAAGTCTCCTCCCCATCACGCAACATTTGATCCGGATCGTTGTCATGGTCACGACAAGCGTATCTTCAATGCCATATCGTTGTCTCCGTCATCTTTAGTAATGTGTTGCCCTTCATGTACAATCTCATCTTCGCCGTGCTTGGTCCAACAGTATAGCCACCTTGAAACCTCTTCAAGCAAGTGTGCGCGTATCGACTCTATGGTAGAAAACGACTTCGATTTTTGCAATCAACGCATGGATAGCACATGTAGTCCGCCGATTCTTCGACTTGTCGCGCGCCCACGCTTAGAAAATAACTCACACCATTAAAAACTCGCCCATAACGGTCCGTGTCATACATCCACCTTGGTCCATCTACAATTAATTAAATCAAACATTACATAAGCATATAATTGCAAATAACAAATAATTGTAAACGATTAGATTTAAAAACCTATGTAGCAATTTTTACTATATTAAAATACATCAACCTTTTTCCGTTATGTAAATATCCATGTAGCAATTTTTTAGTATTGTAAAAAATGAAAATAATTGTAAATATATAGTTAGGATATATTTGGACTATATTAAAATATATCAATCTTTTTTCACCGCGTCAATATCCATCTTGCAATTTCTTATTATTTAAAAATTTGGAAAAATTGTAAATACTTAGGTTATACTTTGAGTACATTAAAATACATCAACATTTTTTCAATAGGTAAATATCCATCTAACAAGTTTTTATTATTTCAAAATTTGAAAATACATGAACCTTTTTTCAATATGTAAATATCCATGTGGCAATTTTTTATTATTTACAAAAATAGAGATCAAATTACTAACCTCGAAAAGAAGTACAATATAAATTTTAATAGATTTTTGACAAATAAATCGTCAGCAATCTACAAATCGAGCAAAGACAGGCGCTCTCTGTCTTTGCTCGATCGGTCAGGAGGCATGGGTCTCAGTTATATAAACGACTTATCACTACCGGTTCTGCGCAGAACCGGCAGTGATAAGCTCTGCATGCGCGGGAAAAACATATTGCGCGAGAAGATAATATCACTGCCGGTTCTAGTCACAACCCGGTAGTGAAAAGGAAAGTATCACTGCCGGTTTAAGAACGACCCGGCAGTGATATATCTCTGCCGGTTGTTTTCTCAAACCGGCAGTGATATCTTGCATTTTACTGCCGGTTGGTTGCATGAACCGGCAGTGATAAGTTCTCCCCCCAACTTAACTTTCGAACCGACAGAGATATGTTATCACTGCCGACTCGGTCCTAACCGGCAGTGATATGCCGGCAAGGATTGCCTGTTCTATAGTAGTGTTACCATCTCACCTAACATACACTTCTCAACTACTATAAGATATTTTCCTTTTATCCATTCGTATTCGAAAGTTTCAACGATTATTTGGACATCAAAATGACTTCAAATAAAAAAGTTGTCAACTACAAAGTTGTAGATCTCATCGAAAGCCACAATTTTCATATAAAATTTGTCTCCATACGACTCCGTATGAAAAATTTATGATTTTTCAAAAATATTATCAGTGCCGATTCGTAAGCCGAACCGGCAATAATACTTCCTCCATTATCACTGCCGGTTCTTCTTAAGAACCAGCAGTGATAAGTTACTATCACTGCCGGTTCTATTTCGATCGAGTATTTGTGCCAGTCTAGCTTATGAACCGACAGTGATAGACCGATAAGAAAGGGTTTTTTTGTAGTAGTGTGTATATAGGTACGACCACAAGCGACAACCAACATATGTGCCGTTTTCGAGTATATTTTTCAAAATTTTCAGTTTTAGGGTATATACCCATCTATAACAATTCAAAAGAAACACATACTTTTGAAAACATATACTCGAATTCAAAGATTTTGAACGAGTTTGGATCACATGCTTTGCTGATTTATATATAAAATCAGCACATACCTATAACCAAACTATCATCAAAAAGAAAAACTCTAGTTTGAACTAAAGTTTGAACTAGTTAGTAAACCGGTTAAACTCAACATCTCAAAAATTTTAAAAAATTTCGCATGAAAATTCATAGAGAAATCCTTTTTAGATTATGGTGCCCAAGTGCAATGGTGCCCTAAGTAATTATACTATGTAACATATATATATACATATATGTATATACACATACCTATATATACACACATACAAATACATACATACATACATACATACATACATACATACATACATACATACATACATACATACATACATACATACATACATACATACATACATACATACATACATACATACATACATACATACATACATACATACATACATACATACATACATACATACATACATACATACATACATAGGAAGCCGAAATGGGGCACTATGGTGCCTGGGCATCATGATTTCAAATGCGCGAATTCAAGCCATATTCAAGTATATTTTTCAAAAATTTCAGTTTTAGGGTATATACCTATCTATAAAAATTCAAATGAAACACATACATTTGAAAATTTTACTCAAATTCAAAGATTTTGAACGAGTTTGGATCACATGCTTTGCTGGTTTATATATAAAATCAGCACATACCTACAACAAAACTGTCATCAAAAAGGGAAACTCTGTTTTGAATTTCAGTTCAAACTTGTTTGAAATAGTTGGTAAACTGGTTAAAGTCAACATCCAAAAAATTTCAAAAAATATCGCATGAAAATACATAGGGGAAATACTCATTTTGGATCATGATGCTTGGGCACCATAGTGCTCCCGGTAATTGTAATATATATATATATATATATATATATTATCAGTTGCCTGAGGGTTGGATGTGAACACTATAAAACTTTTGTTTCTTTCCGCTGCAATATACTCTGAATTGTAAGACTACATTGTATAAATAGGTTCCACTTTAATAACATTGTGTATGAATGTGATTCCAATTGTTGAGAATGTGCGTGCTAGACACTGTTTGTATGACTAGTACTATTTACATATAGATCATCCTTTGATATTCTGTACTAAAAAGGAGGATCGTTACAAAACATCTGCAGAGCTAAACCAGTGTAAGCTTTGACACTACTTATATTCGCTTTTGTTTTTAAAATCCGATACAGTGTGCAGTGTGCAAGTCATGTAGATCAGATGCTTGGTTAAATGAACTGCGCGTTGGTGATCCACAATAATATATGTAGAATATGTCTCTTATAATAGAGACATGACTGAGGATATATGTCAGGAGTCTAGGAGGGAAGCATATATAACTCAGGCAGGCTCCCTTGGCTTTAGTTCCTATACTATGGGTTGTGAAATGAGAACAACGGAGATATATAGAGGCATCTTTGTGATGTGGTTCAAAGCTAGCCTTACCAAACACACGGGTCGCAAATAAGATAGGTATCGCTGGGTATGAAAACGAAACCGAAACGGTGGGTAAATAGTTGTTTCATTTCTATTTCCATATTTTTTAGCGGTAATGAAAACGAAATCGAAAACGGATACGGAAACAGATAGCGACGGAGACAGAAGCGAAAAATTTCACAAGAATGTAGTACATGATCTATCTAAAATTCCAAACATACCAACTTTGAATGGTATTATAGTTATACAGAACAACATCTTAATAACATTAGTTAATATTGAGCATGGTATGAATACGGACATGTAAACATTGTTTACGTCAAGACCAACCAAAACATCATAGTATAATCGCAAACATATATAGATAGTTCCATATATTAACATAATAGCAAAGACATATAGTCCCACATCATAACATAATAACAAACACATATAGTTCCACAGCAACCTGAGAGCAACATGGCAGCATCAATGAGTTCTACGTGAACCTAATAATAGCTGTCTAGACACAGAAGCAATGTATACTTCCTTTTAAAGCGGGTGAGATTACCGGCCTCTGAGCCATGCCACGTCGCCCCCATCGTGAAAAGGCCCTCCGCAAAATTGAAAATTACATTCGGGTCCTTTTGTCGGTTTTTCGGGATTTAAACGTAATTTCATTTTTTTCTCGGGTCTTGAAGGACCGAGATGGCGAACAGAGGGGGGGTGAATGGTCGCAAATAAAATTTCCCCCAAAATACTCCAACAAAAACCTTGACAAGATCGCTCAAAGGAAATCGTGAAAAACCTGAAAAACTAGACAACTATGTGTACCCCAAGCTTGCATGGATAAGTAACATAAAATATGTGGGGATTTTTGAGTCACAATACTGGTTTTCTAGTGTCTAAGATAAAGAGGAATCAATTCAAACTCTTGCTTTTAGAAAAGACATCAATTCAAATCACAAAAGTCACTTTCAGAAAAGCAAAAGCAGAATTTCTAGAACTTGTCCTCAATTTGCACAGGAGGTTGGTGGGTTTTTGCAGCCCACAAAATTTTTAGACTTTTTCTCCCTATGAGAATCAGAGTCGTGAAGAACTCCACCAAATTTATCCTCAAAAAGCCTTACAGAAAAAACATAAAAAATCTAAGAACACAGTCTGGTCAAGAACTTCGAGCAGAAAGTTTGGGGCTCGGTTTTCACCTCATGGCGCCCAAACGGTGCAACAAATGAACCCCACAATTTTTATGAAAGTGGATATAAGAGTCCCACACCTCCTCCAATAAGAATCACTTGAAAAAGATTTTTATAGAAATCAAACACTGACTGCTGCGCAAAGAACAAGTTCTGAACAAAGTTGGAACTTGAAAGAAAAGATGTTCTCTACTCAATCCAAGAGTGCAAAAGAGATGTAAAACCATATGAACACACTCAAAACATCAAAGATCAGCAGCATTTAGAAGGAGGGGAGGCAAATCCAAATTACATGAAAATAAATTGCGAGAAAGTAATTGCGGGAAAGTAAATGCTGAATTTAAATTGCGTAAAGTAAAGACATAATGTAAATGCGCAAAATAAATTCAGAGGTGGATGGATAAAACTTTAATTTCTGGAAGGAGAGGTTACAAAGCCTCACTTTCATGTAGGTAAAGCTCAAAGGAGCATTCACAAACCTCAAAACCTTCAAGGGAAGGAAGCTACTCCTCCACCCCTATTTATACTACTCTTGGGCCACCTACCACCCTTGGATGAGTCCCTCAACCCTAGAGCACTCATCTAAGGGCTAGGATTAACCCACACACACAGCCATGCAAGGGCTAACCCAAAACCCACACACATACCGGGTTTTCTTGCACGGTTTTCAAAGCATACTACCTAGACCCGCTAACCTATCAACTAGACCTCAATCCGACAGCCCTCATTGATCCACGCGGCATCTAGCTAGCATCAACTCCTTTCCTTGTCTCCTGGACTTGCCCGGACTCCGTCTCCGATCATCTTCCGGCGATCTCCCAACCGTCTGGACCTCCGACGCTCCTCGCCTAGTCCCGGTCATCCTTCGCCTCACCATGACCTAGCACCGTCGTCCTGCAACCATCAAAGACAAGGAAAAACCTTTCACATAGCAATGCCCACAATGATATGCAATATAAACCATCCAACTCATCACTACCGTGTCCATACGATCGGTACTTCCACTCCTGGCAGAGACAACTCAAATTGCTTCATTTTGAAAATCAATCCAAATCAAACTCAAACTTGAGCACACCTTGCTCAAATAAAGTCAAATACTCATCACAAACATGGATGGACCTCCACATGGTCCTTCAATCTCCCCCTTGATGAGTATATTGACAAATCACACAAAAAGGCATAAATTTGAGTTTGAAGAAAATGAAGAAGAAAGCAATTTTTAGTTGTAAAGTCAAACTTGGTCCAAAGATAGAAATTAGAACCAAGACCAAGTTGACGAAGAGGAATTTAGATTTTAGAGTTAAATTTAAGAAAGAGCAAGTTTTCAACAAAAACTCTAAAATCCAACTAAACATGTCAAATGTGATTATGAGATTATGATCCAACAGAAGTAGTAGCATAGTTTTACAAAAATCATAATAACCAAATAAGCATTCACATTTTTATCTTTTTTAGTGATGCCTTTTCTACGTTTTCTCCCCATTTTGGCAATATAGGCATCAATTTTTTTTATGTATGCATGAAATGCAATCGAAAGAGCTTTGAAGATTATCCAATTGATCAAAATGGAAGGATATTATACCAAGCTTGTCAATTTCAGAAGATGACTAAACTAAGACATGTCCAAGTGCAAATACGAGCTTAGTTTTGAATATTTCTTTTTTAGCAAGATTTAACAAGTGCAACACTTAGCTTTAGTTTCAAAAATAGAAGAATAGCCACTCTAAGGATCAAAAGGAAAACCTAGAGTTCAACCTACTCAACACTTTGGGGAATCTAGAAGAGCATACAAGGTCATTCGGGCTCATTTATCACATAATGCAAATTTTGATTTATCATCATACAAGACATAGAGGGGTGCAAATGTTTGACATTATTTGCATTCTTTACCCACATATGTCTTTGTTTTTAATTTATTTGCATTTTGTTTTGACAACCAATTGATTCAAGCCATATGCGACCATCTCAAGATGAACTCTTAAGAGGATGGTCTAGGTCAAACACGATGTATTCCAAGTTCATCCCAAGTGCAATGGGAAGCGGTCTTGTGAATGCAAGGTGTTGAGTCGTATGTGCACAAGAAGAGTCAATTTTGTTTAATTTTCATTTTTAGCACAATGATTCATGAGCAATTGAAGGACTCTAGCATGGATCAAACTAGTTTCACCCAAGTTGCTATAGGGACTCTAGAGAACTCCAAAATTTCTCAAATTATGGCACAAACCTCTAGAGAAGAAACCTAGCAAGTAAAAGCAACAAGTTTCATCAAGTTTTTCATTTAAGGCTTTTTTTTTATTTTAAAGCTTAGCAAGTTAAATGAACTTGGACATATCTGAGCTAGTGATTTCCTCCATATGATGCAGTATGGTGTATAGCATGAAGAAGGTATCAATTGCATAATAGACAAAGCTCATTAAACAGGAAATGCAGTCTATATGTAATGCACGAACAGATTCTCAAACTCCCCCTCAACAAATGAATCAATCAATTTTAAGCTCAAATCTGGTTAAAAATGAGTTATTATCAAGATTAGGCACAAAGAAAAACCGAATGAAGTCAATAATAACCAGAAAAACAGAATGAGGAGAAGAAGTCGAGAAACTGCAAAACTGGATGGCTATAGAGCATAGAAATGATATAAGAGACTCACTACGGCTTAGACTCGCTCTTATCTTCCCCAGAGACTAACATAGGGAAGCTGACTCTAGATCCCAACTAAGGAGTGCACACAGACACTGTCTACCTAGGAGGCCCAATACCTGCTAGACTTATAAGACTGAGGGAACTCAACCTAGAGAGAAGAGAGAACAGTTAATCACGCATGATAGCAACCTAAAGCACAAGATAAGAGGTCCATGAAAGGCATGCCAGAAGTCTAAGTGAGTGAACTCAACTCAAGAAAACAAGCCCAAAGTCACCCAAAAGAAATACAAAGAAAAGAAAAGCTGGAAGAAAAACATATAATACATAATATACAAACCAGCTCCCCCTCACGAAAGGTCGTAAGGGCTCACGACTCCAAGCTCACTCCTCAAGGCAACAAATGAGCTATCCAAAGGCTTGGTGAAGATATCGGCTAATTGAAGGTCACTCTCTGAATCTGAGCGCGATATCTCCCTTCTCCACATGGTCTCTAAGGAAGTGATATCTAATATCAATGTGTTTGGTCCGGAATGTTGCAATGGGTTTTTAGCAATGCAAATAGCTGAAGTGTTGTCACGTAAAAGTGGCACACTCTCTATCTCTAACCCATAGTCCCGTAAGGTCGATCTCATCCAGAGCACTGGCTACAACAATCGGTTGCAAACAACATAATCGGCCTCGGTGGTGGATGTGGTAACCCTGCATCGCTTCCTAGATGACCAAGAAACAAGAGAAGTGCCAATGAATTGGCAAGTGCCAGAAGTGCTCTTCCTATCTATCCTACATACCAAAGAAAGTCGGCATCGGAAAATGCTCTAAGAGATAGACAAGAAGACGAAGAGTACCAAATACCATAATCAGTGGTAGCACGAAGGTACCTGAAGATGCGCTTGATCCCTGGCGGTGAGAGGCGCGAGGAGAAGCTTGAAATCGAGCGCACAGACACACAGCGAAATGTATGTCCAGCCTCGAAGCAGTGAGGTACAAGAGGGAGCCGATCATGCTCAGAAACTCCTTTTGATCAGCAGGCTCACCATCCTCATCGGGCTCGAGGACAAGAGTGGTGGCCATAGGAGTCATCACCGGCTTCCCATCAGACATATCGAAGTGCCTCAGGAGGTCACGGGTATACTTGCCTTGATGCAAGAAAGTACCCTCCCGAGTCTGCTTGATCTGGAAGCCAAGAAAGTAGCTCAACTCGCCCATCATACTCATCTCAAACTCAGGCTCATCACCTCGTAAAACCGAGATACAAGCGAATGAGATGAGCCACCAAAATGATATCGCCCACATAAATCTGGACAAGAAGAAAATGAGACTCATGGTGCCCGATGAATGAGTTTTGTCTACTATGCCCATTTTGAAGTCATGGTGCGAAGATAAGACTTGAGCCTCTCATACCATGCTCAGGGCTCGCTTGAGTCCATACAAAGCTTTGGAGAGCTTGTATACATGACTCGGAAACTTGGGGTTCTCGAATCTCGAGGTTGTTTGACATAAACCTCTTCCTCAATATAGCCATTGAGGAATGCACTCTTGACATCCATTTGATAGAGCTTGAAGCCCCGGGATGCAGAGAATGCAAGCGGGATCCTAATAGCCTCTAGTCTAGCTACAGGGCAAAGGTCTCCTCAAAATCAAGACCCTCAACCCGAGAAAAGCCTCAGGCAATTTGCCTAGCCTTGTTGCGAATGACAACCCCATCCTCACTCTACTTGTTTTTGAACACCCACTTGGTCCCAATGACATTATGACCAGATGGGGGCTCGACAAGCTGCCATACCTTGTTCCTCTCAAAGTTCTCAAGTTCCTCATGCATCGCATTAATCCACGATTCATCGGATAATGCATGAGAAACATCCTTCTACTCAAAGGAGGCAACGGCGGCAGTGGAGGCGGCGGACAAACCTAATTTTAAGCGAGTGACCCACTCAAACAGATCACCAATGATCTGATCAGGTGGATGAGCTTTCTGGATATGTCGGGGAGGACCAGAAACAGAAGTGGCCTCTACCTCATGCACAGAAGAGGTAGGAGCAGAGCCACTCACCGAAGGAGAGTCGGACGCAAGGGCCGGGTCTCCACGAGGTGCGTAAATGGAAATAGGAGGCACCTCGGTGAAGAGGGACTGGATCCGTGGAACACCATCATCTCCATCATCCTCATCTTCTACAAAGATGGTCTCGGAGGGATAAGAAGGGCTCAAACATCGTGTCTAGCTCTGGCTAGCCTCATCAAAGGTCACATCACGGTCTCTATGATCCTATGCGCATCAACACTCCAGCACCTATAGCTACGAGAAGAAGTCGAGTAACCTACAAAGATACCATCGAAGAGCGAGACTCAAACTTATCTAGGTTACTGGACTTCAAGATAAAACACTTGCAACCAAAACGCGAAAATGAGACACACCGGGCTTTCGCCATACCTCAACTCATAAGAAGTGCGATGCGGATGTGCTCTCAAAAACACGCGATTAGGAACATGGCAAGCGAGAGCTATAGCCTCAACCCAAAACTTCCTAGAGTATCAGCTCGTCCTAGCATCGTCCCGCCATCTCAACCAAGGTCCTGTTCTTCCTTTCCACTACGCCATTCTCGCCGAGGCGCGAGGAGAAGAGAACCGATGCTCTAAACCGCACTCCACACGTAAACTCTCAAAGCAGAATTCTTGAACTCCGTGCCATTATCACCGTATAGCTCAGAATGCACACGGGAGCTCAATAGACAACCTACTAACCAAACCCCAAGTGAGAAAAGTCTCATCCTTCGAGGCCATGAAGAATACCCAAGAGTATCTAGAAAAATCATCAACGATGACAAGAACATACCACTTCCCTCCCGCCGATCGCACTCTAGCCGGACCAACAAAGGTCCATATGTAAAAACTGTCTGGTGCATCACCATCACTACGGATCGGAGGATGAGAAGCGAAGAACCATCTTGCCATGTCGGCAAGGAGAGCAAACTAAGTCTTTGACCATCTTGAGTTTGGGCAAACCCCGAATGAGATCGTGGCTGCTAACTCGGGTCAAATGATCAAAACCAATGTGACCAAGTCTCCTATGCCAGAAGGAGAGATCACGGGACTTAGAAGCAATCAAACATCGAAGAGAGTCTCCAGAAGAAGTAGAAAAATCAGCACGAAAGACTCTTCCAAATCTAGAAATCCCGCAAACTAACCCTCCTGATGAATCAAGAATTCTACAGGCATTACTCTTGAAGTTTACCTCGAAAGAGTCATCGATAAGCTGAGAAACAGAGAGCAGATTGTATTGCAGCTTACTTACTAAGGCAACATCTTTAAGAGTGAAATTTTGGTTAATGCAGATGGTACCTTTAGCAATGACTCTACCTGAAGTTGCATCCCCAAAAGTGATTAACTCATCATCGGGGGCTCGTACTAGGGAAGAGAACCAACGAGAATATCCGGTCATATGACGAGAACAACCGGAGTCAACAATCCAAACATCGCCCTTCCCCATCCGACGAACCTGATCAAGACACAAGAGAGAAAGATGACTCAGTATTGGGATAGAGTGAAGACTTAGGAACCCAATACTGAACCATATGACACCTCAGAGTACCAGCCATAGAAGAAGACTGGACTCGAGTGTCTCTCTGACGCTCAACTCTCACACGATCAGGAGCAACTCTGGTAGATAATCTAGGAGTCAAAACTGGATTGGCACGCCGTGGTGCAAAAGTCGGACCATCCCGATAGAAGGTCGCTGGATCTCCTACCGGAAAACACCTCACGCCGCTGATATCTACCTCGATGGGAAAAACGAGCAATATCAAGAGGACGGCGGAAAGATCGACTCTGAACAGCTCCATGACTAAAACTCAAGAAATAGCATGAAAACCAAGTCCCGAGCGCGCCCAAAACAGGCGACTTTCTAACTCTGTCTAGAAGCGGTGTGTCTTAGAGCACTCATAGTCTAGGGATGACCACAGAATACCCTAAGAGCAACAACACGCTCATGCCGAGTGATCTTGGCGCTGAAGCGTAAATCTACTAGGTGACCATCCTTCTTCTGAAGGTGCATGTGTACTTCGCTTGCTAGAGGCGTATAAATAGGAGTAACACCCTTCCGTCGAGAAGTCCTATGGACAACCCAACAGACCTAAACACGGTGGTGCTCACTGGGAGCTACCACAAACTCACCACTCTTGGAGTCGCGCACAATGGTGGGAGGATGCGCCGGCGTGCTCCAAGGATCAAATCCTAGACCTTGATTGAATCTACTAATCTTGGATTGGTCTAGAATAAGATTGAGCTTCTTCTTGCCTCCAACAAACTTCTCAAGAGTGCTCATAAGATACTGGCAATCTCGAAAGAAAGAAGCACAAGAAGAACAGGTGGAAGGAGAAGAAGAAGAAGAACCAGAAAGAGAAGATCTCTCAGCACGTATTTTTTGTTCCCCTAGCACGGCTGCCTCAATCTTGAGGGCCTCACAAGAAACGCAAGGAGCATCTCTAATCCTAAGGGTTTGGTCTTTTAACTTCTTCCTAAGCTCGACATGGATTTGATCCACATCATCCTTAACCCCAGCACACAGCAGGCAACCAGATTTTGACTTAACTAGTAAGTCCTTAGCAAGTTCATCACACTTGACATTCAAAGTATCATTGTCAAGTTTTAGTTGCCTACAGCCCTCACATGAGCTGACTGGGTCCTTAGAATCATGCAATTCAAGTTCATCATTTCTAGCAGAAAGCTTCTTAAGGTGTGAACTCATGGCATCAATTTCAGCAAGCAATTTAGGGCAATTAGAGCATGATGGAGTGGAGTGAGAATGAAGAAAACTAGCATCAACAGGAATAGCATCAACAGAACTAGTGCTAGCATTCTTCAACCTAAGACCATAAAGTTCAGCAAGCACACTATCATGTATGGTCCTTAGGTTCTCCAACTCCACAAGAACAGCATCACAGAGAACACAGTCATCAGTGACTCGGGAGGGAGAAGATCTAAGTGAAGCTAACTCCCGAGTCATGGTACCTACTTCCTTCTCAAGCTCCATACACCTAGCTCTAGCTCTAGCATGAAATTTTCCTAATTTGCAGAAAGCTTCGTTGAGCTGGTCATAGGAGGGTACCTCATCCAGTCATTTGTAGAGCTCGAGTCGCCGATGTCGTTGGTGTCGGCCATGAAGAACATGCCGGGAGAAGTCGTCGCCACCCTTCTTCTCTTGCGGATCATCCTCGCCTCGTCGCTCCATGTCTCCATGTCGGAGAGGTTGATGTCGTCAAGCGCGGCGAGGACGCGTGGAAGAGCTTCTTGTTCTTGGAGAAGTTGCGGTACTTCTTCTCGTGCCGTTCACGAACCGGAGGCTTCTTGTTGCGGTTCTTGTCGGTGTAGTCGTTCTTGCCCGAACCGCCAACGTCGTTCTTGCCCTTCTCGGCTTGGGACAGTTCGCCGAATGTGGTTGGGGCCACCACACTCGGCGGTGATCATGCCACCTCTCTTCCTCTCACTCACCCTCTTGTATGCATGAGAAAACTTATAGCGAGAAGAGCAAGCTCATTTTCTGAAATTTTTCCAGCTTGGTCATCGCTTAGCTCGCAAAGGGCGGAAAGAGAGAAACCAATAGAAGGATCAAGAAGAAGATCCAATGGGATCGGTGACCAAAGCCATCGATCGAGATTTCGTCTTCCGAGAGACGACATCGATCTCATGAGTCTTGAGGTGGGAATAAAGCCCGTCAAGAGTCGAGTCGATAAGTCGGAGTGTCCTTGATGGTGGTCACCTTCATCTCCCAAACCCGAAGGTCGAGTGCGATCAAGAAATGCCGAGCATTGTCCGAGTCGGTATATGCAACCAATCGCTCGAGGTCGCTCAAAATCTTTGTAAACCGACCAAAACACTCGTCGAGACTCTCACCACGCGTTGATCAAATTTGTTGTACTCGCTTGAACCGGTCTGCCTCACGCCTTGATTTGAGTAGAGCCTCATGGTAAGCATCGAGGGTTACCCAAATCTCGTGAGCGGAGCGAAGGTGAGAAATCTATCATACTCACCACGGCTAAGACCTGTATGAGAATGTTCCTTGCCTTAGCATTCGCCTCAACGTCAACCATATTGATGGCGTGACATTTTCATCGTGAGAACCTCATACGGGAGTTTCACCTTCGCCATATCGTAACCAGGAAGTGATGTATGACTCCATCCGGACTTCCAAAAGGAAAATCAACTCCATTAAAGATGGGAGGCTTGGTGGAATATTTGTCCGTCGCCATGGCTCTTGAGACCGGTCAAGATCTATGGAAGAGCAAAACTGGCTCTGATACCAATTGAATGACCGAGATGGCGAACAGAGGGGGGGGGTGAATGGTCGCAAATAAAATTTCCCCCAAAATACTCCAACAAAAACCTCGACATGATCGCTCAAAGGAAATCGTGAAAAACCTGAAAAACTAGACAACTATGTGTACCCCAAGCTTGCATGGATAAGTACCATAAAATATGTGGGGATTTTTGAGTCACAATATTGGTTGTCTAGTGTCCAAGATAAAGAGGAATCAATTCAAACTCTTGCTTTTAGAAAGGACATCAATTCAAATCACAAAAGTCACTTTCAGAAAAGCAAAAGCAGAATTTCCAGAACTTATCCTCAATTTGCACAGGAGGTTGGTGGGTTTCTGCAGCTCAAAAAATTTTGAGAATTTTTCTCCCTATGATCATCAGAGTCATGAAGAATTCCACCAAATTTCTCCTCAAAAAGCCTTACATAAAAAACAGAAAAAATTAAGAACACAGTCTGGTCAAGAACTTCGAGCAGAAAGTTTGGGGCTCGGTTTTCACCTCATGGCACCCAAACGGTGCAACAAATGAACTCAATTTTTCTGCAAGTGGATATAAGAGTACCACACCTCCTCCAACAAGAATAACTTGAAAAAGATTTCTCTAGATTTTTATAGAAATCAAAAACTGACTGCTGCGCGAAGAACAAGTTCTGAACAAAGTTGGAACTTGAAAGAAAAGATGTTCTCTACTCAATCCAAGAGTGCAAAAGAGATGTAAAACCATATGAACACACTCAAAACATCAAGATCAGCAGCATTTAGAAGGAGGAGGCAAATCCAAATTACTGAAAGTAAATTATAGAAAGTAATTATGGAAAGTAAATGCTGAATTTAAATTGCGTAAAGTAAAGACATAATGTAAATCATAAAATAAATTCAGAGGTGGATGGATAAAACTTTCATTTCTGGAAGGAGAGGTTACAAAGCCTCACTTTCATGTGGGTAAAGCTCAAAGGAGCATTCACAAACCTCAAAACCTTCAAGGGAAGGAAGCTACCCTCCACCCCTATTTATACTACTCTTGGGCCACCTACCACCCTTGGATGAGTCCCTCAACCCTAGAGCACTCATCTAAGGGCTAGGATTAACCCACACACACAGCCATGCAAGGGCTAACCCAAAACCCACACACATACCGGGTTTTCTTGCACGGTTTTCAAAGCATACTACCTAGACCCGCTAACCTATCAACTAGACCTCAATCCGACAAATTTCATTGATCCACGCGCATCTAGCTAGCATCAACTCCTTTCCTTGTCTTCGGACTTGCCCGGACTCGCCTCCGATCATCTTCCGGCGATCTCCCAACCGTCTGGACCTCCGACGCTCCTCGCCTAGTCCCGGTCATCCTTCGCCTCACCATGACCTAGCACCGTCGTCCTGCAACCATCAGAGACAAGGAAACAACCTTTCACATAGCAATGCCCACAATGATATGCAATATAAACCATCCAACTCATCACTACCTGACGAGTACTCATACCAGGGGTACCCCAACGGCCCTGGGTAACAAGCAGGCTACCTCAAGCCCATTACCGACCAAAGGACCTGTGGGACCACAAAGGACGCCCCTCCCCGACCGATCAGGACTAGCGTCCCTGTAACATCCCAAAATTTGAGTTTTGGAATGTTGGAATTCAAAAATAAACCATTTGCATTTTCTTGAATTAATTTCAGCTTAATTTGAATTTTCCTTAAATGAAAGGATTTAATTTGGGTTCCTTGTGATCCAAGGAATTTTTCTGTATTTTTGGGGATTTTTCTGAATTTATTTGACATTTATTTGAATTTAATTGGTTTTATTCGGATTTCTGGAATTATTTAAAATCGGAAAATGTTTTTAATTTTCAAACGCTCTTGGCGAAATTCTCGGCCCGCTCCGCTTTCCCACATGCCGTTTCCTCTCCGTCGCCTCGGCCCGGCCGCTCGCCCCGGCCTCGCTCGCTCGCCTCGCTCCCGCCTGGGCCAATGCTGCTTCCTAACTCCTAGCCGGCAGCGTCAAATCGCGTCCGCGCCCGCTTCTTGAGTCCGTGGTCGGACACGGCCGTCGAGGCCCTATTTGCCGCCAGACGCCCCGAGGATCGCCTCCTCGCGCCCCTTGCCCCACCTCTCGCCGCCTCTAGCCGCTGTCTTGTAGCCACCATGACCTCGCCGGAGTCCGCCGCCTCATCCGGCCTTCCGCCATCTTTTTTTTCGCCACGGTGCTCCTCCGCCGCCGTTGGTCTCCCGAGTTCGCTGTCGCTTTCTTCCGGATCCACCCGCTTGCGCTTCGATCCGGTCATCTTTCGCCGATCGCCGGTCGTCTTCCCGTTGCAGCGTGAGCCGCGCGCCGCCGCCGCCGTCGTTCCCCTCCACTTCTTGGCGGCCGTCCGACGCTTACGTGCGCTCCCCGATGCGCCCACGTATCCTTCAGCTGCACCGCGCTTTGGCCGTTCGATCCGATCGGCTCGCCAGATCTTGCGCCGCGTGGCGCCCGTCACCGCTTGCGTCGGCGCTCGCGTCGGCCACCACAATGCGTCGGCCATACCGCGCGTCGGCCGTCAAGCGGCGCCGGTGCGCAGTGAACCCAGCCCAGCCGTGGACCGAGTCCACCGTGAGCTGGGCCGTACGTCGGCGTTGCGCAATAAATCGCTTTCAAGACAAAAATAAATCCAAAAATTCGATTTTACGATTTTCGTTTTTCTCGAATTTAATCTTTCGAGGCCCGCTTCTCCCTCATACAAACTCCGATTGAGGCGATTCAAGTTTCTAAATTTTTCTAAAATCAAGATCTATCTTCCAGAGCCATTTATTTTCAGTTTTGAGCTTGTTTGAGTCTCTGTTTGGTATTTATTTGGTTTCGTTGCTTTCTTTTCCGGTAGACGCTAATTCCGAGGGAGCGAACGAAGACTTCGAAGACCAAGATTCAGCACTAGATCAGCAAGGCAAGTCGTAACCTTTGATCATATTGATCCTATGTTTGCAAAGTAATTTATTTTATACACTTGCATGCTATTTACGTATCAATGTTTATTTAATGGGAGTAGATGTATGCCTAGTTGACATTATGCCACCTTGATTCGTTGTATGCCATGTATCCATTGTTAAACCTAGGTTGGGACATTACTAGTTGGACATAATCATAATACCAACATTGGGTTATCGTAGCTATGCTTAGACATGCTTACATATCGTTGGGATTCATGTCACATGTTGAATAATGTTAATCTTGACTTAATGAGATATTGAATCGTGGCCGTTAGCCATCGTTGTAAAATTTGTTGTACCATGGCGGGTTTGCCATTGGTCTTGGTTGAACGAATTGTTTTCCCTCGCAAGTGATCGTGCGAAGAAAGGGGTGCTTTCTAGCATGTTGGGATGTGGATGTCTTGCCTGAGACAACTTAAGGACTTAATCTTGTGCGCCATTGAACTGGGTCTAATCGTACTACCACATGTCTGGAATGGGACAGACCTAGCTGATTAATTTGTAATGTCTAGTCTTGAGTACTGCCAATGGTGGTGTGGGTTCCGGGATGGACGGGTAGATTCACATGGCGCAAGAGGGGGCCTTATGGGCGAAACCTTAGCGGGCAGTACTGAGTTTAGACAATGCATTGTAAAGGCTCATCATGATATCTCGCGACACACCAAAGGAAGTGTGTTAGTAACGCTTGCACAAAGAGATGTTCATGTCTTGTGGGTAAAGTTGTACAACCTCTGCAGAGTGTAAAACTATTCGAATAGCCGCGTCATGATCATGGACAAAGCCCGGAATTTCACACGGGTATAGAGTGTTTCATAAAATGAGGAATGTGGAATTGTTGGGATGTGAACGGGAGTTCACTTGTTGTTTTGTTGTCTATCATTGATCTATCGCTTATTTATTTATGTTTTCATAAATATGCTTTCAATCTATTTATTGTATTTCAATTCAAGTTATTGCTTTCTCGCAAATGAAACATATAGCCATCCTTATCAAGCCGCATAAATGTATTGCATCAATTCCTATGGCTTGTTTGAGTACCTTTGTACTCACGGCTTTATGCCCTTGTTGATCGATTCTTCAAGGAGATAATGAATCTCATGAAGAGGAATTCTATGAAGACTACGGGATTAGGAAGGCGTTCCCGCATTTATTGCTGTGGCATGTCGAATGGTTCAAGTTATCTTTTCCACGCAATAGTATTTGTTTCTTAAGCCCTTAAGGCACAATGGTGTAAACATTGACCATAAGGTCGTTTGCTTTATTTAATAATAATTTGCTTCTTCTTAGTTAATTCGTTGTATGGAATGATATTACATCTATGTTTCCACTCAGGTGCACTAGCGTGATCCTCGACTAGTGCAAGATACACAGGGTTTTTGATTTGTAAACCGGTCCCGACAGAGATGGTATCGAGCCATATCGATCGTAGGTCGCCATCCTAGTTAGCATGGTCTTCAAAATTATTTTCTAAATCAAACCAACAAAATTGGTACTTAATAGTTTTCGTCTCCTCTCAACTTATTCTTAGGTTCTTATTCCTTTCCTTTGTCAAACATGGTTTCAAATTTAAATTGATCTTATCCTATGAAACTTCTCAAAGCCTCGAGTCGTTCGCAAGGAATCAAATCAAGGAAGATGATGATCAAGCCATCAAAGACATATCCAGAAGCCTACCATATAAGATAGGTTTTTGGTGCTCAGCCGGTGTTTGAGCATGTCTTTTCCTTTCAGCTTTAGTTACGCTTAGTCCGCGTGATACTAAGATTTTCTTTGTTGAGTGTCCGTATGTTGTACACTTGCCCCAAGCACGGTGTTACAACCATACCTTTAATTGAAAAAACTTTATTTGCCTCCTTAATTTGAAGCCTTTCGGTTGTATCCTTTTGTCCCCGGTATTACCTTCTCCCTAGATGATCTTACCACGCATCTCATCGCTTTTCCTCTTACCTATCAAACCCTTGTGCAGCACTCGATGGTTGACACTCGCTCGAGCCGTCGTGGATCGCCAAAGGATGCCAGTGCGCTGCCAACACCAACTCCAACCCCAATGCACCACCACCACCACCGTGATGCACTGAACATGGGACATTTTCTAGCACTCACTCGACTTATGAACACAATGATGCGTAACATGAACAACATGATGAATCGCCAGAACCGCATCGCAGCTGTTCTAGCCAACTGCTGAACCAAAAAACCAAGCCTTCTTTGCACCTCCTCAAGCTCGTCTCACCCAAGCTAGCGTAATTTATGAGGACTCGTCCGCCAACTTTCTCAACTCTTCGTAACCATTGACGCCGATGATTGGATCCGCTCCATTGAGAAGAAGCTTGAAATTGCCCAATGCACCAATCGTGAGAAGGTTCTCTATGCCGCTCATCACCGGAGGGCACCGCCACGAATGGTGGAGAACTTCTGATCTTCGCCATGATGATCCTCGGACTATCACTTGGGCGAGTTTTCCACCGCTTTCGCCACTCTCATATTCCCGATGGAAAAGTGGAAATGAAGAAGAATGAATTTAGAGCTTAAGCAAGAAGGAATGTCGGTGAGTGAATACCTTAATAAGTTCACTCAACTCGCCGCTCGCACTGCAGGATGTAGCCACGCATGATGCTCGTCGGAAGAAGTTCAAGCGTGGACTCAATCCAGATTAAAGGTGCAAGTCATTGGCAATGACTATGCAGATTTCAAAGATCCGTAGATAAGGCTATGCTCATTGAGGAATCTCGTCGAATTGGAAGAATCCGTAAGAGAAAGATGATGCGACATGGAGCCCATCGAGTCACCAAGCAGAGAGTCGAACCAATGCTCAACGACGCCTCGTTTCACTCCTCCGAATACATTCAGACCCTCGCACCAAGACTCGCCCACCTCCTCCAGTGCAATCGCAACCTCGGCACCAACAAAGAATCCACCTCGGAGGAACAAGAATCCAAACCGCAGAGTCACCTGTTTCAACCGTCATGAACTCGGTCATTATGCCAACAATTGCCCGGAAAGCAAGCCGTGACGCCATCCGCTTTAATTTGGGATCTACGCCACCAAGACCCCGCCCCGAGAGCGGGACGGGAGTGCCCCAAACTCCTAATCAAGCCACCAGACTCCGCCGCCGGAAGAGGCCGTGAATCACGCCACCACCGAGGATGCCCACCGCACTGCACGCCATACTAGGTAAGCTCCTAGTCAACTCAAAGATCTGCCATGGTTTTGTTTGATTCGGAGCTACGCATTCGCTTGTTTCTCGAGTTTTGCTTGCAAATCATCAATTAAAGACAATGCCTCTTAAGATGCTTTACTAGTGCAATCTCCGGTTCGATTTGAGTACTGAACCAAGGCTGCCCGAAGTTAAGATATTAATTGAGGGTAGAATTTCTAGCCAACCTTATTGTCCTAGACACCAAGTCCCTAGATGTGATCCTAGGAATGGATTGGCTCTCCAAGAACCAAGCGCTTTTGGATTGTGGGAATAGAGAGATCACCCTAACCACCCGGATGGAACCAAGTTAAAAGTTCAAGCCGATTCAGATCAAATCAAGGGATTAGAGTTTGTAGTGCCAAAGGAATAAGCTTGAAGATGTGCCATCGCCAATGAATTTCTGATGTGTTTCGAGATGAGTTGCACGGATGCCACCGGATCGAGATATAGAGTTCTTGATAGAACTAGTGCCCGAACACCACCCATTTCCAAGAGACCTATAGGATGCCATAATGAGTTAGCCAAGTAAAGAGATGATTAAAGAGCGCAAGATCAAGGATTTGTTCGACCAAGTTCTTCGCCATGGGGAGCACCATTCTTCTAGTTGAAAAGAAAGATGGAACTCGGAGAATGTGTGTAGATTATCGCCACTCAATGAGGTCACCATCAAGAATAAGTACCTCCGCCAAGAATCGATGATTTGTTTGACCAACTTCAGGAGCCGAGTGTTCTCAAGATTGATTTAAGATCGAAGTTACCACCCGCTTGAAGATTCGCCAAGAGGATATTCCCAAAACAGCTTTTGTTACTCGGTATGGGCGGATGAGTATACCGTGATGTCCTTTGGATTGACCAATGCCC